>CM052540.1:149393119-149456552 GCA_028533065.1 Trachops cirrhosus | reverse complement strand
CATTCCTATGGTATCGTTTACCATGTTTTTCTGGCCCTGTAGTTCCTGTATAGTGGTAGTTAGATCTAGAGGTCTGTTGGTTGGATTCAGGCCTATTTATTTTGGCAAGACTACCTTATAGGTAGTGTTGTGTACCTCCACCAGGAGGCACATAATGTCTGGTTCTCTCTTGTTTTATGAGACAATCGAGAGGAGGGAATACATTTTTATTTTTTAAATAGGGAAGTTATTTGATGTTTGGATGAGGCAGATGTGGGAATTGGAACAGTCTGGAATGACGCCCTGGTTTTGGCTGAGTTTTAACAGCACATCCTTGTTGGGGACCTGGGGAAAAGGAAAGAGGAAGAGGGACAGGAAGTGGAAGGAAGAGGTCTGTATGCATGTGTGCAGGTTTGTAACTTTAGTGACCGGCTGCAGGAGAGCTTAACTCAGAAAATCTTTACAATGTTTATGTTTCCAATTTAATCAATGTAACTGTGTCAATTTACTTTCTAGTCAAACCACCTGTCTCAGTGATAGGAGATAGAATCACATACAGAATTCATTTTTCTTGAAAGTTAGTTGTGAAAATTTTATTGAGCTTAGACCACAGGTGGGGAGCCCCTGTCCAGTCCTGTTCTAATCTGAGTGTGAGCAAGGCTGTGGAACACTGGCTGTGGGGTATCCTGTCACTGGGTCTTTACTTAATTGGGATATAATTCACATAACATAAACTTTGCCATTTTCAAAGCGTACAATTCAGTGATTTTTAGTATATTCATTATGTTGCACAACTACCGCCGTTGTCTAATTCTGGCATATTTCCATGAACCCCAAAAGAAGCTCTGTACCTGTTGGCATTCAGTCTCAATTCCCCCTTTTCCCATCCCTTGGCAACTATGAGTCTACTTTCTGTCTCTATAGATTTGCTTATTTTGAAGATTTCATATAAATGGACTCAAATAGTATGTGGCCTTTTGTGCTTGGTTTCTTTCCCTTAGCATAACGTTTTCATGGTTCATCCATGTTGTAGCACAAACCAGTGTTTTAGCCCTCTTATTGGCAAACAGTGTCCTGTTGTGCGGGTATGCTGCTCTTTGTTTACCCACTGACGGACATTGGGGTTATTTCATCTTTTTGGCTAATACGAATAATGCCGCTATGAAGATTTTTGTATGAGTTCTTGTGTGGACAGATGCTTTCATTTCTTTAGGGTATGTACCTAGGAGTAGAATGGCTGGGTCATATGGTCACTGTACGTTTAACTTTTTCAGGAGCCACCAAACTATTTCCCAATGCAGTGGTACCATTTTTCATTTCCACTAGCATGCATGAGGGTCTCTGTTCCTCCACATCCTCACCAACACTTGTTATTATCTGTCTTTTTTTATTACAGCCATTCAAGTGTATGTGAGGTGGGATCTTATTGTGGTTTTGATTTACATTTTCCTGATGGAAAATTCAGAGTTGTTTTTAAGAATTAAATTAGATGCCTAGGTGAAATCCAGCCTGAGTTTGTGTCTCAGTTCTCTGTTAGATTTGTGGGACACCCCACTATAACCACATTAGTGTTCCTCAAGATTTTTACTTATACTTGCAGGCTTTTAGCTCAGGAAGGCAGAGCATAAGCATAACTCCCACACTGGGCTTTGCATTCATGTGTACACCCACACAGCCTTGTATACCGGAATCCCGTTTGCAGTCCTGTCCCGGAGCTCTAGAATCATGCTGTAATGGGCCCCGCCTGTGCATTAAGGAAGAGTTACAGGTCTAAAAGAAATAATGGGCATGATCTTGAGGAAAGGCAAGAGACTTGGACTTTCAAGGATTCTTAAGCGGCACTTTCTTTTGCTGCCACAGGAGGTGCCCCTGAGCATATGCGATTTAACTCTCACAATAACTGAGAATTCACCATCTTTACAAGTTGGGAACTAAGTTTTAGATTTGGTTCAGGAGCTTAACATGAATATGAAATAATTGAAACCACTGAAATTAAATGTGGGGCTGGATTTCTGGTTTGGGCACAATGAGTCACACAGTATGTGTTGGTTTTTGGTATTTGTTTTGCTAATTGAGGGGGAATGGCGGTAAAGATAATTCCCAGATGGTGGCTCATGCAAAACCCATGTGTCGTTGTTTTGGGATGCATTTTCTGCAAGCTCATATGAATGCAGATGCAGCTGATGCTGTGGATATTGGCAATACAGCAAACAACACAAGCCAAGCTATGACGGCTCAGCCCAAAAGGACTTGGGGAAGGTCTGTGAAAAACCGCCCTTCCTACTTTTCCACTTCTTCCTGCTGCTTATTTAGATGAAATAGCATTGCTTTGTAGGTGGACATAAAGTTCCCAAGGAAACATTCTGTTTCTCCTTAGGCTGTTCTTCTCTGATTATGGTGACATGGGTAGAATTTAGGCTTTACAGGGAGGGAATTTCAAATCACCTTCTTTTCTAGATTCTTTCGTATGGTTGATAGTCAGAGAAGGTAGAAGTGATAGTAATGGTGACGATGTCAAAAAGGAGCTGTGTGCCAAAGGGCTTTGCTACGTGTTAATTCCAAATTTATTGCAGTTGTCAAGCTGCATTAGTGAGGGTCCCTGGGGAAACATTTCACCCCAGGTGTTTCTAATGAAGAGACTTAAATGGAAAGTCTGCTTACTGAAGTGTAAGCAGAGATTAGGGAAGACAGGGGACGGTGAGGTGCCCTCACTGGTGACTGTGTGAAGCCCTAACTGTCCTTGGTCTGAAAGGACCGGGGTGTGAAGAGCACTGTTGGCTGTGGGGTCCTTGGCAGAAGCTGTAATTATGAAGGCAGTAGTGATCGCCGGACCAGGGCACTGACGCAGGTAGGAGCGGGAAAGGGATGACCCCAGTTCTCTCCCTTGCTCCCCACTGCCTGGCCAGTGCCGCCCCGTGGGGGCACCAGCTGAGAAGGGAGGCGTGGGTACTGGACACAGAAGTGAGCCTCCAGGCACCGAGCAGGGCAGACAGTGGGCAGGGGTGGTGCTTTGCAAGTGGCGACCCATTTGCACAATAACCAACTATTTTGCAGTGAACATGTTCTACTTTTTGTTAATTTTGGAAGGTGTTATTTTGGTGAACTTTGAGAGATATTACAAGTATAGAAAAATGTCCATTTCTCATTAAAAAAAATTCTACTCTGTTTCACATTTACTTATGTAAAAGCTTTTTGTCTTTTAGATGGCAAACTTCATTATGAAATCTCTTAAACTTTGTGCTCTTTTTTTTATATTTCCCTAATACATTGGTGCATATTATTGCACTTCGAGGAACCTGGGACAGAGAGAGCCACACTGCAGCGCAGTCTTTGGGATTGCCCGAGGGTGATTTTGACATTCCTCTTTTTCAGATTTGTGTGTAGATATTTGTGAATTATTCTGAGGCAGTCCTTGTCTTCACATCAGATTAGAGTGGAATTTAGTTTCAGGTTTCTGTAGCCATAGCTGAGGGGAAGATGTAGTGTGTCAGAGACACCCAGAGAGCGGGGTGTGTCCTCCTGCAGCCAGAACTGGAGAATCGTTTCACTCCTTACAATGGTGAACTATGCTGACTTGAAATTTTGTGGTAACCGAGTGACCTGTCCATTCTTTGTCACCACGTGTGTCATTGTCTGGTGTCTCAGTAAAGGGCGGATGAAGGTCTGTGTCTCTGGGTGCCCATGGGATTGCTAGGAAATGATTTTCAAAGTGCTTTGTGGTGATGCAGCAGGTTGAACTTTTTTGTGAAGCGTTGTCATGGAAACCAAGTGCATCATTGCCTTGTCTGACTAATTTATCTTTTAATGATAATCCAGGGTTAACGGATAAAACATAATTTTAAAAAGGTAGTTAAAAACAATAACTTTACAGGGAATACTGCTGTATGTAGCACATCTTTTGAATTGGAATATTTCACTGGTAGTGTAATTCACGTTGGTCGGGGGTTGGCGGTGTGCCCTGATGAGAACTAATCAATTTGTTTTCCTTCCTGTCTTTGGAGCAAGAAACCCATGGCTTCACTCCGTGGCTTACTGCTGTGGGGTTTGATTACCAGCCCCAACCCCTGCGTTGGTGTGAAGTGGAAGGCAGAGCACTGCCATTGCGAGTCTTGCAGGGCTACCAGGGATTCGATTTTTGATTGGTTAGTGGGCTTTAGAGCTCCCTTCCACCCCCAGCACCTCCACCCCGAGAGCAGGCTGTGTGTGGGGTGACAGCGATAACTCAACTTTTCACAATGGGCTGTCCTATCGAAATGGTGCCCTCGGCTTGTTCTCTCTGCTAAGCACCCAGACGAACCCCCATCCCCAGGCTCAGATCCTGGAGTAGAGTCTGCCCTGACTTCCTGTGGTAGTTACGGGCCTTTAAGGAAAAGGGCTCTGCCTCTTGTGTGCATTGAGGACAAAACCTAGCACTGCAGATGTGATGGATGCTGCTTACATCTTGATCACTAGCTTGTCAGGATAAATTTTCAAATGAAAATTTCAAATGGAAGTACTTAGTCAGGATAGGAGAACTGAACTGGCAGATTTTATGCTGCATTTAGTGGTTCATCTGCGCCCAAGGAGGCTTAGATCCTGGGGCTTCCTTGCCTCTCCCCAGCTCTGTGCGTATGTGAAGTAGACTTTTGTTTCATTGAATTAACTCTGCTCATTTGTTGTAGACCCTTCTGAAATATCTTTTATTAATATTTCCAAGTTTAATATGTTTTAGTTTTTTTGCACGTAAGGGGGAAAATTTTGGCTCTTGGCATGAGTCCTAAGACGGATAATGGAAAACAAACCAATTTAATCAGAACTTCACTGAGTAACACTTAAGGCCCAGATTTATATTCTTTCATTCATTCACTTAGCATATATGTGCCAAACAGCTGCATTGTGCTGTGTACTTCTGGAACACCTATTACATACAAAAGAATTATCAGGAGCAAGGAAGTACCTTAAGGAGTTGAAGGCAGGTGCCAGCCAGAGGCCGAGGCCTGCCCAGAGTGGCTGCAGCCAGGAGGATGCCGTCTGCCCCTGTACTGGGATCCCTTGCGGAGCCCCTGCATTCCCATGGCGTGCTTCTTACAGCACTGGTTGTTTCCCTGGTTCCAGAGTCCTGGCTGCAGCTCTCAATTACAACATGATACACATACCCAGTGCTTCTGCGTGACCTTCCAATATTGACCTTTTGTAGGGAATGTCATCTCCATTGGTAAAATAGCCCCCAGAACCCAGTACTGGAAAAACGAGGTAGCTCTTGACTCCATGCCACAGCATTTTATAGTCCGAGTTGATCCCCCTGCTTTTATCTGCATGCAGGCCTCGGGGTGGTGTGGAGCGATCCTCCCCGCTTTAGGAGTCTGGCCAATCCAGACACCTGAGCTCTGTCTGTGCTCCCCAGCGCAGAGATGAGACAAGACTGTCCTGTTCAAGAAGACTTCATCGAAGACTCAGGAATGACAAGAGAGAACAAACGGAATGACTACTCAGAAGCTAGACCCTCTGGTTGCTGTCAGGCACGAGCAGCTCTTGTCCCTCTACCAGAGACTCGGCCAGGCCTTTCCTACCCCTGCCTCTCCACAGCAGTTTCACCTGTATCCTCTGTCCTCTGGAGTCTTCCCCAAGATTCCTAGACCCCTCAAGTCCAGATGAGGCTAAGACCCTTCCAGGATGTATGTCATCTTTGAGAATAAGTGATTGAGAGCTTTTGCTCTGGAATTCTGGCTTCCCCTCTTGCTGGCTGACTATTGCTTAGGCTGTTTTCTCCTCTGTTTAACAGGATAAGAGTAATGCCGATCTCCTCTGGAAGTAGTGAGGATTTTTTGTTGTTGTTGTTGCAACTAACTATTTTCTTTTTTTTAAATATATTTTTTAATTAATTAATTTATTTTTTTAGTTTATTCAGTGGAAGTAGTGAGGATTAAACGAGAGTGTGCATGCAAAGGGCTCAGTGGAGTGCCTGGCACTTGGTAAATGCTTGTGATCATCACATGATTGGAAAGACCTCCCCTTCCAGGCATCGCCCCCATCTACGAGCCCATCCTTAGCTCTCCTGGCCTCATCATAAGTGTGACTGTCTTCTTCCCACAGATAAACTCCACAGAGGCCTGGAGTCATTTACTACTTTAATTGACACTATGTATTTAAGCAGTAGATAAAACAATGGTATGTCTTATAATGTATACCATCTTAGACTTAATTACTATGGCAGCCCTCCCCATGTGCCAGGCACCATTTGAAGCAATTTATGTTAATTCATTGACTCATCACAACAACCTTATTAGTATGGTCCTATTATTATCCTCCTTTTAAAGACAAGGAAACTGAAGCCCAGAGAGATTAATTAACTCAAATTCACTGCCCCAGGAAGAGGCAAAGTCAGGATTAGAACCCAGGTGGGCTGACTGTGGAATCTGGGCTCTTAACTGCTATGAAAAATTGCCCGAGAGAATCTTCCTGGAAGGTGACTTTTTTGGTAAGACTTGAAAGAGGGAACAAGCCAGACAGATACCTGGAGGGAAAGTATCCCAGACAGTGGGAGACCCTGAGTCTGGTCCATGCTTGGCATTTTGAGAACCACAAGCAGGCCTGTGGTTTTGGAGTGGAATGAGTGAGAGGGAAGGGAGCGAGGTCGGGGTAGAGAGGTGAGGGTGGGTACATCATGTGTCTGGTGTAGTTTGTTGTAAGGCCTCTTCAAAGGCATTTGTTTGGAAACAGATGGGAGTCACTAGAGGGTTCTGAGCAGAGGAGGGATTTACTTTTCTAGGACTCTTCTGCCTGTTACATTGAGAATAGTCTGAAAGAGGCAAGCTAGGAGCTTACTGGGCTAATTCAGGGAGGAAGGAGATGTCAGTGGCTCGGATAGCGTGGTGGTGGCAGAGGTGGTCCTAGTCACAGACATGAATTTGAGAGGCATCAGTACATGGATGACACTTAAAGCAGTGAAGCTGGACGGGGTCACCAAGGGAGTGAGTGTGGACAGGCAGCAGAAGAGATCCAAGCACTAGACTAAGTCCTGGGCATCCACCATTTAAGCAGCACCAGCAGCTCTGTTTTTTAAATGATGACTTTGGAACCTTTAAATACAAAATCTGAAGTTCCATTTGACCAGATGCTTGTGGTTTCTTTAGCAAATCAATGTAGCTTTGCCATTTCCCTGGAGAAATCATCCACCGGCTAATGTGAACTTTGCTGGAAGAAAAACACAAAACGAATTATCCCATGGGAGAGTCAGGGATGGTGGTTGGGAGCTGGGCTTGGCCGTCAGACACACTTGGACTCCAGTCTGGTCCTTGTCACTTAGTGACTGTGTGACCTGGGTCAAGCTACTGAACCTCTCCCACCTCCATTTCTTCATGGGGAGGACAGAGATAATGACCATTTGCCTTTATGACACAGTTGCTGTGTGATTCGGTGAGGTCATGTAGGTAACGCTCTTCACATGCTGCTCGATAAATATTAGTGATTATTCTCACTATGATTGTTTTTGTGTCATAAGTAAAATTATCATGCCTACTTACCACCTTGGATTCCTTTTAATCTGTTGAAACATATGGCATTTAACCACACTTCTCTCAATATTTCAATTCATAGTCAACATCAATTAAAGTTCTTTCTTCAGATTCAAGAGCAATGTACTTTAAACGATAATATTGCTGGTTAACAAGAGCGTTTGCATAAATATTTGCCTGGAATCACGGCTACTCTCAGTCCTCATCAAACGGGAGCAACAACGCACCCGTACCCATGCCGCAGTCGCAGTGAGAGCGCCACCCGGTCTTCTGGGCGACTCCCCGGAAAAAGACCTCTCTCAGGTGGCTGCCGCCTCCTCCGTTGATTGCAATTTCTGTTTGCAACTATTTTACTTACTCGTCTCTTTTTCATTCAACACTTCTCTATTGAAAAAAAAAATCAGTGCATGTTTACTGAAAGGAATAACAATCTGGTCACTCCTTAGGAAGTTTCATAAACATACTAATCAAAATGCTGCTTAGTTGTGACTACGTATTACTCAAAAGGCTTCTTAAATATGTTCTTGCTCCATATTTGGAAATCTGCATTTGGAAGGCAAAATATTTTTATTTTGTAGAAATGCAAGTGAGGAAGCTCTTGGAGATAAGAATTATGTATTTTTCTTTATTCCCTTTTACACCCTTACTGGTCTTTTGCATAAAATGGGTACTAAATAATTGTTTGCTTAGTTAATTGAAATTCAGATGGTTTTGAATAATTTGTTAGTGTGGGTGTAATGTTTTACATTGACTCTTTTACAGGAAATATATTAATATCTAGCCTCTGAATGTTGGAGAGGATGTTGGCATAGGATTATTTTACCATCGACAGGCAGAAGTATACTAGGTTATGCTGTGGGTTATGCTTGTTTTCTTCCTACATGAATTTTAATTAAAATTTAAATTGCCCTTCTGAAAATTTCTCAGTTGAATGGATTCATTTCGACTTCTGTGCTGTCACTGAAACGGAAGGATCACAGAAAAAGTACTGAGGAAGGAAGCGAAACACTTAAACTTGGACACACTTGGGCAGACTGACGTCCAAGTGCTGCCATTGCACTCCTTGGCTCGAGGACCCCTCACACAGTGCTGTGTTCCCAGGGGGTAATGACCCAGTAGCAGTGATAAACAGACCTGTGTTGAAAGCCACCCAAGTAGAAGAGCATTCTGGAGAGACAAGCCCGGTCCCTCCAAGAACGAGAGCTCCGCACAGGCGCACGTCTAGCCTCATCTCAGATCTTCCCAGTAGGTCTGCAGCTGGGCGAGCCTGTGTCTGTAAGCAAAGACATGTGGGAAGTCTTTAAGTGACACAGGGATAAGAGATTGGGCTACTTTCACTGTAAGCATAAAATATATTTCAGAAAGATTGGGTGTTCTTTCCACACTAAAATTATCCAGTAAAGGAGAGAAAACAATGGGGAAGATCCTTTAATTATACAAACAATTAGAGAAAAGAAAGGTGGCAAGATATCATTAGCAAAGGTGTTTAACGAGAAGATAACAGATATTAGCTAAAATATTTCACCCACAATAGCATGCTTTAAAGTGTTTCAGAAAACACTAGTTGTACAGGATGTTAGACCAAAACAAACAACATAGTGGGGATCCAGAGCTGCCTGGAATAAAGCCATTTGCAAACCATTGAACGGAGCTAGATACATTTCTAATTGGTAAAATAATAAGCATGGTTTGGAGACCCAGTTTATCATGGTTAGACTTTATTAGTGAGAGTTCAGGTAAGACAGCAACCTCTTGTTGTAGTTTTCTATTAAAATATCAGTTAAGTATTGTTTTCCTCATTAGGTTTAATATTTTAAGAAATGTCAAGGAATTAATTGTACTTTTTAATGCTAATTATGACATGTTTATTTTATTTTTTAAAAGTGGTCCCCTTTAGTCAAGATTTGTAGTGAAGTTGGTAAGAGAAGTTCATAGTAAATATTGTAATTATAATTCAACAGCTCGAGTCTAATTAATTTTAGGAGGGGTTGAGGGTGTGTAAAGAGCTTCTCAGAAGATGCCTTTTATGGTTTAGCCATGGAATAAACATGTGATACATTGGGTAGAGCCATCTACAATGTACTACCAAAAATAGATCATCTATATTTCAGGTAAATTTTCAACCCTTTAGGAATTATTGCATTTTTCGTTGTTGTCGAAAATGTCTTTGTTTAGGTAAAATTTACATACTATAAACTTCATCCATTTAAGTGTAGAGTTTCATGAATTTTAGTAAGTTTATACAGTTATGCAAACATCACCACAATGCAGTTTTACAACATTTTTCTCATCCTTAAAAGGTCCCTAGTACCTGTCTCACACTGTCCCCGCCCAGATCCAGAAAATGACCTTTGCTGGAAACTCCACGCTCATGGAGTCATACAATACGTAGTCTTTTCTGTCTGGCTCCTTTCACTTCACGTAGGGTTTCCAAGCTCTATCCATGTTGCAGCAGTGTTAGTAGTTTGTTCCTTTTTATCGCCGAGTAGTATTCCACTGTTAGGATATGCCGTATTTTATTCATTCATTCATCAGTTATGGACATTCAAGTTATTTCCAGTCTTTTGCTATTATGAATCATGCTGCTGTGAACATTGGCATGCAACTTTTTGTATGGACATATGTTTTCATTATTCTCTTGAGTAGATGTGTAAAAATGGTGTCAAGATTGTGTGGTAAGTGTACATTTAAAGTTTAAGACAGCGGAGTTCTTTTTCAAAGTGGCTCTAACATGCTACATTCCTGCCACCTCTGCTGTACCATCTTTTACCTGGTTAAATGATGGTTAATGTTTGGTCTGTGTTAAGAGCAGGAAGCAGGATGTGGAAGAGGGCTGAGGAACGCTCTCGGCCACTAGCATTGCTGAGATAGGATGGATGCTGGGGAGTCAGACTGGACACCAGCGAAGGATAGGATCCAGGCTGGAAGACTGTAGAGGGCCCAGAAACAATTCAGATGGGTGGGATTTCAGGCAGTGTTCAGGTTATCTAGACCGGGATTGGCCATGCTGTTGGCAGCTGCCTGGTGATGTAGTAGGACCCCAGCTGTAGGACAGGGCCACAGAATGAGGCTCCAGCCCGGGACGGGAAGACTGCAAATGCCAGAGCAACAGGGCCCCCAGCTGCTGTTGGGCTCATGGCAGGGTCGCAGTGCTGGGGCACTCAAAGTTGGGCAGACGTGTGGTGTCAGACACAGGGATGGGAGCAGGTCCGGGAGGAAGCATCGGACAGCTGGGCCTAGGAACCCACACAGGTGCTGGGGGCTGCTGTAGGTCAGCTTTCCGTGAAGATGCTGTAGAAATGAGCTTCTTACCCCAAGTCAGACGGGTGTGAGTAGCCCAGCAGGTCTCAGTCATGCTGAATAGAGAGCTGAGGCTTTGATGTACTACTGCTCATAATACAGTCACTACAAACATTTATATAGTGCTTACTTTACCCTAAGTACTGTTCTCAGGGCTGTATTTACATATGCATTAATTTATTTAATTCTCTCACCAACTCCATGAGATAGATGCTATCTGAGTATCTATCTCTACTAACCAAGACCCTGAAACACAGAGAGGTTAAGTGACTTGCCCAAGGTCTTACAACTAATAAGTGGTAAAGCCAGAATTCAAACCTAGGCTGACTGGTTCCAGAGGCATCCTCTTAAGCTAAGCTAACTCCTCTCATTTCATTCTTGTCACCTATACTTGGGTCAGCTCAGGACCTTGATGACCAGAGTGCGGGGCTGAGAAGCTAAAGGCAGAAGAGGCAAGGCCCTGGTTGAAAGTTTAATACAAAATAATCACGGAGACATAGGCCACAGATTCCAGTGAGAGCACAGTGAGCACAGGCAAGGGGGAAATGTTAACTATAACGGGAAAGCCTATGTGGGATATTCTCATCTCTCAAGCTCTGCAGCTACTCTTGTGTTATGTTTAACACAGGTCCAATGGTAATGAACTAGAACACTCTCATAGAGGCTTTGTGTTATTATAGCTACTCTCTGTTGGTTTCAATAGGATATTCTCCGACTCTCCAAATTAGCGAGATGTTGTATAAACTGACACAAGTTTAAAGAATGAATAGTATCTTAAATGAAATACTTTTTTTGGAACATTAAAATAAGATGGAAAAATATCTTGAAACCAAAGCATCTCCATCAATGCTTTGTAACTTTTCAATGACTTTAAATGCAAAATATTAGATTCTTTCAGGAGGCATGTGGGTAACCTCCATTTCCTCCTCCTTTTCCTCCTCCTCCTCATCATTATCCACAAATATTAATATTTACTAAACATCTACAATCTCTGATCATAAAGAAGACAAGGTACAGTCCTTCTGGAACTTGGAGTTCAGAGCAGAGAGTGAGTGGCATTTTTGGGGCCTCCAATGCCTGCCTCGTTTCTCTTCTCTCTTCAACCTTCTTTTTGTGGGGAGGCCGTCCGCGTGCCTACCTTCTGGTGCATTATTTCACTGGGCCTTCACAGCAGCCCCCTGAGGGAGGTATATTGTTATCCTCACTTTATAGGAAAGGAAACTGAGGGTTAGAGTTAAGTAACTTATTTGAGGTCATTCTTAGCAGAATCTGTATTTTTATTGCTGTGTATTTTATTCCTCCTTTCTCCCATTACCTTTTTTACCCCTCCTCAACCGGTCATAATATAAAAACAGAAATGTATAGGTCATTTGATGGATTATCGAACAGCGCACTCTGTTCCCATGATTGATCTACAGATGACCGAGTGGGTCACTGGACCCGTGGGCCTCGGTCCTCTTCGAGGGGCAGGGCTCAGGACAGTTTCGTTGTTCACGGGAACCCTGCCCCTCTCCGAGGTCCGGGAGGGAGGCAAGGGCAGGGCCACACCTGGCGACATCTATTGCAGTGATCGATGAGCTTCAGCTGTGGACCAGATCTGGCTCCCTGCGCCCAGCGGGGGTCTGACTGGGGATTGAACCTGCGACCTTTCCGTGAATGGGATGACACTCCAACCAACTGAGCCACCCAGCCAGGGCCACATCTCTTGAATAGTTGAAAAAAAGTAGGAAAAGACCTTTCTGACCTGTGAAAATTATAGGAAATGCAAATTTTAATGAAGATAAATAATGTTTTGTTAAAACACAGCCATGAACATTCATTTCCATATTGTCTGTGATTGATTTCACACTGCTTTGGAATAGGGTGACAGAGACCAAATGGCCCACAAACCAAGAGTATTTACTATCTGGCCCTTGACAGGAAAAGTCTGATGGAGATCCGTGATCTTCTTGAGGAAATATTTTAAGTTTTGTAAGGGAGAAGGGGCCGTCGAGCAGCGTGGTGTGCTCCCTGGTGGGCGCTCCTCACACTCTGGGTTTGATGTCAACTCCGTCAGTTGCCACCCACGAGACCTTGGCCAAGTTACCTCCTCTGCCTGTGCCTCCATTTCCGTATGTGTCAAAAGGGGACAATAATAGATCAGAGAGGTTCAGAGAGTTTTCTAATGTCACACAGCTTATAAGCGGCAAAGTCAACCTACGCCCAGGCTTTTGACTTTGGGGTAAAGCTGTGTAGACTCAGAGGCATAGTTCAGATTCTCTGAACTTTAATGGCCATTACCAAGGGGCAAAAACAAACAAACCCCCCTCAAAGAAAAGTGGTGAAACCCAAGGAGGAATCAGGGAAATTTACAACTGAAGGTTTTGTCTTTGCCCTTAATTTACCTGACAGCATTTTCTGAAGCAATGGATGTCTCAGAAGTGTGTGGGAGGCAGTGGGGCGCAGTCGTAGCAATTACTAGGCAGAATGAGGAGAACTGGGGAAGGCATTAGTGGCGTCCAGACGAAGCTGTCAAGGCCTCTTGCCCTTGGTCACCCGAAGCATGCCACTCTAGAAGCACTTCGTCTTCTGCTGACGAAAATGAGAGGAATTAAATTTTTGGCAAGTGTTCCAGCACAAAAGGAATCGTTTGGCTAAAGTGTCTGCAGGCTTTGACTTCATTCCTTGGAAAACAGGAAGATCTGTGAAAACAAACACAGCCAGCGCACGTTGGTGCAGGCCTTGTATAAGGAGACGTGTGCGGAGGTTCCTCCTGTTGGCCGGAGGCTGTGTGCGCCGGTCCGCATTATACACCTGCTGTGTTCCTACTTTTCTCAGTCGCCTCTATTCAGAAAAGAACAGCATAAGCACAAACAACACAATGCGACTAATGGCTAAGGGGGGAGATATGAACCTGTGGACTGCTTTTTTCTCATCAGACTGGAAGGGGGGGTGAGAAATTCATATTTATTGCCTGCTTCTGCATCAGGCTTCATGTGGGTTTGTGGTATTTTTGTCTTCACAGCAACCTGTGAGGTAGATAGTATCATCCGCATTTTACTGATTAATAGAGTGGTTCAATAACTTGTTCAAGGTTTCTCTCTTTTAAAGTTGGGCATTGAAACAAGGTCATATGATTCAGAAATCCTTGCTCACTGTAGATGGGGCCCAATTACTCCCCTTCTTTTTCTCGCTCTTTGATGATTCAGGGGAGGAGTGAGGCCCTTCTGCCCCCCAGTTGCATGAGGAGGAGGGACCTGGCTCAGGAACACTTCTGAGTCCCAGACTCCTGTGTGAAATATCCGTCCTTCAGCTCAAAGAGCGAGTCCTCTTGAGTTTGGGGCTGCCTTCCCCTCTTCCTCAACACCTTTGCTCTCTCCCCAAGTCAGAGTAGAGCCGGCTTCTTTCCCACGGGAGAGTACCTTTGCATCCTTGCCTGCCCAGTGCAAACTCCTTCTCCAGGGGCCACAACAGGGCTAGGGTTTGGGGAGGTCTCAGCCTCTTTAGAGCTTTGGAAAATTCATCATCATCTTGTACAGACTTTTCAGCCTCGGCCATTGTTGGGCTTGGGCTTCCCTGACAGCTTCAGAGAATAGGACATGTTTTGTGGGCGACTGAGCTCTTGTGAGCTCATAGGTGCAGAGAGAGGAAATGAAAGGCCACAGGAGACATAGCATGATTCTGCAGGTGCATTTTGGCTGAACATTCCTAAGATGTATTTTCTTTCTAGGTCAAGTTAAATTGCCATCAGTAGTAGCATCATTCAGCCACATGACAAGTTCTTACAGGCAGTTCTGATAACTAGGGAAGCCATTTAGCAATTGTAGCTAAAAGCGTGGACTTTGCAGTCACACCCCAGCTCTGCCACTTATATGCCCTGTAACCTCGAGCAAATTTTCTTAACTTTTCTGTGCCTCTATTTCCTCATTTGCTAAACAAGAATATTAATAGTGCCCACCTCACAGCGTTGTTAGGAGGATTAAATAATTTAACATGTGACAAATTCCCAGAAACAGGACTTTGTCCATCATGAGAGCTGTAGAAAGTTGGCTAAGATGGTGATAGCCGTGGGTGGCGATGGTCGTGCCTGCAGCAGGTGGAGAACACTGGCAGTAGCACCTTCAGACTATTAGCTCTGACTTATGTGCTTGCAAGTTAACGTAGACCAGCGAGAAGCACTGGTTGGGCAGTGTCGCACATTGACATTGTTCATTCAGTCATCAAACATTGAGTACCTATTTGTGCCAGGCACTGTGTTTGATATAAAGTACACAAAACTGTGATTTTAGTTTTGTGGAATTGCCCAGTAGCCAATCAAAATTAATTATCCAGTATCAGGATGTTTTAAGGAACTCGTTTAATTTATTAAGATAATCACAAATCGTACTGTATCTTTGAAATTTGCTTCCTCCTCTTTTAGATTTTACTAAACATGTAACAGCCCCCGAGATAGAATTTGTAGCTGCCCTGCCCTACACAGTGGCCACACGTGGCTGCAGGGACACCTTGTGGGTTGAAAACGAACCCAGGAAAGGTGGGTGGCCCTTCACAAGGGGTGGGGCTAAGGAATTTAAGTGTTATCCTAAGAGCAACAGGGTAAAAGAGGAGGGCAAGGTGAGGCGTCGAATTTGGAATAACTTCAAAGCTCCTATAATTCTAAGGCACTCTGATTCCATACTAACTTTCTTTTGTCCTATTTATATTTTAATGTAATCACTGATATGTTTGTATTTAAATCTACCACTTTTTTCTGTTTTCTCTTTGTTCATCTGGGTTATGTTTCACTCCTTTCATTCTCTCTTTAGATGGGTTACATTTTTCAAAATCACTTGATCACCCCTTCCACTAGTGTGCTTCTGTTCTTTACTTGGTTACCAGTGGAAATAGAATGTGCACCTCTAGCTTATCCAAGTCTAAAGTGACTCGGCACCACTCCTGCCTCCAAGAACATAGACAGTGTATCTCTCTCTGGCTTACACAGTGTTGTCTTGTATGCTCTTTCTCTCTATATATGTTAAACTCCATGAAATACTATTATTGCATTCTGCAGTCAGTGTTATGTAGGTTGACCCACATATGTCCCTTTTTGTTTGTATTCCTTCTTATTTCGTTTTACCTGGGATCATTTTTCTTTTGCCTGAAGAACACCCATTATTTCCTTTGGTGAGGGTCTTAGGTCAACTCTATTTTTGTTTATCTTGTACCTTTATTCTTGAAGCATGTTTTTATTGCATATGGAATTCTAGTTTGGTGGTTGTTTTCTTTCAACACGCTGAAGATATAAATCTACTCTGTCTTCTGTCTTCGTGTTGTTGAGAAGTGTCTGCTCTGAGGATGATTCATTTGAAGGTGTGTATTTTTTCCTCTGACTGGTCTCAAGATTTTCTTTGTCTTTGGTTTTCTGCAATTTCATTTTGATTTGTGTAGGTGTGGATTTCTTCTTATTTATGTGGCTGAGGAATTGTTGGTCCTTGTGAATCCATGGATTGAAGTCTTCTATTGGTTCTAAAATATTGTCAGCTATGACTTTCTCACATGATGCTTCCCCTTCACTTTACTTTTCTCCTTGAAATCCAGGTCAATATTTATTAGACTTTCTCACTGTGTTTACCACCATCTCTTGCTTCCTCTTCTGTCTTTTTGTCTCTAAGTGATTGATACATGCTGGATATATCTTATGGTTTACTAATTCTCTGTCGAGTTGTATCTTATAGCTGGTAAATCTTTTCACTGATTTATTAATTTTGATGACTTTTTTCTTAATTTTGATTACTTTTGATTACTTTTTTCTTTAGCTATAGAATTTTTATATGGCTCTTTTTAAAATTTGCCAAAATCTAGTACCCATCTGGTACCATGCATAGCTAATACAATATTATTGACTATATTCCCTGTACCGTACTTTATAGTCCTGTGACTATTTTTATAACTATCAATTTGTACAACTCTTTCTTTTAAATCAGCAAATACTCCTGGGTAGTACATTCACCCACCTGGGCGTACATTCACCCACTTCGGATCTGATCTTCTAGAATTTGGCCTGATAATCTTCACTGTATTGATACTTCTTTGAAACTTTTGAAGGGATATTTTAAAATATCTTATCTATCTTTAGAGACTTCTGATAAAGATGTTAAGATAGGTAAATATGGCTCACTTCCTTGCAAAACCACATCAAAATTACAACTAAAATATATAACAACCATCACTCAGAACTGTCAAAAATTGAGTTGAATGGAACTCTGACAACTATGGAATTAAAGAAACCACATCCATCCAGACTGGTAGGAAGGGGGAGAAAAGGAATGGGCTGGTCCCACATCTAAGTGTGGTAGAAAAATATTTGGAAGGAATATCTTGGGAGCCAGGAGTCCCAGTCCCACATCAGAACCCCCAGCCCAGGGTTCCAGTGGCAGGAAGATAAGTCCCCATAACATCTGGCTGCAAAAATCAGTGGGGATTGAGTCAGTAGAAGAAATTTCTGGAGTCTTAAGCAGTTCCCCTTAAAGAACCCACACACAGACTTATTCAGACTCACTCCCTCTGAGCTCCAGACTGGGGTAGCAGCTTGTAAGTCACCAGTGGCATACAGGAGAGAATAAAAATGGCTGGCCTCAAGGTTGGAGCTGGGGGACAGCTCTCTCCCTGACAGAAAGGCAGGCAGAGGCCATTGTCCCTTTATTGAGACCTCCTACTACAGAGCCACAGAGCCAGCAGGCTAGTGCCATATCTGAGGCTCCATCAACCTGGCTAACACTGTTTGCCTCATCCTGGAGATCACCTGAGACTGTCCAACCCAGCTTATGGGCCTACCCAAGCTGTTAATTATGACTTTTCCATATGAATGGCTAGTCTTTGCTAATACTTCACAACTTCCTACATCCTATCAAACAAGCAACAGCCAGCCTCATAAGTAAGCCTCAGTAAGTCCCCAGCCCCCATAACTCTTGCTAATTGGCACTGGGCCCAGTACTAGCAGCAGCCAACCTAGATTCACAGCTTGGCTTTGCCTGGGCATCTCCACATCCAGCACAAGTAGCAGCCATCTCAGATTGCTTTACAGCTCATGCAGGGTGGTCTGGGGCAGAACATGGGCTGGGGCTGACCTTAGCCTGCACCACGTGGAGCCTACACACCAAGAGCCTACACACCAAGTAGACAGCTATGGACCACATGAAAGCACCACCACCCTGCTTCTGCACAGCTAATCCTCCACAGCAGGTGGAGGTTGGTGATCAGTGGTCACAGCAGTCCTTGCAGCTGACTGGCTTGAGTAAATCCCTCCCATTGACCTGCCAACAGCAATCAAACTTCAACTATAAGAGGGTGTACTCAGCCTACATGGAGGGTTCACCTTGAATACCCAACTGGATGATAGGGGGCTGTGCTACTGGACCCAACAGGACACCTACTACATTAGGCCACACTACCAAGACATGGAGTCATAGTAGCTCTACCTAATACATAGAAACAAACACAAGGAGGCTGCCAAAATGATGAGAAAAAGAAACATGGCTCAAATGAAAGAACAGATCAAAACTCCAGAAAAAGAACTAAACAAAGTGGAGATAAGCAGTCTATCAGATGCAAAGTTTAAAACACTGATTTGATTATAAGGATGCACAAGAGACTTAGTGAGAACAGTAGAAGCATAAAAAAGGTCCAGTCAGAAATGATGGATACACTAATTGAAATAAAGAACAATTTATAGGGAAACAATAATAGATTGGATGAAGCTGAGAATCAAATCAATGATTTAGAACATAAGGAAGCAAAATACAATCAATCAGAACAACAAGAAGAAAAAAGAATTAAAAAATGAGGACAGTGTAAACGTCCTTTGGAACAACTTCATGAAGTCCAACATTCACATCATAGAGGTGCCAGAAGGAGAAGAGAAAGAGCAAGTAATTGGAAATCTATTTGAAAAAATAATGAAAGAAAATTTCCCTAATTTGGTAAAGGAAACAGACATGCAAGTACAGGAAGCACAGAGAGTCCCAAACAAGATGGATGCAAAGAGGCCCACTCCAAGACACATCACAATTATAAAGCCAATGGTTAAAGATAAAGAGAGAATCTTGGAAAGCAGTAAGAGAAAAGCAGTGAGTTACCTACAAGGGAGTTCCCGTAAGACTGTCAACTGATTTCTCAAAAGAAACTTTGCAGGCTAGAAGGGACTGGCAAGAAATATTCAAAGTCATGAAAATCAGGGGCCTACAGCCAAGATTGCTCTACCCGGCAAAGCTATCATTTAGAATGGAAGGACAGATAAAGAACTTCCCAGACAAGAAAAAAGTAAAGGAATTCATCGTCACCACACCATTGTCATATGAAATATTGTTAAAGGGACTTATTTAAGAAAAAGAAGATCAAAGCTATGAACAATAAAATGGCAATAAATACATACCTATCAACAATTGAATCTAAAAAACAACCTAAGCAACAAGAACAGAGACATTGGTATGGAGACCATTTTGTTGCTTGCCTAATGGGAGGGGTCTGTTGGGGAAGGGGTGAAGAGGTGAGGGGATTAAGAAATACAAATAGGTAGTTACAGAATAGCCATGGGGGTATAAAGTACAGTATAGGAAACATAGTAGCCAAAGAACATGTATGCATGACCCATGGACATGAACAATGGTGGAAGGATTGCCTGAGGGAGTGGGCGGTACTGAGTGGAGGGGGGCAAAGGAGGAAAACTGGGACAACTGTAATAGAATAATCAAAATGTAATTAATAGTAAATAAATAATTAAAATATCTTTAGTATTTTTAGTTGTTCTTTTTGAGAAAGTCGATTCTAATATCCTAGCATCCTATTATTAAAAGGGAAAGTCCTTGTTCTGACTTACATACAAGATTGGTGGCCCTATTTTTGTTCTTGTTTGTTTGAGGAAGATACTTTTGCGACCCCTTTTTCTGATCTTTTCCCTCTTTAGAAACAAGTAGAAAAGAGCTGGTACTATATTTATTTGGAAGGGAAGTAGATACATGATCTCATCTCTCATCCCAGCAGACATAGCCTTTGAGGAGTAAAAATTTTTTGGGTGGTTGCAAAATAATAACATTTTCAAGGCCTTTACGTTTGAACAGATAAGTCTTTATTTCAGCCTCTCCATTGAAGTCCCTTTTTACCAAGTCTTGTCTCTCTATTTAAGACGTCATATCCTATTACAGAGTAAAGCATTGTATTTTTAGAAGGAAAATAACATGTTAGCACTGATTTTTTCCTGTAAACACAACTCAATAAAAGGCAATAAGAACAAGTGTACAAAGAGCAGGAGCCAATCCCACTGGTTTTAAAAATGGGTATGAATTTGGAAGGTTAAAGTGGTACAGTAATCAGGAAGCACTTGGAAAGCATACTGTTTCCCTGGAAACACCTACCTGTTAATACAAGTGAGGCTGGAGGGAAAAACAGTTGACCGTGAGAGGCACTGTTTGTTGTGATTGAGATGGTTTTCTTAGCAGTTTTCCCATTCACATCTTCATGTTCCAAATTCTTGTCTCTGAAGCATTAGTCTTCAAAATGATTGGCAAAAGCCACTTCAAATATTAACATTTTCATTGTTCTTAGAGAAGAAGGAATTGGTTGCCTCGTGTGTATATTTATTTTATTCATTTGCAATTGCATTGGCATGAAGACAACTTACAGTGAACAGAGCTAGCTATCTTTCTGCATTCTTCATTGGATGTCACCCTCCGAAGATGGCTTAGAAGAGTGCAGCACAAGTTTTGGAGCGAAAGCTTGGGACGGCTGAAGTTTTCATTGTACAACCCTGAGGTGAAACTCGAGATTGAACTTTATAGATAGGGCAGTCTTAGGTGATATCATTGGTCACAAATGCATTATAGGAAAATGAAATATTTTTCTCCTGTATAAATTGATAAATACCTCACTCTGGAGTGGATAGATTTAATACAATTATATAATGGATAATAAGAAAGCTTGAGTATTATAGATTTTTTATTTAATTTGCCATCAATATGAAGTATGCTTTTATATTTGTTTCATTAATGTGGCCTAAAAGGTTACTAAAAGGTATTAAGTTATTGGAAAGTACTTAATGGAATCAATAAATAGAATGGAATCAATAAATAGAATGATCTATATAATTGTATATTTAGTTGAAAAATTTTACAATTATTTTTACTTGGAAAATTTTTTAATGTATCTTTCAGACTCATTTATTATCCATTGTGGATCACGATTCCAAAAGACTCTTGTTGCTTATCAACTGGACTACATGGTGGAATTCCTCAAAAACTTTAAGTGCTAACTCTTTGGGAATTGAGAAGTACCGTGGACATTGCAAATCTCTTAATTTTAAAAGTAAATGTGAATTATGCTCAGAAAAGAACCACAGTGAAAAACTGTCTCAAAAGTAGACAGAAATTATCTCAGAACTATTAGAATAAATGGTTTCTAATTTAGAAAATTCAGTCCTTAAAAAAATTGATGTAATTGCTCTGAAAAATGTTAGGTTGGTGCTCTCTTTTAAGATTTCCATTTCTAATGGATCTTTTAAGCGCCTCTTTTCTCTCGTCCCTGTATTGTTACACCAGCTCCCCAGAGCCAGGTGTGTGATGACGCACTTAGCTTCCTCTGCCTTTCCCAGAAAGGGGCTCATCTTCCAGTTCTTTTTTTATTTTGTTCTGTTTTTCTTTTCTATCAATTTTCTACTTTTGAAATGCAGTTAAATAGTGATTGGAACATTAATTGTAACTTGCAGTGAAAAGAATTGTGATTGGAATTAACTTTTTAATCATTATTATTTCTTCAGCCTTGACTGATTTCTTTTGTTTACTTCTTTTTTTTCTTTACCATCAAGCATCCAGGGGATGTGACCCTTCCAAGTCCCCTCCTTCCCTCCAGCAGTGGTGCCCCCAAGACCACCACTTTGGCCCCATGACCTTTGCAGCCCCGCCTCTCATTCCCCTGCACCCAGGATCAGACTTGTTCTCAGTATTTACACGCTCAGAATGGGAAGCTCTTTCTGGAGGTGATTTTCATCTGTTCTGCTGCTGGGCTCTGCCACCTGACTCTTCTGTCTAGGTTTCTGCTGCTTTCAGGTGTTCATTTCCCTGCCTGTGCATTAAATGAAGTTTCCAAAATGCTTCGTCTCCTGGTTGTGCTATAGGCAGGACAAGCTAGCTTCATGGGCACTCTACCAGTGCAGCTGCACAAGGCCCAGTTTTCAGAAGGGCCTCACGTTTGGGGTTTAATGCTCCTTAGTCACTGTCTTGAAATTCTTAATAATTTAATCTTTGGATTTGTGTTTCGTAAATCAAGTTTTATGGCACAGTGAACATGTATCAGGGCCTTGGATCCTTGATTCATGCTTGGTCCTGCCTCCCCCACCCCTTTCACTCTACCCACCTCCTGACCTCCCCTGGATGAGTTCCAGCTACCTGCCCCTGTCCCTGGCCTGTAACCACTGCTCCTCTCTGGCTGGGGTTGCAGGTGGAGGCCTGTCCTCCCCTAGTCCTCCGGGCCATTAGGGGCCGGAAGCAGGTGCAGGAAGGGCTGGGGTCAGGGCAAAGAGGAGGCTGTTCCGTCCTATGCTGTCGGCGTCATGGTGCATTCACTGAGTGACTCGGTGGCGGCCTTCCTTCTCCTGCTGATCCAGGGACAGGGCATGGCCCAGCACAGACGCTGCAATTCCTTGGCATGCCAGTTCGTTGTGGTTTGTGGTGTTAGACCCCTGGAAGGGGGAGATTAATGTCTCTGCCCCTGGCTGGGCCCCTCTTTTTCATTTTGCTCTGGGCCCTGCCAATTATGTCTTGAGCCTTGGCTATAAATGTGAATAATATATGGGTGGTTTCATTTGCTCTCCTGGTTGAACTCTGTGGCTTTTGGAGAGATTCAAATTTAGCAGACTGTCATTATGTCATTGGAAACTAGAAGCTCCTGATTTCTTATAATTTATTTTATTGATTTTTTTCAAGCTATAAAAGTTATTCATACTTTTTGCAACAAAACAAACATTGTGAATATGTACAAAGTAAGAGCCAACATACTGTTTCCCTTCACTCCCACGTAAAGTAACCAGTGTTCACATTGGGTGCATATGTGTGATTGCCCCAAACTTTTATTAATAATA
The DNA here is from genome assembly GCA_028533065.1 of Trachops cirrhosus. NCBI lineage: Eukaryota > Metazoa > Chordata > Mammalia > Chiroptera > Phyllostomidae > Trachops > Trachops cirrhosus. The sequence continues at coordinate 149,433,695 of CM052540.1, read as the reverse complement.
ACATAATGCACCCATGCATGCACACACATGCCATGTGGGTTTTTCTGAGGAATGACAAAAATGCTTATATCTTTATATCCTGAAAGTCCCTCTATTTCGTTACACATGGATCCAACTCATTCTTTTTAATAACATATAATACTTGATATCTGTAGTATAGATTTGGATAATTCACTTACCAGTGTCATCATAATGAACACTTAAGTTGTGTCCAGTTTTGGGTTATAAACAAAACAGCAAATAAGCCGCTCTTACTTAAAGCTTTATATTTAGTGCTCCGACTTCATGCACGTGAGCACCCCAAAGGGGCAGTTCCACACTAAGGGCGGATCACTTTCTAGAAAGAGTGGGGCATTCACACTCCCACCAGCATAACATGAACGCCTGTTTCCTGCACTGTTGCCAGCACTGGAAGTTATCAGTCTCATAAATTCTTGCTAATATGAGCAATGAAAAGTGATATTTGGTCGTGATTTGTATTTTCCTAACTATCGTAAGGTCAGGTTTCTTAGCACCCATTTTTTATCTACTTGCATTTTCTCTTCTATGAAATTCCTACTCATCCCTTGTGTGTGTGTGTGTATGTATATATATGAATATATATATTCTATTGGAATACTTATCTCTTTTTTTATCAGTTTTAACAGTTTTATTAGGGATATTAACCTCATTTTTTATCTATGTGGCAAGATTTCTCCTCAATTACCATTTATCACTTGACTTAATTATGTCTTTGTAATAAAACTATTAAAGTTAAAAATTACTGTTTTTTCCTTCCTTGTTTTTTGTTTCTTGATTTGCTTAAGAAATTCTCTCTGATGCTAAGGTTATAAACTAGTCTCCTAAATTCCTTATAATTAAAAAATATTTCTAATCCACTTGAACCCTATTTTTGTATCTCATAATATTAGATAATTATAGCCAGTATCATTTATGAAAGAAGTCTTTCATTTCCATTTTTCATATAACCATATTTTGCCATGTATAATGCATACCCACTTTGTTGGCCCAAACATTTAGGAAAAAAATCTCTAATTTTTTAAATTAATTAATTAATTTATTTATATTTAGATACTTGTTTTTATATTATAAAGGAATTTTAGCATTTATTTTTGAACATATTATGGTACAACAAATTTATGTGAAAAATAATTCCAAAGCAGAAGAACAGATACAAGGTATTTCAGGTACTATGCTTGTATAATCACATCCTTACTTTTCCTCAAAAATTCGGGCAAAAGGTGCACGTTATACACCGCAAAATATGGCATATTATGATGAAACGTGTTATTCTTCAACACACTTTTGGATCTACCTCTGGATTTTCTATCATATTCTGCTGATATATTTGTGTACTCATTCCCATTGCCAATGACATATTGTTTTGTTTACAAAACTTTATAATATGATTCTATCTGGTAGAGGAAAATCTCCCCTTACTATTTTTAATTTTGCAAAATTTACTTGGCAATTCTAATGTATTTTTTCATACGAACCTTAAAATAATTGCTTTATTTCCTCTACCTTTGGAAACTGTTGGGATTTGGATTTGGATTTTATATATTAATTAAAGTTTAAGTGTTAATTTTTAAAAACATAATTTTCTTAATAATCATTAGTTATTTTCTGGCTTTTACAGCTGTCATCACTACCAAGTATGGAGCTGGTTTTCTGTTTCTTACAGATTAATGTTAGTGTTGAGGAGGACTATTCATTTTTTGTTTGTTGTGTTTTGTTTTCATTCATTTTAATCATTCAACAAATAGTTACTGAATCTAAGAGTTCGTCCATTATAGATGCATCGTCATTTCAGGCACCACTGATGTGGCAGGTGGCTTCCAATATAGCTCCCGGTGATCTCCACCTCCTAATATTCATGCTCTTGGGCAATTTCTCTTTATTTATTTATTTATTTACTCATTTATTTTTAATAAATTTTTTTTCAGTTACAGTTTACATTCAATATTATTTTGTACAATATTAGTTTCAGGTGTGCAGCGTAGTGGTTAGAAAACCATGCATGTGTTCTCCTGGTATTTACCGTACCCAGTTTCTGTTCTGTACTTTACGTCCGTTCCCGTGAGTATTCTGAGACTGCCAGTCTCTGTTCCTCAGTCCCGTCACCCCGCACCCCCACTCTGGCAACTGTCAGTCTGCAGACTCTCAGTTTCTATGTATTTATTTTCTATCATCACCTTATTCGAAATTGTTTTTTCCATTTTGTAGCTTTTAGTATTGACAACGGTGAAAAGTCCAATACTAATTTTCTCTTTTTTTGTAGGTAACTTTTTCTTTCTTAATGCAAATTTATATATTTTTGTCTTCATTCTGTCAGTTCAGGTATTTCAGCAGGGTGTCCCTGGTTAAGCCTGAAGGTTTAAGTATTTCTAAGGAAAGTTTTCTTGTATTATTCTTTTTTGGTTATATGTTTCCCATCTGATCTATTTTTCCCTTAGTGTTACTGATTCTGCATTTAAAATATTCTGGGTCTATATTAAGTTCTCCAGGTCCAGCAGGACTGTGGGACGTCTGTCTGAAGCATATCACATGGTAAACTGGGAGATACAGTGCTCCCTGCCATTGCAGACGCACAGGCGAGGGTCCTGCTTGTGTAGGTGTGTGCCTCCCGCCTCCTGGGCCCTGAATGCCGTAGAGCGCGGGTTATAAAGCCAGGATGTACTCTGGCCTCTTCCGAACTCCAGGCCTCAGCGAGGGGCTTATTCATGTTTTCCAGATTTTAGTTGTTTAGTTCATAGACAACAAAGTTGGGAGAACCCCTTGTTGATTTCTAATTTGGGTATTTACTTTTTCTTTTTGCCTGTCTGACTGTGCCAGCAAGGAGTAGGTGATATGGCGGGTTATACTATAGACCGATGTGGGACCTGGCATATGTTTGATTAGAAATTTAGTGGTACCTGGCAGGCTTCTATGCTCCCATTGATAATTTCCTATGTAGGTATATGTGTGTGTGAACACATGCACATATGTACCCCTTCACACACAGACATAGGCTTAATGTTGATTGTGAAGTAAACATTACAAGTCCCTCATACAGTCACACCAACATAGACCAATCATGAAGGAGAAGTGAGTTTCCAGGAAGCCAATGTTCAAGCACTCTGTTTGAAAACTTTCCCTTGTTCATGAAAAATTTTCATTTTTCATGAAAATACCTACCGGCTAATGGATATTCATCCTTGCTGTGGTTTACAGAGAAAAGGCTAGTTCAGCTGACTACTTAAATCCCTTTGGATCAGGAATTTGCAGATTTAAAAGGTAATCTGTACTTGTTATTCATCACTGTTTAAAAGCTTTGGTTCAAAAAAGGTGTAATTTAAATTTTTGAGCATCCTTTATTGCCGAAGGAATGTTATTTACAATTATTTGCCATTTATCATTTAATTATTAGTGACAGTAATAAATTTATTTTTACATCTTCAGAATGGTTCTTACCATCCTGAAGGATTACCCAGAGGATTGTAAATTGGAAGTAGCAGATGACAGCATCGATGGGGTCATACTTTTGTGTACTACAAAAGCAGTGTAACCCTTGTGGGAGCTGTTCTAATGCATTGTTTGGCCTACTTATCATGCCCTGACTACATTTAAGTGTGTGGCAATTTCATTATGCATTCACCATTCATTAGTGCATTATTATTCTTATCGTAATCTCATTTGATTCTGTTTTATTTTTTAAATTCTACAGTGATTTCTGTGAGCCTGACACAGAAATGGTTTTCCCCTCTTATTCTATTTAACCATACAGTAAATGTGCTCTCTATTTGCATCAAGGACAAAGGCCGGTTACAGAGAAACGATGCCACATTAAGTTTTTTTTCAAAAAAGGAGAAACAAAATAAATAACTTCTAGGGTGTCCTCAGCTCTGCATAAGTTTATTCCATTCTGTATCTTCTCTTCCACTTCTGAGTTCAGATAACAACATCACTGGTGTTCAGAATGGTGAGAACAAGGCCCTGCAAGGTGATTTCCAGCACACTAAACGTGTAAGCATAAAGAACCAACTATTACATTTTAGAAAACATATCAAAGCAAAAAAGATTGAAACATATAATTTCCTGAATAATCCTCATTTGACTATTAATTCAATTAACCAGAATGTTCCTTATTTTCAGCATTTCATTTAATTGGTATTTTATTTATCTCTGTTATCAATTTATTCAACAACAATTTATTGCATCTCAACTAGGTTTGAGGCATTTTTCCAGGTGCCAGGCTAATAGAGATGAATTGTACAATAATGGACATTGTGTCGCCAAAAATAAAAGGATATAAGATATATCTGATAAACATAACATAGAGAATAAATGCATTCGATGATTTTAAACGATACTTACTAAATTCAAAAGAAAGCACAGAAAGAGGAAGAGGGGCAACCAAGGACAGAGGAGACAAGTGAAAAACAGAGCAAATGGTAGTTTAAACCTAATCGTATTTATAATTACATTAAATGTAAGTGGTCAAATAACTCAACTGAAAGATAGGGATTCCTAGGTTAGATAAAAGAATAATTAAGACTCAACTATATGTTGTCAATAAAACTCCTACATTAAATGTAAAATTACAAACAGGTTAAAAGAAAAGGGTAGAAAAAGTGTACCATGATAACACTAATCAAAAGAAAGCTGAAGTGGCTATATTAATATCAAACAAAATGAATTTCAGAACTAGGAATATTACTCATGCTAAATATTATCATTTCATCATCAAAAAGGGTCAATGAGTCAAGAGAATATAATAACACTAGAAGATTATGCATATAATAATAAGGCTTCAAAATATATCAGAATTAAAACTGATAAACTAAAAGGGGAGACAGATGAATCTACATTGACAACCAGAGATTCTAACACCTTTCTCTCAGTAATAATTTGGGGAAGAATGTTCCAGGCAGAAGAAAAGGTAGGTGCAAAAGTCCTGGGGTCAGGGTGAGTTTGACTGTTGGAAGAACTGAAAGCTGCCAATTTTGTTTAGAGCAGAGTGAACTGAGTGAATATCATGCCTGGTAGGCCAGAGAGGCAGGCAGGGGCTAGGGTCTGTAAGATCTTGTGGGCCTGGTAAGGGTCTACAAAACAGAATTGGAGCAAAAATATGTGCTTCATAATATAACTTTGATTTAATATTTAGTCATTAGGTGGTATTAGAATTTCTCTATGCCCCAAAACTATAGACATTGGGTGACAAAGAGCCCCACAGTTTATTTTTAATGTATTGATTTGAGAGACAGATTTCTGTTATTCCACTTATTTACGTATTCATTGGTCGAATCTTGTATGTGCCCTGATGGGGATCAAACCCACAGCCTTGGTGTATCAGGATGATGCTCTAACCGGCTGAGCTAACCAGTCAGGACCAAGAGTTCCACGCTTTGAAAAACAGCTAGACCTGATAGCATGCCATTAGGAAACAGATCTGTTTCTCTCCCATCACTTCTCTCAACCATGTTCTGTTAGATATTTCTTCTGCATTTCTGAATTATATCTCAGGGATCTACCACAGCTTTAGTCTCATTTTCAGTTATTAACAGTCTAATGTGATCTAAATCACCCACATCCCCCATTATTCAATTCAGTGTTTCTATGCTTGCTTCAGCTCAAGGCTGACCTTGTCTTGAAAATCTGCAACAGAAGAAGGGTGTGTAGCCATTTATCTCAGCTCTCATGCTCCCTCACCTTCTGCACAGGCTTCTGGTTTCTCAGGGTCAGGGCAGAGAAAGTAAGAGGTAAAGGGGAAATTGGGCCTTTTGTGGGGTCTTTTAACTTTCTCTTGTTCACTGAATACTTTTTTTCATGGAATACTTTGGTGGTTCTTCATCTTACCCTCTGCCACACATCTCCACTAGCACACCCCCCCCCCCCACACACACACTTTTCCATTTCTTGTCTGGTGGAATGTGTTTTCCACTAGATCTTTTATATAGCCCTCCTTTCCTGGCTGCTGCTTTTAGGGGTTCAGCCACAGCCTCTTCTGCTGGCATCACCTTGCTCCGGTGGCAGCCAGCCTTCTTGGATAGTGTCCCTTCAAGGCGATCTAAGCCTTCTGCAGCCTTCTGCATTGTCCACTTGATCCATAGGACTGGTTATGAATCCTTGCCTCACCAAACTCTGGAAGTATAGGCTTCTTACACTGTCCTCTTCCCCTCTCCTGTTAGGGGCAGCTCCAGTAGCCTTTGTCCCTATCATACCCGCCCCATTCTCCTGACAACTCCTCTACACCTTCTCTGGGGGCAGCGTTAGAGGCCTATGAGCTTCTTTCTATAGGCTGTCTTCTGAGCCTCCACTCTTGTGGGGGAGTTCTCTTCTGCTGCCCTCACTGGAAGGGAGAATATCCTCTCTCCTTCCCTGCTCTGAAAAGAAGGGGGAACTCCACAGCCATCCTTACTAAGCCAGCAACTGTTTAAACATTTTTCCTCATTCAGCCAGCAACTCTCAAATAGCTGGAGGTAGGAGATGCGCTCAGAGTGGTGACAGCGTGTGGCGACCGCCCTCATCCTGGCAAGTCCTATGTAGGAGAGTGTCTGTAGTGTGCGACCCTTATTTCAGCTTTTGGTCATTCAATATCCTGTCACTTGTAAAAAAAGTTTGATACACAAATAAAACTATCACTGATACTTATTTGTAATATTGAAATATAAAGGACCAGCTGGTTTGGTTGTTCAAAATTTGTCTGCTCAGCAAAACAACCCGCCAACGACATGAAAAGGCAGTCTATGGAAAGGGAGAAAATGTTTGCAAACCACATATTTGATTAGAGTGTAATATCCAAAATATACAGGAACTCTTAGGACTCAATAGCAAATAAATAAATAGGCAAACAAATAACCCAACTCAAAAATTGGCAAAGGATGCAAATAGACATTTTCTAAGGAAGACGTGCATGTGGCCAATAGGTGTGTGAAAAGGTGCTCAGCGTCATTAATCATTAGGGAAATGCCAATCAAAACCACAATGAGACATGACCTCCAGCCCTTTAGGATGACCATATTATCACAAGGACAAGAGGTAACAAGTGCGAGTAAGGGTGTGGGGAAAGGTAATCCTTGGGCACTCTTGGTGGGAATGTAAACTGGTGCAGGCACTATGGAGAACAGTATAGAGGTTTCTCAAAAAATTACAAATAGAACTCTATATGACCCAGCAATCCCACCCCTGGGTATACATCCAAAGGAAGGGAAACCACTATCTTGAAGAGATCTGTGCGCTCATGTTCATTGCAGCATTATTCACAATAACCAAGGGATGGGTACAACCTAAGTGTCCACCAACAGATGAATAGGTCAAGAAAATGTGGCATATATGTGAATACACAATGCAGTATTATTCACCCATGAAGAAGAAGGTAATCCTGCCATTTGTGACAACATGGGTGAACCTGGAGGGCATTATCCTAAGGAAAATAAGTCAGACAGAGAAAGACATGCTATGCTGCATGGTATCACTTATATATATCATCTAAAAAAAAGTTGAATTCGTAGGAACTGAAAATAGAAATTGGTTGCCAGAGTCTAGAGGGTGGGGAAAACAGGGAGAGGTCAGTAAAAGTGTATAAACGTTGTTATAAGATGAATATGGTCTGAGGATCTAATGTAAAACATGGTCACCGTAGTTGATAAGGCCTCATTGCATAGTTAGAGCTTGCTAAGAGAGTGGAACTTAGATATTCTCACATAAAGAAAAGGAGTTAATGGGTGAAGTGATGGATGTGATAGTTAACACGAAAGAAGAATTCTTTTACAATTATACATGTATCAAATCATCATGTTATATACTTTAAATATCTCACAACTTTATTTGTTAATTATTCCTTAATAAAGCTTAAAAAAGATTATTTTGAAAGGCTCTAATATGGTAAAAGAAATTTAAGACCTTGCTGAATTAGAAGTATTTCTTGGAAATCAGCTCATTAAATTACCATCTGGTTTGGAAAGGAACAGGCCTCTTATTGTGAAGAGATGTTTTAAAAAGTGGCATTTAAAAATTAGCCATCATTTGTCCTGGCTGGTGTGGCTCAGTGGTTGAGTGCCAGCCTGCAAATCAAAGGGTCATCAGTTCGATTCCCTGTCTAACACACTCCTGGGTTGCCAGCCAGGTCCCCAGTAGGGGGTACGCAAGAGGCAACCATACATTGATGTTTCTCTCCCTCTCTCCCTCCCTCCTCCTCTCTAAGAAATAAGTAAATAAAATCTTTACAAAAATTATCCACCATTTGTATAAATGTGTCTGGAAAAATTTTATATGAAATTTAATGATTTGATAAATTAGTCAATATTAAGTACATTCATAGACATGAGCTTCATAGAATTTAAATATTAATTAATTTCATTATAAAAAGTAAATGTATCCTCAGGCATTTTATTGGTGATTTTACACTGAAGCTTACTTCTTAATCCATTATTGGGCCTTTTCCCAAAGTACCCTGTTTATCAGAAAAGCAATGACAAAATAAAATCATGACTGTTCTAATACTGACCGAAAATGGAGAAACAAATCAGGAATAATTGATCAAGGCCACCCCTCATTTCTGTCAGATTATGGAGAAACCATTGATTGAGTCTGTTTGAAAGATAGTTGTATTCTACTGCTCTTAAATTGTCCAGAAATAAAAATGGCCTGACATCTTGAAAAGGGTTAGAAAAAGTCTCATGGCTTAAAAAAAAACACAGCAGAAGCCATCCTGTTAGAATTCTCCTGTGGAGGTGATGAAACCTGCCTGCAGGCCTTCTGAAAGGAAGTCATCTTATGATGCACCGGGTATGATGGGAGGAATGTCGTCTCCAGGGAGATAGGAAAAGGTACTAGGAAGGAGCAGGGCTAATCCTGGAGGTTCTGCCTCCAAACGCAAGGCCTTTTGAGACGTGGAAGTGAAAGGGTTGTTAAAACATTTCTTTCGAGGGCAGATGAAGATGTATTGGAAACCAGTTGTGAGTGAGATGGAGCATTGATTACAGTTTGGCAAGACTCTGAGAACCACCCTTATTTATATTTTGCTCTCAATTATGCGATTCTGTTTCTAATTAATCACTAAGTTTAGTGTAATTGATAGCCATCAAGTAGGCTGTCAGTCCTCTCCCCACATCAGAGGGTATCTGTCTGTTCATCACTAAATACTCCCTCTGTCTCATGGGACTGCCCAGGTCCTGGGTCAGCGGGTTTGCGCTGCACACCTGGGCCCGTCAGTGCTAGCCGGTGCTTAAGAGGATCCCAGGGATGTCCCTTTTAAGGGTATGAAAGGGGGCAGACTGGCCTGCTGTCCCCTGAGCTCAGAAGTCTGGGCTGTCTGCCTAACTTTGAGAACTTCCCCCGACTCTGCCTCAGCAGTAGAGGGGGTTTTCCGAGTGTGGATTCAGAGAAGTGTCTTGTGTTTACAGTGAAGTAATTTTTATTCCTGTGTAATATTTGAGGGCATTCTTTTGCAGGTTGCTGACAGCCTCCTATTTTTCCCTTTTTCCTCTCTGCGTCTTTGCTTAGGATAAAATAAGTTGGGCTACATTTTATTCTATATGAAAAATATTTGTTAAAAAAATGAGAACACTCTGCCTCAAAAATAGTAGCAGGAGGCACATGTCTTTTTTTCACTTTGTAAAGTGTAAATAGTAACAATGTACTTCATGTCTATAGTGTGGCCAGTTCAGACAGAAACTTCCTGCACGTGGGAATGGTGGTGGGGCTAGTAAACGCAACTGGTGAGAAAAAAAAGGCAAAGAAAAATACGAGGACAGACAGAATGGAGCTCATCAAGACAGAGGGAGACGGAGGAGCCTCCACATGTGTTTGAACATGTTCTTTAGTATTAAAGTGGTCATTGATTAGCTTGTCACAATCTCCCCATGTGGCTATTACACATAATCAATATATCCTTCAAAAATACAGTGGAAAGAAGAAAACAGGTGTCTCTTTCTTGCTTGTACCCCACTGAAATAATGAAGAACTAATCTGTGCTGGAGGCGTCAAGCTGGTGTTGAGTTTTAAAACCCAAGATTATGTAAGAGTAGAAAGTAACAGGGTTGATTACATACTCCTTACACAAAAATTGATTTCCATACTTTATATTTAACCCTCATTAGCAGGTGGGTCAGTGGTGTGACTGCTCCAGTATTTGTGCACAAAGTGCCTTTCTGTGGTTGTACTTAGTTTGGCCTTTGTAGTACCTTTTGTATGCCACGTACGGAATTGGTCATGCCCTCTGTCTGCTCTGTCTGCACTGCCCTTGCTATAGCGCACTGGGGACAGGAAACCCACCGTGACGGGTCCGCCAGATGGACTCGAAGGAGCCACTGGATTTCTTTCCTAGAGTCCGTTTTGCAGACCACGAAACTGGAGGTTCCTCTTTGTGCAGGAATGGGCGGCTGCTCCGCCCACTCAGGCACTCTCAACTGGTTTCACAAGGATTGGGGCTCACTGGGTTTTTACTTCACTTGGCGTGCGATATATCTTCAACAGAAGAGACTTCACTCTTCTTTCGGGTATAATAGGTATATTTAAAGGCTCTCCTGGAGAGTCACTGACATATGCACAATTGTCACTTCATTAGCCTCGACCCAGGTGACTCTCAGACCTGTGCTTCTCAGCGTGGTGAGCTTCTGCCAGTACGGAAGCGCGATGGAGAGAACGAAGCACAGCAGCTAGTGGGCCATATGGAGGCTAGCAAGGAGGGTTTGGGAATGATCGATGGCAAGTAGAAGGGGGCGCAAAGACTCAGTGAGCGTTGAGGGCAGGAGGCTTTTTGGTCAGAGAATGGAAAATGTTTTGTCTTTAGTGAATTAAAATCAATATGCAGTTTTATTCAAATGCTCATTTTGCACTAGGTTAAATGATATATTCTGATATCTCAGTATGCTTTCTTGGAACATATTTAAGTAGACAAAAGCCTCCCTTTTATCATATTAAGTGAATAAAAGTTTTTACTCTTTAGTACTAAGAGCTTTGTATTCGATACTTTGTTTCTGAAATGCTGTTGTAGATTCTGGTGAGTAGTTTTTCAGAGAACAAACTTGACTCTACTGAAAGACTAAATTACAGGAACCCATCACCCTTCCTCTCTTCCCACCCATCAAAATAGGATGATTTGAATATATGGTGACTAGCTTATTAACATGCTTGATTAAAGTGGAGGAGGTTTCACCAGGTCACTGCCAAAGGTTTCCAAGCCCCATCCTGCCCCGCGTTGGTGTTTGAGTACCTGGTATTTGGTGCTGTGTGGAGTGACCTCGGAACTAATTTTCTGATAGGGTTTGTTATCATTATATTATTATTTGATTTTTATTATTACTCTTTATAGCAGCTTTATTGAGGGATGATTCACCTACCATACCAGTTGTTTATTTAAAGTGTTCAGTTTCCTAGTTTTTGGTATATTCCCAGAGTTGTATGACCAGCACCGTTATCAATTCAGGAACATTTTCATCACCCGAAAGCAAAGCCTGTGCACCTTGGCCGCCACAGCCCCGTTTCCTCTCACTACCGCCACCACCAGCCCCAGGAAAACAAACCTTTCTGTCCGTGTGAATGTATTCTGGACACTTAATATAAACAGATGATTATAGCACATGGCCTTTCATGTCTGTCTGCTTTCATTGAGCTTGTTCTCAAGGTTCAGCCACATTGTATCAGTACTTCAGTCCTTTTTATGGCTGGATAGTACTCCATCGTATGGATATATCGTGTTTATTTATCCATGAGATGTTTCTGTTTTTGGCTATTACACAGAATGATGACATTCCTACACAAGCTTACATGGACACATGCTTTAATTCTTGTTGGGTATACACCGAGGAGTGGGGCTGCTGGCTTATATGGTAACGCTCCGTTTAACCTTTTGAGGAACTGCCAAACCATTCTGCAGAGCAGCTGTACAAATTTTCATTCCCATCAGCAATAGATGAGGGTTTCAGATTCTCCCCATTTTCTCTAACACTTGTTACTGTCAGTTTTTTTCCTTATAGTGGGGAGAGTTTTGAGACTGAAAGTGAGCACTTATTAACTACATCAGGTATGAACTAGGTGTGACTATCTGAGCTAACCAGGAAGTGTGATTACTCTGGAACTCTGGGAAACGGGGGCCTGCTCAGAGCAGCAGGAGGGGGGCAAGCAGGGGGACCTTCCTGGGGGAGGCGACTGAGTGTCAGGAAGTAGTAGTGGTTGGATATATTCAACAAGGAAAACAAGTCCGGGTTAATCACCATGTCCTGTGGGTACTTGTTGCTGTTTCTAATGATCAAACCTACCTTTATTTTGAAAGGAATCAAGGCTCTTAAAATTCCTTTTTCAAGTACAATTATGTTATCACTCTTAATAGTGAGATACAGCAGTAGATCAGCTCTGTTAAATAGGGAAAATAACTGTAACCAGGTAACCCACTGGCTCCCTGGGGCAAGTGTGTAACAGGAAGTTCAATCACATCTTTTCTCTTCCTGCGGTGTGGCTGCAGGGACAGTGTTTGGGCGGCGAAGTGCATCCCTTTCCTTGGCCTCTCCTGATAGCTTATGCAGGTCACTAGATGTTCAGGTTTTACAGATTTTTATCAACTTACTGTATTTTGCTATGTGTAATGCACACTTTTTTGCCCAGTTTTGAGGGAAAAATAAGGATGTGCATTATACATGGGCATAATGATTATGTACTATGGGTATAATAATGGGCATAATAATCCTGTATATATGCACACAAAAACTGTGGGTGCATATTATACACGAGAGCACGTTATACACGGGAGCGCATTATACACGGCAAAACACGGCATTTCACTTTCAGTATTGTCAGTGACCATGTGACAGTGTTCTTGTGAGATGTCTTGTGAGGGAGCCTCTAGCCCTGCACCCTGTCACGTTGGCAGGTGACTGATGGGGCTGGCGGCAGGTCACATTACTCCTGTGGCCTGGTGAGGGCGATGCCACATACAACATCAGCCGACCCAGAAACAGAGATATTACCAATAAAGGTGGTGTTGGCACAATAAATACCTGTTGGACTTTAATACCCACAAAAGATATTCTTTCCAGATTAGATGAGCTGGCATGTTGGCCTTTATCTGTTGGCAGAAAACTGCGTATCACAATGTTTCCATTTTTTATTTGCTGCTGGAAAGCTTGGGGCTGAGGCTTTTGTTGTTGTCATTTTTGTTCAGTCATAGTAACTAATTCATCAGTGTCTTTCATGTAGTTTCTGTGCTTTTTCCAATGTTTCTTAATTATATTTTTCATTGTCCTTATCTTAGAAAAAAATTCTAAGCCACCTTTGAATTTTTAAAAACACCCACCCAGAAAATATCACTGTCTTTTCTCTCCAGAATTGTAGGCCTCTTGAAAAATCTCACGATTTGATTTAGTCGGGTGGCCCTGCTAGGTGTACCCACCCCTCCGAGCTCTCTACTGTCTAGGGTTACCCTTGTTCGTTCATACTAAGGAAGTGCAAGGGGAGTAACTCTGAGTGTTCTTCCAGAATTTAATTAGAAAAGGCAAACTGCTTGATAAAGAGGCACTTTTCTCAAGATTAAATATCCTGCAGGGAGAATGGGCTGCAGTTTAAGCTGCAAGCTCTTCTGAGATCATTCAAATTGTCTTTGATTAAGATGCAATCGATAGGGAATAGTCTTGTTATCGCCCATTCTTTTCTAGGGAGCAGATGAGAGAAGCTCTTCTAAAACCGGAGTGAAAACTGCCCAGCCGCAAAGGCCTTTGGGAGAGCTCAGGCCCAATTCTGCCTTGAGCAGGCTGCTCACGGAACAAGGGGACATGTGGGCTGGTCCCCCGAAGGGCTTCGTTCCCTTGAGTCCTCTGCCAGAGAGCAGCATTGTCCGCGAGGTGGAAGAGAGGAAGTCAGTCCTCACCATCTGTGCGTTCTATAATTGAGAATTTGTCTACTCCCTAAAATTAATTTGTAATCCCCAAATCAATACTCACAGTGCTTTTATGGTCATTTATAAGCATGGGTGCAACAGTGAAAAACTTAAATCACCCAACGTGAATGTCCCCAGCTGAGGTTGAACAAGATGATGCTCTGCCCTTTTGTTTCAGCTCATACACTGCAAATCAGTGTCCTTTTCTCACAATCTATTTAGTGTAATGTTTTCCACAATTTTATGCTTTTTGTTGGTGGTTTCACTGTTTAAAATGACCCTCAAGCATAGTGCTGAAATGCTGTCTACTGAACATTGTGATGTGTTTTACAAAGAAAATATGTGAGTTAGATAAGCTTTGTTCAGGCCTGAGTTACAGTGCTCTTGGCTCTGAGCTCACTGTTAATGAGTCAACAATATGTTAAACAAGATGTCTTTAAATAGAAGCATACATGTTAAAATAGGTTCTATGACCAAAGGCTCTCAGGAACCTAACTCTCTATTTCTCCTAGCAGCAATTGTTCGGTATTTATTAATTCAGTGTGTACGGTGACTTTACAGAGCATAACTATTGTGAATAATGAACATCGACTGTAGCTCTCTTCCTAGCATCATAATTGTTCAAGTATGTGGGGCCTGCCTTCAGCCCTCCGGGATAGAGTTGGGGCTTATTATTTCTTGGATATATTTCTTCTGGAGAATTCTTCTTGACACATTATGAATATTATGTAGAGTTGAACTGAGCTTTTGTGAAACCAAGGTCATCTTCAGGGATTTTGTTCCAAACATTGAACTGGACTTCAATCAAGTGGAGAACTTGGCCTTTCTTCAGGCTTCTCTCTGTAATATTTTCATAGGACGTAGTAGATGTCTGATGTGTTTCTTTTTATTTACTGGGTATTCACCATGTGGAAAAATGCATGTCACTGTAGAACTTAGAAAAGAATGATTTATTGGGCATTGAGTTACACAAATTGTAAATCTAGAGAAAATTATTAACAATAAGACTTCAAAAGCTGAGAGAATATATTTAGTGAACTACTTTCATGTAAGTAAATCATTTCACAGTTCCCACTGTAGAAGCCTTTGAATGTGCTGAGAGTCTGACACTCACAAATTCCTGTAGTCATTTATGATGTTAGTCCTCACTTTCTGAGTTTTGTCTCTAAAGAATCTTCCTGAATTAGAAAATTGGGTAGGCATTAAGAAATAATTATTGCAAAACGTCGATGAAAAAACAAAACATCAAAATGTATATATGCATCATGAGTTTTCGAAAGTTAACTGTGGAATTTGATTCAGGCTGTCACCTTAAAGCCCACCTGATGTGTCCCCCTGCATTCAGAGTGACTTGTTGATTCCGTCCCCTCTCCGCACTTCCTGGACGGTTATTAACGATAATAGACAAACATTGCACGTGGGTTCACATGAAGGTGTTGCCTCCATTTTCAGTTCCTGGCTCTCTCTCCACTGCCTCCCGCTGAGCTGGGAGGGGGGCTGCTGTGTCCCAGCCTGTCACATCTCAGCGGGGGTGATGGGACGGGTCTTTCTTCTGGAGGCCAAAGCAAGCCAGGCAGCCCTCACTGTGCCCACCCGACTCTGAAGCCGCTGGCCTGCGTCTCATGCTCACTGACGCTTGGCATTGCTCTCTGCTCTTGATCCTGACCAGGATCTTAACCGGGTTTCTCACAAGCCTTATCAGTCATCAGGGTGACCCAATCCCCTGACAGTAGGTAGTGATTAAGTCAGCTTTCAGAAGGTTTCTTATATGATGTGAAATGATTGCAAAGAATGGTTTACAAGAGCAGTTAGAAGAAAGAGTTCAGGTGAGGGCAGTGACTTCAGTGGGTAATGAATTGTCTACAGGTAAATTGGGAAATTGTTTCATTCGAGATTAGAATATAACTAACCATAAAACGACTTCATTTGCCTTTTTATTTTCAGCATCTCATTTCCTCCTGTGTTCCCGCTTAACCCTTCACTCCCACATCTACTCTGTGCTCCCAGCACAGGAGCTAGTGCCTGCTCAGAAATGAGGTGATGTGCTGATGGTATTTGGACAAGGGATCCTAGAGCTGCTGGTCTTGATCTTAATTAGCCACCCTGCTTGACACAGTCCTTGGGGGACATATGTGCATGGAGGATAGTGACTGTTGATGGCTTTTGCTGTGAAGTCTTTTTTTAAAAGATTTTATTTATTTTTTAGAGAGAAGGGAAGGGAGGGAGAAAGAGATGGAGAGAAACATCAATGTGTGGTTGCCTCTCATGCGCCCCCTACTGGGGACCTGGCCCGCAACCCAGGCATGTGCCCTGACTGGGAATCAAACTGGTGACCTTTTGGTTCACAGGCCTGAGCTCAATCCACTGAGCCACACCAGCTGGGGCCACTGTTAAGTCTCAACCCCCATCAAATGTGGCATCAGGAGAGCCCCACCCCCACTCGACGATATGGAGAACTACTTTGGCAGGAAGAAGAACCAACCAGATACACCACTTCTCTCTGAGGTGTGCCACAGGGCTGGTGGGTCCAGGCCTTCCCTAGGAGAGGCTCCAGGCCTTGTCCCAGCATACCTCGCCCTAGACAGGAGTTAGGGCTCAGGAGCTACATGGGAATTAAACACCTCCGGAAAACAGTACCCTTCCCCGTGTAGAGCAGAGGCTCACCTCTCACCATTTGCTCAGGACTGAAGTCAGCCCTGGGATGATTAAACACTTCTCATGGACTTTCTGAGAAGACAGTGTTGTGGGGACATTGGCATGTGATGTCAGAGCCAGCCCAGTGAGCCTCCACTGCCGTCCAAGGCTGGAGCGCCATGGTTTGGAGGCCGGGGAAGTCACCAGAAGTGTTTCCTGGGCACCGAATACCCTTCTGTTTCTCTCTGTCTCAGCCTATCACTCCCAGCTTCCACTTACCGGGACCATCCCTGGGTCTTCGTGGCTTTGGATTTTTGTCCTCATTGTAAACACTATCATCAGAGTTAAGGCCCGAGTTTGCCTCCATCTCCTCTATGGAAAAAAGTCCCCTGGCTGAGCCTCTGTTCAGTACTTGGGCCAGAGTCTTGCATGTCCTTGCTCCGGTTCAGTTCTGGTCTGTAGGAAGCTGAGAGGCCTGGTAGGTAGGATCTGTGATCAGAGGAAAGCTCAATGCCACCCGCAATTAAACTTATGCTTTCGTAGACTTGAATGATGACCTAGCTCAGGATACCCACTTTAGTTTTTCAGCTAATGTGTTTCCACGTGATGGAAATCACAGGGCCCGTCTCTCTAAAGGCTTGTACTTGAGATCACAGCGAGACTTCATGTTATCTTAAAGAGAGATACTTTTTCAAATATTTCAGTGAGAAGTTTTATGTATTAATGCTAATGCTAAAACATAGTATAAAATCAATCGTCATCAGTTAAATTTCCCTCTTTCCACTAAATACCAGTTTAACTTAAGTCAGTATTTCAAAAACTGCCCCAGGTTTACTCCCTGCTCAGGGAAGCTTTGTGGCTCCTGTCACGTCTGATTGCAGCGGTGCTTGGCTCGGTGCTTGAATGACCATGGACTTCTGAAAGGAAACAGATATACAACAGCTTGTGAAATCATTGGAATGGCTTTCTTAAATTGTTTTAGTTCCATCCATAAGAATATTTTTATGTCACGTTTCACTAAATACCCTAAATACTTGATTATGTGGAGTTCTGATGAGTGAGTACATGTAATAAAAATAAGGAAAGAGAATTTAGGTTCAGTGAGGACATCACCAAAAAAATAAACTTGCTTAATTCCAAATGTCCAATTCTTTCTTGATTTGATTATAAACAGGATTTTTTTATTACATTTATGTATTATGGGCTGGAACTTGAGCAAGAGTTGCTATTCTCGTGTCAGTTATTTTTATTTTATACTGTGTTTTGTCTTTCTGACGTTATGTCCTTCTAATCCCACTGGAGCCTCCGGTACTACTGTAGTTCCCAACTTCTCTCCGGTGGCCCTGGTACCCTCCGGGGCCTTCTGTTTCCACTTAGGAGGCAGTGCACACTCAGGGCTGCTTGCACAGCAGCAGCTGGAGTCTTGGGAAAGGGTACTGGGCTGTGAGTCATGTTCTCTGATGGAAAATTCTGAGTCCTGGTGGAGCAATGCCCGGAAGACTGAGGAAAGCTGGAAATGGCGAACTTGCCGCCTGGTGACCCGAGGCCGGAGCCAGATGTGGCAGGATGTGCCAGATGTGGCAGAAGAGTAAAACTTCCACACAAGCCTTCCTGGATAAGGCTGGTCTGAATCTTGGTCAATGGAACCTTAAAATGCCAAACAAAGGCATGTGTGATGAGAATTAGGGCCTAACCCAGACTGACCATAGAGAGAGCTCCCTGGGCTTCCTTTGCCGAGAGGTGCTGCCCCCGAGCTGCCCAAGCTGGGGGGCAGCACCAGGAAGCCACAGACACACTCCACGTTCTCCCAGACTAGGAGTTGCATTAAAGTCCCTGTCATTTCAGTGTTTAGTAATAAAAGTGTGCACATATGATTGATGAGAAGACAAGTTTTTTTTTAGAAATATTTTGTTTACTTATTTATGTTTAAAGAGAGGGGAAGGGAGGAAAAAAGAGAGGGAGTGAAACATCAATGCGAGAGAGAAACATCAGTCAGTTGCCTCTCATACATGCCCCCACCAGGGACCAAAACCGCAACCCAGGCCTGTGCCCTGACTGAGAATTGAACCCGTGACCTTTTGCTTTGTGGAATGATGCACAAGCAACTGAGCCACACCAGTCAGGGCAAGAATAAAAGTTTTGGCCTATCTTTTATGTTGTGTAAGTAAACACTAAAGTGGTTTCTTTTTCTTTAATAGACTTTAATTTTAGAGTAATTCTAGATTCACAGCAAAATTGAGCCAAAAGTACAGAAATGTCCCTAATGCCCCTGCCCCCACACACGCACAGCCTCCCCATTATCAAGATCCTGCACCGGCGTGGTATGTTCGTTACAACTGATGAACCTGCACTAGCACATCCTTGTCACTTCAAGTCCACAGTTTGTAGCAGGGCTCACTCTTGGTGGTGTGCACTGTAGGGTCTGACAAATGTGCAGTGCCATGTATCTGCCATCATAATACACAGAACAGTTTCATCGTTCTAAGAGTCATCCACGCTTCACCTTTTCATTCCACCATCTTCTCTAACCCCTGGCCACCACTGATTTTCTTACTGTCTGCAGAGTTTTGCCTCTTCCATAGAGTTACATAGTTGGAATCATACAGTAGGTAGCCTTTGTAGATTGGTTTCTCTCACTTAGTAACATGCATTTATGGTTTCTCCACGTCTTTTCATGGCTAGAAAGCTCGTTTCTGTTTAGCACTGAAGAACATCCCACCGTCCAGATGTACTGCACGTTAGTTACCATTCACCTACTGCCGCCCATCTTTGTTGCTTCTGAGTTTTTGCAATTGTATATAAAGCTGCTGTAAACATCCATGTGCCAGTTTTTGTACACACATAAGTTTTCAACTCCTTTGGGGAAATACCGAGGAGTGTGATTGGTCAATCGTGTGGTAGGAGTATGTTTAGTTTTGTAAGAAACCACCAAACTGTCTTCCAAAGTGGCTGCACCATTCTGCATTTCCTCTGGCAAAGAACAAGAGCTGTTGCTCCACATCCCCACCAGCCCTGGCGTGGGTTCTGCTTTGGATGTTTGGCATTCTGACAGGTGTGTATATCCCTGTCAGTTTAATTAGCAATTCCTTAATGATATATGATGTAGAGCATCTTTTCACATGCTTATTTGCCATCTGTATGTCTTCTTTGATGAGGTATTTGTTAAGGTCTTTGGCCCATTTTTTAATTGGGCTGTTCTCTTATGGTTGAATTTTAAGAGTTCTTTGCATGTTTTGGATACTAGTTCTTTATCAGATGTGTCCTTTACAAATATGTGGCTTATCTTCTCATTCTCTTGACATTGTCTTGCACAGAGCAGATGCTTTTAATTTTAACAAAGCCTGTCCTGTCAATCATTTCTGTAAAGGATTGTGCCTTTGGTTTTCTGGCTTAAAAAAAAGTATTGCCAAACACAGGGTCATCTCGACTTTCCCCGTGTTATCTTCTAGGAGTTTTACAGTTTTCACTTTTCATGTAGATCTAGGTTTCTTTTTTAGGAACTTTTAAATTGAAGAACCATATACAGACAGAAAGTTTGAAAATCATATTATTTGGTGAACTATCACAAAGTAAACATATTTGTAACTATCATACAGGTTAAGAAATAGACCAGTGTTCCAGAAAACCCCTTTCAGTCATTATTCCTTCTCTTACTGTTTTAACTTGTAAAACCACACAGAAGTGTTGCCTGTTTCTGAACCTTATGTAAATGAAATTATACAGTATATATTGTTTTATGTCGGGATTTTTTTGCTTAGTACTACCTTTCAGAGATGAATGCATGTTGGCACATGTTGCAGTATGTAACATGTTTTCACTGCACGATCACGCCACTAGTTCTTTATTTATTCGTTCTAATGTTAATGGACATGTGGGATGGTTCCATTTAGGGCTGTTGTAAGTAATGCTGCTGTGAGCATTCTGGTGCATATCTTTGCATGCGCATGGAGGCACAGTGCTGCCGGGAGCTTACCTATGAGCAGATAGGTGGTGTCACCCTGTTTGCAATTTGTGCCTGAGGATCCCAGTTTAGGATTCCTCTGGGATGCCTCATCTCCCAGACGAATGATTAATTGTGCTTCCTTTTATTTTTAGAATTATCCCAGTTTAGACTTTAGAAAACTATGTCTTTTGATGAAGAGAAGTTTAATGCAGTTCAATAAATCATTCCTTACCCCAAGGTCATGAAGATGGTCTCCTACATTATTTTTAGAAGCCTATTGTTTTTAACCTTTTACCTTTGTTCTTTTATGTTAACCCACATACGATAACCTTTTACATTCACTATTTCTGATTCTCTTTATTCACTCGACAGTCATGTTTCCTTCTGGTATCATTTCCTTAAACCTGAAATAATTATTTCAGCATTTCTGGAACTGCAAATCTGTGGACAATGAATTGTCCTAGTTTTGCCTCGTCCGGAACTGTCTTAACTTTAAAGTTGTTCCTCTGTCTCCTGTCTCCACTGTTTCTCATGAAAGGTTAGCCGTCATTTGGATCACGGTCCCACTCTGCGTAAGGTGTGGTTTTCTTTGGCCGCTTTTATCTTGAGCTTTTAGCAGGTTAATTATAACGTGCCTGAGTGTAGCATTCTTTGTCTCTATCTTGTGATTGGTTGACTTCTTAAATCTGCAAACATGTAACAATTAGCAAATTGGAAAATTTTTCGGTCTGTTTTTTCCCTAAACACTTCTACCTACCATTCTCTTTTTTCCACATGGGACTCCAATTACCAATGTTACCTATTTTCTATTGCCCACAGATCCCTAGGTCTCTGTTTATTTTTTAAAATCTTTTTCTTCCTTCTTCAGATTGGATAATTTTTATTGATATGTGTTCATGTTCATGGATTCTTTCCCCTTAATTTCTATTCTGATGTTACTGTCTTTCGCTGAATATTTCTGATAATGTATTTTTTAGTTCTAAAATTCCATTTGTTCTTTTTTATATTTTCCATTTTTGGCTGAGATTTCTTCTCTTTTCATTTGCTATAAGCATATTTTTCTCTACCTTATTGAGCGTCATTACAATAGCAGCTTCGAAGTCCTCGTCTGATGACTCCAACGCCTGGGTCATCTCAGGGTCTCCGTGAGTTGTCTTCTGTGGAGTGATTCGGTGTTGTATCATGGACGTGGTGAATGTGTCGAGGAGACTCTGGATTCTGTTTTGGTTTTCCAAAGGCTATTGATTGTCTTGTTTTGTTGTCGTAGGCAATTAACTTGATTAGTAGGTAATTAACTTGAGGTGGATGGCAGCTCAAATCTCTGTTAAACTTTTCATCATCAGCTGGGCCCCTGACAGTCTGCGTTGTGCACGAGTGGTTCCGGGTTGTGGCAGGTATTTGGGCAGAGCGGAGAATCTCCCCTCTCGGGTTCACTCTCTGCTGGAATGCTCCCTTCTCTGTCTAGCAAGCCTGTTGCCCCAGGCCTCATCCTCTGGTTCCGCAGGCAGGGCTGGTGGTGAGCTGTCTGTCAGGGTTCAGCTCTCCCAGGCCGTGCTGTGACTGTGGCCTGCCCGCAAGGCAAAGCTGAAAAACTGGGAAACCCAGCAGGTGTGGGCTCTTTCTCCAAGTTTCTAACTCCCTGCAAAAATCTGCCTGCTCTTGTTTACTTTTGAGAGCCCCCAGGGTGTCATTTTTTGTCTAGAGTCCATTATAATAGTTTATTGTAATTATTGTTTATAATTGTTTATTATAATCGGTGAGAAGGTTGGTGGTTTAGGAGTTTACTCTTTCTAACTGGAAGAGAAACCTAGACCATTTCTATTAAATACAAGTAGCGATATATTTACACCAAATGCTGTTATCTTACTATTTGCTTCTCTTTTCTCCACCTGTTTTTTTTTAAATCTTGGTTTCTATTAGTTTAAATATTTTATTTCATCTCCCCACTCTAGTTTACACACTCTGTTTAATATGCTTTTTGTAATTCATAGAAATTATAAAATTACTCTTATTAGTCTAATGTTAATACCTCTACTCCTCTCCCAGATAATAGAAGGACTTTAGAACATTTAATTTCCAGTAATTTCCCCACTTATTTTATGTTCTTGTCGCGTACTTTAATTATCTATTTTTTAAAGTCAAGAAGACATTACTGTTGTTTTCTGCAGTCAGTATTCACTTAGATTCACTCATGTATTTACTTCTTCCAGTGATGTCATCATTTGCTCCATCTGTGGCTTCCGTCCGATACCATTTCCTTTCCGAGTGCAGGTCTCCCTTTAGTCTTTTCTTTAGTGTGTTTCCTGGTGACAAATTCTCTCAGGATTTTTCTTGTCCAAAAAGTTTTATTTTTTTTATTTTTGAAATATATTTTCACTACATATAGAGTTCTAGGTTGACATGTAATTTACTTTAGCATTTTGAAGATATCATTTCATTGTGTTCTGCCTCTCATTATTTCCATTGAAAATTGAAGGTCAGTTTTACTATTATTGCCCCTTTAAAGCAATGTGTCTTTTTCCTTGGCTATCTAAAAACATTTTTTACTTTGTATTTTGCTTCCAACTATTCTTCTATGATATGAATAAATGCTGTTTTCTTTGTATTTTCTCATCTTAGGGCAATAGTGCTTCTAGAATTTGTGGGTTGATCTACTTCTTCACTATTGGAAAATTCTCGTGCATTTTCTCTTTAGATACTGTTTCTGTCCCATTCTCCTTCTCATCCCACTGGGACTGATATTACATCCATGTGACACATTTTCTCGTGTTCCCGATGTCTCTCACGTTCCTTGTATTTTCTATTCTTCTATCTCCCACCTTAGTCTTCTGACATTTACTAAGTCTCTCCAGAAAAAGTCTAGCCATTGTTAATATAACTAGAATGGTTTATGGGACATTGATATAACCTGGCAGCCAAGGAGCGTGGACTGGAATGCACATGTGTAAACAATGACAACTTCACTGTGCTAGTCAGTGGGGGCGGTAGACACCATTGAGTGAGCATGTGTACTGTGTGGCTGTCACATTCAAAATAACGGAGTGAGTAGAGCAACGAATCTGCATCATATTTTGTATGAAGCTCGAACATTCCTCCATGGAAACTATTCAGATGATCCAGAAGGTTGCTGCTCTGGGCAACTGGTGGTTGGCAGCTTCATCATGACAACGCGCCCGCTCATGCATCACATCTCATACAGAGTTTTTTGGTGAAACTTCAAATCACCCAGGTGACTCAGCCCCCCTACAGCCCAGATTTGGTGCCCTATTACTTGTGGCTTTTCCCAAAAGTAAAATTACCTTTGAAAGGGAAGAGATTTCAGACCATCAATGAGATTCAGGAAAATATGACAGGGCAGATGATGGCAAATGGAAGAACTGTGTGAGGTCCCAAGTGCCTACTTTGAAGGGGACTGAGGCATCATCGTCCTATGCACAATACTTCTTATATCTTGCATCTTCTTCAATAAATGTCCCTATTTCTCATATTACATGGCTGCATATCTTCTGGACAGACCCTGTATTCCAATTTTTAAATTTTCTCTTCACTATGCCTCATGTCCCTATATACTCATCCATTCAGTGACTGTTTTTAATTATTGTATTTTTAGTACAGGGATACCTCACTTTATTGCTCTTTGCAGATATTACATTTTTTTCAAAGTGAAGGTTTGTGGTAACCCCACATAGAGCAAGTCTATTGGAGCCATTTTCCCAGCAGCATCTGCTCACTTCATGTCTCTGTGTCGACTTCAGGTGAAGATGCCATGAAGATTGTTGAACCGATAACGAAGTATTTGGAATATGACATAAACTTACATAAGTAGAATATTACATAAAGAAGCATCAGGGTTTGAGAGGATTGGCTGCAATTTTGAAATAAGGTTGACTGTGGAGAAAGTACTGTCAGAGAAATAGTTCCTGAAAGGAAGAGACGATGGATGTGGCAGGCTTAACTGTTGTCTTATTGAAGAATTTGCCACAGCCACCCCGACCTTCTGTCAGCAGCCGTCAGCATAGAGGCGGCACTCTCCACCAGCCAAAGGATTGCAATTTGGTAATGTTTCGGATTATGATTAGCATTTTTTAGCAATAAAGTATTTTGATTAAGGCGTGTACATTGTTTTTAGACATGATGCTATTGCACACTTACCAGGCTACAGTATAGTGTAAACATAATTTTAATATGCACTGGGAAACCAAAAAAATCATGTGACTTGCTTTATTCTGATCTCTGCTTTATTGCAGTAGTCTGGAACCAAACTTAGTACATCTTCCAGGTATGTCCATACTAAAATTTCCACTTGGTTCTTTTTTATAGTTTCTAGCTCTTTGCCAAAATTTTGCTATTTTGTCTTTTAATTCTTTGAACATATTAACCATGGTTCTTTTAAAGTCTGTATATTTTCTATGTATCTAATTATTTTCCCTTTTTGCTTTTGGTCATCTTTATTTTCATTATAACTTAGTTATTTTTATTGAGTGTTGGACATTACACTTGAAATTTAGAGATAATTTGAAACTCTAGATGAGGGTGTTCAACCGTTTGGCATCTCTGGGCCACACTGGAAGACAAAAACCTGTCTTGGGCCACACATTAAATACACTGTGACACGTAATCACAAAAAATATCTCATAATGTTTTACGTAAATTTACGATTTTGTGTTGGGCCACATTCACAGCCATCCTGGGCTGCATGAGGCCCACGGGCCGCAGGGTGGACACCCCTGCTCTAGATGATGGCATATTCCTCCAGGTAAAATCTGCTTCTGCTTCTAGTTGGCAGCTGAGCAAAGGACAGGTGATAATAATTCGGGCAGCGATTCAGATGATTCATCCATGAAGGCTGGTTGGTTTCCAGGTCAATCGTATGGTAGGGTTGCAGCCCACTGGGTTCCCGACTGAAAACCTAAGGTGTTTACCAAGGTCCTTCCTCCCTAATGGGCCCTGACCACCAGTTTTGTCCTCCTGTCTCTACGAGATGGGTGAAGCTCTGCTCAGCTTGTCAGCCGCTGCTTTCAGAATCGTCAGTGGCCTTGAGGGGACATGGGTGCCAAAAGCCACATTCTTGCTTTTTACCTTCCTTTATTTCCCAAATCTTGGTCTGACAGTGTCTCACTGCATTGTGATCTCTCTAATAGAGAGAGATAGAGAAAGAGTTCAAATAGGTGTTTTTAAAACATATTCTGTCCAAACTTGTAGTTATTCTTGTAAGAGAGTTGTTCCAAGGAAACAGGTTTGGGGAACATAAATCACTTGCTCAGGATCATGCAGGATCTGGAAGTAAAATCTTACGAAATAATTTTAAGTAGGAGACACTTTTAGACCAGGAAAATCTGGGACTTTCAGCAGCCTATCTCCCCAACCATCCTGCTTTTTTGTTTTTAGGGTTCATCTGTGGATACATTTGAGAAGCACTAAGTTGAACTCTTGTTTTACAAAACCGATTCCCAGCGGGAGGGTGTGACCTGCCCAGGGTCACAGAGCCAGTTAATGTACAAACCGGGACAGACGTCAGCCTTTGATCCTCAGGCGGTTTGTCCCCGCTCCACCTCGTTGGCCCCTATTATTTTTATTATTCCTCGAGGACTCAGTCCACATCTCAGCTCTACCGAGACATCTCAGTAGTCCAGGAGGATCCCTCCCGTTTGTAGGAAATTGTCCTTGATTTACCTAATCATGTATGAGTGTCACCTCCTACCTGCTATTCCCTTCCCTCCTTTATCCCTTTCCTTTGCTTCCCTGGGTCTTCACATTGCCACTTACATTTCTCTTTGCCTGTTAGGTAAGTCCACAATGAAAGGCGTATGTTCTAGTCGAGTGGCTTCAGAGACTGCTTAATTAGTGTGTCTTCTTTTATGGCTGGGAATATTGTGTCAAATTCTGCAAAAGGCTTTGGAAAATAACATGTAGAGAAAAATGATAAAATTAGACATTTGAGGATATCTTTAAAATCATGATTAGCCTCTTCATTTAAAAATAATTTACAATCTCTTCCAGAATTGCTAGGAAAGGCTTTTAACCTCTGTTGCTTACCTGCCATTCTCTCAAGCACATGGTATATATTTATGGGTTCTTATGTTAAATTGTTAGCAAATCATGAGTTAGGAATTGGGAATAAAGCTGATCGCAAATCTACTCCAACAGCTTCTCTTTGCAAGGCCTGAAACTGTGGTGTTCTGTGATTTTGTTTTTAATGGGAAAGCCTTTTGGTGGTTACCAGGAAGAAGCGGTGGGCGTGGTGGAAATATCACTGGCCTGGCAGCCTGGGACGCCACACGTGTGTGACCTTGAACACACCACATAGCCTCTTAGGCCTTATTTGGCAATCTGTAAAATGAAAAGTTTAAATAAGATGGCTCCTTGGAAGCCTTCCAATTCCCAGATTCTCAGAAATCATCCTTTACTATGACTTCCATGTCTGGAAGAGTATTTTTCATAATACAAGTGAGAACGGCAACCAGTTCTTGATTTTTTGTGGTAGGGGAGGGGAGAGAGGGTAAAGCTAGCTGATCCAGAAGTTGGCATTCGCATTTTCACATAAGCCAGTCAAATGTTTTGGGACAACATTTTGATACAAGCTAGAGAAAGGGCTTACACTATCGTGATCCAATGTATTAAGTTAGATTACAAATATAAGGCACCTACTTAGTTTCTGGCTCACTGTGGGTCTCAGTAAGGATTTTCCAAAAGAACGAATGTGAGATCATCATAACAATATCTATCATTTATAAACTGCCTGCAAGGCCAAGCACTGGAGAAGCATCCATGAATAATACAGACCTGGCATCTGCCCGCTCCAGGGTGCAAATGTTATTGCCGCTTAGGTACACATGGGGAAAAGGAGTTCCAGATTTGGTGTTATATTAAAAACCTTTTGCCGAATAGCAACATTGGCAACTTTAGTTCTTCCGCAGCCTGCATTTTGTGCCAAGGAACTGAGTAATCTTCCATTCACCAAGGGTTTTCTCAGCTTTTTGGCGGTGTATTAAATTAGACACCCACTCACCAAATATCTTGAGTCGTGGTTGTAGCAGATGGATTTGGGCTTTGGGTGCTGGGACGCACCCTGTCACAGCTGATCATTTACTGGTTCTCTGACTGTGCTTGGCAGTTGGCATGTGTCTCCTAGGGTACTACTGCCCCTGACAATTTGTGGTTCTGGTGACAGAATTATTACATGATAAATATCATGGTAGGTATATAAACAGAATAGGGGATAGCAATTGAAAAGAGTCTCAAACACATTTTAAGGTCTTAATCATCTAAGTTACCAAGTCCCGGGAAGGCATGTGGTGCGTGTTAAAGGATCTAGTGTCACTGAAGCAGTTTTCCTCTTCCTCCAGCAAGGAAAATAGTGATTTCCCTAGACTTTCCCCAGCACTGGAGATTGTCATTCAGAATATTGGGAATCTGATAAGCAAAGTAGACTCTATCTTTGATTTCCATTTTTTATTGCAGAGGGCTGGGCATTGTTGCATAATTTGTACAATCTATTTGTGTGTTTTGTGAATTGCCTGTCCTTTACTCTTCCATTTTTAATTGGGATGCTTGCTTTTTTTATAATTGTCTTATTAGAGTTTTTAAAAACTCTGATAGGATGCCAACTCCTTTTCTATCATATATTACAAATACTTTTTACAGTTTTGTTATACTTCATTATATTTTATTTTTATTAATAAAAATCTAGCAATAATTTTCTTAAGTGTTTGTGTGCTGAATGTTATTTTTAGCAAGGCATTCTAGGCCCTTGAATGATCTAAGTGTTCACTTACTTTTCAATATTCTCATGAGGATTTTTCCATTAAAAATGTTTACCTAGAAGTTATGTGGATATATGTTATGATTCATGGAATTAATTTTTCTCCACATTATAACCAATTATCCTATCATTATTGAAACCATTGAATTATGCATTTCTTCTCTACTGACATAAAATGACACTTTTACTGTTTACTAAAATCATACTTCCAAGAGAGCATGGTTCTAGCAGAGAGATCAATAAAAGATAACAAAAAGCTTAGGAACTGGAAAAATATATAGGTATTGTTCACACATATATTTATATGCTGTGTGTGTGTTCCTAAGCTCTGTTATCTGTCATTGATGTCTCTGCTCGAACTGTGCTGTTTTGGTAGTTTTCTTTGAGGTCAGTTGTTACATCTGGCAGAACAAAATACTGGCAGTTACTCTTCTACATGAATTTGAGAATCGTTTTACAAGTTTAAAAAGTTGCTCCAGGACATTTATAGTAATTAATGTATTGATTATTAGGGGGAGACAACATTTTTTTACTACTGACTTCCCATCCAGGAAGGCAGCATATCATTCCATTTATTTCAATCACCTTGATATCACATACTAGACTACCTGACGACACAGGTAATCTGGCGTGTAACATTGTATGTGAAAGCACAGTTTCTGAAGTCAGAGAGTCTGAGTTCAAATCCAAATCAGGCTATTTATTAGCTTGTGTAGCAGCAAGAAAAATTTTTTCTCCAGTGACTAGAATACAGTAAGTGCTCAGTAAACATCTGTTGAAGAAATGTTTGAATAAAAGAATTCATTCTTTAGTGTTTTGGTTTTGCTCTTTTAAATAAGCATTACTGTGCATTCTTGCCAGCAATTGGAATTGTCAGATTTTGTTTTGCTTTGTTTTTTAGATTTTCGCCTTTCTAGTAGGTGTGTAGTGGATTCTTATTATTTTAATTTGCAATTGCCTAGTGACAAATGATACTGAGCATCTTTGCCTAAGCCACTTGACATCTGTGTGTACACTTTGGTAAGGTGTCCAGTATTTGCCCATTTTTTGATGAGTGTTTTCTTGTTGTCGAGTGTTAGCATGTGTATATTTTGGATACAGGTCCTTTATCACATATGTGTTCGAAAATATTTTTTCCCTGGCTGTTGCTTATCTTTTCATTCTTTTCATAGTTTCTCTTGAAAGCAAAAGTTTTTAGTTTTCATGAAGTTCAACATACCATTTTTTATGCATCCCAGTTTTAATATCATTTTTAATCCTCTAAAATTCACCCTCATAAAAAAAATAGAGCAATAATGTTAGTAAAGCATACACCCACAAGCAGCATTTTTTACAAAACTAAGGATCAGAGTAAGTCTACAAATTCTAAAATATAAGCAGTCGGGTCCAAACCACTAACAGTAGCAAGGAGCTCTGCAGGAAGAAGTGTTCGGATGGCAGAAAGGCTTCTGGTGGTCCTGAGTGCCAGGGAGCCCACACATGGCCCCCGAGGACTCATCCCAGGGGGCGGTCCCACTGGGAGTGGAGGTGAGTTGATTTGAGACCATTAGCAAAAATGGAGGGTTTCACAGGCTCAACTCTCAGACAGTGGAGGCACATGAGAAACATATGCCCATGAAACAGAGAAGAAACTGCAGCCTAATATTTCAAAATGAGCTAAATGAAATTAAGAACATGATTAAAAGATATGAAAGAACCAAATGAATCTGAATTAGAAAAACAGATTAAGTGATTAGAAAACAGAAAGGTATGAAAAAGAGTTGATAACTTAGAAAAGAAGTAGAAATAAAAGCAAAAAAATCCGAGAAATGAAGGTCAAACCTGCAGAAATATGAGAATGAATAAACACTGCAGAAAGTACCACAAGGGAAATAGATGTTGGAAAGAAAGAAGAAAAAACAGAAGTGAAAAGGGAAAGGTTTGAGGGAAAATGATAGCTATGAAAGATAGACAAAGGAGAATATGTGTGTGTGTGTGTATATATATATGTTTCTATATATTCTTTATGTATATATCATATAGATATATATCATAAACTGAATCAATGGAATAGAGCATATATTTAAAATTATATTAAAGAAAACCTCTCTGGAAAAAGACTGAAACCCCCACCTGTAGAAAGGGTACATTATATACTGGGAAAATTGATCCTGAAAGGACATCATCAATATATATCCTAGTCGGGGATGGGCAGGGCAGGGGAGAGCAGTGGGGGAAAAGTCGGGACAACAGTAATAGAACAATAATTTTTTTAAATGACCCAGCAATTACACTTCTAGGTATATACCCAAAAGAACTAAAAACAGGGACTCTAACAAGTCCTTATACACAATGTTCAAAAGTGAAAACAATTCAATGTCCGTCAGTGGATGAGTGAATAAAAAATCTGGTATATGTATACACGGACATATTATTCAGCCACAAAAAAAAAAGAATGAAGCACCAATACATGCTACAACTCGGATGAACCTAGAAAACCTTATGCTACATGGAAGAAGCCAGACATAAAGGTTATACATCCTGTGGTCCAATTTATATGAAATATCCAAAATAGGTAAATCCATAGAGACAGAGTACAGTGTGGTGGTTGCTAAGGACAGGGTGGTGATAGAGGAGATGGGAGAATAAGGAGTAACTGCTTAATATGTACAGGGTTTTATTTTGGAATGATAGAAATATTTTGGAACTAGATATAAGAATTGTTTTTACAACCCTGTGAATGTACTAAATGCCCCTAAATTGTTTGCTTTAAAATGGTTAATTTTATGTTGTGTGAATTTCACCTCAATAAAAAAAGAAAGATTGAAATTATATATATATATTGTCCTAGTCTTATAATCACCTTTAAAGAAAAAAAATCTATTGGGGCATCCTGGCAAAAGATCAAGTTATATTCAAAGGAAAGAAAATTAGATTGGTGTCAGGCTCTGGTAGCAATGCTTAAAGTCAGGAGATGCTAAAGAAACATGTTAAAGATAATCTAGAACAGCAAAAGTCAGCCAATCATTCTATATCCATCAAAATTGACCTTAAAATATAAATACCACACATAAATGGATTGAGCGTGCCAGAATCAGGAAATTTGTGCTCCATGAACCCATCTTGAGAAAACTTCTGTGAACCTCTGTACTGTAACTGGAGAAGCTTTGACTTAGGACTGGTGTTTGGCTGTGAGACCTTGGGTTGCATTAGCTTCTGTTCAGACCTCTGGTTCTCCTTAAATTCCATAAGTGCTTTTGGTCAAAAAAAAAAAAAAAAAAAAAAAAGGCTGTGCAAAGTAGTTCTATTATCCCTCAGTTTGAATGTCATTTCTCCTCAACTCAGGTGTTGGTTTTGACTCTAGTTTGCATTGTGATTGTTTCATATACCTCCCTTTGAAAAGCCACACACCATTGCATATGTAAACTGTGTGGCCCATTTTCCACCCAAAGGGTGTATATTATCAGATCCCCTTCCAAAATCAACAAAAGGAGAGACTTGTGGTCAGAATGGCAGTTTAGGTAAATGCAGTGCTTGCATCCTCCCACAACCACATCAAAATTACAACTGAACTACAGAACAACAATCATTGACAACCTCCTGAAACCTAGCTGAGTGAAAGTCCTACAACTAAGGAATTTTTAAGTATATTTTATTGATTATGCTATTACAATTGTCCCACACTTTTCTCCCCTCTATCTCCTCTGCCGTGCACCCACTCTCCCTCCAACATTTCCCCTCCTTAGTTCATGTCCATGGGTTGTACATATAAGTTCTTTGGTTTCTCCATTTCCTATACTATTCTTAACCTCACCCTGTCTATTTTGTACCTGCCATTTATGCTTCTTATTCCCTGTACCTTTCTACCCCATTCTCCTCCGTCCCGTCCCCACTTATAACTTTCCATGTGATCTCCATTTCTGTTATTCTGTTCCTGTTCTAGTTGTTTGCTTAGTTTGTTTTTGTTTTGTTCATTTTACTGTTCATAGTTTCGATCTTCTTCTTTTTCTTAGGTAAGTCTGTTTAACATTTCATATAATAAGGGCTTGGTGATGATAAACTCCTTTAACTTGATTTTCTCTGGGAAGCACTTTATCTGCCCTTCCATTCTAAACGATAGCTTTGCTGGATAGAGTCATCTTGGATGTAGGTCCTTGCCTTTCATAACTTTGAATATTTCTTTCCAGTCCCTTCTTGCCTGTAAGGTTTCTTTTGAGAAATCAGCTGACAGTCTGATGGGAACTCCTTTGTAGACAACTGTCTCCTTTTCTCTTGCTGCTTTTAAGATTCTGTCCTTATCTTAATCTTGGGTAATGAAATTATAATGTCTCTTAGTGTGTTCCTCCTTGGGTACAACTTGTTTGGGACTCGGTGAGCTTCCTGGATTTCCTGGAAGTCTATTTCCTTGGCCAGACTGTTGAAGTTTTCCTTCATTATTTGTTCAAATAAGTTTTCAATTCCTTGGTCTTCCTCTTTTCCTTCTGGCATCCCTATGATTTGGGTGTTGGAACATTTAAAGTTGTCCTGGAGGTTCCTAAGCCTCTTCTCATTTTTTTGAATTCTTGTCTCTTTATTCTGTTGCAGTTGAATGTTTATTTCTTTCTTCTCTCTAAATGGTTGATTTGAGTCCCAGTTTCCTTCCCTTCACTGTTGGTTCCCTGTATATTCAGCTTTATTTCACTTTGTATAGGCTTTACTTCTTTCTTTATTTTGCATCTGTACTCAATCATTCTGTGAGCATCCTGATTACCAGTGTTTTGAACTCTGCATCTGATAGGTTGGCAATCTCCTCATCACTTACCTCCTTTTCTGAAGTTTTGGTCTGTTCTTTCATTTGGGCCATATTTCTTTGTCTCAGCACACCTGCTACATGGTAAGGCGTGGAGCCTTAAGCATTCACCAGGGTGGGGCAACCCACATAGCTGCTTTGTGGCACTGTATGTGGGGTAGGAGCCAGAGAGGGAACAATGCCACTTACCTGGCTCTCATCCGGCTTTCAGTCACTTCCTCTGCTATCCGAAAGCAAATTAGTGCCTTCTGGTGCTGATTCCTGGGTGGGTGGTTTTGTGTACATTCTAGGACCCTGTGGGTCTCTCCAACAGACTCTCCTGTGAGACTGGGAGTTTCTCCTGCTGCCACAACCCCCACAGATTTTTATAGCCAGAGATTTTGAGGCTTTATTTCCCCACATTGGAATCCTGGGTTGCGCAGTCTGTCTCACTCCCCAATTGCCCCTCCTGGTTTATCTTCATGCAAATGTGGGACCCCCCATTGCACCAGCCACCACCTTTCCACCAGTCCTCTCCACCCCGGCTGCCCATCTTTGCCCCTCCTACCAGTTTGAATGAATATTTCTTCTTCAACTTCTTGGTTGTTGGACTTCTATACAGTTCAATTTAATGGCAGTTCTGGTTGTTTTTTGTTTTTAATTTGATTGTTGTCCTTCTTTTGGTTGTACGAGGAAGAAAAACGTATGTACCTATTCCTCCATCTTGACCAGAAGTCACAACTAGGGATTTAAAGAAGCCACATCAAGACTTGTAGGAGGGGCAGAGATGTGGAACAGGCTGGTGCCACACCCACACATGATGGATAAAGATCAGGAGGGATATCTCAGGTGTAAAGGTCCCTCCTGAGGAGTGTGGGGTCCCAGCCCCACACCAAGCTCCCCATCTCAGGGTTCCAATGCCAGGAAGAAAAGTCCCCATAACTTCTGGCTGAAAAAAAAAAAAAAACCAGCAGGGATTATGGCTGATCAAGATGCAGGGCTTCTGAAGTCCCAGGTAATTCCTTTTAAAGGGCCCGCACATGGACTTACTCTGACTCACTCTGTGTGAACTCCAGTGCTGGAGTGGCAGCTCAAAATACACCAGGGACATATGGGGAGGAACTGACTTGTCGAGAACTAGGGGGCAGTAATTACTCTGGGTAGAGTAATCTTCATTGTAGATCCTCGCTATTTAGAATAGAAGGACATATAAAGAGCTTCCCAAACAAGAAAAAGCTGAAGGAGTTCGTCATCACCAAACCAGTGTTACACAAAATGTTAAAGGGTCTTCTTGAAGAAGAAGGAAGAGGAAGAGGAGAGGAGGAGAAAGAAGGATAAAAAATATGAACAATAAAATGGCAATAAATATGTATCTGTCAATGATTGAGTCTAAAAAAACAAATGAACAAATAGAACAGAAACAAAAAAGCCAAAGGCATTAGTTTTCATTGGGATTATTGTAATGTTGAGCACAGAAAAGCTTATTGAGCCTTGTGACTTTATTACTTAACCAGTAAAGGCAATTTAGTGGCCCAAATAACTGAAAAGTCCAGGGGTAGAAGTGGCCTGGCTTTGGCCAAGACTTAATCTGGCAGCTTGGTGGTACTGCAAAGGACTTGATTTCTTTCTGTTTCTCCACTCTACTTTCCATGGTGTTATGTTCATTCTCACATAGTGTTACAATGTTATGAGCAGACAAATGGCCATATGTTTCTTTTGATAACCAGTAAGAATGAAGACAAAAAAAAGAGAGAGGGAGGGAGGGAAGGAAAGAGAGAGAGAGGGAGGGAGGGAGAAAGAGCATTTTTTCCAGGATTGCTAGCAAAACCCTGAGATAAAACTTTGAAACAGTCTAAGTCATTCGACTACCCCTAACCAATCACTGTAGCCAGGGAAATGAAATGCTCAGTCACATTCACATAAATCCACGTTTTCTTCAGAACCACATAGATCCCCAAACAGGAGTCAATGACCTCTGGGAGAGAGAAGGAGGGAATGGCTGTTGGGGAGGCTGTCAATAAAGGAGTTTTTAGAATGAATATTGAATTTTATAAATACGCCATCTTCACACCTCTGGTGGAATTTCCCAGAAGCATGCCTGAATTCCCAGGTGGTGCAGTGCATCTTGCCTGCGTTCCCACAGCACTCTGCAGGTGCCTCTGGCTTATTACTTACCACCATTATTGAATTAATTGCAGAATGCTGTGTTGTCTGATGAAGGTATTTTAATGCCTTGAGTACAGAGAGGGGAGAGCCTGAGGCTCATCAGAATGAGCAAGTGGGCAAGCTTTGCCGCGGGAGTAAACCCGCTGCTCGCAGGCCGCCTGTGGCCCACGACAGCTATCAACGCGGTCCAACACAAAATCGTAAATTTTCTTAAAGCCTTGTCTTTGCTCATCAACTTTTGTTAGTGTTTGTTTATTTAATGTGTGGCCCAAGACCACTCTTCTTCTTCTAGTGTGGCCCAGAGACGCCAAAAGGTTGGACACCCCTGTGTTTAGAGCATGAAGAAAAGAGCTCTCACTGCCCGTTCCTCTGTGGGAGGGGGATGCAATTCAGCCAGTTCTCTGGTGAAGAGAGGAGGGAGATGTGAGAGGATCCCAGATAGGTTGTGAGTTTGAATCACTTTCTTAAGGAAATATACTTTGGTTGTAGAAAAAAATGGACTTTTGGGACTCAATTAATCTTTTGCTGTGCTTGGGAGTTTTCTTATTTTCATCTTTCCCTCCCACAGTGCACGCATTTATTCTGTACACCTTCTTAACGCTCTGAGTTTCTGGGAGGAGGGAGGAGGGAGGAGGGTGCTGTGATGGGAGCCCTTCTGCAGCTCAGACACGTGCCCTTAAAGAAGCCGCTCCCACCCTCCTGGTGCTCCCATATACTCTCCCGTAAATATTAACAAACAGCAATTGTTAAAAAGAAGAAATTAGGTTGTGGGAGCTGTCACATTGGCTTTTGAGGTAAGCCACAGTGGAACCAGAAGGCCAGGGCACAGTGGCGACTTGCTGGCCATGTGTGTACCGGTGTTAGGTAAGGACGAAGGCTCACAGGCCCCCGGGGATACCCTCCCGGGGTGAGCCCGCTGGTCTCAGGGGCAGTGCTGTGTATGCCAAGCATCTGTAAATGTTGAGGTTTTAGTTGTATAGTGCTTCACCTAGGTTTTACATCCTTAGCATGTGAACTACACTTTTTAGGAATAATGGTTTGGAAATAATTGTTTTTACTCAGTAAGTAAAATTCCTTTCAAAAGGAAGGCATTTGCATTTTCCAGTTTCCTTCTCCTGAGTTACTTTTAAGTGAGATTTGTTGAAATGGGGTTAGTTTTTATTCATATTTATTTGTTGGTTTATTTATTTATTTTAGAGAAAGGGGAAGGGAGGAAGAAAGAGAGGAAGAGAAACATCAATTGGTTGCCTTTTGCATGCACCCCAGCTGGGGACCGAACCCACAACCTAGGCACATGCCCTGACCAGGAATCAAATCGGCGACCTTTCACTTTGTAGCACATCACTCAACTGGGCCACACCGGCTAGGGCAAAATGGGATTAGTTTTAAATGGGAATCAGTTCTTGAGGCTGATTCCTAACCCCTGAGGTCCATGTGATCTGTGGGCTCACACTGATGCTTGCGGTTCACCCGTGTGTGTGGCCCTGACACACTGGAGTCAGGAAAACTGGCCTGGTTGAATTTTTGGTGTGCTACTAGATGTGGCTGAAAGGCCAGAGCTGCTTCAGGGTCACCACGGACCCAGTGTGGGATTTTCCTGGAGCCAAGCAGGGAAGATATTTAGCTATTGGTTCTCTAAGGCAGCTGTAGCTTATCAATGATAAAATTGAGGGCAGAGGCAGCATGGATAATTGAAATCCACAGGAAATCTCAAACTCATTTTTAGCAGATGGTTTCTGTCTCCTTGCCCAAGAAATCTATTTACCAGAACTGCTTGCTGACCGACCATGTAGCAGAATTGACTGATTTGACTATCATCCTTCCCCATTTTCTCCCGTCTTCATTTAATGTTAAGGAGAAAGCATAGAGCAGGATGGAGTAGCATCCGAAATGCTTAGGTTTTTCTGCAGTCTGGATATTTGCCTCCCGAGCAATCAAAAATCAACTGTTCTTGCTTGTCCTCTATTGTACAGTGTAATTTTAAATGCTTGAAGTCCGGCAGTTTCTATTATTGGTAATACCCCTAATAACAGGAAGGAAGTTAGTTGAGGGATGTCACGTTTTTCGGTTGCCTTTAAATTCCCCTGCTGTCTAAGTCAGACTCTGGATTTGACCTTTGGAATCTGGGAATGGTATTGTTTTTACACACTCTGGGCCCAGCGACACTGTGGCTGAATCGTTTCTGAAAGCATCATGTCTTTATTCTTGCATTTCACGTAGGATGTAAAACCTTTTGAAATAATCATAATATTGAGATGCAGGTAGGATTTTGTTTTGTTTTTCCTGTAAAGAGAATGCTCTCTAAGGCCTCCTTCAGGTACTCACCAATCATAGATTGTATTCTAGACTGCTTTTTCTCTTTCCATTTTAATGCATAATAGGTACTGGGCTGAGCTCTTTTCTCATGCCTGTAGATGAAATGACTGCTGTTTAAACAGTTCTCTGTCATCTGATTTGTGGGAAGGGGTGGCTTCTCCAGAAGACTATGCTGGTCCCATTTTCTAGGTTTGAATCTGATGGCATCTGGATGTCTTCTGGGTTGACTTTTGTCACCACAGTGCCAGAGGATGGCCTCTCCTTTTCCATGCATTGTTTTCCAGGCACAGTAGGATGTGTCGTCCTCTCCCCCACTTGCCCAGTGACACTCACTGAGTGTAGTAATAATACAGGGTCCAGCAAAAATAATGCTTCTTTTTTATTACAAAATCATAAGCATATAATTCTGTAACATAACACTATCACACTCAAGCACACCACATGACATTTCAGGTGAAATGTTCAAAGTAAAACTATAAATTATTACACCCATATTACTACCCTACCAACCACACTCAAGCAGGTGTTACTTCTGCTGGACCCTGTATTTCTTAAGGAAGAGCAGCCTAGTCACCAACAGTGACTGGCGGATGGAGGGGAGGGCGTGGGCGGGGGCACTGTGAGACAGTGCAGGGAAGCCCCTCATTGCCTGTCGGGTGCACAGGGTGGCTGAGAGCAGCCTCTCCCCCTTCCACGGGAGCTGCCTGCGTTTGCTGCAGCCGAGGTGCATGTTCACCTCCCCCTTGCTTCATCTTCCCTGTGCTCATTATTTCTCCGCCAGCTCTTTCACTAAGAAGTCATCTTAAAACTTTTACTTAAAGTCTCTTTGTGCACCATCTTAAGACCTTTCTGGAACAAATTGAGATATAAGTGAATATGTAAATAAGAGCATGGCCTTCCAAGTAAGGAGGGTCTGGGCTTAAATCTCAACGCCTCTTAGGTGAGTTACTTAACCTTTTGGAAGTTCTAGCCTCTGTAGCTGTGAGAAAGTGGGATGGCTGTGACTGTTGCATGAGATGATATTTGTGGTGGGTTTCCAACCTTCTCCTGCCTTACTGAGGTGCAGGACAGTTAATCATCTTGAGCAGAGTCTCCTGAGTCCTAGCCCAGTCTTCTAGGATTTCATTTTATCAAGTTTCAGGGGAAACAATCCATTTTCTGAGGAAATTTAAATGCAGCATTTTATTTTACCAAATAAAGACTGTGTTAGAGAAAATGGTACTGGGTTGGCCAAAAAATCCGTTACATTTTTTCCATAAAATAAAAGACACATTTATTATTTTCACCAATAACATGTTATTGATTTGGATATTTTGAGTATGTCCCCTATCTCCCACTATTGACTTCTAGTGGGTAGAGGCCAGGGGTGCCGCTAAACATCTTCCGATGCATAAGGCAGCCCACAGCAGAGAATTATTTGGCCAAAATGTCAGTCGTACCAAGAAACTTCACAAACCACTTTTGACAGATTTGATCAGTCACAGCACCTTCTCCATACACTACATAAATCTTTTTTCATGTTTCAGTGGCATTTTTGCCTTTCTTGAAATAAAAAAGCATAATATGCCAAAAATGTTGCATGTTTTCTGCCATCTTCCATATCAAAATGAACCCACAAAAATTCACCAATTTTGATATTTTTTAAAAATGCACACTGATATGACAGCTGTTACAATACAATAACAAAATTGTTTTGAATGAAGTTAAAGACAGGCACTATTAGAGCCATTGTAATATTATTTGGCCAACCCAATATATGTACAATATTTGTGCAGTAGCTATTACTCAATTAATGTTAACTCAAATATAGAAAATGGGCTTTTTTCAAGAAAATGAAATATGTTTTATATTTATTTTGCATTTTTTAAGATACACAGCAAACTAGAG
Source organism: Trachops cirrhosus (assembly GCA_028533065.1). Lineage (NCBI taxonomy): Eukaryota > Metazoa > Chordata > Mammalia > Chiroptera > Phyllostomidae > Trachops > Trachops cirrhosus. The sequence continues at coordinate 149,394,388 of CM052540.1, read as the reverse complement.
AGTATAATTCAATAAACACCTATGTACTTCCTACTCACTGATTAAAACAAGGGATCAGGAACAAGACTTGAAGCCCCCGTGTTTCCTTCCCTGACTGCACCCTCCTCTCCAACAGCAGAACCACTTGCCTCGATTAAGAATTTATAAGCATTTCTTTCTACTGTTATAATATATTCCTAAACTACATTTGTCTTAAATATTTTAAAACTTTATGTAAGTAGTATTCTAAGACATGTATGTATTTTAAACTTTTTTACTTGATGTTTGTGAGATTCACCTATTTTGAATGGGTAGCTCTAGTTGGTTTGTTTTTATAGTATAATATTCCGTTGTATGGCTGTTCCTCCATATATTAGTTTTTCTGGTGATGGATGTTCATGGACTGTGGATTACACTATTTCCAATTTGGTTATAACTAAGCTCCAAATGCTCATGTGAATCCCTCCTCATATACACACCCCAGGGAAACACTCACAGGGGAGTTGGACTGAGGGATACATCCTTCTTCATCTCCAGCAGGAATTTCTAAAATGTTTCTTCATCGACTGAACCAAGTTACATACCCACCAGCGATGTGTGCGTCCCCGTGGGCCCGCCTTCTTGCCCATGCTAGGTACTGTTCGACTTCTTCATTCTGCCATTCTGTGGATTTTTGAAAAATGGCTGGGTATGACATGGTATCTCGTTTATGTAGTGGCTACTTAAAATTTTATAAATTTTCATATAATTGCTATATTAGCCATTTAAAATGGGCTATTTAATATAATTAATATATTAGCAATTTGAAATTAATAAATTTTAAGTAGCTAATAGTTTAAAATTTTTGTTTGCCTGATAACTAAAGGTGGAGCATTTCTTCATACTTGTATTTCCTCTTCCATGAATTTATTTTTTAAGTTTTTGCCCAACTTTCATCTTGGTTGTCTTTTTACTGACTTTTTGAAGCTTTTGTTGTATGTTCTGGGCCCTAACACTTGTTGGTTTCCTGTGTTTCAGGTGGCATTTCTTGGGCTGACACCTATCTTTTTTCTTTTTCTTTTTTTAGAGTTTTATGCTTTTGAGATTGTGTTTGATAAATAGGAGTTTTAAACTCTAAAATCAAGTTGATCTTTTCTGTTTGTGTTTTGATGAGTAGATATTTGTATGTTTGTATTTATGTGATAAAAAATCATGCTGCCGAATTGCTGTGATGTTTTAAACAGCAGAGCATAACACACAAAGTTTGGGGCTGCGTCACCTACTGTGTCTCATGAATACAAGCAATCTTCC
>CM052540.1:149333767-149393019 GCA_028533065.1 Trachops cirrhosus | reverse complement strand
GAGTGGGCTCCAGTGCCTTTCACTAGGTGAGTTGCTCTGTTGATATTTGTTGAATAAACAAATACGTAACAGAGTCTGATATTAAGACATATCTACTCCTAAAGAATCAACTGGTGGTTCTCAACCCTGACTGCACCTGAGGAGATGTAAAAATGGTGATGCTCAGGCTGCATCCTTATGGGTTCTGATTCTCTTGGTTTGAAATAGGACCCTGGCATTGACATTTCAGAAGTCCTCCAGATATATAGTACTTCTGGGTCAGAGAACTGGAAGCAGGAAGGTTCAGGACCACCTGCTGGGCAGTGAAAGGTCAGGGCAGCGAGCTGCCTGGAGGCACTAGAGAGTGGCCAGAATCAAAGCTGGTGAGGGCTGAGGCTGGTGTGAGGGCAGAGCGGAGACCAGGATGAGCCAGAGATGTCCAGCCTTGTGGTCGGTGCTAAGGCCCATTGGATGGGAAGCCAGAGGGCAGGCACGGGCCCATTAAAAAGGCAAAAGTCAAATACAACTTTTGCTCACCCAGAGCTCAGAGGATTAAAGAAAGAAATTTGGCTTGGGAATGAAGGGTGGACAGGGGACATCCCAAGATAATTAAATATCATTTTAAAATCACAGCTAACAAGGAAGCAAGCAGAGTTGATTAAGGGCATTAGAAGGCCCATTCCTGAGCCCACAGGGGCCCCATCTGTGAGTGAAGTCCCGCTCGTGCAGTCGGGTTTGCCTGAGCTCTGTGTGTGTGTGTGCGCCTGTGTGTGAGCATTCAGTACTGAGGTTGGGGCTTCCAAAGGAGAAGTGGTTGAAGTGGGGGAGATCCAGGCTTCGGGCTTGTTGTTGGAAGGTGGAAATTAGGGAACAACTCCCCCCACCCACCCTCGCACAGCACACGTGCACGCCCTCCCTTTCCGTTCTTGGTCCTGGTGGCCACCCTGTTAGCAGTGGGACAGACGGACTACCAGGACATGAGCAGGAATTGCCGTACTGGATCATCTGTTTTACAAAATCAGAATGGAGTCCGGAACCCCATAACAGAAAGGTGGGCAGTACAGTCCGAATTCTGGAGCAGAATAAGTTTTGGAGCAGGACGGAAGAGCAATGCCCTGGGCGCCAGGAGAAACGAAGGCTCCGTCATGCCTCTGTTACGTAAAATCTGTGTCCTCTTAGGCAGTTTAATTCAATTCCATTTATTTGTGGAGCACCAGCATTTTTTTTTCCAGCATCTTCTAGATGCTGGGGATAAGATTGTGAAAAAGAGTCTGTGTCCTCAAGAAACTTACAGTCTTGCCAAGGAGAAAGCTGTTTAAACGGGTAACAGAGCATCGCTGTGAAGTGCAGGAGGCGTGCAGAGGACAGGCGCTGGTTCTGCGGGGGTGCCGCCGGGCTCCCGCAGCCTTCAGAGAGCGGGGGCACATGAGCAAGTTGTGCTGAGCAGATGGGGTAGGAAGGGCTCACCAGGTTACTACTTTTCTTCCTGAAATCTCACTTCTTCCTTGTTTGAGGGAAGCTCTAAACTCCAGCCCAAGTCATGTAACAAACTCCCTGAAGCAGAAGGTACTGAGGGCTGTCGCAGTCACCACTAGAGAATGCGGGCAGTGACGGGTGAGCTAGCCAACCTGAACGCATACCTGACCCCTCCTGGGATTTTGTCTCTTTCAGCCACCTCCCCCGCACCAGCTGGTTTTCATCTTGCCATTTCTTCTCCATTGAAATGAGGCCAAGCTCTGTGGGTTTTAGGTAATCGTTTTCTTCATCATTGAGATATATTTTCCCAACTTGCTTTCACTGCTGTAGTTCCCACTCACAGCGGTGTCTTTGTTTTGTTTTTGCTAAATCTGTTACTGTCTACTCAGAAAGTAGGCAAACCAAGGGTTTGATTTCCCCATAGTCAGAATGCCTGTTAATCCCTCTGCTCAAAACCCAGCGTTGGGGTTGGAGCTACAGAATAAAAAGGAGGTTACATCCAATCTCCCCCACAGAGCTGACTGCAGCCCTCCCAGCTTCACTGCCATGTTCATTAATCCAACTCCCCCCATCTTGTCCCCCCCCCATCGCACGTGTGCGCTCTTCCCTCCGTGCCCTTGCTCATGTTGTTCCTGAGCCAGACGTTTCCTCCCCCAGCCCAGTCTCTGCACCGTCCTAGTCTTCATGACCTACTTGTCTGCTCAAAGCCTCCCTTAATCCTCCCACTTTCAAAAACCAGAATTATTATCTTCTTTCTCTCGACTTCTGAGGGAAAATGTGTATCAACCAGAGTTCTGTATCTTGCTAAATTATCAAATAAAAGCAAGTGATACACATCTGCAGATGAACAAAGACTGAAGAAGTTTGCTACTCATAGACTCTCTGCATGAAAAACTGTATTCCCCATTGCACACTTACAGACCTGTATTGCCAGCTTGAGATCGGCTAAGGTGAAAGTATTTACACCATAGAATTAGCAAATGCTACAAAATAGGACTCTTTTCTCCCCCTAAAGAGCCCGGATGTGAATCGGTGGCCCTGCTGCATGTATCCATGGATGTGTGTGTGTTACCATGGACACACAAGTATCTGACACACTCTGACTGTTGGACAGTTAGCACTGCACCGTCGGCCAGCAGTCCTTCCTCATTCGGCTGCTGGGAAAAGCCCTGTGGTCAGAGTGTCTAGGAAGCCTGCCTCTGTTCACACAGTCGTCCCATCCCCCGCTCCTCTCGGATCTGGAATTGTATTACCTGTGCCCCACCCCCTTCTTGCTTCTGTGTTCTTGGCCAACTTGGTCACTTCCTGGAATCAGAGCTAATATACTAATTGAGGATCTGTGTATCTGCAGTTGCTCAAAGTTCACTCTTTGAAGTAGCGACTCTTGGCTTGGCTACACAGACATCAGTAAATGGTCTCCTGTTTCTCTTCATAATTGGCTCTTACAAATTGGTGAAATGCAGGCAATAAGACGCCTGTGTCTGAAACTGCTCTGACAACTGCTGTCTGTGAATATACCTGCTACAGAATTTCCTTTGCTGGTCACTGCCTTGCGCCAGCCCTCACAGCCAGTGAGGAGAGGTTCCAAGGTTTCAGGGATAATTGTCCTTTCTTGGACACAGAAGCCAAGGTCAGATGACTGGGAGCACAGACTAAGAAGGAAAAGGCAAGCCAAGAGACACGAAGCAGAATGTGGGTCAGACTAGAGGAGCTGGTATAAACCGAGGCCCCCGGCTGGCAGTGGAGGTGTGAGGTGGTGCTGGGAGGAGACCGGTAGAGGGAGAGGGGCAGGGGTCTTAGTGAGGGTCCACCAGCCTTGCGGTTCCTCTCCTGGGCTCTGCCAGGCAGGGAACTCCGGTGGCTGTGGAGAAAGGGGGTCCTTCCTGTCTTCTGGCAGGAAAACAGTCTTCTAGACTGAGTGTTGCCTTTCACATTCCATGTTGTACCTCTGTGGCCATTGCCTGTTTCCCACTAAGATCACTCGTGTGAAAGTGCCCAGCACAATGCTAGGGACAGAAGGGGACTTCGGAGGGCTTCACGGTGTCATGAGGAGTCCTGCTGGCAGAGTTTAAGACGGCCTGTGTACCTACCCGTGCACATATTGATGTCCTACGAAGTGTACAGGACTGCCTTGGTTAGGCGTGAATTAGGGCTATTTTTGAGAAAGCAGGGGTCTTTGTCCTAGTCTTGGCCTTCCAAAGTGAGTTACTTCTTACTTTATTCCTGTTAAGCTCTTACTGATTTCTTCTTTTGTTTATTTTCTGCCTCTGGATGATTCCCATGAGAACCAGTTTTGCTGGAGAAGCCACTAACGAGGGGTCTTGTTGGAGGGGCTTCTGTGTTGGGGATGCAGTGAACACAAGAGAGAGCACAGGGAAATGAAAAAGATACCTCAGATTATCGATCAGATTTACCTTACTGCATCAAATTGGTTTCACTTATTAATCAATAGCTTTTTAGTTTAATAAAATTCTGGCAGTTGCACTGCTTTGGAAGGAGAGTGTCTCTTTCTGACAATAAAAACTGTGTTTAGGGCAGAGCTGGGAGGGGGCCAGAGGCGCAGCGACGCAGGAGGCCCGGAGGCAGTCCTCTCCCGGTGGGATGGATGACTCCCGGCGCTGCACACGCACGCCACACACCGGCACTGGCATCAGCACAGGCACCCTGCAGGACATTGCTTTGCTCAGAGAAAAGAAGCCTGAGAGGGAGGCACTCAACTTGAGTCTGTCGCTTTTACCTGAACACAGCAGGGAAACATTGTAGCAACTTGTCACTGGTCCAAGGGCTTAGGGACTCAAGGCCCACAGTTGGTTTTAGTTGCACCAGGCCTGCTGGAAGGACCCACTGTCGTCGGAAGGCCTCCTTGCCAAGCAGAGCAGGAGAGCGCAGCTTGGCACACCTGCGAACCCATCACAGAGGCCCAGAGCCTCGGATGAATGGCATCAGAGGGCTCTCTGAGTTTTTTCCTGGCCAATTTGGTGAGAGGCCAAAGCCCCTAGTATCAATTCTTCACAGATGATGCAGGGGTGCAGTGGGGCTTAGCAACCTTACAGCGGAAAAGAATGAAAAGAATGCCAGCAACTTGTGGTGATGCATTGGAGAAAATTCACAATATCAGGAGTTAAGCATGGGGAAGGGAAGAAAGGAGAAAGGTAAAATTTTTACTCTTCCAAAGTATGAAGAAAGTTCTGGTTTTCCTGTTTGTGTTTTAACTGATTGAGCTTCTTCTGGCCCTTGGGCCACTGCGGTGTCTTGGTCCTGTGAATTGCTGAAGGCATCCCGCCTGGCTGACAGGCCAGCAACATGTGTTGAATGCAGGATAACCTTCAAATTGTGGCAAAATGACTGCAGCCTCTTAGAGAAAAACAAAACTGGATCCATGGAGGTGAGGCCAAGGCCTTCAATCCAATTGTTGAAAGAAAAGTCATTTTTAGACTTCCGAGTACAGTGATTAAAAACGCACACGCTAGCTTTGTGCTTGCAGCCAAAGGGAGTTGGCAGGTGCTGGCCCGCGAGCATCTTAGCTCTTTCCTGGAGTCGCGGGGCACGATTTAGTCTCCAGTGGTCACGGTGTGGTATTTATTTGAGGAGATACAATGGAAATGAATAACTTATTCTTGGTAAGCATGGGTAAGAGTAAGCTGTGTATTCCCCATACTAAAACATGAAGATAAGAAAAATAAGATCTAAATATAGGAACACCTCTTAAGCCATAGAAATGCTTTATCTTCCACATTTGAGATAAATTTTTAGTGTTTTGAAATTTCAGAAAACAGCCTAGCATGGTTCCCAGCACGTGGTCGGTGCTCTGCAAGCCATTTCTGAGTTGAGTTGCTTTCTTCCATAAAACAGTACGTGCTTATTGTAAAAATCAATGAACTTAAAGTGAAAAATAACCTGAAATCCCATAAGTTAGCATTTGGGGGATATAACCTCCTAGACGTTTTTAGTGCATATAAATGTTATGTATTTTATAAAACCAGGATTGTTTGTACATCGTGTTTTGTAAACTGTCTCCAGATCAGTAAACTGGATCCTCTGCAAAATGCCATGTGTAATATCCTGTGTAAGGAAGAATTTGTCAATTCTTGTATTTCAGACTCGAAACATCTCATGTGCTGTCCTTTATTTAGCAGGTTTCTCCTGCGGAGATACGCATTGGGCCCATGAGACTGACGCAGGATCCTATCCAGGTACGCCTCCGTTGCTCAGTGAGGGCTGCGCTTCCAGAGCACAGGTTGTGTGAGCGGTATTGGAGAGCCCCTTCTGGTACTCCGGCAGACAGCCACCCCTGGCCCTCCAAACGTGCCTGTACATAACACATAGTGTGTGTATATGTGTCTTGCTTGCTTTTGTTAATGTCACACTCAAGGAATCAAATTGTATAAATGTAGTTGCATGATGGATTGTGAGGGAGAACAACTCTTCCACCAAAAGACTGGTCTGTCGTATACCCTGCTGCAACCAGAAAGGGAAGAATCATGTGAGGTAGAGGGCGGGGCTTTGCCATGAGCCACAGCTGGGTGTGAACCTTGGCTCTCCCTTTAACCGGCTGTGTGAGCTTGCGTGTTTTGCTCCACTGCTCTACCCAGTGCCCTGTGTGCAAATGGAGATGATAATGCTTCTCCCATAGGGAGTATAGTTAAATGGAAGAGCATCGAGTGCCTAGAAGGCCGCCGGGCTGTGGAAGACGGTCAGTAAAGGATGACTGCTGTTGCTGTTGGCTGGGAAGAGAAAATGATGAAAGGGCCCTCTTTCTTGTCCTGTGTGGCTTAAGCCAAGCAGCCTTCTGGGCTCTGTAACAGAGGGAACAGGAAGTGCGTCCTCCCTCCAGCTCCCCATGGTCCCTTCAGAGAAACATGTATGAGAGGGGCTTGTACCCTCTTGGATAATTAATTGTTAAATCCCCTTCTGCATATACATCATCGTGGTGGGCCTCAGTCAGTGAACCTCCTCCTTGTGAAAACTGTACCTTGTTAGCTCCTGGAGCTTGTCCTGCCCCTGGGACAAGTGAAGATGCAGCAGAGATGGACTAAACAAATCAACCGACTTGTAGATGAAAGTGAAAACCAACCAAGGAAATATGTTTGATTTATGAGCGAATGGAAAAGAAAATAATGTTTTACCGTTGCTTGGAAAAGGAAATGCAAATCTTGGGAAAGGACAAAGAAAACAAAAGGAAGAGATTTAAGCTTGGGAAAATTTGATGAAAACAAACTTAAGAGCAGAGAGAGAGAAAGAAATTGCTAAAATAAACATCAGCCACAACTATCTGTGCAAAATACAAATGAGTGGAAAATTCCTGTAACCATTCTGGACACACGTAGTCTGTAGTCCATTTGGAAGAAAGGTAGTGACAAAGAATCTATTAACAGTATCTGTTCCCACAGCAACTTCCAGAATATTTCTTGGGATTAATTAGTATAGAGTTTTAGATCTGTTCATTTAATTTACTTTCATTTTTGCCCTGTGCTTACTGGTAATGCATGCTCATGATAAGGAAGTCTCATCCTTTTAAAAATGTAATTCATCAATTTGTAAAGTATTTCAAATATTCATAAAGGTACATGTGTATACCCATATCTACTTTTATCAAATATTAACAGTATACCCTATTTGTCTGATTTTTTTCAGAAACAAAAGATTACAGATACTGTTTAAGCCCTTATTTATTCCTTTGCCTCCCTAAAAGTAACCTCTGTTCAGAAGTTGATTATGATAGGTATTTATATAATTATTCCACATAGGTATGCATTCATTCATAATATTTTGTTTTGAATATTTTCAAGCTTTATTTGAAAGCTGCAAGCATCATTCTGAATTTTTCTTTATTTAACATTATTTCATGTCATATATAAGAATCTGTTGTCTAATCTAAGGTCACAGATTTCTTTGTTTTCTTCTAAGAGTTTTATAGTTTTAGCTCTGTGGTCTATTTTGGGTTAGGTTTTGTATTTGGTGTGAGGTAGGGCTTTATTCTTTTGCATGTGGATAGCTAGTTGTCCTAGCAGCTTTTGTTGAAAAATATCCTTTTCCTGTTGTTGTTTTGGTACTTTTGTCAAAATTCAATTGACCGTAATTATGAAGGTTCATTTCTGGATTCTCAATTCTATTCCATTGATATGTCTGTCATATGCCAGTACCACTGTGTCTTGCTTATTATAGCTTTGAAATGTGAGTCCCCTAAATTTCTCCTTATTTTTCAAGATTGTTTTGACTATCTTTGTCCTTTGCATCTTCATATGAATTTTAGAACCAGTTTGTTAATTTTAGAGTGGACGGAACCAGTTGAAATTTTGATACTAATTGTAGTAAATCTGTACATCAATTTGGGGATTATTACTATGCTAATTTTGTCTTTAAGTCCATTAACATAGATGTCTTTCTATTTATTTGGATTTTATTTAACTTCTTTCAACAATGTTTGATAGTTTCCAGTGTATGTCTTTCATATTTTTGTTAAATTTATTCCTGAAATATTTTATTTTTTTTGATGGTATAGCAAATGCAATTGTTTTCTTAACTTCATTTTTTGGGTTGTTGTTGTTAGTGTATAGAATTACAGTTTTTTGTGTTTCGATCTTGTATTCTGTGACCTTGATGAACTCTTACTAGCTCTTACAGTTTTTTGTAGACTCCTTAGGATTTTCTACATACAAGATCATGCCATTACTTGCTCCTTCTAATCTGTGTGCCTTTTACTTTAGTTGCCTAATTGTCTTGCTAGAACCTCCAAAATAATGGTGTGTTTAGTTTTCTAAGATACTGTACTCCCAGATCTTTTCCCAAGGTGGTTGTACCACTTTATAGCCCTACAAACAATGTGAGAGTTCTGGTCACGCCAAATCCTTGGCTGTATTTGATGTAAAGTCTTTTAATTTTACCTAATCTAGTGGCTGAGTAATACTCTTTTATGGTTATTTAAATTTACAGTTCTTCATGGCCAATGTTGTTGAACACTTTTTAATTTATTTATTAGCCATTTCTTATCTTCCTTTGTGAATATTCGGTTAACCTTCTGCCTATTTTCAGTTGGGTTGACTTTTTAAAAGTTATTGAGTTGTAGGAGTTCTTTATATATAATTACAAGTTCATTGTCAGATTTTGAGAATATTTTCCTCTAATCTGTGGCTGTTCTATTCATTTTCATAAGTCTGGATTTTGAGCAAAATTCTTAATTTTGATATAGTTTAATTTATCACTTCTTTTATGGCCATTGCTTTCTGTGTTCTAAGAATCTTTACCTATTCCCAGGTTGAGAAGATAATTTTTCTTCTAGAAACATTTTAAGTTTCCATTTTAGATCTATCATCTATGTCAAGTTCATTTTTGTGTGTGATGTGATATACAGGTCAAGGCTCGTTTCCCCCCATGTGCTGTCCAGTTGTCTCAGCTCTGCTTGCTGGAAAGACCCATACGTTCCTTCCTCCACGGAGTTGCTCTGATGTCCTTGTCACTGGTTCGTCAATACTTGTTGCAACTTGTTCGGTGGCTATCATGTAGATGGTTTTGAAATTAATATTCCACAAAAAGCTTTTATAAAATATGTATCTCTGTTGAATACAGGATTCTCTATTCATGAATTAATTTAACTATGAATTATGCTTTTCAGACCAACTTTATCTTAATTTTTGACTGTGTGATCTATTAGTTTTTATGCAGTAGATTTGTCAATATCTGTTGATCTATTAGTTTTTATGCAGTAGATTTGTCAATATCTGTTGACATTCGCTGATATTTTGAGTCTATAGTGTTCATTTGTATTCTTGATTATGTATATTCTCAGTGACTGTCCCTTTTATCATGGAGTGTGTCTCTTGAAACTTTTGCCTTTAATTCTGTTTACTTGTTGGTAATATTGCCAGGTCAGCTTTCTTTGGTTAACATTTTTCTGGTATATCTTTTTCTGACTTTTCATTTTCAGCTTTCATTGTAACTTTGTATTAAGTGTGCCTCTTGTAAACAGCACATAGCACTATTTTCCAAGCACTATTTTACTTTGACCGTCTATCTTTTGATAAGGCAGTTCTGTCCAGTTACATTGAATGTGAACTGATACAATTAGTCTTATCTTGTAATTTCTGTTTTATTACCCTTTTTCTTTCCTTTTTTCTTATTTCTGCTTTTTATCAAATTGAGTTTTCAGAATTGCTTTTTATTTTCTGTTTTAGAAGCTAGAGGTTATGTTTCTATTTTTTTAGTGGTTACCCTTATTTTTTAATATGTATGCTTAGCAATCAAATTTTATAACCAAATCTCAAGTGTACTGTATTTCTGTCATCTCAGACATGATCTGGTCCTCAGCAGGATTAAAATATCTCTTAACAGCCCCACTCCTCATCACTGGAACACAGTTGTAATTTTGGATTCATTAGGTATATTAAAGCATACAAGATATTTTCTAACTTGTACTTACAAGCTATAAAATGTAATAGTAAAGGGAACACCACAGGCCTACCACCCAGGGCAAGAGCTTGAATATTTCCAGTGCTGTTGTAAGACCTGCCTGGTGCCGTCACGTGAATTTGGCCCTGCAGGACAGCAGACACACGTGGTCAACAGTCCTTCTCTGAGTGAGGGAGAGAATAATTGAGATTCTTTTTTTAAAGGTAAGAAGCTTAGAACTAAGGATGACTTTAGTACTTGGTCTCAGTCAAATGTAGAGTTTCATCCATTGACCTATTCAACAAGAATCTATTTGGTACCTACATCTTCAAGGCTCCGTGCTCCATGCTGGCCAGGGCCAGAGGGACTGCATGCGGCTCCCGAACAACCCAGAGGGGTCTGGTCAGTCAGTCTTGTTATTTGTAGCGCTCTAATTTTAGGGGCAGCCATATGTAGTTAAGTGTTTTTGTGCTCTTCCTACTGACATTGCAACTGTCTTTTAAAAAAATCATACCACGTCCTAGTGCCTTTGTTTTTGTTTTTTGCTCCCTTGGAGAAAAATATCTATTCTGTTACTTCACTGGAATCCCAAAAATGTTAATTAGCTACATCAACCAGAGCCCTTAGGGCTTGGGAGGAACTTGATAAGCACGTCTCAGGATGGTTTCTGAGTTCACCAGGGGAAATGTGCTCCCCTGTGAGGTCGGGCAGCATGGGGCTCCGCCCACCCCGTGGGAGCTGTCTGGAGCACTGTTAGGAGCAGAGTGGGTGGAAGTGTTGGGGGTGGCGCAGTAGGGAATTGTAGAGCATGTCTCTCCTGGTGAGTAGCTGTGACTCACAGTAAAAGTCAGGTTTTCCCGTCTTGGCAAGAAGATAAAAACTTTTGCAGGGGAAATATTATGAGGTACTACATTCATATCAACATGATAACATCTGAAAATCGAGTGGCCTTTTCGGCTGCAATGCCTGAAGCACACACAGCTCCTCCCCAGTGTGCAGAGCTGCCGTGTCTCTGCTTCGAGTGCTGCCCGGCTCCCCGCACACTGGGTTTTCCACCTGGACTTGGAAACGGAGCCTCACAGTTGTGTCCTGCGCTGTTTCCTCCAAGGCAGCACTTCCCTTTAACATTCATTTTTCATCTTGTGTGGACATGGATTTTTCTGGAGCTGTTACGTATCAGAGATTTTACGTGTTGGAGATCATGTGGCCTCCTGGGGGGCTGTTCCTCACATAGTAAGTGGGGCGGCTGAGTGATGGAGACTCAGTAACTCATCGTGGTCAGCGTTTCCCCTCTGGTCAGTCCTCGTGCTGCTACCAGGTGGTGTCCTCTACCTAACCCAGCCGGTTTGGTGGAACCACAGAGTGGGCTGGAATTTCGGTCCTGAATTTTAGAGGGTAAAAATAAAACTGTCAGAGAGGAGGTTACTTAACACAATGATCACACAAGCTCTGGGGTCAGGCCGACCTCCGTTCAGACTGTGCTAGCCGTGTGGCTGTGGGCAAGTCTCTCAACCATTTCCAGCCTCAGTTTCCATATCTGTAAAATGGAGGTAATGTCTACTTCCAAAGAATGGGTTAAAGGGTTACTGCATAAGATATCTAAAGCACTTTTAATACAGAAAGGCTGGCCCTCAGAAAATTCTCATCACACTTTAGCTGTTATACGCATCACTTTCCTAGTGACAGGTGAGGCTTCTGAGCCATTTTTGGCCAACTGAATTGACCCCTTCTCTGATCAAGTTGGTCAGTCCTTTAGTACGATGTAGACACAACTTACATGATCTATACATGTGGTCTATTCTGGAAGCTCCTTGTTACCCAGTTTTGCTTAAAGCCCAGCCTAGTATTCTGAAAATTGGATGTTTAATAGTTGATATTTGTAATCCATTTGGAGATGTGTAGGACATACTCTTATTTGAAGAACACTGATGATAATGAACACTTACATCACATCATCATCTTTAGGTTAAGGGAAAGCCAGTTTTGTCTTCATCTTTGTCAGAATTATTAGCCTTCACCAGAGGAACGTTTCGTTCTGATTTAGCTATCGAAGGGTAATTGTATAAAGTAGGCACTTTGCTGCTACTTCAGCCCACAAACCACTCTGTAAATAACAGTCGTGCAGCGTGGTCAGGGTCCAGTTCCATCGCTCTTCCCAGCGCCACTGTGATTGGCCTCTGCCGGGCTGCCCCTCAGGTCCAGCCCAGACAGGAGTGTGCAGTGCTGCCACCGTGTCGCTCTGTGACCACGCCCAGGACACTGCACAAAAACAGGTCGTTGAAAGAAGGAACTGGCCAACAGACATGAAAGCGCAGCAAAGAAATGAAAGATGGCCGTGGCAGAAGTGAGATTTGAATTCACCGTAAGTGGGGATGGAGGAGGAATAGCCCACCCCGGGCACGTGGTGGACACTGCTGCCTTTGAGACATTCTAGACAGGTCACCAGAGGACATTAGTCAGTGCAGGTTTGTTGCAATAAATGAGGAAGGCGGTTGTGATGGAAAGGGTGAACTGTCGCAGAGGAAGCGATGCCAGCAAAAAACCTGCACACTCATTCAGAGAACTCTGGGGATGTTTTATGGCATTGGAAGTACAGAGGATAAAATGTTGGAAGCTGATCCAAACTTAGGAGTTTATAATTCACTAAGGCATAGAAAAGATTTTCATTTTGCTTAGTTATTGAAAAATCATCTTTCTGAATATTTTATATGGAAAGAATTTTAAATTCTACCCAAAGAAACTCTCTAGTGAGTGCTTTTATAATATGAATACTCCTGTTTTAAAATGTAGGTTTTATTATCATTCAGGTAGGATGAGGCCAACAGATCAACAGATGTCATTGAAAAGAAGTTTGTCCCTCACAGCTCCCAAGGGGGGGGGGTGCCATGCCACAATAAGCAGGACCAGAGCGGGAAGAGTCAGGGTTGGTCAGGAGGCAGAGAGAGTGAGGGGAACATGTGGGCAAGAGCCTTTATTGTGGTTTCTGTGGGAAGAAATGGGTGAGGCAGGTTAAGCTGGTTTGGTGGTCTGAGTCATTTCAGGGGAGTCTGGGGCCTAGGGGTGGTCACTAGCTATCTGTTACCTTGCCCTGGAACAATAGGGCAGGTGGACAGTGGGCCTGAATGTTGGAGCTTGATAAATGAGGTGGTAGGGTCTGGCTCTGGGTTAAAAGTGCATTCCCAAGTCGTTCACTGTCTCTTCAGGGTCAGTCAGGCTCTGGACATGAAGGCATCAGAAACACAGCAAATAACAGGGCATGGTAAAGACCATGCCCCACTTTCAATCGGTTCTGCTGGTTTCCATGTGAAATCCAGTTCAAGGTCCTAAAATGACCTACAAGGCCTTACCGTGATCACGGACGGTTCTTACAGTGGGAACTTCAGTCCTTCTCAACCTCTCACCCTCCCCTCCGTCATGCCGGCTTCCTTGCAGTTCCTTGAACACAGCAGGCCAGTGCCCCATTGTAGAGGTCACTGGAACTGTTCCCTCGGCTTGGAATGCTTTTCCTCAGATATCAGCTTGGCTTGCTTTTCTGTTTCTTTCAGGCATTTGCTTGTATGTCGCTTTCTCAGTGAAACCTACCCTAACCACTCTCAATACTGCTACCAACAAGCCACTCCAGTCCCCTTACCCTGCCCTACAGTTTTTACACGGCACTTACCACTTTCAACATTCCATGTCATCTGTCGATTTATTGCACCTGTTATTTATTGTTTGTCCCTCCACTATGGCACAGCAAGGAGTCTTCGTTTTGCTCATCAGCATACTCCAAGCAATTAAAAACAGTATCTGGCACAGAGTAGGTACTCAGGAAATATTTCCTGAAAATGACATTATTTTTCTGAAGGTTGAACTGTCCAGTTTTTTAAGGACACATTAGACAGGCGAGGTGAATACCATAGCGACGTCCAAAACTGAATACCATTGTGTTCTTCTTGCCTTCGTCAACCCCTAAGCCATAGTGGTATGCAGCAAACAGAAAGGGGTGAGCTTCTTGTCTAGCCATCCACAGTTCAGCCAGAGAGCTGAGGGACAAGAAGTTTTGTCTTCTTTTCTGATTCTTAGGCTCTGCACATCAGGTTTCTCACGTTGGTAGCACAGCTGCATGGTTAAAGGGCTATCGACTGCGCACGGAGAGCAGTTTCTTCTGCCTGCTTCTGTTCATGTAGCTCCCTTGTTAACGATTTCATCTGCAGGGCTTCTCTTCACTAGCAAAACCCACAAGGCCGTGCCCCACCTCCCACTCCTTCCTAGAAGCAGCTCTGTGGCTGAAGCTTTTAGGAACACCCTGGACTGAGGAGTCACTGACTTGTGCCCAGAGAGGGCTCTTAATAACTGGCTGCTTCATGTGTTACTGGCTTGTGATTTCAAGCCACATACTAAGAAGAAAATGTCCAAATCATGCCAAAAAGGATGATTTTTCTGGAACATGGCTTTGAGAAAACAGTAAAACGAATGACATTTATGATACAGTCAGATATTTAATGATGTTAAGGAATTACTGGAGAGGGTTAGCTATGAAGTGGCATTGCCTTTTCTTTTTGAAAAGAGTCTTTATCTTTAGCAGATGCATGTGGATGAAATGATACAATGTTCAAGATTTGCAGAAGTTAAACAAGAGTTGGGAGACTGGATAGGGGTGGAGATGAAACCAGATGGGCCAGGAGTTGGTTATTGCTGAAGCTGGGTAATGGGTACATGAGGTTTTTTATGCTATTGTGTCCATTTTTTATATGTTGCCAATTTTCAGTTAACAAAGCATTTTTAAGATATAATAGTTGGACAGGTTTTTTGGTTCTGATTTTAAATGAAACATATGTAATATTTCATCATGAAGAATGATATTGGCTAGTGGCTTAAATTTTCTTCATGTTGAGAAACTATCCTTCCTTCCTAATTATTTAAGCCAGAAGTCAATAGTGAAAAATATTAAATGCTTTATCGATATCATAAGATTATTATGGGTTTCTTATTGGACCTGTTGCTGTGATGTAGTCTTATTCCTATTAATAGTAAATGCCTTTTGCACTTTGCAGAAACCCCTACAAGTAGCTGTCCTTTCACTCCTCAGTTATTTCCTGAGCAGCTAGTCGTAAGTGCCGGCCCAGTGCCAGGCTCGGGGTGTAGCAGGGAAGGAGACCGGTAGGTCCTTGCTGTCCCGAAGCTCAGTTCTAGTGGAGAAGATAGTCCATAAACGAAAAGAAATAAATGAACAAGTTCAGGTGACTTTGTTCATGTAGCTCCCTTGTTAGTGTAGCAGGAGGCGAGGCTGTCTCCTGCTTTCCAGCGGCCAGAGAATCTGGGTCCCGGAGCCCAGGGCTGGCGAGGGGAGCATGGCGTGAAGTCCGCTGCCTTCCTTCCAGTGGTTCAGCTGCGCTCAGTTTGGCCCCCGCAGCTTCACCTTTCATGACCCCTCCTTCCAGGTTCCGGCAAGGGTTGAGTGTCAGAATTAGTTTTTGAGGTTGTTTTGAGCTCCCTTCCTTTCCTGTGTCTTTACATGGATGTAAGTACTAAGTTCATAGAGGTAGGTGGCCTCCAGGTTCTGGGAGGCAAACACCACCTGCACTAGAGACAAATGGGTGTATATGTGAGTGTTCGTCTAACCTGTTAATTATCCTGTTAATAATTTCACTGCTTAATCTGTTTAAAAGCAAAGTCACTTAGGAATTTTTTTAAAAAATCGCCACTTGCACCAGAGGGATTGAGCACCTATTGTGTGCTCATTCAAGTCCCACTACTAGGCTGTTACACGGGTGGCACTGCCCTTGTCATGCTTGGCAGTGAAGACACGGTGGGTTAGAGAGGAAATGCTTTGTTCAAAGACACGCTGGAACCGGTTGGAGGAGCTGCAGTTTGAACCCAGGTAGCTTCCCTCCAGAGACTGCATTTTTAATCAGTTATCCCAGAGGCCTGTTTTTAATACAGTCTCTAAGGGCGATGCTTTCTGTCAAGACGCTGTTTTCTGTGTGTTCCAGGTTCTGCTGATCTTCGCCAAGGAGGACAGTCAGAGCGATGGGTTCTGGTGGGCCTGCGACAGAGCCGGCTTCCGGTGCAACATCGCCCGGACTCCGGAGTCAGCCCTGGAGTGCTTCCTAGATAAACATCATGAAATTATCGTCATCGATCACAGGCAAACTCGAAACTTTGATGCAGAAGCTGTGTGCAGGTGCCTTCCTTAATTTAATGTGCTTAATAACAGTCATTTAACAGCCTAGAATGAAAATCATTTGTCGATGTCTTTAGTTCCGTCCCAAATATTTCTAAAATATGAGTTGGTGTTCTTAAGCAGTATATTCAGATTTCTGTAATGAAAGCTCTAGCTCTATAAATTTATCTCACCTTTTCTATTTTTCCACATTTGAGTTCTGATGAATTTAGAGGTGTGAGCAGGCACTACTGAAAACTTTGGGATTTTCTTCCCCCTGAGTATTGCTCATATTTCACAAAAAAAGCATTAAAATTCATACAGTTCTTATTATACAGCTATGCTTTGGATGCAAACCAGATACTTTAATGTTAATTATTCCATCCCAAAATGAGCATCAGAAATGTGTGAAATATACATTTTTTCCCTGCCTGACTCAGATGGGTGGATCCTGGAGCTGTCAGGGAGCTAGGCAGCCGCTTTGCAGCAGCAGAAAGTCATCCAGGGATCCGAGCCCGCCCCTCTACCCCCTGCCCTGACTTGTTTACAGAAACCTTGTGCTCTGGAGAGGAAACGCATGCCTGTCCGTAAATAAGTGCAGTTCTAAGAGTTAGCTCTGGGTGAACTGATCCATTTAGCAGAAGTGGAATGCTTTGAAGCTAGACAGGAAGAAGTCACTAATTAAATGCGAGGCTAGGCCAGACTCCAATTACATATGGAGCTGGAGTTTTCTTGAAAGTATTAAATGAAATGAAAGGTAGGGGCATGGATTCTGAGCACCTGGGTGCCCTGACAGGAAGCCAGGGGCCTGAGAGGAGTTTCCTAGCACAGGTGTCACTTTGCTGTTCTTGGGCAGTTTTCAGTTTCCCAGAGAAGACTTTTTCTTAAGGAGCCTATTTTATTTATTTATTTATTTAGTATTTTTTATTGATTGTGCTATTACAGTTTTCACAATTTTCCCCCTTTATCCCCCTTCCACCTTGCCCCCCCCAATCCTCCAGCATCTTCCTGCTTTAGTTCATGTCCATGGGTTGTACATATAAGTTCTTTGAGTCCTCTGTCTCCTATACCATTTTTTCTCTCTCCCCGTCTATTTTATGCCAACTAACCATGCTTCTTCTTCCCTGTACCTCTTCCCCCCCATTCCTTCCTTCCCCTTCCCCACTGAAATCCCTCTGTGTGGTGTCCATTTCTCTGATTCTGTTCCTATCCTGGTTGTTCGCTTAGTTTTTGTTTTCATTGTTTTTCTTTCCTTTAAGTTTCATTTGTTAATAATTGTGAGTTTGTTGTTCATTTTACTGTTCATATTTTTTATCTTCTTTTTCTTAGATAAATCCCTTTAACATTTCATATAATAAGGGCTTGATGATGATGAACTCCTTTAGCTTGACCTTATCTGGGAATCACTTTATCTGCCCTTCCATTCTAAATGAAAGCTTTGCTGGATAGAGTAATCTGGGATGTAGGTCCTTGTCTTTCATGACTTGGAATACTTCTTTCCAGCCCCTTCTTGCCTGTAAGGTTTCTGCTGAGAAACCAGCTGATAGCCTTGTGGGAACTCCTTTGTAGGTAACTGTCTCCTTTTCTCTTGCTGGTTTTAGGATTTTCTCTTTGTCTTAATCTTGGGTAACTTAATGATGATGTGCCTTGGTGTATTCCTATTTGGGTCCAATTTCTTCGGGACTCTCTGAGCTTCCTGGACTTCCTGGAAGTCTATTTTCTTTGACAGATTGGGGAAGTTTTCCTTCATTATTTGTTCAAATAAGTTTTTGATTTCTTGCTGTTGTTCTTCTCCTTCTGGCACCCCTATAATTCAAATGTTGGAACGTTTCAGGTTATCCCAGAAGTTCCTCAGCCTCTCTTCATTTTTTTGGATTCATGTTTCTTTGTTCTGATCCAGTTGGATGTTTATTTCTTCCTTTTGTTCCAAATTGTTGCTTTGAATTCTGGTTTCCTTCCTGTCACTGTTAGTTCCCTGAATATTTTGCATTATTTCATTTTGGGTATCTTTCATTTTTTGACCAAGCTCGATCAGTTCTGTGAGCATTTTGATTACTAGAGCTTTAAATTCTCCATCAGATAGGTTGGCAATCACCTCATCACTTAGTTTTCTTTCTTAGGTTTTGCTGTGTTCTTTCATTTGGGCCGTATTTCTTTGTCTTGGCACAGCTGATAGGTTGTAAGGGGGTGGGGCCTTAGATATTCACCCTTCTTTGCTGCGCTGCCTGTGGGGCAGGGGCCAGAGAGGGAGCATGCAGCTCGCCTGCTTGTCTCTCTAGCGCACTTTCCAACGGACTCTCATGTCAGACTGGAAGTGTCTCCCACCCACAGCAACCCCAGCCGTAGGCCACGGTCAGTTCTGAAGCTCAGCTTTCCCCTTAAGTCAGCCCCTCCCTTGCAGCTCCCGGAGCTCAGCAGTCAGCCTCACCCCTCCGGCACCTCGCTGTGGTTTTTCTGAGTCACCTGAGTGGTTCACCTCCGATCTGGTTGTTCTGGTTGATTTTTTCTTTAATTCCTTGGTTATCAGAGTTCCATGCAGTTTGATTTTCTGGCACTTTTGGTTGTTTATTGATTTTAGATTGGTTGTTATCCTCCTTTTAGTTGTTTGAGGAAGCGAAGGGTTTCTGCCTACGCCTGCATCTTGGCCAGAACTCTCTAAACTCTTAAGGAACCTATTTTAAAATGTCTAACTGGTCTCAGGTAATTTTACCTTTCCTCATAGGAATATTTGCCTATGTATTATGCATATTAATAAATAAAATGTATCAAAATATTTGTAGAATACTTTTAGTAGTTAAAATAATTTTTCCTTTTTAAATGATTTTCAGACTAGAATTGGATTCTTTATAACTACTTTTTCTTGGTCTTGACTGGCATTAATTACATGATTTTGTGGTAGAAATACCACAGTTCTTTGTGCATACATAGAATGATTTAAGACAAGTTCCAGATGAAAAAAAAGAAATTAATAGCAAGAGTTCTTTTAATTCGGGCAAAGGCCCACTTTAGCAGGTAACCTTTGCAATCTCACGGGAATGTGCAGAAGTGGAGTTCTATTCCTAATAAGCGGGCCTCTGTCTGAGCGGCGCAGAGAAGCAGTGGGCGATCCGTGCAGTTCGGGAGCCGGTGCCGATCCGTTGGTGCGCATCCTGACGGTTACTGGTGCCGTTGAGCGTGGCCCGATTCCGGAATGCCTGACTCCCAGGATGTGCTCCCAGCAAATGTGCATTCTTTATTGTCCTCTGTGGTCCAAGGTCCCTGGCTTTTGAGCTAGACTGGATCATAGCTTAGCATACTTCCTTGGACCCCTGCCCCGTCTGTCCCCAGCTTCCCCTTAGTCCTCTCAACCAGGAAGAGGTCCAGGTGGCTCTGACCACATGAGTTCTTTCAGAGGAATGAGAGAGAAGAGGAAAGCAGCAGGGAGCAACCCAAAACACAGACGCCATGTCAAAGAATCTAAGCAAGTGTGTGCTCCAGCCCGGTTATATTCATAACAGTGTTTGAGCTGCTTGCCCAAGGCCCACCCCTTTAAATGTAGCCCAGAAGTGTACTCTTGACACCTCCCTGGGGAGGAAGAGGCTGAACAAAGATGAGGAGTGCTCAGTGTTTCCTTAGAGATTAGAGCCCAGCCCTAAAACACTGTGCATCTTTTTCATTAGGTGCCAACTGGTATCTCGGCTGAGAATTCAATAGGCTACTAAGTAGAAAATGTGTGTAGCGTCACCTTACCAACCCTGTTCTGTGTGCTGCATGGAAAGTAGACGGTGCTCCTGTCGGAGGGCTGTTGACTAGTCCCCCCGGCCTCGCAGTTTGTTACGGCACTGTCTGCAGAGGTCCTTGTCATTCAGCCGCCATCCACCCACCAGGGAAACCTTCACTTCCCAGGAATACAGCGCTGGGCGTGTTCTCGAGCCTTTCCCCCTCACAGAATGAGGTCTCAAGGAATAGGAAATGGGGAAGGTACACTTTTTGAGAAAGGTCAGGAAACTCTGGAGTTGAAGAGGATGAAGCAATACCAGCTGCCTGTCCCTCGGGGAGCGGTAGAACAAACATGTCGAAGAGGAGAGGGTCTGAAATCCCAGTAGCTAGAAAGAAAAACAAATATCTGCAGCTTCACACACTGTTCGGGAGCAGCCCTGAGCCTTCTGTTCTTGAAGACAGTGGTTCTCTTTTCAGCCATCTCAGCATAAGCAGAGGCCAGACCCAGGAGAGGGTCAGAGTAAGCAGGTTCATTTGTGCTAAGATTCGAGTGTGTGGCACTTTATTAGAACTCATCCATTTCATGACCCCTGACCAGAATAGTGCCGAGTCTGAGCTGTAGCAGTCACAGCACATTTTCTAAGGAGACTCATCGACCTCCAAATTCTTCATCCTTATGTGTTATGATCCTGTTAAATTCCCAGGGAATAAACTAACTATGAACAGGTGGTCGCAGTGATGACAGTTGCCATATTGCAACATTTCTCAGCCCCAGTTGGTGACCCAGTTGTTTACAGTATTTGAGGGCAAACAGCAGGACCATTGGAAAGCTGGGGGACTCTGTGCACCATTTAATACGTGGTGTACGTGGTAACCCACATGAGTACACCCAGCTACCAGGGGGAACTTTCCATCTTTATTATAAGGTCAGTCAACTTTCTGGACTACCTACTATTTTAAAAGAAAAAAGATCCAACCCAATTACCTCCCCAAGTACAAACTGATAACCAAAAATTGTAGGACTGCCAATTGTTTTGCAGAGTGGAATTTCAATCAGAAAACATGGAATTTAAGTGAGATTTGCTGGTTTTTGAAGTGGAAAATTGGCAGATCTGACCTACTGGATAATTGCCTGGGAGTTAAAAAAAATTCCTTTTTTTAAATAACCCAAAGAGATTGTCCTAATCCACAAGGGCATCTTTCTTTGTTGTCTTCCATGTGTTTTCAGATTTATCCTGTTTTGTTTTGTTTTTTTAGTTTAATAGACTTTGTTGATTAGAGAAATTTTGGGTTTACAGAAAAATGTGCAGACAGTACAGAGAGTTCCCACCATTCCCATACACCCCCTGCCTTCCAGTTCCCCTTATTGTTAACATCTTGCATTCACGCAGTACCCTTGTTACAATTTTGTAACGTTTTTCAATTGCAGTTAACATCCCATATTACGTTAGTTCCAGGCGTACAGCTTTAGAGGTGCTGTACACCAGACTTGTTCTTTAGAGGAAGATTGGATTTTGTGCCATTTTCAGTGTGAAGCCGTTTCACATTGGTTTAATGCAGCAAAGCCCAGGTCACCTGGTTTGACTTTGCACCTTCTTGTTGCAGGTCGATCCGGGCCACAAACCCCTCGGAGCACACGGTGATCCTCGCGGTGGTTTCACAAGCGTAAGCTCACCTCCCACCCCTGCTGGAAATAGCCCTGTCCTTTCTGAGACATTTGTCTGATGTAATCCAGTTTTGGAGCTGGCAAAGCAATGGGCATGTCCTCGGCCCTGCGGCACCAACTTTAGATCATGCTTTGGGGGGTTTTCTTTGTTTTGTAAGTTTTCTCTCTGTCACATCTAATTGCTGTTACCACATATTCATACATCTCAGGAAAAAGTGGTTACTTCATTATATGCTAGACATGAATAGAAAATCTGCGGAGGAGGAGATCTGGAGAGTACATGATTCTAGCTTATCTTTTTTCTTTAAAGAAAAGAGACAGGGGTGGGGAAAGAGATGGGAGAATGCTTGCTCAAGAAGAAGCAAATGGTAGCATGAGAACAAGGAGGCGCATTTGTAAATCCTCTGCAAGAAAAAGGATGTGCAGTTTACATGTGGGGATGGTTATGTGACTAGAGGCAGGGCTAGGTTGCGTGCCCGTGCTGGAAGGCAGGAAAGAGGGCATGGGATTGTGGGATGAGAAACTGGTCTGCCGGGTTTAGTGTCTGAAATGGCCAACACTTAGAATGGAAGATCTAGAAGGAAAAAAGTTGTTTGTACAAACCACAGTGGTGGGGATCTTTGCAAGTATCAAATGTGTTCTAATCACTTAATGGCCATCATTCACTTTGGAGAGATTAAGACCTAAAAGGAGGGCCTAGGATCCACTGGACTTGGACCCATTGTGGCAAATGGCACAGATTCTGCAAGGCAGGAGCTGACTGGCCGGTCACTCTGGAGAGTTTAGGTCCCACCCCAAGCTGGCCGAGCCAGGGGAGACTTGAAATTCTCCACTGCACAGCATGTTGGTGCAGTGGGGAACCCTGGCCCCAAAGTTTGGGCCTGACCAAAGACTTTTCCTTACCTGATACGCCTCGAGTCTCATGTTAGGAGTCCACTTTGATACCTGCCATGGGCTGTGGGACAAGGAAAGTGAAGAAACTGTCCCCATTAGTTCCTTCCTGGTGGGAGGTGGCACCTCAAGGGGACTGAGTGAGGGAAGCTAGAA
Organism: Trachops cirrhosus; assembly: GCA_028533065.1. Taxonomy (NCBI): domain Eukaryota; kingdom Metazoa; phylum Chordata; class Mammalia; order Chiroptera; family Phyllostomidae; genus Trachops; species Trachops cirrhosus. Next base: position 149,370,622 of record CM052540.1, on the reverse strand, counting down.
TGGGCAGTCATCCTTCTTCAGGCTGATGTTTCAACTTCTGGGGACTCAGGGACCCTGGGCGTGGACACCAGAAGTGCACAGGCACACGGCACATCTGCCAAGCCTGGCTTATTCGACGGGCCCAAGAACAAGCACTCTTTTAATTTCCTAGTCATGTAGCAAAAATGTGTGCTTGTCCTTGACGAGTTATGGTTTGCTGTGGCTTATTAATTATTTTTCACCTTTTTCCACTATGGTTTAATAAAAGGTTTCATAGATGGAGAGAGTAATAATAAAAATGAATACTGAGTTTGTGCCACTCAGCTTATGAAATAAACATTGATAATAAATAGAACATTATTAATACCTTTAGAAGCCATTCTGTGCCCATCAGATTTATCAGTTAGCAAAGGTAGAACCTTGAGTTCCGAGGAGAAAGGGAGTTAGGGAAGACAGCTTTTCCCCGGACAAGTAATGCCATAAGCCCTGGGATTTCTCTTTCTGTTTTCCATGTGCTCCTCCACGCAATCCCTCTGTTCCATTTTTCTTCCCTGTTTTCCAAGGTATGTGTAGCATGTCTCGGGGAACCTTTCCCCTCTCATGATAGTGACAACCCAGCCTGTCTTTACAACAAGCCAACCCACACCACCCCCCAGCCTTATACTCACCCTGAGTTCTGAGACCCAGCTGCCCAGCTGTAGGCTCAGTATAGGAAACCTTCCCATGCAATGAGTAATCATGATCAATTTTTGTTTTCCCTTCTTCCTTTCTAACTTGGCATTGGTGACGACAAGTCTTTCCCATTTGGCTGTTGGCTGAAGCAGCTTATAATGGCTGTTGTCTTCCTCACATTGAAAGGTGGACCCTGCTAGGTCTTGGTGGTGGGGGTGGGGGGAGGTGGGAGTTGTGCTTTTAGAAGGTTGGGGGATGGCAGAGAGGACAGCAGTCTCTGGGATGAGCACTGCACCTACCTTGTCCCTTTATGGGCCTGCTCCCCTACACTTGCCCCAACTCCAGAGTTCGGCCCCAAGTAGAGAAAGCCACTGACGTGCTCCTGCGTTGATGCTTTCAGGCACACTGCTAGTTTTCTCTTTACTGTTTTGGTCCTTTTTTGCATCTGGTAGTCAGATGTGGGGGTCTGGGTCTCTAAGGGCAGGTGTACCCTGTGGGCACATGCTTGTCAGGAAGCCGCTCAGGGGGCCAGCGCCACGGTCGCCTCATTGCTCTCTCTCCATGTTTCAGTGTGAGGAATCCTGGTTTGTATCTGCTGAGTGACCACATTTTCTGCTTTGCTGCAGATCGGGCGACCATGAAGAGGCCTCAGTCCTCCCTCTTCTTCATGCAGGCTTCAACAGGGTACGTAGACGATGGCCCGGCCCCTCCCTCAGGTGCAGGCAGCTCATCCCTAAGTCTCCCACAGCAGCAGAGGCCAATGTCCCTGGATAAGCGCTGAGGGCATTAAGCCCCGGGATTGTGAAGGAAAGAACTGTTCTCGGGTGGTAATGAGCACCTGCTAGCTAGTTAAGCTTCTTTTCCTTTTTCTCTCATAACTTCATGATGACCTAAAGCACATCTTATTATATAGGGTCGAACTTCTGTGGCCCCAAGGTTGTCTCACTTGAATCAGTCCAGGCAGTTAGAATCAGTGTGTGCATGTGGTTGCATACATCTGCAGAGTCGGCTCCCGGGGCTCGTTCGTGTTCAGCAGGCGTCCTGTGCACTCCTGGCTTCAATCATAAATTCTCAGAGCGATGACATGAATTAGACTGCTGTTCAACTGGAAAACGAAGATTGATTACTCCAAGGAGACTTACCAACAAACTAAATAACTTGGCAGGCTTGGTATCTCAGGTCTTCTGATAGGAATAATCTAAACCTCAAATAGATGGTATTATGCTTTCTGTTCCTGCAAAAATAGGATATTGCTTTTGCCTTGTGACATATGAAGATTCTTTTGGGTGCTTTAAGTAACAGTACATTGCAATCTCTGGTTTAAAAAAAAATCGTATCTTTGTTGTAGACCACAGAGGAGCAGAAATTGCCGTGAGCAGCAGTGCTGTGCTTGGGTTGTTTTCCGATCCCGTGTGGAAGCATCCGTGCTCTGTCAAGTATCTGGGTAGCTCTGTGGTTCACATGTGTCATGGGAATGAATGTTCCTAGTCAGCGGCATCACTCCCCTAACTCTCCTCTTGTCTGTCATGGCGTCTCTCGGAGGCTGGCATTTCGTTCTGAAAGCTGTTCTTCCATGCTGTATCTTGATGGGAATGCATAGAACAATGCTTCTGAGTTCTGGAATGGGAAAAGGAAAACTGGTAGAGAGGCCTGAGACTTCTTTCCTTACAGTGATCATTTTCTGAGAAGTAACCTGAGGTTACCCACAGGTTTCGTAGCTCTTCTGTTTGACATTGACCACCCCACGGCAACCCAGGCCAACGTCATCCTTGACGTCTGAGGCAGGGCCTCTCAAAGTGTGAGGATGTAGGTTCTCCCCCTCCTGGGGCCCCATTGCTGAGAACAGCAGTGACACACTCTGGTGATATCCATGAGGACTCCTGTATGTGCTGGCAAGTGTCCTTTTGGAATTCAGCTGTCAGTTCAGTGTTCTGCCTCTGACTGGTGTAGAGGGTGTCCTTTGGAGGAGTGACCCTGGGATTGTACGTCTACAGAAAAGTTAAGGGGAAGCAACTGGCCTTCTTTGGCTGAAAATGCAATTAAGAAAATTTAGGAGGAAAAAGTTCTGTTATTCCTTTTTCCATGTTTTGTAACTTGTGCCTGCTGTTCTAGAAGGTTTCGTTGCCTTCTGTCTGGATATGGTGCTACTTTCTGCAGTCAGCATGATGACTAAAACCCCTGGTGGGAGCATGAAGCGTGAGGCCTGCCACGGACACCTGGTGCTCTTTAGTGCTGGGTCTGATCAAGGCCTCTGCCAGCGAGGTCAGGGTGCCCCCAGATAGTCTGGGCAAGGAAGTCTTCCCAAGGAAGCACGCGGCACCTACAAAGGCTTTCCCTCCTGAGTTACTGTGGCACAAGATCAGCCAAAGTTGCTCTTCAGGTGGCTGGTCTCCTTTTTTGGGCAAAATCTTGTCTTTGGCAACTCTCTACTCAAGCACCCTTCCAAATATGCCAGCAATTCTGCCTTCCGTGCGGTTGTTTCCCATCTCTGAGTTGTTTTGAGTGTATTAAAGCATCTGCTGAAACTCTGCCCTGTGTTGCTAGCTAATTGGCTAGTGCTTCAGACGATGGATCCCTAAGTGGGGATCCAGGAACAAGTTGTGCCATGAAATATTCCACAACAACTCCACTTGAAGCCTCAGTAGCTCTGTGTAAGTGGCCAACTGCATGATGCTCAGTCTACTCTGAGCCTTTCAGAAACCTGTATCTTAGCAAAGGGCAATTGCAGCATTTTTATATCAACCTTTGTGCCCCTCTCTTTTTATCTGAAATGATGCTCATTCAGTTGACCGAGTATTCATGGACCACTTACCATGTGCCACGCGATGTACTAGGCGTGCCGGTCAGTTTTTCCCCCTGGAGAGGCTTCCTAAGGAAGAAATGGAGAGCCAAGATCAATTTGTTTGGCTTCATTCTAGGTTACTTAGTTCATCCTCATCGACAAATGAGAGATTGAATATTTTCTCCATTTTTATAGAGGAGGAAACAGGCCCAAAATGACTTAACAGCTTGCCAGAGCTCACACTCACAGCAAAGTCAAAATGCAACCACCACACTAGGCCCACTAAAGCAGTATTTCTCAGACTATGGAACATTAGTGTTCCAACACCTCTTAACAGGTGTTCTTTTGCAAAAGATGTCTGTGGTCAAATAAGCTTAGGAAATCAGTGAAGACTAGTTCTCCTCCACCCCTGGGAATGCGCAGTGCACGTTGGCAGTGTGGCGCACGAGCACATCGGATGACCTGAGAAGTCCTGTACAAAGGAAACAAGCCTCAGTCTGGAACTTGGGCCCAGGAATCTGAATTTTTAACCGAAGGCCCAGGTCTCAGCATGTTGAGGTTTGAAGACCACTGCTTTTGATTCACCCAAATCATTTCAGAGATAGGGGTTTTCAACTACAGTCTTGAAAAATCCCCAAAAGATAAGGCACTGGAATCTTCCCTTACCTTAGTTGGCACACTTATTAAGTACCAATTATGTACAAAGTCCTCTGGTGTTTAGAAACCATCACCTACAGAAAACTGTTTTTCACTATAATGGAAGTTCTTAAACTTCAAGAAAAGTAAAATATAAAAAACGATTTCTTTGCTATGGCTGGTGTGGCTCTGTGGATTGAGCACCGGTCTACAAACTGAAAGGTTCGATTCCCACTCAAGGCACATGCCTGGGTTGTGGGCCAGGTCCCCTGTAGGGGGTACGTGAGAGGCAACCACACACTGATGTTTCTCTCCATCTCTTTCTACCTCCCTTCCCCTCTCTCTAAAAGTAAATAAATAAAATCTTTATAAAAAACTATCCCCAAAATTAATGACTTCTGTAATTTATGACATTATCAGCGGTTCGGGGGTTTCTCTTTATATTTTTCTGTATGTTATACACTTTAACATTAATGTGTATTACTTTTCTAATAAGACGTGGACACCAAAGTTTACTTTTAAAGCTTCTGTCTTAAACCAGCCTAAATCTGTTTACGCCAACATTTCCGAAGCTTACTTTATCACAGATTGTTTTTCATATATTATGAAACATCAGCTAACAATGTTCATAGGCTGATGTAGAATCTCCACCCATCCAGGAGCTCACCCTGAACCCAACCATGTTTAACTTTACACAAAAGAAGAAAAGGTATTTCCTGTCTGTGCACATTCATGATGTCCCCACTTTCCCTCGGCCTTCCCAGCTTCCACCTGCAGTGGGGGGCCCAGGGGCACAGGGAAGTTGCCGTTTCAAAGGTGCTCCCCGCGGGGAAGCCATCCACACTGCACAGTGGCAGTGTGTGTGCGTGTGTGACAGACACAGGGAAGAGAGTACAGTAGACACTCAGGAGATGAGGAAGGAAGCAAAGAACAGCCTCTCCCCTCCAGAGGGGTCCTTCCCAGTGCGGCATACACCCAGCGTGTCTGGTGCTGGGTCTGAGAAGACTTTATTAGTGCAAGATAAAGCACAGGCATTTCGGTAACTAACTGCAGTTTTCCCACCTTTGTTACACAGGGAGTTAAGCATACAATATTACCTGCTCTGTTGTTTCTTAGGCATTTAAACAAGCATTTCAAAGACCTTGACAGCTGTGTCATTTCATCTTATCTACTAGTTGTCTTATGTAACAGAGTTACTCAAGTAGGAAAAAGTGTTCAGCTTCTTTATTTAACTCTCAGGTAAGTAATTGTATATGTCTTATGCATTATCTTTGCTTTCTTTTCAGAGATTTATGGAGAATAGCAGCATCACTGCTTGCTATAATGAACTTATTCAAATAGAACATGGGGAAGTTCGCTCACAGTTCAAATTACGGTATGTAGTTAAATATGACAGGGCACAAGGTTGGTTACCAGTTCCTCGGAAAAGCTCGTCTGTCATCAGGCAGCTATTTGCAGGGTCCTGGCTCCGTCACAGGTATTTTGAAGCCATTAAGCAAGTAATGGTGTCTGGTAAACAGAAGAATCTGAACTGGAAGCCCTTTGTTATAATGAAATAAATTAGAAGCATTTCTTATTTGACAGTATTTTCCACTATTTACAGCAGTTTTAAAATTATATCCCAAGCAAAGTACTGTTTAATTTTTGTAAAATTAGATCAAGATTAAGAATAGCCTTTGAGGATTACTTACTGCTTTCAACATTTGTAAATCCCTCCGTGGGTTGTTATGGACAGGAGCAGACCTGTGGGTATATTTATCGTGCTAACTGTAATAATTGCTGAGCAACCACAATAGCAGTTTCCCGAGGCCTGTCTGTGGCCCCTTGTATGAAGTGTCTTCAGGAAACCGATTTTAGGTCTTTAAACAGCTGTAAAGTGCTTTAAAAGCAGGCTGCTCCCTGGTGCCCGCTTCTGGGTTGGCCGGAACTCTGGGTGGTAGGTGTTTTGCTTCTGGGACATCTTGGAGTGTTGAAGTCCAGGGTCAAGCCTGGTTTGGCTTAGGTTCCGCTCCAGTACTCTCCCAGGACCCTGACTTTCTCAGCTTGCCCCCCTCAAGCAGAGAAAGAGGAAGGGACAGAGAGGGCCCTGCCCAACTTGTGGCCCCTGGGAGGCCAGTCCCCAGCAGCTCCAGGCTGTAGGATGCCAGAAGGCCCCCGGCCTGGCTTCTCTCTCTCAGGCCAGCTACAGGTCAGGATGGTATCAGGCTCAGCAAAAAAAAGAAAATCCAATAGCATCTGACTGTAATGATTATACTTCTTATTTTAGTTCTTCATTTGCACTCAAAGGGAACTAGACCCTTTTTTAAACTTATTTTTTCTCTTCCATTCTCAGTCCTGTGGAAGTAAAGTGAATCAGCATAAATCCACAAAGGCCATTCTTCTGGGGTGCACCGTGGCCAAGGAGGGCGCCTTTTAGTGGAGAGAGAGCTTTAAGAAACAAAGTGTGTGGATAAACAGTGACTTTCTTAGGTGGGAGAGTATTTTAAAAAATCTCAAACAATGGAAATTTGGGTATTTTAACAGTTTTTGGTGAGTAATATTGCCAAAGACTTTGGAATATCTACATACATAATTAGGTCCCTTGGTTTCTTTGTATCCACATATTTGTTAGCTTTGGAGAAATTCATAAACTTTTTAAAGAAAATCATAGTGCCTTTACTTCAGAAATTTATTACTTTTACTATTACACATTCATTGTCTTTATTCCTGGGGCTCTTTACTATTTTTACTTGAGGGTAAAAAGACTATACTTGGTTTTTTAGATGTTTCCACAATGAATAGAATTAGAAAAAGAGGGACATTGTTTTGATTTAATTCTTTTATTGTGTATTATCTACAACAAAAATGAACAGATACCTTATTGCTTTGGTAAGTAATTTCCTCATTTTATTTTAAATAATTGTTTGAAATTTCATAAGCAATATTACATTGATGGCACATGTAAGGGGTCAGAAGGTGCTGTGTCCACATGTCAGGTGTGGACGGTGAGCAGGCAAAGACAGGTCTGGCGATTGGAACTAACCATCCCCAGCCAGCACAAGGATGTAAAGAAAGGACTTCTGGCTATTGCGCTCATGAAATCTGCATAGAGTCAGGGCACTGAAAACTTTTCAAGGTCTCATCAAATTAGGAACTTAGCAAATTTCTAAGTACTTAACACTGTGCAAATCCCATAACTTCTCACTTCTCACTGACTGGAGCTAGCTGAGGCAGTTGGTCATAATGAAAAAGGTCAAGTTCTTAATGCAAATCAGTGTGACACTGGTGAATGGACTTGACCCAGGCAGGCAGTGGCCCCAGGAAGGTGGGTTTGCCCAGCACACTAATCCCTTACCTCCCACACCTGCTGATGCTTGGTGGGTAAAGAGCATCTCTTCCCAACCATGCGCAACCAGTACAAGAGCTGCGCCTGTGTAGGGTGGGGATGCGGGGATGGGGGTGAGGTTGTGGGTGGCAGAGGTCTCCAGAAGAGAAAGCCAGGGGAGGACATAGTCAGTTTCTTCTGTTGCTTTTTGGCTGGCTATGCCTCCACTGTCTCCAACTTCTTTCCCTTTTCGGAGGAGTTGGGGTGTGTGCGTGGTTTGGCTGTCCCTGGGTATACTAGATCTGGGTCCAGTGGGTGGGGGCACAGTGACCCCAAACCATGACCTTCTCCGAGTCCTTAGGGCATCCAAGGACCTCTAAAGCCTCTACCTGCCTCCCAGAGGCAGGCAGGCAGCTCCATCACTTGCTGCAGACCGGGAAAGTGAGGCTCTTTATTATACAATGCCAGAATAATTATAGTCTAATTATATAATACTTTCCCCTGCAATTCCGCCCCCAGCTGCAGCTAAATATGTGACATTGCTGGCATTCTGCAGGGACAGCCTGTACTGCAAGGATGGTGTTGGATGCTGAAGGCAGATACTTCTGTCCAGGTCTTCATGTATGGTGGCCATACTTACTGAACCAAGGGGGGACAGTCAGGATCGTGGGATCAGACAAAAACTATCCAGTTTTAAAATTCTGTTTTATAGAATAACTTTTTAAAATAGGAGAACTAAATCTCATTTCTGAGTGCATTTGATGATTTACTTTATGGGACAAAAGAATTCATGAAGTGGGGACTGTCTAGGGTAATAGGGACAAGAGATGGCCATTACCTCTGACTCTGTGTCTCTTTATTATGAAAAGAACTTTGTTATCCAAAATACAGGTAGGACTTCTCTACTTACTGGGAGTTGAAGCTGATCAGTTTATACTCATGCAATGCCAACCATGTCTCACCATTAGTCTGATGTCTGTTATCCCGGAGTACACCCAAAGCATCATGCTTATTTTTATCCAAGCCTTAAGAAGGTAGCAGGCCTCAATTTTAGAAACAATCAGTTTCTAAACAATGGGCAAAACTTTGTATTCCATGGAAGTCTGAAGTTCTCTGGTGTATAGAGTGCCAACTGACACGTGGGCTCTGTGTGACAGCCACTGTGTCACAGGAGAAACCCACCTGTGGAGGCTTAGAGTGACTGGCCTGACTGCATCACTGCCCGGGAAGGTGCTGACCAGTAGCAAGTCCGTGACCCCACGCTGCCTCCACTCCTCCCTGTCCCTCCCAGCGCCCTGCGGGGATGTGGATCTGTGTTCAGAGTCTTCTCTCTACAAGCCACCACCTTGCGCAGTCCTGTCCTTGTCCCAGGTGGCCTCAGTCTGTGTGTGTGCATGTGTTTTGTTTGAGGAGACTAGAGCCCCTTTGGTAGGGACACAAGAGATTATGTGCGACCCCGCCACCTCAGCCACAGCCGACAGAGGAAAACACTGAGACCCAGGGAGACTCGACACCACCAATCACAGCTACCCAGTGCGTTGCCAGCGGCTCTGGGGTGGGACCCATGTCCCGCTTTGCCGTCGGCAACACTCTGCACCACACCACATGCCACCGTGTCCTTTACGGGCTTCAGACCCGGGCCTCTGTAACACTTGCCTTCCCTCTGGACCTTCAAGGGCCCTTCTGAAGGGGAGGGGAAAATGGTTACATCACCTGCACTTCGGGGGTGTCCACGCCAAGGTGGCTTCTGCTTGTGCTGCTTTTTCCGATTTTCCAACTTCTTAACCTGAAAGATACAAAAATACATTTGAGGCACAGAGTTACAAGGTCCCCAAGAACAGAAAATAAATAAAATGAGGGCTCTTCTGAGTGAAGAGTATTAATAATTGATATAAGCAATTAAATTCCCAGTCTCTAGGAACGATGATTCAGGCTGATTGCCTTGTTTTGCCACTGGTTATAGAACCATCAGCCAAACTGGTCTGAAGCCTCGATCCATACACTGCGGGTGAGGGGAGTTTACCCCTGGGGAAAATGAGCTCTGGTCCCACCCAGGTCCCCTCACCTCGCCTGTTGATAAGTATTTGTTTTGTCTCATTGGGCATCATACTTATTGACCATTTTATACTTTGTGGATAATCATACAATGACCGTTTAAAATAGATAAATTTTGGAGATTGGAGCTAAGATCTTGTATAAAGTAGCCTTTTAAGTTGACAAAAACAATAGTACTCTGAAGTACTTGTTTACGTACTTAGATAAGGCACATGGGTACTTATAAAAGATACTTGGACAAAAGAGGAATTTAACATTTAATATATATTAGAGGAATTTACTATTAAAATGTTTTAGAGCTTCATTTGGCAGCTTCCAGGGGTGAGGAACCAGTCCACAGAGGGTGTGCCTGAGACGGCCAGCTCTGGAGAACAGGAGCGCTTTCCTGCGGGGCCGACTGGGGGTCCCCCTGGCCCCCGGAATATTCTCCTGTGACTGTGAGACCAGATCTTGTTTGCTTCTTTCTGGGCGGCAGGGCAGGGATGGCTTTGGTAACAATTTTAAAGTCCTCTTGTCTCCTTTTTCTCTTACTTTAAATCACCATACTTACAAAGACAGAGATGCTACTAGGACAGCACACAGTTCAAATTAGGTGACCTGGAGCAAGTTAAAAAAGAAATCTTACTGTGCCCATCAGGAGTCTCAGCTGAGTTAGGTTTGTAGTCTCCTCTGCGCACCCACATCATAATTCCTTATTTTACTCACCCTTCCACACTGGTATTAATACCTTGATCTCTGCAACTGTAGGGACACTATCTCTCATCTTTCATTGGGCTAAAATCCTTCACTCCCCGTATGGGTTACCTTGTTATTTATTACTGGTTTGTTATTTCGGTTCTTGGCTTGATACTTCAGGTATAATCATGAGGAAAGACAGGTTATGATTCACTTTTCACCAACAGCCTTTGAAAGCCTTAGAGAACAAAGAAATAGTTCTCTGGGATCTTAAAAATAACGAGTGCCGTGTGCTGAATTCTTGTATTGTCCTGAGTGCTTTGAGAGAGGCCGAATGTAAGTTGTTTTGATTCTTATGACCTCCTGTAAAATGCGTGTTAATCTCCTCATTTTGTAAATGAGGCAGCGGAAGGCCAGTGAGAACAAAACGTTGTCCAAGGTCCTGTAACTGGCAGGACACAGAACCAGATCCACCCCCCTCGCTCCTTCTGCCCTGTGCCTTGTAAACAGTTTGAACAGAATGGCAAAGTTAGGTGCCATTATAAGTGGGGAACAAGTAAATAACATTTTAATAGTTTGTTTCATAAAACATTGATCCAGTAAATCAACATCTTTTTTGTAATGGGTAAGAAAGCCTTCACTGGCATTCTTTAAACAGCCAGTACAAATAACAAAGCTTTAAGAACTAGTTACATGCTTGCTGTTCGACAATAAATAACTTATTGTATTTGGAGTTGGTCTAGATTTGGAAGATAGTTAAAAATCTTTTCCAAGAAATTGAGAGAGCGAAATGATTTCAGATACTCCAGATACGCAACCAAGGTCACCAAGAAGCCCGCCCGCTGCACAGCTGTGTAGTTACCCTGGCGAGGGGGTCTCCGGCACGTTGCCTTTCCTCACGCCAGTGGGTGTGATGCGAAGGCTGGTTTGAGGTCAGGAGGGAAAGGAGATGAAGTGTTTGTGTCTGTTACAGAAGGCTAGACTCCCTCAGATCCAATTTGGGCTTAAGCAGGTTCTCTTCATTGACGGGAACTTGACTTCTGTTTCATTCACAGCGTGGTCAGGAAGGACGTCACTGGTGCAGAACGTGGGGGACCTAAAGACAGTCCCCCACACCTTTGTTCTCTGGTCTCAGTGTCAAGGTCTCATTCAGCGTATGTGTCGTTCACTTCATGATCCATGGAGATTTCGTGGTTACAATTCTTCTCTTTGTATCATACACATAGAAATGTATGCTTTTGTTTGTTCATCTAGTTTGAAAGCCTAAGTTGTTTTATTTTCCTCAAGGCAATATCGGAAGGTACATAGCTTTAATGAATCTGAGGAACTGTTTACTTTGATAAATTAACAGATGAAACGCTAATGGTTTTGTAGCAGAACTAACATCGATCTTTTGCAACTTCCAGGGCCTGTAATTCAGTGTTTACAGCATTAGACCACTGCCACGAAGCCATAGAAATAACAAGCGATGAGCATGTGATTCAGGTACGGAGACACCTTTTATCTGTAGATGTCAAAACAGAACCTTTTAAGTTTGAGCTACCCTTCTCCCAGCACTTGCCCATAGTCTCACATTTTAGCACATTTTAGCACATTTTCTTTGGAGACAGAAATATAAGTATATTCAAAAAATGATAGACTTAAGCTAAGAATTAGATATTCAGTAAGAATAAAAATTTATTCAGATCAGAGCCTGTGATTTCTCTGACAGAGGTGGGATAAATTCTTTGCACCATCTGTGAAGACAGCGTATATGCAGAAATATATCAGAATTGTACAGCAAATGCTTGTAAGTGCCTATGGGAACGAAATATTTTCTCTTTTTATTTGTCAGTTACCATTGACATTTAATGTTTTGTATTAGTCGGGTATACAGCAGAGTTGTTAGACATTTAGATAATTTATGAAGTGATCCCCCCGTAAGTCTAGTACCCACCTGGCACCATACGTAATTATTACAATATTATTGACTATATTCCCTCTGCTGTACTTTACATCCCTGTGACTGTTTTCTAAATCAACGTGCACTTCTCAGTCCCTTCCCCTTTTACACCCAGGCCCCCAACTCCCCTCCCACCTGGCGGCCACAAATTTGTTCTCTCTATCTATGAGTCTGCTCCTTTGGGGGACAAAATATATTCAAAGGTACTCATTCATTTGCCTATAGTTGGTATTCTGATAATAAAGCACTGTAAGATGCTAAAATCACCTTCCTAAGGAAATGTGTATAGTAGACAAACCATTGTTGAAATGACATCATGTTATATTTGTTGCAAAGTAAGACATTTATACTTCAAACATCCTCTGAAAGGGGGGCTTGAAACGCACAGCTGGCTTGCACAGCGGCACTGAGTGTGAGGAGCACTTACTCTCGTCCGTGGACACCAGTCAGTGGACCCCTGACAGACAGAGCCCCGCATTTGCCGGGCTGCAGCACCGCCCCCGCCCATGCACACACAGACACACCCGGCTCTCACAATGGACCCCACACCCAGGCCCCGCCATCGTGCTCATAAGGTTGTCTCTTTTCCATTCAGCGACCCTGTGAAAGAGACGTAAGTGTGCCATAATAGGGATGGGAAGGCTAAGGGCAAGCAACTTATTCAAGGAAAGCCCCAGTGAAAAGTATTAAAACCAAAATACGTAGCCATATTTTCCAAAGCCTGTCTTCTTACCTGGTATCCTGTTTGGTATCCTGTCTGTATGGAATGTTCTTCCAGCTGTTCTTTGAAATGGATCTGAAAGCGTCCTCATACTGCTGCCTGTCGCTGGCCCACCTGGCCATGGGTCAGCACCCCGGACCGCAGAGAAACCAGGCACATTTCTACTGCAGACCAAGCACACCTCTCCCATCTCCCCCGCCTGTACCCGGGCTTGAACAGTCAGTTCTCTTCATGAAACACATTTGCTTTGCACCTCCCTCCTTCACAGCGGGCAGCCTGCTGGTGACCCCAGCAATGAGAAGAGGGGGCGCCCTGCTCTGTGTTCACCTTCCTCACTTGGAATCTGGCAGATGGCACCTTTCACAGGGACCAGAGTCCTCCATTCCACAGGGAGCACCTGGTGGCTAGAAACCCTGTGCCTCTGCAAGAGCTGGTACGGCGATGCTGTCACAGGTGTTAATCACCTCCTGGCCTTTACCATGAGCAGGAGCAAATGGGCCGAGCGCAGTGGGCACCTGGAAGGGGAGGCTCTGCTGATAGCAAGTTTTTTCTTGGGGACCCTTTCAGGCCCCTTAAGAACCCATCAGCCCTCTGAAGATAAAACAAGAGCAATGAGGAAGAAGTTGAACAGAGGATGTTAAAGGTGATGGGGAAATTAAAAGGACCTTTGTGCTATAGAGTTGGAGGCGGTCCTGGGTGTGCTATTCCAGCACATCCCTCTGTGTCCCAGCAAGCACTCCTCTGGAGTATACTGACCTGTAACCCCTGAACTGACCTGTAACCCCTTCCCGTCATAGTATGTCAACCCAGCCTTCGAAAGGATGATGGGCTACCACAAGGGTGAGCTCCTGGGGAAAGAACTCGCGGAGCTGCCCAAAAGCGACAAGAACCGAGCAGACCTCCTCGACACCATCAATACGTGCATCAAGAAGGGCAAGGTGGGTGGCACCAACCGAACAGACACACGCGTCCTCCCCGATGCATTCTCTCTCACTGTGGGTTTCCGTGTCACATCTTTAGGCTTCTTTAATAATGTTATAATTAAGTACAACTTTTTTGTATTTGTGAAGCGAGTGATTTTTGTATGTCAAGCAAATCTGGTGCTTATTGTGATGATAGAGAATCTGGTGATCTTGTTTAAGGAAATTTCATCCCACCTGTCACTGCTGCAATATCATCCGTATCTCTGAGCAGAGTCCCGCCCATGGAGCTGTTGTGTGTTTCTTAGCTTATCCAGTGTTTGGGGAAATACAAGTATTTGATGTCAGTATTCACATGGAGGCCTAGTTTTCCTGTGGCTCTTCCCTTCACAGCTCAGTAGGGATGGATAGCTCACATCTCCCTGCTGCTTCGCCTTGCCAGGGGCTCGCTCTCCGTTCCAGGAGATGAAGGCAGCGGTGCAAGTGCAGTCGGCACCTTCCCTCCGGCCCCGCCCCCTCCAGAGCAGGGGCGCTCCCAGAGCAGGGGCTGCCTGTGCATGTTCTATTAAGCATTCAGAGTGTTTGCTCACATGCTGTTTCTTTCATCTTGCTTTCTCTGTTGTGAAGTAGTTAGATAGCATTGTCTCCATTTAATGGGGTGCCAGTGCATAGGAATAAAATAAGTTTGGTTTATATGTGATGGTCAAAATTAGTTTTAAAAAATTGGGGCAGTGAGGCTGAAAACAGAATGTTGTCAAGTACTCCAAAAAAACTGCCACGAGGATACTGCCGCACAGCTGGGGGCCCCGAGAACATTGCCACACACCTGGTGACCCCCCAGAACGCTGCCACACACCTGGGGGCCCCACTCCGCATTCCAGTTAGCCATCTTGTGTGAGAGGAGCAGGAAAGGTGCAGAGAAAAGGTGCAGGCTCTGATTTAACCGCTCCCTCCCAGAAACTGCGGAGGTGTGGTAGGTCCCCCTTGAAGTCACCAGGGCCTTCATTCCAGCCACTTCCCCAAGGTCTAGAGACAGCAGGACCCTTCACACTCCCCTTGGCCTATTGCATGGACACTGTCAACACCCACACCGACCCCAGAGAAGTCTTGTCTGGAGGCCAAATAGGATAGTAGAAAGGTGATGGGCCTCAAGGAGCATTAAAAGGTGAGAATTCAAAATCACATTCTCCGCTTCCCAATATGGGCACGTTAGTTAGAATCTCTGAGCCTCAGTTTCCCCATTTGTAAATTAAGAATGATAATGTCAAACTCAGGCTGTTGTGAAGATTTTGGGAAAAGATCTCAGAAAAATCTTTGAGCTGGTGCCACTACACTCATAGGGAAGAGAGCAGGGACTCTTCCCACTTGTCAGGTGTCCTGGGACCCAGGAGGGGCAGCCTGGTGGTGGACGTGTTGGTCTAACTGTGTTCGTGCCTTGTGACCATGAGCCTTACAGAGACCGCTTCGCAGCGGAAGCAGCAATAGGGTCATGTTTGGTGAATGTAATGAAAGCATGTGGGAATTTACCGTTCAACCTGGTGAGACCCTCTGTAGGAGCAGACTTGGCCTCGATGGAGGATTTTAAGAGCTGTCTTTGTCCATGTAGGAATGGCAAGGGGTTTACTATGCCAGACGGAAGTCCGGGGACAGCATCCAACAGCACGTGAAGATCACCCCAGTGATTGGCCAAGGAGGGTGAGAGCAAACTCGTGAACTCTTTTAGTCGAAGGGCCCATGTGGGCTTACTGAAATGTCAGTATAAGCATTAGACCTACAAATATGGTAGGTTTGGGCTGTCTGTAGCATGTACCAAGGTCACCTCCACGTGACCAGCAGACATGGCTTTTCCTCTCTCTGTCTTCTCCTCCTATGGGCTTTATGAAGCTTCACCCCAACTGCCCACCCCTACCTGATCATCGGTGGTTCCACTATGCCCACTACCCTCTGAAGGAGCTCAAGTTCTAGGCCAGCCCCCTTCATGTCAACAGCAAAACAAGGGGGAACCGACCTTCCCTCCTTGAGGCACTGGTTCTGTCCTTTCTCCAGGTGGCAGGAAGCCAGGGGTTCATGGTTATGTAGAGAAAGGTATGTCTGATCCAAAGCTGAGGTGATCTGATTCCATGTAATCTCAGAGTACCAGAGGAACCTATTTATTTGGGAGAGATAAGGCAAATATGTGATTCCTCTTCCTTCTCCCCGTTTAATTTTGTGAGAAGGTTTACACAGCCAACCAGGATCCCCGAGCAGTCCATCACTGAGGACCCTTTGTAAACCAGTCTGAAGGTCAACACTAGCCTCACATTCAGGCTCATAAGGGCCATGCGCCGTCACGTGAAGTTTTGGAAAAAGAAAAGGGGGTGGTCATTGTGCCAGTAGCCAGAGAGGAGAGCCAAGCCTGTGACTCTCTGGCTGCCCGCCTTCCCTGCAAATTGTGTGGTTAGAAAACAAGATGTTCCATAAAGTCAGCCAAGTGTCCATAGGCTGTTCCCCCTCCAAGTCTGCTTGCTTGGCCAGTTTCAAAATTGTTCCCCCTCAGTTTAGAGACCACCGTCTCATATTTCCTGTCACTCGCTTCAGTGTGGGGGGTGGGGGGCACTGGCGGTCCCTGACCCTCCTCCTGAGTGCAGAGAGAGGCACCGGGCCCTTCTCCTGAGCCCAAGGCCCTCTGCGTGGCCACCCAAGAGCAGTCAGTGCCCCGGACCACTGTGGCTGCCAGGTCGCTATCCCCATCCCCATACCAACCTCTCAGAAAGTTTTAGTGGAGATTCACATTGTGTGTGTGTAACCAGAATTGTTAGATGGCCGAGGCAGAGGAGACGTGCTATTGCTGGTAATTTCTGTCAGAATGAATTTTTCTGATCTTTCTGATTTTACAGATAAGACAGAAGTTATTTTGTCCAGACACAGTGTTATTTCTTTCCCCAATTATAGGCAGTGAGCTACCAGAAGAAAATCTTATTAAAAGTAGGGAGTTTTCACCTCTTGCTGTTTAGTGAAGTTCATTACAGGATAACCAGTATATTCTTTGCTGTCCTCGGAGTTCTCCAGAGAAAACCGAACCAGAGAGAGACAGAGTCAAAGACAGAAACAGGGAGAGAGGAGACTCATTACTATAAAATCTAACACAGCCCACTGGAATTCCTGGCTTCGCTCTCACTAGAAAATCTACCTCGAGCTGAATTTTATGCAGGGTGGAGACACCTGTAGTCCTTTCCTGGTCTCCTTCGTGGTAATGAGCAAGGCTGCAGGCTGTTTTGGGATTCTGCCCATGACCTTGAAATAAGAGGATTTTTCTCTGCCTGAAAAAATGCCACCATTATGATGACCATGCTGTGACATAATATGGAAAATTAAATATAAAAATAGCCCTGAAATTTGATCATTGCCCAAATGAGTCTTTTACTTTCTATATAAGCTATAAAATTATTAGCGTCAGCAGAATTAAAGCCAATTTTTTCTGGAGTAGCATTTCGTCCTATCACTGAAGATAGTGAGGAGCCAAGCCTCAGGAGTCGGTTACAAAATGAAATGCCCATTAGGACAACGTTTCTGAGCCAGTGGCCATTAAGAGGGAAGCCCAGTTTCTGAAGGCACGTGTGGGCTGTGTGCGAACATGCATTTTCTGTAGATTGGGTCTTGTTCGAATTTTAAATCTGCCTTAGAATAGACCTTCAAGTTTTGCTTTAAAAAGTTTCTGTTGATGTTTTCACTTGCTGATTTGTTGAATCATCTTGTATCTGACTCACTAATAACTAATTATTTATGTTATTAGGAAAATTAGGCATTTTGTCTCCCTCAAGAAACTGTGTTGTACCACTGACAATAATAAGCAGGTACAGTATCCAGCTTGCTTCGTTTGCTTTGTCAGCTTGACCACGCATTACGTCCTCGCCACTGTTCTCTGCTTGTCTTTCTCCATATCTTCTGTAGTTGCAAGTTTGGAAGGCTTATGGCAAAATTCGACTCCTTTGGCAAACAGTAAAAAAACAAACCCACACACACACAAAATCCCCTGCAAGCCTGTGCTGCCGTCTTAGTGATGCAGATCACTTATGATTTAGCTTGTGGCTGTGCAACTTGAGACTAATTTTTTGAAAGCATAAAATTCCTCCTCCAAATAAGAACTGTTCTGTTTTTCTATCTTAATTGCTTAAGCCAATAAAAAGTATATATGCATTGGAATATTTCACCCCTATAAATTTATATCAAAAACAGGAACCATCTTGAATTATACTGTGATTTTTTTTTACCATTACGTCATGCAGAACGATACATTTTAGCATTGTCTTCTGCGATAAAAGAATTTTAATCAGTTTCTATATTTAAGAACCTTCCTTTTTAGAAAGTTTTATTGTAGAGAACAACGTTGGTATCTTTTTCTTTTTGATTTATACTTTTAATGCTGGATTATGTATTTTTCACTTCATGCTTTAAAGTTTGTTGATTGAGAAGTACTGAACAAACAATCATTAACTATCTATTTTTGACAACATAAAATGTGGCCTTTGACTTAGATGAGGACTTTAAAAGGAGAGGCAATGTATCTAAAGGATATGAAAGATGGAGCATAATCCATTCTGTTGGAACGTGTTGGAAACTTGTCAAATGTGGGATTACAAAGGGAAGCCTGGCCAGGCAAAGAAATAAAGTGGAGGGTGACAGGACCCAAAGATGCCTGGGCTCCACCACCACCGCTGTGAGAAGGGGGCTCCCGCCTCAAAGGGGAATGAATGGGACTGAGCGCAGGAGCCTGCGCAGAGCTTGCAGCCAGAGTTCGAGTCCACTGAGGTATCGAAGTACATTTGCGTAGACTGCGGAACGCTCCCATTCGTCACCACACAGATTTACAGATGTCATTGTAGTGACGGCAACTTCTAATGGCTATTCTTAGCAACTTCCAAGTGTACCTTATAGTATTGTATTGTTAACTGTGTCACCATGCTGCACATCACAACCCCGTGACATACTGTCCTTGCAGCTGGAAGTTCGTACAATACCTTTGACCGCCTTCACCCATTTGACCATCCTTACCTCTGGAAACCACCAATCTATTTTCTGCATCTATGAGTTCAATTTTGATTTTTTTTATTTTTACTTTTTTAGATTTCACATATAAGTATATCATATGGTATTTGTCTTTCTCTGACTCATTTCATTTTGGCTAAGGTCCATCCATGTTGTTGCAAATGGCAAGATTTCCTTCTTTGTTATGGCAAAATAATATTTGATTATGATTTACACGGGTCCTTGAATAATCTCGTTTTGTTCAATGTTGCTTCATTGTAATGTTGATGAGATACCATAGGAACTTAATTACTGCTTATATCAATTAGCCTGTTGTAAAAGTGGTTTTGTCATATGTGGTTTCACTTAAAGTTGCAGAACTTAGCGATGTTAAGTGAGGACTTACTGGGGGCTGTGTGTGTGTGTGTGTATACACTCATATAAATACTCATTTTTTTACACATTTTTTAAAGATTTTATTTATTTTTTTTAGAGAGAGGGGAAGGGAGGGAGAAAGATGGAGAGAAACATCAATGTGTGGTTGCCTCTCACATGGTCCCCACTGGGGACCTGGACTGCAACCCAGGCATGTGCCCTGACTGGGAATCGAACTGGCAACCCTTTGCTTCACAGCCCACGCTCAACCTACTGAGCTATACCAGTCAGGGCTAAATACCTCATTTTCTTTATTCATCTGTTGATGGACACTTGGGTTACTTCCATGTCTTTGCTATTGTAAATAATGCTGCAATGAACATATATCATGTCCTTTGGATAATTACCCCGAAGTGGAATTGCTGGATCATATCATAGTTCTATTTTTAACTCTTTTGAGGAACCACCCTATTATTTCCACAGTAGCTGTGCCAATTTATGTTCTTACCAACAGTGCACAGGGGTTACTTTTTCTCCACATTTTTGCCAACACTTATCTCTTGTCTGTTTGATAGTAGCCATCCTAACAGCATGAGTTAATATCTTATAGTTTTCATTTGCAATTTTCCTGAAGATCAGCAATGTTGAGCACCTTTTCATATACTTGTTGGCCATTTGTATGTCTTCTGAGGAAAAGTGTCTAATTTTTTCCACCCATGGGTGGGAATCCACGTATATGGGGGGCCAACTTAATTTATACAGGGACTTCTTTACTGTGCATGTGGTGGCACTCCTAACCCCTCCATTGTTCAGGGGTCACCTGTATTCAGATCCTCTGCCCTTTGGGTTTAATTGGATTGTTTGTTTTGCTATTGAGTCCTATGCGTTTTTTGTATATTTTGGCTATAAACCCTTTACCAGGTACATGATTTGCAAATACTTTTTCTCATGTGGTAGGCTTCCTTTCCGTTCTGTCGGTGGTCTCCTTTGCCGTGGGAAGCTGTTGTGTCTGATGCAGTCCCACGTGTTTATTTTTGCTTTCGTTGTCTATGCTTTGGGTGTCACATCGAAAAAGTCATCGCCAAGTCGAGTGTAAAGGGGTTTCTTTGCTATGTTTTTGTCTTCTGTGGTTTTGGATCTTATGTTCAAGTCTTTAATCCATTTTGAGTTGATTTTTGTGCATGGTGTTAAGGTAGGGGTCCAGTTTTCCCAACACGATTTATTGGAGAGACTGTTTTTCTCCATTGTATATTCTTGGGTCCTGTATCATAAATTAATTGATCGTCTATAAGTGGATTTACTTATGGGCTCTCTAATCAGTTCTATTGAACTCTGTGTATGTTTTTACACTAATACCATACTGTTTTGATTCTATAGTTTTGAAATATAGCTTGAAATCAGGAAGTGTGTGCCTCCAGCTTTATTCTTCTTTCTCAAGATTCATTTAGCTATTCTAGCAAAATATTCTGGAATAGCCAGAGCAATCATGTGCTTCTTCATAGGATTTATTTCAATATGAAATTCCTTCTTTTGCACTAAGAATTTTATCTGGAATCAGGAAATTTTCAGTAAATACCACCAAGTCACTCAGAGAGGCAAGTCCTTGGAAGACCAATGGCAAAAGAAGGAAGTTGACTTTCACAGGGGAGAAAAGTCCTTTTAAAGATTTAGACAGCCCAGTAGGAAGAGTGAGATCACATGGGAGTTGACACAGGAAGGGGAGAGGTGCAGGAAATCCTGGTGCCTGGTCACAGAAAAACCACCGAACCCAAGCAGCACAAACCAACCTGTATGGGCTGTGCTGAGCATTCATGCTAGAAACAAGCCAAGTACATTTTATGTCCAAACCAAGCACAGCCTTCCCCCACTGACCTAGCCTTGTTCCTACCCCTTCCTCTCTTTCTCACTTAATGAATGGAACCCCCAATTTCCCTGTCACCAGTCTTCCTGCAACTCCATGTGCCCAAATTCTGCTGGGTCTTCATGGCCTAGCCCAAGAAACATCAAGTCCCATCTCCCTCCTCAGGTCCCCAAAGAACCTTCTTTACCATTGTCATGACTATTTGCATGCCTAACTGCCCCCTCCTCTCCAGTGGGGTCACTAGCACGTGCTCATCTTTGTTTGCACATGCTGCCTGGCACACAGTAGGCCTTCAAACTATTGGTTACCTTGAATGGAATTGAATGTCCAGGTCCTGTCCTCCTGCCACCTGTAAACTCTCCCTGCTTCTCAGAAGAGCAGCCAAGCCCACAGAACAGGACTGAGGGATGTGGAACTGAGGGCCCACCTCTTCTTTGCCGAGACTCTAAATAGAAACGTCATTACTGCCATGAATTAGCTGCTGTTCTGAGAATAGTGGAGACGCAGAGCTCAGATACCCTGAGCCATTGACGTCACCTAATGGTGCTGCACAGGCCTAGAGAGACACTTAGATTTTCCAATAACAAAGAATTTTTATATCCCTGGCTAACCACAGTGTTTTTCCTCATCGAGGAGGCTGAAGTGAATGGCGATGGGTTTGTGACGGGAAGGGCTCCCTGGGGGGTGGAGGGGCGGCGGGGAAGCAATCTGTCTGCAGGTGGTTCCGGTGGTGCTGCTTTCTGGGGTCTAGCTCTGACGTCAGAACTTAGCCATGGGTGTGCATTGTAATGAGGAATGAAATTGTAAGCCGGGCTGCTCTCTTCTGGTGATGCTTGTCAGCAACAAAAGTCTCTCTTTTCCTCTGTGAACCTGTAGCTCTTTGCCAAGAGGCTGGAAATGCTCAGTGAGGTTCATCTGCTATAAACATAGTCTCTGCCTTCGCCACAGGCCCACTTTCTCCTCAAATATGTATCAAAACCTGTTCTGTGCCACCACCAGGGACACAAAGTCTCTGCCCTAGAAGCCATAGGGGTTGCAGACAGGTAAGCAGGATACATTTCTAGAGCACAGCGTGGGGAGGTACAAGCCTTGCGCCAAAGAAGCACAAAACACAGGTCTACGGAGACTGGCTAGGGTATTTTTAGGTGTCAACTACAACCTGCAGGCCAAATGTGGCCTGTTTTGTAAATAAAGTTTTATTGGGACACAACCATGCGTCCTTGTTATATAGTACTGTGGCTACATAACTTCAGTTACAGCAGAGCCCATATGACCTGCAAAGCCTAAAATACAGGGTCCAGCAGAAGTAAGGCCTGCTTGAGTGTGGTTGGTAGGGTAATAATAGTATGGGTGTAATAATTTATAGTTTTAATTTGAACATTTCACCTAAAATGCCATATGGTGTTCTTGAGTATGATATTGTTATGTTACAGAATTATATGCTTGTGATTTTGTAATAAAAGATCTTGTAACAAAAAGGGGGCATTATTTGTGCAGGGCCCTGCTATATTTACTGCCTGGACCTTTACAGAAAAAGTTAGCTGAACCCATTTCTAGAAGATAATTTTCTTTCTCAGATTACTCACTTTCTTAGGCCAGGGACAGTCTGCCTGGCCTCCTGGAAGTCCCTCTCTCCAAGCATACACACACTTCCTTGGGCACCACGCCTTGTCTTCCAGCCAGTCCCTGCACCCTGGTTCAGAGCTGTGGGGACCTAGTTTCTCGGAGGCCATTGCCTTTTCCTGAGATGCAAATTCAAATCCAAATGCATGACTCAGACTGTGGAATTTCAGGGCTCTGGTCCTTGAGTCAGATTTGTGTAGGACCAGGGTGGCTTCCAGAATCCCTGACTTTGTACCAGCTTCCCCAAAACTAGCCTGGTCAAAGCAGGGAGCCTCACCACTGCTACCCCAACAGTGCCCACCCCAGCTGAATCACAGTGCATCCCCCTTCTCACTTTCTCCTCTGAACCCTGGCCAGCAGAGCACTCCCAAAAGCCAGTGTACCAGTGGTGGGTTAGGAGCCCTGAAAAAGAGTGAGGGAAGCCAGCAGGCAAGAAGGCAGGGCTATAGTTGGTGGTATGGATTGAATCAACTGGTCCCCTTCTCACGGAGGGACAACACTCAGGCCATGGGGGAGCCTTGGGGAGGTGCAGATGTCTCTTGTCTGGTAAGAGCAAGTGGTTTTCTTATGGATTCAGGGAGTGTGACCCATGCAAAGATTAGCTCCAAAAAAGACTCCCTGTTCCATGGGTTTAGAGCAGGGGAAGGTCTGTGGCCCATCTCAGAGGAAGAGCTCTCCCTTCTCGCCACTCAGGATTGTAAGACAAAGGCTGATTAAGAGCAGAATGAGACCAGCCTGACCTGGATTTTGTACATGGCTTTCTAGAGCTTGAAAATGGAGAACTCTTACTTTTAGAATGCCACTGACCACCCTGTCACCTTTATTTCATGACAGGATGGTTGTTTTACCAAGGAAAAAAATAGGAAGGACATAATCTCTGAATGAAGAATAGCTGTTTAATTTGAATAAATCTGGCTTGGTGGTGAAACGGGTCTCTCCCATTGCAGACTGATGTGAACATTGTCACAGCTTGAAATCAGTCCAGGAATGGCCATTTGAGAGTCACTGACTCCAAAACACCTTCAGATATGTACCTTATTTGCAAATGGAAGAGGCAGAAATGGGGGCTGAATTGGCCAAGTTTGCAATGATGAAATCTTGCTTTGAGATAAACTTTTGGAGGTTCATCAATATTTTGTTTTATAGTAAGTTATTTAATCTTGAAATTGCTGTAAAGATTAGGAAAAATTGAGCTTTACTGTAATAATAAGACTGAGTCTGTCAGAAGTGCATACAAGTTGCAAGGGATATGGAGTAGCAGGGAGTGAGAAGGGAGAGAGAACAGGTCTTCAGTTTTGTGAATGCTTTGTGTGGGGAAGAAGGGACTGAGCCCTGAAGACCAAAGCTGTAGAAAGTTTTAAGGGATCAGATTAGACTCAATATGGGGAAGATTTATTGGATTGACCAAAATTGGTAGCCTTAGTGAGTAGTGAGTTCACTACCAAGGGAGGTAATCAAATAGAAGTACACCAAGCACTCACTAGGAAAAGCTGTCTAGGAAAGTTACTTATTGTCCAGCTGTTACACTAGATTTGCAAGTTCTCCAAGTGTGGTTCCCTGGAGCAGCAGCAGCCCCAGGCATTTGTTAGAATTGCAAAGTCAGACCTACAGAACCACCTGGGGGTGGGCCTGTGCAACCTCCATGGGATTCTAATTCACTCTAAAGTTTAAGAGCTACTGGACAAGATGAATTGCTTCAAGACCTGAGCAGGGGCTGTTCTGGGTTAAATGTAGTCAGAAAGGATTATTTCCACTTCTGCCCTCCAGCCTCCCCATCCCGAGTATAAGGGCCCTGACGCAGGCTACTCAGGACCGCGTATTGAGAAGGACCCTCAGCTCTGCTCCTGCCACGCCCAGCCTGTGCCCTAGACCAGCCCGTCCAGTACTGGTGTTTCTAGCAGACGGAGACGTCTAAGTGTGAACCACATGCTAGATTTCAGACACTGCATATGAAACAGAAGGCAAACTATCTCATGAAAACTCCGTCTCATATCGATTACATGTTGAAATGGTAACATCTTACACATATTGGGCTTAAAGTATTAAGGTTAATTTCTCCTGTTGGTTTTCGTTTTTACTTTTTAATGTGACTACTAGGAAATTTAAAATTATATATGTGGTTTACATTTGTGGCTCCCACAATATTTCTGGTCCAGCCATTTTCTCCCCTGACAAATCTTACCAGGAATCCAGCGCCCCGCCCTTTCACACATGATGGAGGGACCGATCAGGCCGTGCACGCAGTGCAGTTTCTGCCAGTGAGTCAGCTGCAGACCACTGAGCCTCCCAGGAGACGAGGGGGATGTGCTGAGGGGCAGGGAACACTTTTCTTTGGGAGAGGTGGGAAAAGCGTCCACTAGTTCCCACACTGCAGCAGAAAGCTAGCTCTCACTCTCTAGGGCACTTGAGTGGACAGCGAGGAGCCTGGGGCTCCACGCCTCTGACAGGCTGCTGCCCTCTCCCCAGGGCCCACTCCAGTCTCCCACCCCCGACTGGCCTCTCTCCTGTGTCTCCTCGTCCTGAATGCCCCTGGGTCTCTACTCTCCCCACATTTGCCAAGTTCCATAGCAGCCCCTCTAATTCTACCCTTCCTAGCGGGAAGCTTGGCTGATAGGCCTTTTCATGATTTGGGGACTTTTCTAGCATGTGGCAGAGCAGGGTCCTGATGACTGAGACTGTCTAATATTTCACGGTGTTCTCCACGAAACCGGGAGAAGAGGGTGGCTAGTGCAGGGAGCGAGGAGAGAAAGGTACATGGAATCACTTGCCGATTTCTGCTCATTGCTAACCCTAGTGCCAAAAACAGGTTTCCAGTTTGTCCTAAGTACCTAATACTTGATGTCTGGCACGTGCTTTTGAGTGGTATGAACCCTGTGCCACTGCCTCGTCCTTCAGGACTCAAACCAGCTTCTTACTCCAAGAAATGTTGCTACACCTGCCAACTATGTCTCTCCCCACCAAGGAGGTGACAGTGACACTGTCTGTATCACCCGTTGGACCATTCATCTCACACTGCTTTGGGGCAGTGCACACCCACTGTGTGTGCCTGGTAAACATCAGGAAACTATTTTGAAAACTAATTTTTTCTCCCTAACACAATAACCTTTGGAACGCGTAGGAAATAAAAGACGCAGCTCTCTGTAGCCCCAAGTTACTATTATGGGTAGAGTTTTGATCAGGTGCTGTGACAGAGCATTTTGCTGTATTCTCCCGAGACACACATCCAAGCGTGACTCCTTAGAAGGGGGCTGGAGAAAAAGGATGCTACCCCTGGAAGCATGACGTCATTTTCCTGAGAGCAGCTGTTCACATTGAGAAGCGTATTTTACATGACCAGTGTTACCGTGACACTGGGTTTGCACATACGTACTCTACTCACTGTGGGTGTCCCAAGTACTTGCTGACGTATTTGGTAAAGCCACTAACTAAACAAAACTTTTCCACTTAACTGTAGTAGACATTTACGTGAAGCTATTTAAAGAAAGACCTCTAATATTGCCTAACCGCATTTTTCCCCAAGAAATCACACTAGAACAGCCAGACCCCGAGCAGACACAAATGGAGTACTTGCTGCGTATCTGAAGGTGCAGACAAATAGGAGCTCACCGAGGGGACAGTAGACAGACAGGGACACTGAGAATTCATGATATAGGATTATGTGTGTGGAAGGTCTTGACTCCAAGGAGAGAGAGACAATTTTCTGCCTGGTGTTGGTGGTGGCTGCCTTCGTGGTAGCCGGGCAGTCTCCATGAGCTTCATGAAGCCCTAGGGGCCTGGGGACTGAAGCTGAGCTGGAGTCAGCTGGCTGATGAGGGGAGGGTAAACAGAACATTCTGGGCATATGCACCTACCCTGGGCCTGGTGGGGGAGGAGTCTGCCTTGTTTCAGGAAGGCACAGGCACCCTCACCCTGTCAGAGAAGCTCGGCCCTTGTGGCCAGCAGGGCATCATGGCCCGGGTTGCCGGTCCTGCACAGGATGGGGTTCCTGTGCCCCATTCAGTCTCTCATTCTGTCCTTTCTGCCCTGTCCGCAGGTGTTCATAAGGCACTTCTCTGGGGGGGAGACAGGTAGGAGGTGGAGGACGGGAGAAACAAAGGGGAAGGGACTGTATATTGGAGCTGAAGTTTAAGTTTCCCTCTGTGCAAAACCATTCATGCCCACTCCACGTAACAGTTTAATGGACAATCCCCTCCCACTCCAAACAATTTTAATTTATATTTGTATGCATGTTAGCTATTTGCATCTTGAAATTCATCCTATAACAAACCCATGGCAAATTCTGAACAGAGATATTCCTTGTAGGAAAATACGATCAGAAAAGTTAGAGTTCATATGGATAAAAACCAAAAAATTTAAATACATATTTGTGATTTAATCTAGATCACAATGTATCTGTATTGGCACAGATTTTTTTTTTTAGTTAAATTGACATATAACATCATGTTCATGGTAGGTGTACAATGTAATGATTTGTTATATGTATACACCACACTATGGTCTCCACAGTAAGTTTAGTTAACATCTATCACCACAGTTACAGATTTTTTTTTCCTGTAATGAGAACATTTAAGATCAACTCTCTTAGCAACTTTCAAATGTGCAATGCAATATTGTTAACTGTGGTCATGCTGCACATTACTCTCCGGAACTTACTACTGAAAGTTTGTATCTTTTGACCCCCTTAACCCATTTCACCCACCCCGCACTCCCCCACCTCCGGCGATTACCAGTCTGTCCTCTGTACCTATGAGCTTGGTCATTTTGTTTTTGGTTTAAAAGTCTACACATAAATGAAATAATATAGTATTTTTCTTCTTTGACTTAGTTGGTTTTTTTAATTTTAATTTTTTTATTTATTGTATTGTTTTCCATTACCACTTAGTCCCCTTATGCCCCTTCCCCCTGCAGCCACCACACTGTTGTCTGTGTCCATGAGTCCTTTCTCCTTTGTCCTCAAGCCCTCCACCCCCGACCTTGCCCCAACCCCCACCCCTAGCTGTCACCCTGTTCTCTATCTTTGAGTCTCTCCCTGTTTTGCTTGTTAGTTCAGTTTGTTCACTACATTTCACATATGAGTGAAATCATATGGTGTTTGTCTTTCTCTGACTGGCTTCTTCCACTTAGCATAATGTTCTCCAGGTCCATCCATACTGTTGCAAGGGGTAAAATTTTCTTCTTTTTTATGGCCAAGTAGTATTCCATTGTGTTTATGTACCATAGTTGTTTCATTCACTCATCTATTGATGGACACTCAGGCTGCCTCCATATCTTGACAATTGTAAATAACATTGCAGTGAACATGGGGGTGCTTATGTTCTTTCAAAGTAGTTTGGGGTTCCTTCAGATATATTCCCAGAAGTGGGATCACTGAGTCAAAAGGCAGATCCATTCCTAATTTTTTGAGATATCTCCATACTGCTTTCCACAGTGGCTGCACCAGTCTGTGTTCCCACTAACTGTGCAGAAGGGTTCCCCTTTCTCCACATCCTCGCCTGCATGTTTGTTAATTTACTGAAGCCATTTTGTTGATTTATTGATGAATGCCATTCTGACAGGTGTAAGATGATAGCTCATTGTGGTTTTAATTTGCATTAGGGACATTGAACATCTTTTCATATATCTATTGGCCATCTGTATGTTAGAGAAGTGTCTATTCAGGTCCTTTGCCCATTTTTTAATTGGGTTTTTTTGGTGTTGAGTTCTGTATAAATTTTGGGTATTAATCCCTTGTCAGATGTATTAATGAATATGTTCTCCCATTCTGTGTTTTTTTAAAATTATTGATGTTTCCTTTTGCTGTGCAAAAATTTTTTACTTTGATGTAGTTCCATTTTTTATATTTCCTTTTGTTTCCCTTGCCTGGGGAGATTTCTCAGATAAAATATCGCTACAAGCAATGTCTGAGATTTTGCTGCCCATGTTTTCTTCTATGATTTTTATGGTTTTGGGTCTAACATTTAAGTCTTGGATCCATTTTGAATTTATTCTTGTGTGTGGTATAATAAGGTGATCTAGTTTCATTTTTCTGTGCATACATGTCCAGTTTTCCAACACCATTTATTGAATAAACCATCTTTAGCCCATTATATGTGCTTGTTTCCTCTGTTGAATATTAATTGAATACAAAGGTATGGGTTTATTTCTGGGTTCTCTATTCTGTTCCATTGATGTATGTATGTGTCTGTTTTTATGTCAGTACCATGCTGTTTTGATTACTATAGTCTTGAAGTACTTGAAGTATAGTTTGATATTATATAGCGTGATTCCTCCAACTTTGTTCTTTCTCAAGATTGCTATTGCTATGCAGGGCCTTTTGTGGTTCCATATAAATTTTTGAAATATTTGTTCTAGTTCTATGAAATATGTCATTGGAATGTTGATAGGAATTGCATTGAATCTGTAGATTACTTTGGGTAGTATGGACATTTTAATAATGTTAATTCTTCCTATCTATGAACACAGTATGCACTTCCACTTAATTTTATCTTCTTCAGTATCTTATAATTTTCCAAATATGGGTCTTTTATATCCTTGGTTAGGTTTATTCCTAGGTATTTTAATCTTTTTGAAGAAATTGTGAATGGGATTCTTTTCTTAATTTCCCTTTCTGTTAGTTTGTTATTGGCATATAAAAATGCAATTGATTCCTGGATATTAATTTTGTATCCTGCTACTTTCCTGAATTCATGTATCAGTTCTAATGGTTTCTTGGTGGAATCTTTGGGGTTCTTTATGTACAGTATCATGTCATCTGCAAATAAGGACAGTTTTACTTCTTCCTTTCCAATTTGGATGCCTTTTATATCTTCTTCTTGTCTGATTGCTGTGGCTAGGGCTTCTAGTACTATGTTGAGTAAGAGAGGTGAAAGCAGACATCCCTGTCTTGTTCCCAATCTTAAGGGGAATGCTTGTAGTTTTTGCCCATTGAGTATGATGCTGGCAGTGAGTTTGTCATACATGGACTTTATTATGTTTAGGTATGTTCCCTCTAATTCCATTTTTCTGAGAGTTTTTATTATAAGTGGGTGCTGGATTTTATCAACTGCTGTTCCTGTATCTATTGATATGTGGTTTTCATCCTTCATTTTGTTTATGTGGTGAATCACATTTACTGATTTGTGAATGTTGTACCAACCTTGCATTCCCAGAATATATCCCATTTGATCATGGTGTATGATCTTTTTTGATGCATTGCTGTATTTGGTTTGCTAATATTTTGTTGAGGATTTTAGCATCTATGTTTATCAGGGATATTGGCCTATAATTTTCCTTTTTTGTGGTGTCTTTATCTGATTTTGGAATTACAATGATGGCCTCGTAAAATGAGCTTGGAAGACTTCCCTCCTCTTGAATTTTTTGAAGTACAGTAGTTAGAGCAGGAGAGGTGTTAGTTCTTCTCAGAATGTTTGGTAAAATTCACCTGTGAGGACACCCAGTCCAGGACTTTTGTTTGTTGGGTGTTTTTCAATTGCTACTTCAATTTCCCTAGGTGTAATTTCTCTATTCACATTCTCTAGTTCTTCCTGATTTAGTTTTGGAAGATAGTATGTTTCTAGGAATTTATCTATTTCATCCAGGTTGTCCAGTTTGTTGGCATGTAGTTGTTCATAATATTTTCTTTTTTGTTGTTGTTGTTAATAATATTTTCTTACAATCCTTTGTATTTCTTTGGTGTCTGTTGCAATTCCTCCTCTTTCATTTCTGATTGCACTTACTTGGGTCCTCTCTCTTTTTTCTGAAAGAGTCTGGTTAAAGGTTTGTCGATCTTGTTCATCTTTTCAAAGAACCAGCTCTTGGATTCATTGGTATTTTGTATCATTTTTTATACTCTATTTCATTTATTTCTGCTCTGATCTTAATTATTTCCTTCCTCCTACTCTGGACTTTGTTTATTGTTCTTTTCCAAGTCTTTTAAGTGTAAAGTTAGATTGTTTATTTGAGCTTTTTGTCTTTTGAGATAGGCTTGTAATGCTATAAATTTCCCACTTAGGTCTGCTTTCCTAGTGTCCCATAGATTTCAAATTGTTGCATCCTCATTTTCATTTGTTTCAAGGTATCTTTTGATTTCTTCCTTGATCTCATTGTTGACCCATTCATTACTTAATAAGATATTATTTAGCTTTCATATCTTTGTCTATTTTTCAGTATTCTTCTTGTGATTGATTTCTAGCTTCATAGCACTGTGGGCTGAAACAATGCTTTATATGATTTCAATCTCTTAAATTTATTGAGACTTGTTTTGTGTCCGAACATGCGGTCTATCCTAGAAAACTTTCCTTGTGCACTTGAAAAGTATGTATTTTCTGCTTTCTTGTGACATTCTCTGAAGATATCAATTAAGTCCATTTAATCTAGTGTGTCATTTAAGGGCACTGTCTCCTTGTTGATTTTCTGTCTGAAAGATCTATCCTTTGAAGTCAATGAGGTGTTAAAATTCTCAACTATGACTGTATTTCTGTTGACCTTTCCCTTTATGTCCATCAATATTTGCTTCACATGTTTATGTGCTCCTATGTTGAGTGCATAAATGTTTACTAGGGTTAAATCCTCTTGTTGGATTGTTCCCTTTATCATTATGTAATGTCCTTCTTTGTCTCTTACTATAGCCTTGGTCTTAAAATCTATTTTGTCAGATATAAGTACTACCCCATGTTTTTCCCCCTTCATTTGCATGAAATATCTTTTTCCACCCCTTTACTTTCAGTCTGTGTGTACCTTTCTATCTGAGGTGTGTCTCTTGGAGGCAGCATATATATGGGACTTGTTTTCTTATCCATTCAGCTGCCCTATGTCTTTTGGTTGGAGCATTTAAGCCAGTTACATTTAAGATGATTATTGATAGATATGTACGTAGTGCCATTTTATTGCTAAGCCTATTTTCCTTCATATTTTTTTCTTTCTCTTCTTCTTCTCTTCTTAAAGCAAGCCCTTTAACATTTGTTACCATACTGGTTTGGTGTTAACAAAGTCCTTTAGCTTTTTCTTATCTGTGAAGCTCCTTATTTCTTTTTTAATTTTAAATGATAGCCTTGGTTGTAGGTCGTTGTTTTCATCACCTTGAATATTTCACACTGCTCCCTTCTGGCTTGAAATGTTTCTGTTGAGAAATCAAATAACAGTCTAGTTGGAGCTCTGTGTAGGTAACTACCTGCTTTTCTCTTGTGGCTTTTTTCTCTTTGTCTTTAAGCCTTGCATTTTAATTATGATGTATCTTGGTGTAAGCCTCTTTGGGGTAACTTATTTGGGACTCTCTCAGCTTCTGGGACTTGTGTGTCTTTGTTCTTCTCCAGATTAGGGAAGTTTTCAGTCATTATTTCTTCAAATAATTTCTCAATCCCTTGCCTGCTTCTTTGTATTTGTTTCTATGTATTAGGTAGATCTGCAAAGACTCTGGTGCAGACCTTTGCCAGACGCTGCTTGTGACTGATCCTGGGCAACCTATTCGGAGCTGTCAGTGATTCACAGCTTGTGGCTCCCTCTGCCAGGCCTGGGTGTGTGCAGAAAGGACCAGGCTATGTACCAAGGCTGACTTTGTACCAAGCCCCGGGTAAGGGTCAACTAAAGTCTCAGAGCTCCCAGAGATCCACTTCTGCCTGTAGGCTTTCTGTTAGGCTTACTCAATGAAAGTCTTCTAGCCGTACTCCTCAGCAGCAGAGCTAAAGATGCACAGATTGGGTGAGAGGGACTCTTGTGGGTGGGGCTATTCCTTCCCCTTAGGCAGATGCTGCTTGTAGGGAGGTGCTCTGCCTGAGAAAGATGGCCTCTGCAGTATGGGGAGTAACTCAGCACTAGGATCCTGGCAACTGTTCCTCCAGTTCTCTTCCTAGAGTCACCAGCCCCAGACTCTGCTCATGTGTCTCTAGTCCACTCTGCCCTCTTTGTGCCAGAGTCCAGGATAAGTGACTACAAATGAAATTTTGTGCATTGGCCCTTTAAGAGTCTTTCTGCATCCCTAGCCATCTCTCCCTTGTGGATAGAAACCCAGCTACTTTTCACAGATGTATGTTATTTGGGTTCCTTTCTGGCTCTCGTATGGTATGTTGGGGAGCCCCAGCTTGGGTTTTTACCCTACGCTTCTCAGGGGGAACCCCCCGGCAGTCACTGAAATAGCCCTCTGGAACTTCAGCTGCCACCCATGGAAGCCCAACCAGCCCTCTCACACCTCCTCTACACTCTGTATCAGTTAGGCTGTGGTGATGTGCCTTCCTGTGTCTGTCCGTGGTCATATGGCTTCTCTCCAGCTAGTGTTCAGTTGATTATTCAGGGTGATTGTGCTATAGTTTTGTTGTAATTCCAGTTTGGTCCTGGGAGGAGGTTAGTGTAGCTTCCACTTACTTCTCTACCATCCTGGGTCTGCTCTTTGACTTACCTGATTTAGCATAATGCCATTGAGGTCCATTCATGTTTTCACAAATTGCAAGATTTCATTGTGTATATGTACCACATTTTATTGATCCATCCATCAATTGAAGGACACATTGTTTCCATGTCTTGGCTCTTATATAATGCTGCAGTAAACATGGGGGTACATATATCTTTTTGAGTTACTGTTTTCATTTTCTTCAGATAAATACCCAGAAGTGGAATTGCTGGATTGTGTGGTAATTATATTTTTAATTTCTTGAGGAACCTCCGTACTATTTTCCACAGTGGTTACATTTCCAACAACAGTGCATGAGGGTTCCCTTTTCCCCACATCCTCACCAGCACTTGTTAGTTCTTGTCTTTTTTTATAATAGCCATTTTAACAGGTGTTTAACAGGTGTCAGCGCACTGTGGGTTTGATTTGCACTTCCCTGTTGATCAGTGATGTGCATGTACCTGTTGGCCATCTGTGTGTCTTCCTTGGAAAAAACCTATTCAGATCCTTTGCCCATTTTTAATCAGGTGTTTTGTTTTGTTTTTTGCTGAGTTACATGAGTTCTTCATGTATTTTGGATATCAACTCCTTATCAGATAAATGATTTGCAAATATTTTCTCCAATTCCATAGATTGCTTTTTCATTTTATTAGTGGTTTCCTTTGCTGTGCAGAACCTTTTCTGTGTAGTACCACTTGTTTATTTTTGCCTTTGTTGCCTGTGCTTTTGTGTCACATCCAAAAAATTACCATCAAGAACAATGTCAAGGAGCTTACTCCTAGGTTTTCTTCTAGGAATTTCTTGGTTTCAGGTTTTATGTACAACTCTTTAATCCATTTTGAGCTGATTTTTGTGACTGGTGTAAGAAAGTAGTCCAGTTTCATACATTTGCCTTTGGCTTTCCAGTTTTTCCAACATCATTTGTTGAAGAAACTGTCCTTTTCCCACTGTATATACTTGACATCTTTGTCACAAATTAATTACCAGTATCTGTGGGGTTTACTTCTGGAGTGTCTATTCTGTACCTTTGATACATGTGTCATGCCAAAACCATACTGTTTAAAATAGTATAGTTTTGCAATATAGCTTGAAATTGGGAAATGTGATGCCTCCAGCTTTGTTCTTCTTTCTCAAAATTGCTTTGACCAATATTTGGGTAGCTTTTGTGATTTCACACAAATTTTAGGATTTGTTCTATTTTGTGAGAAACACCTGGGAATTTTCATAGGGATTCCATTGCATCTATAGATTTCTTCAGATAGTTTGGATATTTTAATAATATTAATTCTTTCAATCCATGAATATGGAGTATATTTCCATTTATTTTTGTCTTCCTAAATTTCTTTCATCAATGTCTTACAGTTTTCAGTGCATAGGTTTTTCACTTCCTTGATTAATTCACATTCCTAATTCCTTACTCCTAGGTATTCTGTTCCTTTTGATGCAATGTTAAATGGGATTGTTTTCTTAATTTCTCTTTCTGATAGTTTGTCACTATCGGAAATGCAACTGATTTTTGTGTATTGATATGTATCCTATAACTTTGCTAAATTTACTTAGCAGTTCTAACAGGTTTTTGCTGGAGTCTTTAGGGTTTTCTACATATAGACCACTTCATTTGCAAATGGAGTCAGTTTTACTTCTTTCTTTCCAATTTAAATGCCAGTTATTTCATTTTCTTGTCTGATTGCTGGGACTAGGACTTCCAGTACTACGATGAATAAAAATGATGAGAGTAAACATACTTGTCTTATTCCTGATCGTAGGTGAAAATTTTTCAGTTTTTCACCATAGAGTATAAGGTTTGCTGTGGGCTTGTCATATATGGCCCTTTATTACGCTGAGGTATATTTCTTCTATGCCCAGTGTGTTGTTTTTTTATGGTGAAAACATTTATATTTAGAATTAGTCTGCTGGACTCAGTTTAGATTATCTCCATTTTGTTCGCAACATCCAGAGCATCAGTCTGGGACCAGTCAAACATACGCCGTTTCCTCTCCATCAGGCCTGATGAGGGTGTTGACTTTGGCCATGTCAGTGTCACAGAGCTGCCTCACAGCCTGCTTGATCTGGCGCTGGTTGGCCTTGACATACCCAATGCACACCAGTGTTTGTTGTCTTCTTTCTTCTTCATGGTTGACTTGGTGGCTAGGGGAACTTGATGATGGCATAGCAGTCAAGCTTGTTTCTCCTGGAGGTGCTCGTCTGAGATTATTTGGACTGCCTTCAGAGCTGCGGTGTCTTGGGCTGCCAGAAGGTAGGTACTGTGCAGAGCTTCTATTTTGTGTGTGGCTGTGGATGACTTTCAACACTGCTTTGTTAACCTTCAAAGCCTTTGCTTTGGTTTTAGCTCTGGGGGCCACAGAAGTGTCTTCTTCTGGTTCTGTCTTCGTGAAAAGTTATTGAGAGTTTTTGTCATGAATGGATGTTAAATTTTGTCATATGTTTTTTCTGCATCTACTGAGGTCTAATTTTTTGTATATAATTTTGTTAATGATATACAGAATTAATTTTGTTAATGTGGTATACCATATTAATTGATTTGTGGATATTGAATCATCCTTGTGTCCCAGGGATAAATCCCATTTGATCATGGTGTATGATCTTTTTAATATGCTGTTGAATTTGGTTTGAAAATTCAGTGGAACTTAGATTCTCGAACTTAATTCATTCCAGAAAACAATTCAAGATGCATTTTGTTGAAAAAATGAGTCTCCTTTGTTTGTCTCCTCAGAAACACATGACTGATCATACAGGTATTAGCATGAAAGGGTTGTTGAGTAGAGAATCTCAGCCTGAAGTTTTGTTAGACCACCAAGACATTTTTTTCCACGAACAACTTCGTCAAAAACCAAACTGTTTGAGAACCAAGTTGTTCAAGAACTGAGGGTTGGCTATTTTGTTGAGGATTTTTGCCTCTATGTTCATCAAGGATGTTGGCCTATATTTTTCTCTTCTGGTACTATCCTCGTCTGCCTTTGGTATCAACATAAAGCTGGCTTTGTAAATGAGTTTGAAAATGTTCTCTTCTCTTTAGTTTTTAAAAGAGTCTGAGGATTGGCATTAATTCTTTAAATGTTTGCTAGACTTCACCAGTGAAGACATCTGGTACTGCATTTCCTTTTGGGGAGGTTTTTGATTATTGATTCAATATCCTTACTATTAATTGGTCTGTTCAGGTGTTCTGTTTCTTCATAACTTAGTCTTGGCAGGTTATGTGTTTCTAGGAATTTATTCATTTCTTCTGGGTTGTCCAATTTTTTGGTGTATAATTGTTCATTTTAATCTCTTACGATTCTTTGTATTTTTGTACAGTTGTGATGTCTCCTCTTTCTTTTCTAGTACTACTTGTTACTCTTCTTGGTGAGTTTGGCGAAAGTTTAGTCTGTTTAGTTTATCATTTCAAAAAAACAGCTCTTAGTTTCATTGTTCTTTTGTATTCTCTTTTTAGTCTCTATTTCATTTATTTCTGCTCTGATCTTTATTTTTTTCCTTCAGCTAACTTTGGCCTTAGTTTATTGTTCTTTTACTAGTTCTGTGAGGTGTATGGTTAGGTTGTTTATTTGAGATCTTTGTTCATGTAAATGTTTATCATTATGAATTTTCGTCTTCAAAGTATTTTTGCTGCAACTTGTGTTTTGATATGTTGTATTTCTATTTTCCTTTGTCTCAAAATATTTTTAAATTTCTCCTTTTTTCCTTGACCCATTGTTTACTTAGGAAAACATTGCTTAATCTCCACATATTTGTGAATTTTCCAGTTTTATTCTTGTAATTGAATTGATTTCTTTTTTTAATATATTTTATTGATAATGCTATTACAGTTGTCCCATTACCCCCCTTCATTCTCCTCCACCCTGAACACCCTCTCCCACTTCCATTCCCCGCCTTTAGTTCATGTCCATGTGTCATAAGTTCTTTAGCTTCTAAATTTCCCCTACTATTC
>CM052540.1:149237878-149333267 GCA_028533065.1 Trachops cirrhosus | reverse complement strand
TCTTCCCCTTCTGGTACCCCTATAATTCGGATGTTGGAAAGTTTCAAGATGTCCTGGAGGTTCCTAAGCCTCTCCTCATTTTTTTGAATTCTTATTTGTTCATTCTTTTCTGGTTGTAAATTTTTTCCTTCTTTCTGGTCCACTCCAATGATGTGAGACCCATCTTTCGTTCCATCACCATTGGTTCCCTGTGCATTTTTCTTCATTAAACTTATTGTAGCCTGCATTTTTTCATCTAATTTGTGACCAAAATCAACCAATTCTGTGAGTATCCTGATCACCAGTGCTTTGAACTGTGCATCTGATAGGTTGGCTATCTCTTGGTCACTTAAAAGGATGGGACCTGGGACTTTCAAATCTTCAACTGTTTGAGCCATCTTTTTGCTGGGTTTTTTTTTTTTTTTTTTTTAGCCTTGTCTGGCTCCTGTAGTGAGGGGCGGGGCCTAAGGTTTTCACCAGGACGGGGAACCCCAGTTGCAAGGTAGTGACGCTGAATGTGGGGGCAGGGTCCGAGAAGGAACAATGGCGCTTGCTCTGCTCTCTGTAAGACCTCAGACCCTTCCACCGCCTTCCACAAGCCAACTGGGCCCCTCTGGCACCAATTCTGGTGTGGGTGGGCCTGTGCCCCCTGTGGGACCTTCCTTTTCAGTCAGTGCCCCCAAGCTCCACTTCCCGGTGCTGGTACCCTGAGCTGCGCCTTGCTTCACAATGTCCGCCTCGCTGGGCCTGCCGGTCACCAACCCCCAGCCTGGCTCGCCAGCCACCGCCACTTGCCCGCCCAGGGTCTGCCTGCTGCGGACTTGTGCTCTGCCCAGTTGCTCAGGTCTCTGCTCCGCGTCCCTTGCCTGGCCTGACTCCGCCCCTCCTACTGGTCTGGATGACCCGGTCTGTGTCCACCTTTAACTCCCTGGTTGTCGGACTACCATGCACCCCAATTTTCTGTCAGTTCTGGTTGTTATTTTGCTTCCATATTGTTGTTGTCCTTATCTTGGTTGTCCGTGGGGGCACAGTGCATCCACCTACACCTCCATCTTGGCCGGAAGTCTGAATTGATTTCTACTTTCATACCATTGTGGTTGGAAAAGATGCTTCTTATGATTTCAATCTTTTTAAAGAATGAATGTTCCATGTGCACATGAAAATAATGTGCATCCTGCTGCCTTTGAATAGAATGTCTGTTAAGTCCATTTGGTCTAACATATCATTTAAGTTCAATATTTCCTTATTGATTTTCTGTCTTGATGACCCAGTCATTGATGAAAGGGGGATACTGAAGTCCCCTACAATTATTGTATTGCTGTCTGTCTGTCTCTATAAGACAGTTCTGAAGGACAGCTTTGCCAGGTAGAGGACTGTAGTTTGACAGTATTTTTCTTTCAGTTCTTTGAATATGTCATGCCCCTACCTTTTGTCCTGCAAACATTTTGCTGAAAAATCTGCTCATAGTCATATGGAGATTCCCTTGTATGTAACAAGTTGTTTTTCTCATTTAGTTTTAAGAGTTTAAAGCATCCTTGCTTTAACTTTTGATAACTTAATCATAATGAATCTTGGTGTGGGTCTGTTTGAGTTCATCTCACTGGGAACTCTCTGGGCTTCTTGGATCTGCATGTCTATTTCCTTCCCTAGGTAATGGAAGTTTTCAGCCATTATTTCTTCAAATGAGTTTTGTGCCCCTTTCTCTCTCTCTCCACCTTCTGGGATCCCTATATGTGAATGTTGGCCCACTTGATGTTGTCTCATAAGTGCCTTAAGCCATCTGCACTCTTATTCATTCTTTTTCTATTTCTGCCCTGAGTGGATGAATTCCACTGCCCTGCCTTCAAAGTTGCAGGTCCTTTCTTCTGCTTCATTTAGTCTTCTGCTGAACCCCTCTATTGACTTGCTCATTTCTGTCATCGTATTTTTCAGCTCTGTGATTTCTCCTTTGTACTTTTTAAATATTCTGTTTTTGTTGAAATTCTCACTTTGTTCATGCATTCTTTCCTGACCTCCATGAGCATATTCATGACCATTATTTTGAAATCTTTGCAAGGTAAGGCACTTAGCTTCATTTAATTATGGTCATTACTTTCTCTTATTATCTTGTTTCATCTAGAACATATTCCTTTGTTTTTTAATTTTCTTAACTCTCTGTGTTGGTTTCTATGCATTAGCTAAAACAGCCACCTCTCCCATTCTTGAGAGTGTGGTCTCCTGTAGGAGGTGAACTTATTTTCCAGCCTACTCTAGCTCTTGGTTGTCTCTCATGCCTTTGCAGTTGTCCAAGCAGCCTACTTTTTTCTTATTGGCTCCCAGTAGTTGAGGGTGTGTCAGTGTCCTGATGGGTAGGTCTTAGGCAGAACCTGGATGCAGGCTGATTGGAAACCAGACCCTCCGGCAACAACTTTTAAAGTATGCAGGTATACCTCGTACAGGCTAAGACTGGGAAATACATGTTTCTGTCTGCTGCCTCTGCATTGTACCCTGGGTGGGATAGCCTTTTAAGAACTATTTGTTATAGTCCTATATGACCTGTGAACATAAACCCCACTGGCCACCAGAGCCAGGTGATCCAGGAGTCTCCCCTGTATGACAGCCACAAGACACCAGCAACATGGGGTAGAGCAGAGAGGGAGATCAAAGAGATAGAATCTTCCAGCCTCCTGGTCTCTGGAGAGTACTGTAGTCAGCCCCTTGGTGTGTGTATAATTACAAGCCTGCCCTTTCAGCCAGAGCTTTTAAGATAAGCAAATGGGCCTCTTTCACAGAAAGACTGAGTGCATTTCAGTTTGCTGTCTCTGCACTGGGCCTTGAGGCTTAGCCACAGTGAGTCTGTGTGAGCCCTTCAAGACCTTTCTATTAGTTCTTTATAGCCTATGGGTCTTGTGGATGCAAGCCTTATTAGCTTTCAAAGCTAGATGTTTTGGGGGTCATCTCTCATGTGAAAGTCTTACAAATTGCGGACAGATGTGGAGTCTAAATCCTTCACTCCTCAGGGAGAAACTGGGGGTTGTGAGTTTCCTCCCAATTATGTGTTGCCCCTCCAGGAGTGGGATTTATGGCAAGATTGTTTCTCAGTCTCCCTACCCCTGTTACCAGACAAAAGGGATTCATTTGCTTACATGCATCAAGACCCAATAAAATGCAAAGAGGAGTTTGCAGAAAAGAAAGTAAATGGCACCAATCCCAGAGGCACAGGTGAGCTACTGTCAAAAAAAACTTGACTCTCTCATGGCCACATAGGCACAGAGTATATACAAGAAAAAGTATTGATTATTGTGATCAAGGGAGTCAGGTCCTGGGCTCCACTGATTGGTCGGGGCCAGGGTAGGAAGTCGTCGATTATTGTATCAGGTGCTGATGTCAGCCATGGTGCCGTTCCGTCAGGGCTTCTGAGGTGTGGTTGGTAGGGTCATTCTGCCTTTTCATGGGCCTGGGGCTCAGACACAACGGGGGTCAAGATGTTATCTTTAGTTTGACTGAAACTCTGTTCCCTTGATCAACAGGTCTGAGGCTTTTTCTTAAGACAGTTTGAAACTGATAAAAACCTGATATCCTAAGGGCTTCAAAGGTGGAAGTGAAAAGAATGGAGTCGTGGTGCCATTAGACTGGACAAGGCCGGTTTGAACCAAGAAGACAGAAAGGAGAGGGGGCTATGTTAAGGAAATGGAGTTTCTGCACAGCCACACCCCTTCAATGTGGGTTTCTTTCACTCACCTGTCGTGTAGGGATCACTCGACTAGTTTCTGGATTCCTTTCATAGGGGATTGTCTTATATGTAGTTGTAGACTTACGGACTCTGGGGGGACAAGTGAGTTCAAGAGCTTCCTATGTTGTCTCTTAAACTTAAAAATTCTCTGGACTTAAGATAGTGATGGAGAAAATGTTAAAAATACAGATCAAATTTAAATGTACATCATTCTTTGGCAGTTGCATTATGAACAGCACAAAAATTTGAAGAAATATCGATCCAGTATTCAAAACCTGTGCAATTCAACAAAAAAGTTGCTCACATCACTGACAGATGAGTGTAGTTTCTATGTATCTGTTATTTTACTTTCATCTTACTGCTTAATGTAAGTGAGTATATCAGCTCCATTCACATCAGATTTCCTCTCATTTATCACCTGCAGCCATAGACAGGCTACGCATTCAAGAGTTCAGCAAAA
Organism: Trachops cirrhosus; assembly: GCA_028533065.1. NCBI lineage: Eukaryota > Metazoa > Chordata > Mammalia > Chiroptera > Phyllostomidae > Trachops > Trachops cirrhosus. The sequence goes on along the minus strand of CM052540.1, from coordinate 149,329,116 downwards.
AGTCAACAAACCCATTTTGTGAAAACCAATTGGCTCTAAAGAATTTATGGTAAAGAGTATTTTATATTTTAATATTATCTAGAAATTGTGTGCTACAATCCTCTACATCAAGTTGGCAATATTTTTAAAAAATATTTTTAGTTATTTTTTTTAGGCAAAGGGGAAGAGAGAGAGAGGGGGAGGGAAACATCGCTGTGTACAAGAAACATGGAACATTTGCTTCTCACACGCCCCCAACCCAGGACCTGGCCCACAATCCAGCATGTGCCCTGACTGGGAATCGAACTGGCAACCTTTTGGTTCACAGGCTGGTGCTCAATCTACTGAGCCACCCCAGCCAGGGCTCAAGTTGGCAATGTTTTAAAAGGGCTAGATAGTAAATATTTTAGGCCCTACAATTCCTGCAGCAGCTACTCAACTCTGCCATTGTCGCGGGAGAGCAGCCCCAGTGATGTATAAATTGAAAGGGCAAGGCTGTGTTGTAATAAAATTATATTTATAAACCCAAGTGCCCTAGGTTTTATCAGTTTATAATAAACTTAGATATGGATATCTATACATATTTCAGCGAGCCAGTTTTTAAATCTTTACCAGCGAACAAACCACTTAGTCCCCACTCTAAAGGGCTCCCCAGTGGCCTGTCATCTGAAAAACAATCATCAGGCCTCGTTCAGGAGCACGCAAGTGCTCTGTGAACCCGCCTCTGCCCGTGCCCCACCGCACTCCCTGACACTTTGCCTTGGCCACACCGTGCTCTTTATACAGTACTTCCCTAAACACACCAGGCTTTTACATGCATCTGGGCATTTTAGTTACTGCTCCCCTGTCCAGCCTGCTCTTCCTGACCCCTGTCCTCCTGGAGAACCTTGCTCCCCTGATGCAGCTCACGTTTCTCCTCTGTGATTTTCCCCTGACCACTCTCCTATTGCCTGCATAGTGTATGCAGCACTTTGCACGCTGGGCCCAGCTCATCGAGGGCAGCCTCACGTCCTGGTGCCCTGCATCCCATCTCCCACTGGTGCTACTGAACTTCATCAGTAAATATTTGATCAATGTAACTTGTTGAGGATCTTATGTTCCAATAATCATAATAAGCTGTACTGTATAGTGAACATGTTGTATCCCTTGCTTTGCAAGTGCCTTTAATCCCTTTACTCCTGCAACCCTCACCACAACAGCATGGGTTAGATCCCGCAATCCCCACGTTACAAACAAGAAAACTGAGGCTTGGAGTGGTTAAGAAGCCTGTCCAGCTTTCACACAGGTCATGTGTGGTACAACCAGAATTGCAACCCTGAAGTAGTTAGCAATATGGTTATAAAGGAAGTAGATGTTCATATTCTAAGCAGTCATGTGAGAGAAAGGCCACCCTCACTTGGGAAGCTGTAGGACACCTTCACGGAGGTGTTAACCGAGGGATGATGGAGTTATCCTGTGGGGAGAAGCTGCCACACAGAAGTAAAGAGGTGACCAGAGGTGGCAGGAGAAGCAGGAATGGTCAGGCTTGGCTGGATCTCTGGATGCGCTGTAGAGCGGGGTAGATTGAGCTGGAGGTGATGGTGGACCTCAGACCCTCAGCTGCCCACCTGGCCTTGCCTGACTTCCTCTGACAGTCCATGCCTTCTCTGGGTGCTTCTGGGTCCAGAGCCATCCCCGTGGGTGTTTGGACTGAAGTAAATTACACCATTCACTCTCTGCCCCAGTCCAGCCTCTGCCCAATGATGCTATTAGGTGTGTGTGTGCATTTGAAAAGCCATGAGAGGAATTTACAGCCGGGCACTTTTGGGTCCATGCAGAATGCTAAGAAGATGAGGTAGCAAATTGTTGGCAGAAGGGCCGTGGGCCTCTTTTAGGGAAAGCCAGAGCCTTGGACCTCTGCTGCTTGTGAGGGCCATGGGACCGGCTGCTCATTAGCATGTGGTGATGCATGATGAGTGTTGTTCTAGCTCACTTCCCATCATATTTTGGAAGCGTGCAGCTAACCCAAATTTAAGACCCAAACTATAATGACACCAGCTACTTTGCCTAAAGTATCTTTTGTTTCAACTATAGTCAGAGCAGTGTTCATCTCTGAGGATTTACTTAAGCTTCTGAGCCTTCACTTACGCATTGCCTTATTTAAGAAATTTCTAAGAACAAAATTCTAATCAGTATGGATCCTCCAGGGTCATTGCTGGGATAAGTGAGGAGGAGGAAGAATTTGGAGTTTTCTCCAAATATTTGCTCTGCCCCACATCGGGGAAGCCTGACTCAGCAATCACTGTCTTGCCCTGGTTTGCTGAAGGCTGAGTTTCTGATTAGATTTCAGAGCCTCGCTCCAGGAGACTAAAGAAAATATGCATTTACTCAGCCTCTTCATGACCATCGGTTTCTAAACCCAGGATTACAGTGTAAGGGGTGGGTTAAATGAGACTTTTTCTTATTGTCTTAATCAAACAAGATGGCTGTGGAATGAGAAGCAGAACAGGTGTGACCGTGTCCCCAGAGGTAGGAGGAAGGAAGCAAAGGGCTGGGCGTCAGCTGGTTCCACATGTGCTGGTTCATTTCCTTCATTCTGAGCGTGGACCACAAGTGATGTGCTACGCAGAGAAAGCACAGGCGCCACCTGCTCTCAGGTGGCTTTGAGTCTGGGAGAGGTTTGTGCGAAGCTTTCAGATCATTAGAACTGTTAAAGTCAATGTAAGAGCCTAATGACAGAGCACTGGCCTTGGACTTAACAAAGGAAGAAAAGGCAGTTTCATAACAAGCAGGTTGCAACTCATAAGAAACACAACCTGTTGAACTATGGGAATCCTGCTGGAGGAGTGTTTACGTCTGTCCACCTGGGCACTGGGAAACAGCAGCGCCTGAAACATTTATGCTAAAAGGTGAGCAACATGGAAAGACTAAGGCAGTTGTCCTCAGCCTTGGCCGCATGTTGGAATTACCTGGAGAGTATTTTTAAAAAATACAGTGATGCCTGGGCTCCAGGGTCTGTGACAGAATGGATCTGGGTGACAGGCTGGGCATGAAGACGGCTAAGGGCTCCTCAGGTGATTCCAATGTACTGCCACAGTCAAGGCCAAGAACCACCAGGCTGTAGAGTGAAGCCTCTGAGTGGTTTGGATCTGGTATGGTCGGTTGGCTTAGTCCAGGGAAGCTCTCTGATGGACATTTTATCAGGGGACAGGAGTGTGGTTTGACAGAACCATCAAAGGGCCGGCAAACAGGATGGCCGTGATTACTTCACACAGGGGGAGCCAGGCCACTGTGGAACCACCAGAGGTGGGACCGGGACTCCATCTTCGTAGCTCCCTCCTGAGCCCTGGCCCACAGAAGACACACGGAACATGTGTGTGGAGTGAATGTTTGCACTCAGGGCAACAGTACCTGTGGGATTTGGGTAGCAGAAGTGGCCCCTGCGCATGCTTGCCCACAGGCCATGTCTGGACTAGGGGGCACAGAGTATAGAGTGGACACTGAGTTCCAGCAAGTTGGCAGGAAGGCTTCTGGAAGAGGCACTGGCCCAGGAGAAGGCTGACTGGGAAAGTGGCCATCCCTGCTGGCTCTGTGAGCGCTGAGGATGGGGACCCTGCCTGTCTTCTCAGCATGCGACTGGTGCAGAGCCCGGCTCCCCACATGTGGGTGATGCTCTGCTCAGCGGCCCCTCCCCGGGGCTGTTCCAGGCTCGGGAGTGTGTCTCTCTGCCGGGCGTGACCTGAAGACACGTTACTTCCTGATACAGTGAGATTTGGGATGCAGCAACAAAAATTAATCCCGTGTCTACATCCCAAACCCTGTTTCTGCTTCAGCAAACAGTATTTTTTTCAGTTCTCCTCCACATTAATGTTTCATGGCTATGAGATCTGGTAGGGGAAGTAATGGTGTGGATGGGGATTTATTTCGTTCTCTGTTTCAATTTTGAAAAATTCAGCCAGCACCCCTTAGGCATGAGAGCATCTATTTTTTAAAAATCAATTTCAATAAATTGTCCTCGTGGCTCTACAGGGCAGAAACATGGAGCCTTGCTCTCTGTCACTGTGGGCTCCTGGTGGGGCAGCAAGCGGGCTGCCCCTTCAGCCACAGAAGCGCAGTGTCCCACGGAAGCATTCTGTCGGAGAGCTAACATCGGAATCACGTCCATGGATAGCACAGTGGTGGTGAAGGGACAATGTTCCCCGGGGGCGGGGGGCGGCAGTGACAATACTGCAGCTGGGCCTGAGCCCTGGGCTGCCTCCCTGGGGATGGTGAGCCCTGCTGAAAGGCCAGGCTCAGGCAGGGTGAGTTTTGTGCTTGGAGAAGTTAAAGGCTAAAGGGCAGATCGCTACTGGCCACGGCCAGTGGCTTTCCCTCTGGGCCTGAGAACGTCAGGCCTGTTCTTGGGGCCTCATCGCTTCTGTGCGTGGATGAAGGAGGGTCTGCAGCAGCTTAACGACTGGCAGGCCTCTGAGGGGCAGGCACCTCTGCCTATTGCCTTATCTTTGGATAAATCAATTAACACTCAGAGGGACATTGTTCCAACAGTGTGTTCAGAGTTATTTTCTGGAGTAGGAAGTGGCACTAAAATTGTAGCATCTTCAAAATATCTAATCAAAACTATCAGGGCTTTCAGGGTTCTAGGCTTTGCCGGTGACTGGCAGCCCCCTGGTGGCTGGCCCGGCCCCTCAGCGCAGGTGTCCCATCAGTAGGCCTGAGCCCGAGGATGGTGGAAGCTGGGCCTGGAGCAGGCCCTCCAGAGGGCCCTGCTGACGGTGTCAAGGAGCCCAGCCCTCTGGGCACCCTGCTGCCCTCACCCCATCTCATCCACTTCCATTGGAATGGGAGGGTAGACTAGGAAAAAAGACCTTTCAAAACTTCTGTTTAGACAATGTTGACTGCTGTTGGTAAACTTACAATGAAGAGAGGATGTCAAAATTAGGTTTCTCAAACACAAAGCAAGTATCTTTCCATAAAAAGGAAAGAAAAAAAGCACTCACCTCGTTTTGTTCGGAACGGATTTCCTCCTTATGCAGCTGCTGATGCTGAGCCAGCGTTTGGATTTGCTTTCTGGATGCAGCCAGTGTTCCTCTTGGTCCACTAGTGGTGCCTGCTCTTGTGTTTGAACTGCTCTCTGGCCCAAAGCATACTTTGCAGATAGACTTGCAAGCACTGCCCTTGACCTTTCATTCTGGAAATGCCAATGGTACCCCAGGGAGCTTTATGTTTTGCTAAGGTTCTCACAGCACTGAGTCACAGACCTCGGTGAACCGTCTGCATGCACATCTTTGCACAAACAGCCCACACCCGTTCTCCTGCATGAATTGGCTCCCCTGGCTGTCCCATTGGAGTGATTGTCACCTCAAACTCATGGGCTGGGGCAACTGAGGCTGGCGTGGCCTTTGTGACTAATATTTCCATACAGAAGATAGGGTTCCTTAAAAGTGGAAATTACCAGTTCCCTGGAGAAATCTTGACCTCTAGCATCCCAGAGCAGGCAGTGCAATTTCTTGATGGTCTTTTGAATCCATCTCTCCTCCAGAAGAAGAAGAAGAATGTTCTCTTTCTTTGAAATCCCTGAGTGCAGCCATGCTCTTCGCCCAGTCTGTCCTGCGCCCTCTGCCTGATTTGTTCTCCTGAGAGGCCACTCGGATCATTTGTTTCCATCTTGAAAACTCCCACTGGCTCCTTATTGCCTGTAAGTTCTGTCCAGGTGACTCAAAGTCCCGGCACTTGCCCCCTCGTCTCTCCTGTGACATGGCACATGCTTCCCGCCGTAGAGCCTCCACTCTGGAAGGCTCAGATTCTTGGCATCCTTTTTAGTCCTGGCTGCCATGTCCCAGATATAAATTCGAAGGCAGATTTAGGAATCCAGTTGCTCCTGCTGCATGTCCCCTTTGCAGTGGCCTTCTGCCTTTCGGAGACCCTGCTGCACTTACTGGCTGTGTCACACAGCCGAGCCCTTGGTCGGCTTTTGTCCCACTACACTGTCCCAGCAACTCTGTGTTTTCTCCATCCTGACCCCTCCTTCCTCCAAGACCTTCCACAGTGCGGGGTGGTGACCAGCATGTCCAGGCTAAGGGAGGGCGTGTGAAACCACTCACACACACTGGAAAGGTAAAGGTACTTGACGAGCTGCTCAGAAGGAACAGGACTCCCTCTCTCTAGTCTGTTCTTATTCAGTCAAGAAGATGATACTCAGGTACATGAAAACAAAGAAAAGCAAAGAGCGTGGGGTAGACCCCACCTTAAAGGCTGATGAAAAAAGAAGACATGGTAGGATGTTTTAACCAAAGAGTTATCCAGATTTTCTGCGAAATGAGGTACGGCAGGGTGAGACCGAGAGGAGGGCGTGGGCGACTCCGGCTGAGTGGCAGGGCATGGGCCACACATTCCCGGACTCCCAGGAGTTCAGCAGCGGGGTGAGCCTCATGGGCACCGAACGGAGATTGCTGAGCAGCAGGAGCAGGGGAAAGGGGCCGAGCGGTCTATTTGACGGCTGGTTAGACATGCAGAGGAGAGAGGAATCTAAGGGATTCTAAGTGACACGGCATGTCTGGAAATGGTGAAGCAGAATACAACCATGTTTGTGATTTACAGAGTGAGTGTTTTGTGGCAGGCTGTTCTGAAGGCATCAGATAAATTAATCATTACACCAAGCCCAGGACATGGCATTGTCCTCATTCAACATACAGAGAAACCCTACGGGGCTTGGAAATGGAAGGGAGGAGGGGAGATGTGGGTGGGTGGGATGGAATGGGAATAAAAGATAGAAACTGTACTGAATAATCTAAAATAAAAAAATTTTTAATTAAAAAAAAACATACAGAGAAACCAATACTCGGCAGTTACACAGCTAGTAAATGTCCAAGTTGGTGTTGAACTTTGCAGCATTGCACCCTCCTCCCTGTGGTGCCTTTGAACAAAGTCCTTACTGGTACATGCCACGCCCAGCCTGAGGCGCACTCCGCCACTCATAAGTCACAGAGCAAGCAGACGTCATGAAAGAGACACCGAGGGCGCATCCTCCGCTCACATTCCAAGGAGTTTTCCCCCTAGCATTTTACTGTGAGAACTGTCAAGCATACAGCAAAATTGAGAAGATTTTACAGTAAACACTCAAATATCTACCACCTAGATCCTACCTTCAACATTGCCCTATAATTGCATTAGCACGTCTCTCCAAGCATACATTCCTCTCTGCACCCATTAGTACATCTCTTATTTCCCAAAATAAATTGCATTCTGGTATATCAGTACTCTTCCCCAAATACTTTAGCATGGATATCTTTAACTAGAGTTCTACACTTGCTTACGTTGTATACAAAGTTAACATATAAAAAATTGTACAAATTGTAAGTGTGCCTTTGCATGAACTTTGACAAATGCATATCCCTGTGTAACCCAAACCTCTAAGCAGACATGGAACATGACCACTGACCCAGAAAAGTTCACTCATTTTTCTTCCCCGTTGGTCTCTGGCCCTTCATCCCCAGAAGCAGACGTTGAGCTGATTTTTTTTTTCTGCCATTGATTAGTTTTGCCAGTTCTAGAATTTCATCTAAATGGAGTCATTCAATATGTACTGATTTTAAAAGACTTCTCTCAGCCATATAATGTTTTTGAGCTTCATCTACGTGTGGGCTTTATCCTTTTGTTACTAGCTTATATTTCTGAGCAAAATTCTAGCATGAACATACCACACTTGATCCTTGTTCCTCTTGATAGACACCTGGGCTGGTTACAGTCTCGGGCTATTGTGAATAACGCTGCTGGTGAACATCCTTGTACAAGCCTTCTTGTGCATCTATACTTGGAAAAATACCTAGGGGTATTGCTAAGTCATAGTTAAGTGTGTGTTTATTTTTATAATAAACTTCCAGTCCTCTCCCCCAAGTAGTTTTACCGTTTGACATTCCAAAGAACAATGCACAAGGGGTCTCGTCACCGCACGTCCCTGCCCAACACGTGGCGGTGCCAACCTTGACAATTTCAGCCGTTCTGCTAGGAGCCTAGGTTTTCATTTGCACTTGTCGGATGATTAATGATGTGGTGCGCCCTGCACGACTGTCCTTTTGTATATCATTCTTTGCAGAGTGTCTGTTCAAATACTCTGCCATTTTTAATTGGGTTGTTTTTATTATTGAGTTGTTCAAGTTCTTCATGTATCCTAGATACCAGACACATGTTTGCCAGTATTTTCTTCTACTCCGCGACTTTGTATCTTCTTCCCAGTGTTTTGATGAACAGAAGTTTTTAACTTGATAAAATTTAATTCATTAATATTTTATGGTTATTGCTTTCTGTGACCTGTAAAGAAACTCTGCCTGTCCCCAAGTCATGAAGCTATTTTATTTTCCTCCAAAGACTTTGTAATTTTCTTTTATGTTTTGGTTTGTAAGTCATCTAAAATTCATTTTTGTGTAGTGAGAGATAGGATGAAGCTTAATATTTTTTCCCATGTGGATACCCACTTATGCAGGCAGTATTTACGGAAAGGCCTCTCCTTTCTTCGTTGGGTGGCTCTGGCCCCTGCGCCAAACCCGAACGACAGCGCGGTGCAGGTCTGTTCTGGGCTGCGTCCTGTTGCCTCATCTGTGTGCCAGCCCGCGTGCCCGTGGCGCACGTTCCTAACTGCTTTACGGCAAGTCCCAAGGTCAGGTAATGTGAGTTCTTCAACTTTGCTCTTCTTGTTCCAAATTGACTTGGTAGTGCATGTTCTTTGCATTTCTACATGGGTTTTTGAATTAATTTCATAGTAGTGTTCATCCCCAACACAGTCTGCGGAGTTTATGATTGGGATTGCATTGTAACTATAGATTAACTTGAAAGAATTGATATTTAACAATATTGACTTTCCCATGGAAATGGAGTTACCCACTTATTGAGGTCTTCTTTAATTTCTTTCAACAGTGGTATGTAGTTTTCAATATGGAGGTCTTCGCATACCTTTGTTAAATTTTTGTCTAAGTATTTTATGTTTTTGGTGTTATGACAAATGGAATTGATTCCAAGTTTATTTTCCAAATGTTTGCTGCTTGTTTATAAAAATATAATTGATTTTTTATAATTTTATATCCTGTGAACTTGATTAATTTATTAATACTAGCAGTTGCTTTATAGGTTGTTTAAGATTTTATCAGATAAAAACTTCATGTCTGTTTATGAAGGAGCTTGGTTTATAACTTTTTAAAAATACTTTCATCAGGTTTTGTATATCAGGACTATGCTAGTCTCTTAAATGAGCTTAAAAGTGTTCCCTCCTCTCCTATTTCTTGAATGAGTTTATATAATATAAAATATTGGTGTTAGTTCTTGCTTAAATATATGGTCAAATTCACCTGTGAAACTATACTAGCTTGAATATTTTTTACGTGGAAAGATTTTTGATAAAATTTTTTCCTAATTTTTTTATAAATACAGGAAAATTCAGTTATTTCTGTTCCATCTTATGTCAGTTTAGGTAAGCCATATTTTTCAGATGATTTGTCTATTTCATCTAAATTTTTTGGCCAAAAGTAGATCGTAATAACTTTTTATTATCCATATAATGTCTTTGTAATAACTCCCTTTCATTTCTGAAAGTGATTTCTGTTTTCTTTTTTTTTTTTAATTTATCTACCTATGTAGGGATTTACCAGTTTTGTTGATCTTTTTGGAGAACCTACATTTAGGCTTTATTAAGTTTCTCTATTGTTTACCTATTTAGTTTATCCATTTTGTTGGTTTTGACCTTATTATTTCCTGCATTCCTTTCACTCACTTGGTCTAGTTACTCTTTTTTTTTTCCCTAGCTTCTGAGGTGGAACCTCAGGCCATTATTTCTTTCTAAAAGCTTCACTGAGGAGCAGCTGACACGCACTGAGCGGTGCATGTTTACAGGGCAGCATTCGATGCGCTTTGTTGGGTGTGTGCACCCATGGGGCCATCGTCACAGTCAGGGTGACATCAGCACACCCGCGAGAGTTTCCCTGGGGCCCAGGGTGCAGAATGGCACAGAGTAGGCAGATGTTACACTTACCTCCTCCCAGTACCAAATTGGAATTGCAACTAAAATATAGAGCCATCAGCCTTAACCACCAACTGAAGACAAGCTGATTAGAAGTCTTATAACCAAGGATTCACAGAAGAAGCCACACTGGGGCTGGTAGGAAGGGCAGAGACACGAAAAGGGCCGGCCCTGCTCCCGCAGGCGGCAGCTGAGGATCTGGAGGGATTCGTCAGCTGCAAAAGATCCCCCGAGGAGCATGAGGCTCAACCCCAAGCCGAGCTCCTGAGCCCAGAGCACATCTGGCTGTAAAAAGCAGTGGGGATTCTCTGTGCCAGGGGGTGACAGGGTTCTGCTAGAGACACAGGCACCCTCAGAAAGGCCCAGTGCCCAAAATCTCATTCACAGCCACTCATCCTGGCTCTCACGGAAGGAGGGTGGAGTGGACTAGAGACATGTGAGGAGACACTGTGGTTTGTGGTTCCGGGGAGAGACCTGAAGGGGCATCTGCCAGGATCCCTGTGTGGAGTCCTTCTCCCACACCACAGATGCCATCTTTCTTGGGTGGAGCATGCCTCTCCATACAGCATTAGCCAAGGGGAATTAAATAGCCCCACCCCCTGGACTCCCTTTGCCCCACCCTGTGGAGCTTGTGCCCTGCTGAGGAGTCATCTGCCTGGATTGGGGTGTAGAGGTCCAGGCAGGCCCGGGATATCATTGACTGAATTGTGTGGATGTGGTCCAGGGGCCACTCCCCTCACCTTCTTATAAGCCTGATTGGAACTTCCCCCTCACAGGAGATTCACTAGCCTCAAGCTCTCAACTTCCAGAAGCCCCAGACTGCTGAGATTAGGCTTCTGGCATAATCTGGGACAGACTGAGTTGTGTGGCTCTGAGATGGGGGCCATTTTACCCTTGCATGCCTGAACAGTGCAGAACCCTCCCTTCACTTGGCCAAATATTGGTCTGTTTGGGTCTGATAAACTCTGGGGTCCTCACCCTGACTACTCCCTGAGACCCCACCTCAAAGGTGTGCAAGCACACAGTGGGTGGCTGCTACACTTGGTATACCCTGGGACATTTGCTGAGTGGCCTCAGACCCAGCACCTGCACCAAGTTTGAGCATGTACCTGTCTGGTGAACGCCACTCACCCCTAACTGGTGACTCACTGACTCATACAACTCAAGTACAGCCAGAGGCTCTTTCAGTTACTGAGCATAACAGCCAGTTGGCAGATGGAAGCAAGCTAAGGGGGACCTCAGGGTGCCTTGGAACTTTTGCTGATGAGCTCCTGGACTTGGTACTGCTAAAAGCCAGCCTTGGCGCACAATATGGCCCTTCCTGCACACACTGAGGCACAGCATAGGTAGCCAAAAACTGTGGGTGACTTTGTAACTCCAAATAGGTTGCACAGCCAGTCACAGGCAGTGTCTAACATTGGTCTGCATCAGAGTCCCTCCCAAGAGGTTCCAGAACCAAAATACCCAGTGGTCAGCTTTAGGCAACATCAGAGCAGGATCCAAGTAGCTTCACAAGTGGCATACCCAGATGGGTTTCAGCAGACACCAGACACCATTGAAGCAAATTCCCCTTCATATGGTCAGCACCTGGACAGAAGCTCATACACTGTGATCACAGTTGATCATACCATCAGCCAGCCTGAGGATTGCCCCCACGCGTGAATGAGCCAGTAGTGATCAAGACTCATTACAACAGGAGGGCCCACATAAACCACCCAAGGGACATTTTCGGAGCACCCAGCTCAAGGGATTAAGGAGATTGTGCCACTGGGTCCCCCAGGACACCTAATATGTAAGGCCCCCCTACCAAGACTGGGAATCATAGCAGATCTACCTAATACATAGAAACAAACACAAAGAGGCATCCAAAATGGGGAGACAAAAAAACATGTCCTCAACGAAGAACAGGAGAAATCTCTAGATAAAGAGCTAAATGAAATGGAGGCAAGCCAATTTATCAGATATGGATTTTAGAAAATGGTTATAAGGATGCAGATGCTCAAGGAACTTGGTGAGGACTACAACAAGGAAAAGGACATAGAAACCATAAGAAAGAACCAGTAAGAAATGTAAATTCAATATCTGAAGTGAAGAGTACACTGGAGCCCTGGCTGGTGTGGCGCAGTGGGTTGAGTGCTAGCCGGCGGACCCGAAGGTTGCTGGTTCAATCCATGGTCAGGGCATATGCCTGGGTGTGGGACAGGCCCTCAGTTGGGGCCATGTGGAAGGCAACCAGTTTCTCTTGAATGTCAAAGTTTCTCTTCTCCTTCTCCCTTAAATCTAAGAAAGGAAACAAAAGAGAGAAAGAAAGAGAAAGAATACGTGGAAGAATACAGTGCCCCCAGCCAGGGGCCTGGCCCACAACCCAGGCATGTGCCCCGGGAATTGAACCAGCGACCTTTCAGTTCACAGGCTGGCACTCTATCCACTGAGCCATACCAGCCAGGGCTATAAAGTAAATCTTAACAGTCATAACGGGAAAGTTGATAGTGATACAGTCATAGTTGGGGATTTTAACACCCCACTGACATCAATAGCTGGATCTTCCAGACAGAAAATCGACAAGAAACGATGGCTTTAAATGACACATTAGATCACATGAATTTAATTGATGTCTTCACCACATTTCATCCTCAAGCAGCAGAACACACATTCTTCTCAAGTGTGATTGGAACAGTTTCTACAAAGACCACGTTAGGACACCAAACAAATCTCAATACATTTAAGGAGACTGAAATCATCCTAATCATCTTCTCTGACCATATTAGTATGAAACTAGAAATCAATCACAAGAAAAAAACTGAAAAACACAAAAAGATATGGAGGCTAAATAACATGTTACCAAAAATGAATGGATTAACAATGAGATCAAGAAAGAAATTAAAAGATAACTTGAAACAAATGAAAATGAGGACAAAACAACCCCAAATCTATGGGAAACAATGAAAGAAGTTTTAAGAGGGAAATTCATAGCATTACAGGCCTACCTCAAGAAACAAGAAAAATCTCAAGTAAAATCTAATTTTACACTTAAAGGTACAAGAAAGAAAAACAATAAAGCCCAAAGTGAGTAGAAGAAAGGAAATAATAAAGATCAGAGCAGAAATAAATGAAATAGAACTTGAAAAAAATACAAAAGATCAATGAAACCGTGAGCTGGTTTTTTGAAAAAATAAATAAGATCGACAAACCTTTACCCAGATTCATCAAGAAAAAGAGAAAGAGGATCCAAATAAGTAAAATAAAAATGAAAGAGTAGATTTAACAACTAATACCAAAGAAATACAAAGAATTGTAAGAAAGTATCATGAGCAACTATATGCTATCAAATTGGACAATCTGGGCAAAATGAATAAATTCTCAGAAACATACAACCTTCTAAAACTGAATCAGGAAGAATCAGAAAATCTGAATAGACCAATTACAACTAATGAAATTGAAGCAGAAAACTCCCAACAAACAAAAGTCCTGGAATGAACTTTTCACAGGTAAATTCACAGGTGAATTTTACCAAACATTAAAAGAATAACTAAAACCTATCATTCTGAAAGGATTCCAAACAATTCCAGAAGAAGGATGACTCCCAAGCTCACTTTATGAGGCCAGCATTATCCTAATTCCAAAAACAGAGAAACACATTACAAAGAAAGAAAATTATGGGCCAATCTACCTGATGAACACAGATGCTAAAATCCTCAGAAAAATATTAGCCAACCAGATCTAGCAATACATTGAAAAGATCAAACACCATGAGAAGACGGATTTACTCCAGGCACACAAGGTTGGTACAACATTCGCAAACCAAGAAATGTGGTACACCACACAAATAAAATGAAGAATAAAAAAAAACGTGATCATATCAATAGATGCAGAAAAAGCATTTGATAAAATCCAGCACCCATTTATGATAAAAAAAAAAGCTTTCAACTAATTGGGAATAGAGAGAACATACCTCAAGGTAATGAAGGCCATATCTGACAAACCCCCAGCCAACGTCATAGTTAACAGGGAATTGACTTTGGGTGGTGAACACGCAGTACATATACAGATGATGTTATAGAATTGTACGCCTGAAACCTATAGAATTTCATTAACCAATGTCATGCCAGTAAATTCAATTTAGAAGGAGTTTCCTTAGACCCCTTTGTATTTCTTTCCTCCTGTCTTCCTTGACCCTCCTTCTCTATCTCCACGCAACCACTGATCACTGTAGAATAGTTTTTATGTAAATAGAATTTTAAGTAAATAAAATTGTAGTGTATATATTCTTTTGAGTGACTTCTTTACTGAGCATAATGATTCTGAGGTTCACCCAAGCTCTTACATTATTAATAATACCTTTCTTTTTTATTGTAGCAGCTTTATTGAGATGTAAATGTACCATACAGTTCACCCATTTAAAGTATACAATTCAGTAGGTTTTAGTGACTTACTTCTTTTTATTGCTCAGCAGTATTCTGTTGTATAACTATTCCACAGTTTGTTTATTTATGACATCCAAATGTTTTTTATGATTTTTTTATTGCTGAATAATATTCCATTTATTTTTTGGGAGAGGGGAAGGAGAGGAGAGAGAGAGGGAGAGAAATATTGATGTGCGAAAGAAACATCGATCGGTTGCCTCTTGCACACCCCCAACCAGGGACCTGGCCCACAACCCAGGCATGTGCCCTGGCTAGAGATTGAACTGGCGACCTTTGGGCTTGCAGAGTGACGCTCAATCCACTGAGCCACACCAGTCATGGCCATGGCATCCAAATGTAATGGACATTTGGTTTGTTCCCAGATTTAGCTATTACAACTACAGTTGCTTGGAACATCCATGTAAAAGTCCTTTAATGGACATATGCTTTCACTTCTCTTGGGTAAATACCTGCATCATTTAGTAAGTATGTTAACTTTTAAAGAAATCCCAAACTGTTTTACAGTTTGTTTTAACCACCTCACCTTCCCACTAGTAATATAAGAGTTCGACATGTACGCACCTTTACCATCACCTGGTGTTGCCGGTTTTTAAATTTTAGACACTCTCCTAATTATACAGTAGTATTTCTTTGTGGTCTTAATTTTAATTTTTTTCAAATACTAACATCTTTTCACGTACTTACTTGCTATATGTGTATCTTCTTTGGTGAACTGTATGTTCAAATAGTTCACTCAATTTTAAATTGGGTTGTGTACTTCCTTAATGTTGAATTTTGACAGTTCCTTATATATTTTGGAGAAAAGTCTTTTATCAGATATGTGCAAATATTTTCTCCCAGTTTGTGGGGAAATTTTTCTAAGAAGTCTTTGCTAATCCAAGATCACAAAAATTTGCTCTTAGGTTGCCTTTTAGATGATATATAGTGTTACCTCTTATATTTGGGTCCATCATTCATTTTCAGTTAGTTTGTGTGTATGGAGCAAGGTGTGGATTAAAGTATTTTTTTGAGGGGAGGTGGATTTCGCTAGCCAGTTGTTCGAGCCTCTAATGAGAAGACTATCTTTTCTCCACTAAATTGGCTTTGCACCTTTGTCAAAAATCAATTGACCACACACACGTGGTTCTCCTATATTGGTGGACTCTGTTCTGTTTCTTGGATCTACTTAGGTATTGCAATGCTGTTGTAATTACTATAGCTTTGTAAGTCTTGAAATTAGGTACTGTAAATCCTCAAACTTTGTTCTTTTTTTAAAGTTGTTTTGGCTATTTTAGTTCTTTATTTTTTCCATGAATTTCAGAATCAACTTGCCCATTTTTCTGTTATTGGTTTCTAATTTAACTCCATGTAGTCAGAGAACATTCCTCGTGTTACTTGAATTGATTTAATTCATTGAGACTTATTTTATGGCCAGATGAAGGTCTTAGTCAACATTTCAAGTTCATTTGAAAAGAATGTATATATATTTTGTTGTGGTTGGGGAGTATTCTATAAATGCCAGTCAAGCCATGGAGGCTGATCGCGGTCTTCACATTGTCCGTGTTTTTACCGTTTTTTCTAGCGTTATGAAGTGCTGGCAGAGCCGTGTCGAGATCCTCAGTTGTGATCTTAGGCTTGTCTATTTCTCCCTTTCATTCTATCAGTTTTGTTCCGTGTGTTTTGAAGCTCTGCTGTTAAGTGATATACATTTATGATTATTATGATGAACTGACCTTTTTATCATTATGAAAAGTTCTCTTTATATCTGGTGATACTCTTTCTTATAATCTATTTTATTTAATATTAATACAGCTACTCCAGCCTTCTTATGTTCATCCGTTTGCATGATGTATGTTTTTCTATCCATTTACTTTCAATCCATATATCTATTTAAGGTACATTTCTTATAGACAGCACATAGTTGGGCTTTGATTTATTTTCTCAGTTCTGACAATCACTGTGTCTTAACTTGAATGTCTGATGTCCACATTCAGAAGCCCTACCCATGCCTCCCAGTCTCCTCTGAGAAGCCTAGTCCTCCAACCCAGACTGATCCCTTTCCGCTGAAGCCAGGGCATTTGAGGGGCTGCCGATGGCACATCGCTTATGACTCTGTTTCCCAGGCTTCAGTCATTCCTGGGCTTTGATGGTTTCCATGTTCAGGCACCACCTGACCTATTCATATTTAATACTTCTCTTTAGAAGTAGTCACTTTGAAAACTTTATATCACCATAGTAATCACGACAATGAAATGGAATACCACAATCACTAGCCATAAAGGAAGGAAACAATAATATAGACATAATAGAAAAAACCCACAGTTTTATTAAATTCTAGTTGGCCACTGCTGTTGGCTGAAAGCTCTGAGACTGAGCCCCCTGTCTTTGGAAAGAGAGGGGTGTTAAAGACACACCAATAGCAGCCTGAGGCTTTCTCTTTGATGTACTCAGTAGGCTTGGAAAGACCCTGAGGGGCAAATGACTTGAATATCTGATTCAAGGTTATTTAGACGTGATCAGTTCCTTCAGGGTGGCATGGCATAGACTGATTCAAGGTTAGTGTCAAGTTTTGAAATGCCCTGAGCTGCCTGTTAAGCCCTGGGCATGCCACCCATTCAGAAACGCTATGTTTGGCACTTTTGAAGCAGCTTCCCGAGAGCATCCCTTTTGTTCCCTGCCACATCCCTGTGCCTAGAACATTGCTTCGCACAGTGTGCTCTCACCAAACACTGAGTGAACACATTCGTTGTGACAGTGCTTGTCCCCTAGTAGACAGTAAATCCCTTGGAAGCAGGGACTAGCTCCTAACCAGCTTTATCTCACAGGCCCAATAAACAGTTTTTGAGTTGAATCAGAAGATGCGGGATCATTTAGAGATGCCCTTTTTCTCTGGGGTGGGGGCGGGGATAGTTCACAAAATGTAAACAAAGATTCTAGTGAACTGCATTTTCAGAACCCTGGGGCACACAGTGATTAAGGTGTTTTACTCTCCTGTCTTCTCATTATTGCTAATTTTTCTTTTGTGCTTTCTCTGCCTCTGCATACGTTTTCAAAGGGCCTGATTTATTAAGGGAAAGTCCTGCTGATTGTTTCTGTCCTCTGCTAATCGCTGTGCAAATGAAGCCCTGGTGCCATTAAGCAGTTTAATGACTTGCTGAGTGCTAGTGTAACTGGAGAACGTTAGATCTTTGCAGTTCCCTCATTCTCACGGCAAAGTCTGGCAGGCTGGTGCAGTTACGTAGACCAGTGTTCGCCGAAGTGCCCTCAGTCACTGACAAGTCTTTAAGAACAAGAAACTTTAAGCATGATGCAATTTTGTTCTGAAGCTGTTTATATTCAATATATGTTTCTCTTTGTCACAGAGCAGTGAGGGGACACAAGCAAAAGGAACACCAGCATAAAAGTGGGAAACACAAATGTGCTGCTTACATGTGAAGCCCTCAAAGGGTTCACCCTGAATTGGGATGTATGCCCCAAAGATTTCTGAAAACTAAAATCAATCCTGATACAACAAGCAGCCCAAACATCACTGAATCCAGGTTCTCAACAAACAGGAACATCTATGAAAGAGAAAACAAAGGGGACCAGCCTGATTTGGGCCCCCACGATGGGCCAGGCCAGTGTTCTCAAAGGAAGACCGCGGGATCAGCAGCCCCAGGCTTACCGGAAACTTGTTAGAAACACAGACCCTCAGCCCTGACCCAGACCTACGGAAACTGCCCTGATGGGCCGTGCCCCACAACGTGGGTGCAGGAGATCTCCAGGTGATTTCAATAGAAAGACCAGGTTGGAAGCTACTGGATTAGGCATGTTGCATACATTGTTCCAATTGATCCTCTTGGATCCAAAAAAGTAGGTATTGGTCCCCATTGACCCATAAGGAAACAGACTCTGTAAAGCTCGTAAGTTTCCCAGGTTTACACAACTAGAAATGGACATAGCAAAAGATGTTTTGGCAATGTATGATTTCCCACTTGAATCAGTGTTTCTCAAACTGTAAGACGTAATCAAATTACCTGGAGATTAAAATGTAGATTCTGATTTAGTGAGTCTGGAGTGAGCCTAAGAGTCAGTGGTTTTAACTAGCAGGGGCTGCTGGTGCGCAGAGCTCTCTGGGTAGCGAGGCCTCACCTACTGCAGTGTGGACCCCAGGTCTGCAGCCTGGGCCTCCCCGGGAACTGTGAGAGCTCCAAATCCTAGGTCCGCCCAGACCTAGTGGATCAGAAACCCCGGGGGTGGGGGGCCAGCAGCCCGTTTTAACAGACTCTTCAGGTGGTTCTGATTCATGCTGAAGCCTAAGAACCACTCTCATATTTCGATGTTAGAAAACTCAATATTTGCCAGGTATGAAGCCAAGTGGTGCTTACGCTGTGAGTATTTGAAAGTCATCAAAAAAGAAACTGGACAAAGAAAACAAGTGAACATTTAAGCCTGAATGGTAGTTGGCAGTGTTTTCCCATGGGGAGAGGGTCCAGGAATGACTGTCACTGGGCCACATACAAGAGCACAGCTCTGCAAAGGCTCTTTACGGACGCGGGTCGAGGGAGGCCAGTGGGCACCAGCTCTGAGGTAGGGGGCGTTTTGACTTAGGGAGTCCGTGGCTTGTGAACGTGCTAGACCTGGCCTTGCACAGAAGGGGGATGCTGAAGTTTTCCCAAGAAAATGTTTAACACTTGAAACCTATATAATTTCATCAACCAACGTCACCCCAATAATTTCAATGAAAAATTTAAAAAGAATAACAGTGGAGGAGACATAGCTACAATTCTGGCATACAGCAAAGTATGTAAAAAAACAACTTAGGATTTTTCTTTTTAATCTTGTGTGATCCCCAAAATTCATATGGCTATCTTCATTTATATCAACCAATGCATGTCGCTTTGATATAAGTAACCTTTTATGTTATCATTAAGACAAAGGGGGGGATGATGGTGTGTAATGGAAGCGAAGCGACCTGCACCGACGTCGGGACCAGACGGGCTCCCCTGCTGTCTCCCTCTGTCCTGGTGCCAACCCAGACTCGATTCACGGAGACAAGGGCGCCAGTGTGTCCGTGGCCTTAGGGGCCACGTAAAGGTGGTCGCTGAGGACAGGGACCCAGAACCTTGTATGAGGTGTTCTGTTCCCGTGTGTGGGAAGCACGGGTGTTTGTTTGCTGTTAGGGTGTGAATTTTGAGAAGTGTATCTTCAGGTGGTTTTGGTAATAGAGCAGACAGGAAAGACCTTTGATTCATGCATCAGACACTTTTGCCGTCTGAGGAAATATTCATCAAAGTGTTTTCAGTGAAGAAAGATGATCAAAGAAATTCTGCATCATGCCACTCACACTGTCATTTCCATTGCATGGAAATGAAGGGAGGGTCTCAGAGGACTCTGTTTCCATGGTTATCTCTCCCTTCTAGCGTTCAAACACCACTGCATCCCGAAAGTCGTGGCACATGCAGGAAAGCATTCAGTTTTGTCGTGAAGTTCTTGCTCAAGGGTGTTCAAGCTTAAGAAAAAAGATTGCTTAATGAGTCCATTTTGTAAGCTACACTGATTATTTAAGAAAATAGTAGTTTTTTAAAAAATATTTTTGTTAGATTTTTTAATTTATTAATTTTTAGAGGGGAAGGAAGGGAGAAGAGAGGGAGAGAAACATCAATGTGCGGTTGCCTTTTGCACACCCCAAACTGGGGGGGACCTGGCCTGCAACACAGGCATGTGCCCTGACTGGGAATATGACCAGCGACCCTTTGGTCCATAGGCCAGTACTCAATCCACTGAGTCACACCAGCCAGGGCTACTTATCTTTATCTTAATCAAATTTTTATCCATTTTCATAGTATTGGGAGGTGGGGGGGACAGGGCTGGGAAAGGGAGATGTGTAAGGAACCAAACAACATAAAACCTGAGTTTGAAACTTTTATCAGAATCTTCTTCCATCAAAGCTAGCACTCTTCTGTATAATTAAGAAATATTTCAAAGTCACTTCTTATTTCATTACAAATGTGTATATGTAGATGAGCAACGTTTTTGTGTTTTAAACAATATCTACTATTTTCACTGCTCCGTTGAATACAGTGAGAAATATAGCAGAGTCTCCCAGAGGCGCAGGCCCTCCCTGCTGGCCGTCACGCCACCTCGTCTGCCGGTCGTGACCTTGGCACTGTCAGAGCACGTGGACATATTTTTTAGTCAATACTGTGCTTGCTTTTTAAAAAAAAAAACACATTTCATGGAAAATTCTCTTATCAGTATGCTACCATGAAACATTTTGTAAATTAATATCTTTAGGGACATCAATACTAAGTATATTTGTCAGTAGAGACCAATACAATGGCCAAATCATTAACAACAGCATATTCACCACAAGCTATAAGGTAAAGAAGCTGATTAATCTCAGTCTATTATACACTCACATTTACTGAGCTTTTATGTGCCAGGTACTGTTAGCTCACAGTACACAAAGGTAACCAAATGAGACACAATTCCTACTTAAATAGAACCTACAGTTTGGAAGGAGAACAGACAAACAGTACGAAGTTGTGAATAGTAAGAAAGGCAATAAAGGAAACGTTCATTGAGAACGTGTGACAGAAAGACTTGGCCTCGTGAGGCACTGGAATGAGGAGGAACTGCCTGGGAAGGCTTCCCTGTGGAATCACCTCTCAGCTAAGATCTGAAGAACAAATAGGCCAAGGGAAGGGAATGGATCAGAGGCTTCCTGGGTAAAGGAGTCACATGGGCAAAGGCCCTGAGGTAGGAAAATCAGGAGGAGGCCACTGTGGCCTGCAAGCAGAGCGCCCAGGGTCAGCGGTGCAGCTGCAGAGCTGGCCATAGAAGGGAGCTGTTACAGGATTTGAGCATGGGCTTAGGCAGGCATGGGGATGGGAGAAACGCAAGCATCAAGCCTGTCTCCCGGGCTCCCACGGCAGGATATCTGGCGATTTGAATTGTGACCGATATACCTCTTACGACTTTGCCACTCGGTTATGACAAAAGCAGACTCAGACATTCTTGCCAAGTGCTATTCCCATTCCCAGGCTGGTTCTGAGATGCATGTGAAAGGAGTATCTAGCATTTACTTACTTGCTTGCTTATTATTGTAGCGATCCTGGCCTTGACTCATTTCAATCGCTAATAAAAACTCTCAGGAGTTTTCATTTTAAGAAGTTGATTTTAACATACATTAAGAAGGATGTTTTCATATAGCTATTTTTTTTTTGGAGTTTTTCTCCCATTGGCGAGGTCAAGGTTTAGGTCCATAATTCCTAAAATTGATCAACAAAATTATTAAAAATCAATGTATTAAATATTTATGTAGGCAAATCTTATCCTTCCGAGACTGCCGGCTGCCGTCTGCAGTTGTGGTTCGAAGCTGGTCATCGTCCCCCGCCCAGGCTGGGCGGGACCAGGGCGTGTCACTCACCTCGCTCAGCGCGGGCTGCTCTCGGCTTCCTCCGCCTCCGTATTTCCAGATTTTGAAATCATATTTCAGACTTCCAATTTTAAGCATCAATTTATATTCTATGCTGATAGAATATACATTTAGAATATACATAGAATGTATATTTATATTTACATGTTGAGCATGTAATTTTCCCAATGTTTTTAATAAAATTCTTCACACACATAGAAGAATTAGAAGTGTAGGTGGATACATATGCACCTACTACCTAGGTTCTATAAGTAATATTTTGCTCTATCATGTCTGTCCATTTATCCCTCAATTCACCCATCAGTCCATCTTGTTCTTTGGTGCATTTCAAACTAAGGTGCGAACATCAGGACATTTTATTCGGTGGTACTTTAATATGCGTACAATTAACTAGGGTTTAATTTTTTTGTTGCTTTTTTCCTTTTCTGGATAAAAGTTATGTATGGTGAAATGCACAAATCTTAAGTATAGCATTCCTTGAGTTTTGACAAATGCATGTACCCTGAAACTCAGACCCCTTGAAGATACCAAGCCTCAGCATCCCCAAAGTTCCCAGTCCTCCCTGCCTCCACTCCTACCTCCCCGCCACCAACACACAGGTAACGCAGTTCTGAGTTATTTAACCACATGTTAGTGTTGCCTGTTCAGAGCTGCATAGTGTCTACTCTTTCATGTTTGACTTCATTTATGCATCATAATGTTTTTGGAGGGGTTTCTTTCAATCTTACTTTGGTTTCAGGTGTACATATACTTTACAAAGTATTCTCAATATTTCCAGTGCCCAGCTGGCACCATACGTAGTTATCGCAACATCAGTGGCTCCTCCCTATGCTTCACCACATCCCGTGACTGTTCTGTAACCACCAACCAACTTCTCAATCCCTTCACCATGTCTTTCACCCAGTGCCCCAGCCCCCGTCCCCTCTGGCAGCCAGCTGCTCGCTCTCTGTGTCTGTGAGTCTGTTACAGTTTTGTTTGTTCATTATTTTGTTCATTGTCATTATGTATGGAGAGCCATCCCTGTTGTAGTTATCAGTACTTTTCCCCTTTTTATTGATAAACAGTATCCCGTCGCATTCATCTACTCGTGTATTTCTCTCATTGATGGACTCCTGGGCTGTGCGGTTTGGGGCTCCTGTGAACGTTCGCTAGACAAGTGTTTTGTGAACATGTGTGTCCGTTCGTCCTGGGCAAAGGCTCAGAAGAGGGACTGAACACTGAGGGTTGGGTCCTAGGGCAGGTCTGTGTTCCATTCTGTAAGAAACCGCAAGACCCCTTTTCACAGCGGTTGTACAATTTCATACTCCCTTCAGTTGTTCCACACCTTTGACGAGATTTCTCTTCAGTTTCAGACATTCTAGTGGATGTGTAGAGAAAGTATAAGTTCTCCATGATTATTCTGCATGAGGAAAACAACCAAATGACCCTGAAATCACACACACACACACAGTTCATAGTGCTTTTTGGAGCCGAGCATCATCGCATACACAAAACATGCAGCACAAGGACAGTAATGTTTGTGGGAAGTGATAGTATTGTAAGTAATTAAAGGCTTAAAGCTATGAATTTTCTTCCCCAAAACAAGCTGTTAGCTTCCAAGGACTCGCTTTGAGCTCCAGTGAGAGCAGCCCAGCCCAAGGGTGGCAGTGTTCACGTCGCAGAAACTCGGTGCTCTGCCTGCGGGTTCCCCTGGGACACACAGTATATAACTTACTATATGTGGCCATGATCTGCACTTTAAGCTTTTTTCACAAAAGGAAAAGCAATAAAACCACTGCACTCCAGAGAGACTAGTTGGCATGGGAACTTTGAATTCCAATTTTTTGCTTTGCTTTAGAATGCATGTCACAAAACCTATTGATAGCAGAGATTCATACCTTCCCCAAATTTCAAACAGGTGCCCTGCACTGACCAGGGGATATTGTCCTCACACCCCCATATAAAGAGCCTTGGCCTGGGACTTCCCTTCTGGGTCTCACTGTAGAGAGTAGTGTGACAAACAGGAACCAGTTTGGGAGCTAGAGGAAGCCTGGTTTGAAATTGTGCTCTGCTGCATACTAGCCGTGTGGCTCAGGCAAGTCCCTTAACCTCTCAAAACCTCAGTTTCCCTCTCTGTCAGAGGAAGGATCACCCTTCCTCCCTTGGGAGGGTGTTGGAATGACTAGGTTGCAAATCGAAAACTGCCAGCACAGGGCACTCATCCGAGAGACGGCTGCTGTTGTCATGGGGAGAGTGGTCCCTCTCTCCTCCTGCCCCTGCAGTCTTCAGACCCATGAGCCTCCCCTAGGCTGCCCACTTGAGAAGGTCAAACTACACAGCCCCTCATTTCCTGTCTATTTCCCCAGTGAGCTTGAAAGAGAATTATGAGAAAATAGTATTAGTGGAATTGTTAACAGTGAATGGAACCAGATGTTAGACCTCAGTCCTTGACTTTTGGCTAAGAAAGAATTCAGAGTCAAGACTCAAATATAAGCAAGAGTTTGTTCAGAAAGTTACAGAGGTAGAAGAAGTGAGCCAGCTGGGCTGCATGGGCTCAGGAAACAAGTTTCAGAGGCACCCTTGAGCTTAGGAAAAAGAAAGCAAAGGTATGAGCCTTGAGGGAACAAAGGGGGAAGGAAAAGGGAAGACGTGCTCTAGGGAGAGAGAGAGAGAGAGAGAGAGAGAAAGAAAATGAACGCTGGGCCCTTCGTCTTAAGGTGTCTTATCTGTTTCCTAAAGGCAGGGATTTTAGGGGATGTTTCAGGAGAGGATCTCAAAAGAATATCCCTCAGCTTTCCAGGTGTGTCCTTTCAGGGTTATGTCTCCACTGACTGGTCGGTGCCAGGGCGGGGGGTCCTAATGTCGGCTGTGGCATCTCTCTGTGTGATTTTGCTGCATTCTGGGCCTGGAGCTGCAACACAGCTGAGGCCTAGGTGTTATCTCTAGTTTGACCAAACCTCTGTCTCTGTGGTCAACAGACCCGAGGCTTTGTTCCTAAGATGATTTGATGTGGGTCAGAACCCCTTTGTCCTGTCCTGAATGCTTAAAGGAGTGGGCATGCAAGGGAGTCATGTGAGGCTGTTCTCCAGCCCCCTTGTTTGTCCTCGAAGGGGTCTACCACATGACTAGCGACATGCCAGGGGAGGAAAGGTCAGAGGAGGGCCTAAACTACATGACAGCGATATGCTAGGGGATAAAAGGTCACCCTGGGGGCGAGGTCCCATCCTACAATACTTATGTCCCTAGTTCTGCCTGCTGCTAGGCGCCCAGGGCTTTCCACCCTGGTGACCTTCTGTCCCTGGCCTGTCGTTCTGAGTCTGCTTATCTAACTGCCTGCTACATCAGACCTGGCATACCAAGGATAATATATCAGAGTCATTCATACCAAGTTATAAATGGCTGGTGGATTTAGACCTCAAAGAAAAAAAATTAATTTTAAAGTCATTTTTTCATCCAAGTGAATCTTTAGCTGTAAAAGGCATTTAGAGGAGGCACATAGATAACTCGAGTCAGGAAGCTTCACTAACAACCTAGCACTCACTGTGGGGTGTGAGGGGCAGGCACTCAGGCGCTGCTCTTGCCAAGAGGATCATGAAGTGAGTTGTGGAACCAGGTCCCGGGCAGCAGAGGCCGAGACAGCCCGCATACCTCTGCTAGTGAAAAGCAGGTGATGGTCGTTCGGTTGGTCAGTCCAATATTTCTAGTCCCTGCGCTGTCTGTAGGATAGAGTCCATCAGAGGAAAATGAGTCAATTTGGGGGTGGTGGGGTTGAAATGGGTGCTGTGTGTTCAGCTCAGAAAGTGTAAAATGCAGCATTCTGAGTGGAGAAAAACCAGAGCCTCCTCAGCAGATGGACTGGTACCTCTCCTCTCCCTCCTCCCTGTTCCCTCTACTCTCCTCCCCAGCCCTCCTGAGGTGGGGGCAGGGGGAGTCAGAGTTCATTTTCAACCCAAAGGTGGGGTTTGGCTGTGCATCTACTGGACTTTGGGCTTCCTCTGGCTCCATCTGGACAGCACACAAGCCCACGTTGACCTTCCAGAAGCTCCACAGTTCAATCGGTGGGCCTGTGGGGGCCCATGAGCTACATGGAAAGGTTTCTTTGTGTGTGATCTGGGGAGCCGTGGGGCTCTGTTCCTAAAGGAGAGATGCACTGTGATTCAGAGAGTAAAGCTACGTATTTAAAGATCACTTGCTTTTGAACTAAAACTGATAGAGGAACAATTTGCAAGGCAAAAGTTGTATTCATTTGATGTGGATGAAAAAGTCACACTGCACTCAGTAGCCTTGTAGCAAATGGTCTTTATCTATAAAGGAAAAACAGAGCAGTTGTTCACA
The DNA here is from genome assembly GCA_028533065.1 of Trachops cirrhosus. NCBI lineage: Eukaryota > Metazoa > Chordata > Mammalia > Chiroptera > Phyllostomidae > Trachops > Trachops cirrhosus. The sequence continues at coordinate 149,303,015 of CM052540.1, read as the reverse complement.
GTAGAAATAAAAAGATCCCATAATTATGGGATAAATGAGTCACAGCCCTTAGTCAAATTAAGACCAAGATCTCACACAGGCTGGCCATGTAATTGTTTTGGTAATTACGTGGACTGGGCTGTGCAGAATAATTCATAGAAAACCCCTCTCTTAACACTTCAATATTATGTCATTATGTTTCAGTGGTTCAGTCAAGCTGGAGTGCTTGACCTCTATCTGATACATAGGGGATTTCTGGCTACCACGATTGTGTTGCTGAACCACCCTGGTGGTCCTTCGTGGACAGTCCTACGCGCTCCCCTGTCTTGTTCTTCGAGTTAACGCATCCCATTCACTGAGTGGCTGCGGATGTTCGATGGGCTGAGCTGCTAGAAGTAGATTGATTTCGCAGGAAGGCAGCACGGTCACAGCGTGACAGAGCTGCGTGTGCCCCGGTGACAGAGTCTCAGTCCGTTGTAAACACAAGAAATGCAGAACCCCGAAGAAAGCAAATTTATTATTCCTGGTGTTAATTACTTCATCTGTTGAACATTAGCACAAAATCACCGGCACAAAAAATTTTGATAATGTGAAAGAACTAGGTGCTAAATTGCGTCTCAAGTTCAGATCTCGTGAAGAAACATGTAAATTGGCCTGGCCAGTAACAGAGCGTTTGAAGAGCTTCATGGAAAAACCTTCTAGAAATGCTAGGCTTAAATTTGTATTACTTTTATATTACAGATATATTTTATAATATGTAATGAAATATAAACAGGTTATATGTTAAGATTCTTATCTTAAAGAATCTTAAATTTTTGTTACAGCTTTTTGTCTTTATGCATTTCTGCAAACTGTCAAAATGAGAACAGCTGACTGAGAATTTAGATGTCCTGCTTAGAAAATGTGTTCTCTGAGCATCTCCTGCCCTGGGGCCAGCCATTCTGTAAGGGTGTGGACTTGCCAGAACGTTTGTGATAATACCAGTTGGTGCACATCTTTCACCTGTTCGTATTACCTGTGCAACTTCTCACTCTCTTGAAGTCTTCAGAGCTTTTTAATGAAATTGTTTGGCTGCAAATGTGGCTCATACTATATTTAAAATCTCTTTCTCTTGTTTTACCAAACTTTCAAACAACTTTAGATTCACAAGATTCATCGTGATTCAGGAGACAATTCTCAGACAGGTGAGAACACTTCAGTTTCACTCTCGTACACCCAGGCAGCGTCTGTGGGTTCACGTCTCTGAGTTTCTCTGAGGAAGTCTGGATTGCGCACCACCACCCCAGAACTGGGATCGCTGAAATCTGAGGGCTGGTATCAGAAGGTCGGAAAGCCGGAATAAAGGCAGAATCCCTTCACATTTTTTGAGTATTCTTTCATGGCAGCCTTTTCTACCTAATGCCACCCCTTCCTGGTTTTCTTTTGCTGGCTAGAGACCATGTAGCACAGATAAACCTAAGGTGGAGAGTGGCCCAGCAGTCCAGGGGAGGTGCGTTGTTCAACCATGGCCAGCCTTCTCTTTCTCTGCAGCAGCCAGTGGCTGTTCAGTTGGAAAACGTGGGTGGGCCCTGGCCTGGGAGTCAGGAGCACTACTGAGTCACCATCTCTGCTCCCCGCTCCCTTGCCTCATTCCTCGGGCAAGACTCTTGCCTCTCTGACCCTTGGTTTCCTCAGCCATAAAATGATGACTTCTATATTTGAAAGGTCTGAAATTCTCTGATCATTAAAGGGAAAAAATCAGTCTACTACCAAAGGTATAATAAAGTTCTCGTTCTTGCACACACAACACAATAGTGGCCCTCCAGCCACTAATGTGTAAGTCCGATCCTGGGCTATTGTTTAGTCCTTCTCCTTGATTCTAGGGTGGACCATACCTTATCCTACTCAGAAAGATTTCATTTGTTCTTTCTGATCTTCATTTGTAAAACTAACAATTTTACAACAAGATGGAATTAACAATGCCTATCTTGTTGTTATGAGGATTAAAGGAGAAAATGTACGTCATATCTAGCAGTACTGAGTATTTAACTATTTAGCTTTCTTCCTCTCTCCCCACCTATCTCCTCTCTCTCAGTGGTTTTGGTTTACTTCTTTTAACATTTACAGCAAGACTATTATTTTAACTCACTTAAGGCCTTCTGGGTGCCAAAACCTGTTACAAGCATTTTCATATCCTTTAAAGTGCCTAGGATTGCCTTGCACATAATAGACACTCAATAAATACTCACAAAACATTGATCAATTGAAGCCACCCCATCTTGGAAAGCACAGGTTCTACTATTCATTAGCTCTTTGACCTTGAGCTACCTGCGTAATCTCTCCAAGTTTAAATTTCCTCATCGGTAAAATTGGGATCGTGCTAAGTAGCTTTTGGCGCTGTGGCGATGGCCAGACATGCTGTCCCTGTGACGGGAGTGTTGAAGCAGCGTGTCTGCGGCATGGCCGGCACGCGGCACACGGTGGCTGCTTTTAAGTTGGTGACGCTGTCTGTTCTGCCATTGAGCATAGCTATTTAAAACACCTTTACCCTTCTTTTCCCTGGTTTTTAAATTCATTCCACAAGCATCTGTTAAGGGAATGAATAATGAATTCTTTGACTTAAATGGCCTTTATTGAAGAATAATTTCTAGAAACTTTAAATCATTTCTATTGCTATAATTTCTCTTAATTTCAATGGAGATAAAATCAGGAGGAATAATCAGGGTCCATCTTTGCATGATTTCTAATGAATGAGTTAGAATTCCGCTGGACAACCTGGGCCACCAGCTGTGAAACTAACCTCCCTACTTTCGTTTTATTGAGAAACATTTTGAGGAATTCCTGTGTTCTTTAATCTTGAATTTAACCTTGAATCTGCAATAAATTCAATTGAATTATTTTCTGGTAAACAAATGTTAGGAACGTACCTGATTATTAAGTCCCTGAATAGGCTAAAAACGAGTGACCACTGTTAGTTTCTGAGGGTTTGAAAGCTGCCCTGTGCTCCCAACAATATGATTTAAAGTGCCACTACCTGTAGTTTTTTAATAAAGAAATACTGAAATTCATATCCAAGGATAGAAAAATTATTAAGACCGAGTCTGGAAGGCAAGATTAGGCAAAAGGATAGCAAACATTTTAAGTTAGATCATTTAAGGCGCATCTCTATGGCTATAGTGTTCAGATTAATTTTATAAAAGTTCTGCCTTTAAATGTATGAATTTCTGCATTCTACTTTACAACAGTATACTGTAAAAATACATGTATAATTCATGTTTAGTTACTGATTTAGCCTTTTTAATTGAATCCAATTTTTAGGACACTAAAGTAAATGGTTAAGAAAAGGTGATCTAGGAATGTGTCTAAGACATATCATGAAGTGAAAACAGCAAGTAGAAGAACATTATAACAATATCCCATGTGTGCCTAAAAAGAAGGTCTATATGCAAAAGAGCAGCTCAATAATAATAGCCAACAAGAGCCACATGCTTAGCAGGCACTGCTCTAAGTGCTGTCCGCGGATTAACTTGTCTCCATCCACAACAGCCCACGAATGAGATGCGCCAGCTTTCCTCCCTGGACAGACGTGGTTACTGAGACACCAGAAGTAACATTGCCCAGGTTACACAGCTACTAGATGGAGAGTGGAGACTTCAATTTGGGCAGTGTGGCTCTGGAGCTGGTCCTCTTATCTACTACACTGTCATCTACCTTTTTGGGTGTCACCAGACAAAAACTTTTTCTCTCTTGAAATACCATTTACCGGTGTCTGAGAAACGCACTCTCTTGCTGGAACCTGCATGTCTGCCTCCCGTCTTAGCACAGGAAGGAGCAATTCTGTTATAGTTAAGTTTCTCTCCCTCCTCAAGTGTGGCTCCCACAAGAAGCCAACGCCCCAAAAGTGCATGTTTCTGGAGCCAGCTCTGCAGCCTGGGCATTTCTGTCCCTTGGTCTTCACTGGTGGCATGCACCCTATGCTTATTAGATCTCGCCTTAATGTGACAGCACATTCTGAGTGTTAAATGCAAAGCCTGGAAAAACTTACATAGAATTTGAAGTGCTTTTGCCCCTCAGAAAATGGGGACAAAAATGAGAGTTTAGTTTTTGGAAATTGTTCGAGTATAAAACTGCTTTTTCTTCTCTTCCTTCCTGGGGTGGGCAGTCTGCATCGCTTGATGAAATCACATCCTCAGGAGAGCCTGCAAGACCATGTAGAGGTCTGACTTTTCGGAGAGGTCTAAAATTGGTCCAAATTAGTTTCTCAAGTAAATTAAACTCTCTGAGGATTTCACTAGTATTTTATTTCCTCAAATACCCCCTTTAGAGCCTCCTCCATTCAGTTAAATGTATTTGTACTTCAGGTCAAAATGAACCCCCCAAAATTTCCCCTAAGTTTTCATGTTTATTTTTAAAAAGAGTTTATTAATGGAACTAAATAAGCCTTGGCCATAAGCCCCACTTCCACGATGCAGTGAGGTGCCACAGGAGAAGGGCATCCCTGTACAACTGAGGTGACTGGAAGTCTGTGCGCGGTGCTCAGCTGAAGAGAAAGTAGTTTCCTGTTTCTTAGAAATATTTTATAGTGTGTGCGCAGTGTCCTTGTTTTCTTTGGAGGATGAGGGGAAGAGTGTTTCCAAACTTCACCTGCGAACAAGCTGATAACTAATCTGTTTTAATTACTCATCTGAACTCCTAGAGTCTCATTCACTCAGATACAAGAACAGGAGGAGAGAGTCCATTGATGTGAAATCAATATCATCTCGAGGCAGTGACGGTAAGAAGTTTTTCAGATTTTCTTGACTTTTTTAAAGTGTAGAAAATGACAGAAGAATATATTAAAGAATTTGTCAGCATATAAATCAAACCCCATAAGAATAGGATTTCAAATGAAATAGCCTTTACCCTCAGAGGCAGTAGACTTTTTAGGCCTTTCCATTCTTTATTTTTTTTTACTTTCCACAGTGTTTGTCTTCTCTTTGAAATGACTTGAGGCTTGTTCCTTGGTGGCCTAAAGCACATTGGCCCATAGCCACCAGAGTAGCTCAGTTTCAGTAGCTGGGTTGCTGTTGGGTGCTGGCAGCAGAGAGGGGACCAGAATCGTGGTTTCCTAACTCCATCACAAACCCAGTTGTCAGTGTTCCTATTACATGCCCTTACTTTCCCTTAATAAAATGTCACAGGTAAATTGTGAAACAGTATTGAGCAAAACATTTTCTGAATTCAGTCAGGCCTAATCCATCCATTGGATTTGCAGGGAGATGGGAAAGCCAAAGATGATTCTGAAATTTCATCCCTCTGTGCCTGGAAGCTATAAGCACCGTTTACAGAAATAGGAAAGTCTCCACGTGTGGCTGGGTAGGGGCCGAGGAGATGATAAACTTCGTTTTTGTGGAGATGCAAAGGAAGCTAAAATGCAAGGCGGGAGCTTGGGTCAGAGATGTGGGTTGGGGAGTCCTAGAGGTAACAGATGAGCAGAGGAACATCTCTAGGGAAGAATGTAATGAAACACAGGGTCTGAGTCGAAGGCTTGAAAGTACACCCTCAGTGAGAGGGTGGCAGGAGAACTAGGGCCACTGAGGAGGACCGGAGAGTGGGGGTGAGTCCTGTGGATACAGAGTCACGTGAACCAAGAGCAAGAGGACAGCAAAAGAAAGGAGAGGGCTAGCAGTGTCAGGCGCTGCAGAGATCAGAGAGCTTCAGCGCTAAGAACAGACTCGTGGGTTTCACTCATTCGGTTGGTTTTTATTTGGCAAATGAGGACAAATTCTATGTATGAGGAGGGGATGGTTAGTGGCTGACAGAAAGGAGAGAACTGGGGTGGTAACTGAAGAGGATAAATTGGAAGGGCAAGGGAAGGACCTTTCAGTCCCTCAGGGCACAATGGGCAGCTCAATATGAGGGAAGTGGCTAAACTAGCACGAGCCAAAGACTCTAAAGAGAAGATGGACAGCTCACAGAGGGAGAGGGATAAACGACAGGGCATGTAAGGAGGGTGGACTGAAACACCTTCGGGTGGCTGGAGGGTGCAGATATACAACATGTTAGCTGGGGAGGGTGACGACTGAGGGGACTGCAACTACATGAGCTCAGTTTTCATAGCAGAGTTTGCATGGCGACCGTCATCCCCACAGAGCACGGGAAGTGCAGGGCGAAGAGCACAGGTGTGCAACGTGGCTGCTCTGGCAGCAGAGGGACCACAAAGACGGCTGGGCAGCAGGCCGGCTCTGCTGCTGTGGCTAGATTAAGGGATCCCTTCTATACCACACAGCTTCTGCCCCTCCCGCCTGCCTCACAGGGAGGGGGAGGAAGATCTGATGAGAACAGTGCTTTTAAAGTAAAGCCTCCACCTTTCGAATTTTGAATCACATGTAAGCATTACCTGTTCAAAAAAAGAAAATTATTTTAAAATGCAAGTTGCTACAGATTAGAGCTAGAGCCACCATGGGTTCTGGGTGTGAAGAACCTAACAGCTCAGGGATGTGAGTGCCTGGCCCTAATTCATACTGAGCATGGGTTCATTCTTCTGCCCACGCCCCCGACCTGGGCTGCGCCTCCCCTCCCACACTGCACAGTTATCCAGTTACATGGGCAGTGGCTAAGGGCCAAAAGTGATGGAACTGCCCACAATGGGCTGCAGTGACTTATGAGGAAGTAAGTCCTGTGGGGTGATCAGGCTGTTGGGATGGGGTCTTGGGATCCCATCAGCCCTCTCTGAAATTTCCCTGGTGGACCTGGAACTCCTTCCTGCCACCAAAGTTCCAGGCCAGAACATGCTTTCCAAACTCTGGCCAGTAGTAGCCATGTGCTTAGCCTTTTAGGATTGAGAGACGGGTGAATTCACTCCTTTGAGAAACAGGCCCCCCAGTCCATGATGGGCTCCTTTGCTTAGCCACGCTGAGCCACCAACACCAGGTACACCTTTCTTGACCTCTCCAGCACCGAGCCTCCAGAACCGCCGCTATCCATCTATGGCCAGGATCCACTCCATGACCATTGAGGCGCCCATCACAAAGGTGAGTGGCAGCTGCTGCCTCTACTTTACAATCAGGGTCACCCAGCACTGGGCTATGTTTTAGAGATAAAATGATAAATGACATACCATTGACATCAGTGAGTTTGCAGTCTAGTAGAGGAAACATATTAAACAAACACAATGATATGTAGTTATAAATTGCAATAACTTCCATAGAGGGAAACAGGGTTTATGAGAGGAAATTAGATGAGGCCCTATTTGGGGTGTGTGGGAGGGAGGGTGTCTGTAGAGGAAGTAATGTTTGACGTGCGACATGAAGCATGCACAGATAGAGAGGAGATGGGGGAAGATTCCAGGCAGCAGTCACAGTAAGGGAGAGCACTGGGGTGGGGAAGGGGGACTGGAGCATTTGAGGGCCCGAAAGAAAGGGTGGCTGGAGCTTGGAGACAGAGAGGAGAAGACAGCGGCATGGAGCTAGCTGTGCAGGGCTTAGTTCATTCTGGTCAATTGGCCACAAGTTTGTATTTCAGTTTATGTGTAGTGGAAACCACTGAGGGGCTGAAAGCAGGGAGGGACATTATCAGTTATGCAGACGGTGGGTTGGAGATGACAAGAGTGAAAGTGAAGAGGCCAGTTAGGGGGGTTTTCCAGAATTTCAGGCAAGAAATGGTGTTAGCTGTACTAGAATTATAGCGGGGAAGATGGAGAGAAATGAATAGATCAGAAAATATTTAGGGGTGGAATCAATGTGACTTGGTGATTCATTGTATTGTTGGGGGTGGCGGGGGGGAGAGCGGAGGGAAAGTGACGTGCAAACCAGGGCCTCTCAGGCTTTAGTTTGCATATGGGTAGAGGCGCCTTTTTCATCACAGTGTGGAAACCAGAGGAAGCAGCAAAGCTCCCTGTCTTCCATGTTTTGGTTATGTTTGCTTGCTGGCTTTGGGGAGAGGGGAGCGAGACCATGAGTTCGGTTTTGGACATGTACGTAAGATACTCCAACAGGTATGTCAGGTAGGCAACTGAATATACAGGTCTGGAGGTCAACGAGAGTTCAGAGCTGGGATGTAGATTTGAGAGTCTCTGCACAGGACGGTATGTGTCCAAAGTCATGGAAATGAATGAGCTCGTCCCTGGAAGGCCTGGGGAGTGAGGAAAAGGCAGTCGCCCCGTAGGAGGAGAGGGCTGGGGGGAAAGTGCAGCAGAGGAGCTGAGGACGTGTCATCGGTGAGGCAGGGAAGGGAGTGCTGTGAAGGCCCTGGGCACTCTGGTCAACGTGTTATCATCTGATTTCTTTTGGATTCCAGGTGTATATACACAGGAAGTGGAATCCTAATGTCCTCAATTTTTTTCTTTCTTTACCTCCTTAGGTTATAAATATAATCAACGCGGCCCAAGAAAACAGCCCTGTCACAGTAGCAGAAGCCTTGGACAGAGTTTTAGAAATTTTACGGACCACAGAATTGTACTCCCCTCAGCTGGGTACCAAAGATGAAGATCCTCACACCAGTGATCTCGTCGGAGGCCTGATGACTGTGAGTGATGAGGAAAATCCAGAAATGCTGGGGACATGGCATTAAGTGTGTACTAGGCTACACATGCCATGTAACACGCACTGTTACCTGTATTACAGAAATACCTATCATGAGGGCGAACATCAGCATAACCAGAAGCATATGCACCAGAATTTATGGGTGTGGTATTATTAGTCAAGGAATTCTTGCATTTATCTCCTGTAAAGCTGACTGACCACAGCAGTGGGAGACAGCACCCCCTTCAGAACTCGTGTACCATACGGAGTTCAGAGGCAAGCTGATCCAGGGCGAATATGCATGATGGGGCCCTTGTTCACTTCTTCCCCTTGACCTGGTAGGCACAGCCTTGGATCGAGGTCATGGCTAGGTTTCCTCTGCCCTGAGGCTCTTTATGTAATTGGAAGGGTTTGTATTCGGACTGCGGCACTAGTTACCAAAATCTTAGCTGTAGAATCCTTTCTTTAAATAAAAGCTTATATAGAAGACCCCTTTAGAATAAGCTAAAAGCAGAGTGGAGGTGCTCTGGCTTGGTGGGGGGCAGGGGGGTAGCCCCCCACCCCACCCCTGTCCAACACTTAGACACCAGACACCTGCACTTGTAACCACCAACCGTGGCTGGTTTCCAAGGACTCACCCTGTTCTAGTGTTTTACTGTGATCTGTTTGGCTGTGATCATTATTTATAAGCAAGTGAAGAAAAAGAAGAAAAGTCAAATGATTCATTATATTCAGCCTCTGTTCCTTATCAGAGGCTGAAGCTGGAAGAATTCTCTGGGAGAAAAACAAAGTCTGAGAGTCATCTATGAGTTTTATTTTAAAGGCTGTTGTCTAGCCCGGCCACCAAATGCTGTGTGGACTGGCTTTCTGATCCATTCTCCTTGTTCCTACTAAAGGTCTCTGATGAGCCTATAAGCTGAGGCACCTCCTATTCCCTGCCTGCCCCTGGGCTGGCCTTGGTTGCCCCATCCCAATCCAGCGTGGGCTTCAGTTAGAGCGCTGGCCAAGGTCTCTCAGGAAGGTGGCCACTGCAGAGCTGCAGCAGAAGGGTTCTGGTTCCTGGAACAAGTTACCTGTCCTCTCCTCCCTGCCGCCATGCCGCCCTGGGGTTCCTCTCCACGTAATGCTGTCAGAGAAGAGAGAACGGCAAGGAAAACACAGTGGAGTCCCTGTGAGGTCTGTCTTAGAGGCAGGGCAGTTGTGCCCATTGTTGACTTATCTTTCATTCAGCTGTAAAAATTAAGCTCTTGACCTAAAGATCCAAGGTGTGACTTCAGGGGAACACTTTCTAGGGATGACAAACCATTATAAATTATATGAACAATTATAAAAGATCTTAAGAAATTAGGCACTCGGGGATAGAAAATGAAGGGAAGGAAACTGAGATGCAAGAATATCTGGGGACTAGTTCAAGTTCAAGAGCCTAGTAAATACCAGAACACTGGAATTCTGTCCCTCCGAAGATCTCAAATCCAGAAGCTTTTCTTTTAAGTGCTAACAACAATGCTTATGTTACAAAACAGAAAATAAAGTTGGGGAAGATTAGATATTAATCAAAATTTAGCTCAAACTCTTTAAGGCTTTACATTAAGGACTTCCCAGATGTGGCCCATGGCATTGTATCCCTAATAAGTGAATCGAGTAACACAGTCCCTATGAGGGAAGTAGGGTCACTTCAAAACCACACCTATCCAACCCAAAGCAAGTTCACTTCTGTGATGTCACTAATGTGCCTTCAAAATGCCAGAAAAGAAAGATGGCCTGAGAACAGAGCCAACTCACAGCTCAGTGTGGGCCCTGAATGCGGTCATTCACACCTCACCCTCAGTTCTCCATCTCCGGGGCTAGCAGCCACGGAGGGAGACTATCCTGTGTCTTACAGCTATTGTTCTGGTTTCGTTTCAAGCTGCAACTTGGAGTTCCAGATTGACTAGGTTATTCAGCAATCAAATATCTTAGGCTAACGAAAAGAATGAGAAAATGATACCAGCATGTAAAATGTGCTTCTAATAGCATCTTTCTTCATTCTAGGATGGCCTGAGAAGGTTGTCTGGAAACGAGTACGTGTTCACTAAGAGTAAGTCACCATCTGTCTGCTTTGTTTCGTACAACTGGTCTCTGGCCTGTGCATCCCCAGTGCTGCGATTATTTGGTGTGGGTTGCAGGGCTGGGGGAGCTCGGTGCTACTTCCTGTCGGAGTTTAAGCGTCTCTAATGGTCTACTCTTGAAACCAGGTCTCCTAATTAAATTTACTTCTCTGAACACTGTCAGAATAAGAACTTCAAATCTCTATACATTTAAACAAACTGAATTATTTTTCTATTTGAGGGCCTTGAAATTAGCAATATAAGAGAAGAGCCCTGAAGTGAAAATCTCCCTACTCTGGGGAGTTCAGGACTGACTTCTGCAGGAGCAGCCATGAGGGTGATGACAGATGCTCCAGGGCCCTCCAGGTCCCACTGTTAACCAGCCTCCCTGCCCCATCTGTTTGCCCAGACGTGCACCAGAGTCACAGTCACCTGGCGATGCCAATAACCATCAACGATGTCCCCCCTTGTATCGCCCAGTTACTGGATAATGAGGAAAGTTGGGAGTTCAACATCTTTGAGTTGGAAGCTGTTACACATAAAAGGTATGTGGCTTCTCTGGCTGCAGGCAGGGAGGACTGATGGCCAAGCTCAAGACTTGCACATCGGGGAACTTCGAGGGAAACGTGAGTCCTTGCCACAAGGGACCTCACAGGCTGTGCCTTTCTTGCCATGCTGGGGGAGTGTCGACCGAGCAGACCATGGCCCCTGCGTGAGCTCCTTTAAGGAGAGACAGTATTAGTGGGTAAGACATGGGATCAGCCTGGTGATGACCCAGGACGAGGAAATACTCAGGCCTTTTCAGATCTGCCCAGATAATTCCTTTGTGCTAATGTGCCAAGAGTTCTAAGTATTCACAGCCCCAAACTTGTTGACGCTCCACCTTATACAATGAGTTTAAGAGCACCATAGGCTTCTCTTCTGATCCGTTCTGTAGGCAGGGTGAGGGTTAGATAACTCACAAAGTCCTCTTCTTACAGCAGAAGGCTACGTCTTCCAGGGGTGTAAGTCTATCAGGATGTAGGTACCTCTCACCTATAAGTAACATAACTCTACATGATATGACTTGGCCGAGACCACACAAGCCATTCCTTTTGTCCTTAGGCTCAGTAACTTCCTCAGGGGACACAAAGGAAGTACAGAGCCTGTGTGGAAGTGCAGATGGAGAGGAACTACCAGGGGTCTTTCTTGGTTGTTAGAGCCACTGCAGGCAACAACAAAGAGAAACTCCAGAAATCATTTGGATTGACCACCATGAGGCACCTAGTTTCAAATAAGTGGCTAGTGAGGAGATGTCCTAGCTGCTTCTCACTGGGGGAGGAGACGTTTTATGCCCCTGTGCATGTGGAATAAGTGTCAGAAGAAAAAATACCTTCATTCCACATTCCTCAGTACCATCAAAGAAAGCAGTTTTTGGACCAGTGAATACAATGAATCAGGGTTTGTTTTCCTGTTTTCCAGGCCATTGGTTTATCTGGGCTTAAAGGTCTTTTCCCGGTTCGGAGTATGTGAATTTTTACGCTGTTCTGAAACTACTCTTCGGGCCTGGCTCCAAGTGATTGAGGCCAACTACCACTCCTCCAATGCGTACCATAACTCCACCCATGCCGCTGACGTCCTGCATGCCACCGCCTTCTTCCTCGGAAAGGAAAGAGTGAAGGTAGAATTCTGGCATCATGATCTAGTTACTTGCCTAGACTGGAGACCCAAGGATTCAATCTTAGTACCTATTTTAGGCAAAGAGCTGTTTTGTAACCGATTTGACAGGTTTTGTCGTGGTAGTGGTTGCTGTTGGCTACAATTTGACTGGTCCTTCGGTGCTGTAAGGACATAGCCTTTTCTCCTAGCCCTCCCTCTCAACCTCCCTCTCCCTTCCCTCAAATGTCTAAAATAATGATCTAAGCCACCATAAAGAGTCCTTTACATGCCTGGCAGACCCATGAATGAACACATTCTCCAAATGTTCACAGGGAGCCCTTTGTAAAACTGGGTTAGAAGACAGAATTTAAGTATTATACCAAATGGCTAGTAGGTCTAGAGGTTACGTTTTAGGACTAGAATTTGGCCATTGGTATATTATAATCCAGATAGTACTGAGCACTTCGGCATCGTACTGATTTGCATACGTGTATGTGTGTGTGTGGTGTAGGTGTGGATACGTTCATCTGCATATTGACAACTGTTGTGAGATTCTGAAAGAGGTCCTTGTCCCTCTGTCTTACTTCGAAGTCAGTACTGCCAGGTGCAGGTGCTGGTTCACAGGGCAGCCCTCTGCACACCCCATCGACAACTGGCAAGAGAGCCCGTCTCCCCTCCTTGCCAACTGTCATCATTTGCACGATGAAGCTTGTAATCCCTTTGCTACAATTAGAACTAAAGCTTAGACTATTGCTACCCCTGGGGCAAGTGCTGAAATCCACATTAATCTGCAAATGCCTGGCAGTGGATCTTTTTTTTTAGCTGTAAGTCCTGGTAGTTGAGGAAAACTGTAGTGGGCCAGGTAGAGGGAAACAGGAATGGCACCAAAATGGGGAGGGGGCATTTCCTTCTCAGCCTTGCCAAATCCTAGTATCCATTTTCATCAGCAAGAAAGCAAAAAATGTGTTCCAAGAATGATGCTTTTGAAGATTTTTGTCTCCTACTTTAGAAAAAGGTGTGATCCCAGGTGGTGTCAGCCTGTTTCTATAGCACTTATCTTTGAGGAACTAAGACACTTCCAGGTTTCCATTCCAGCTTCGAGGTCCTCCACTTTATACTGCATAGATACTACACAGCTGAGGTCACCCACTGCCAACCGAGCACAGGACCTAGGGCCTTAACCCAAGACCAAAGTGATCTACAGCTACTGCAGCCTTGAATTAAAGATGAACCCCACTTATACAGACCCACTCTAGAAAAACAAGTATGTGTGATAAATTAGGGAACCCTTAGTCACTTTATTATCTTCCTTAATCTTCGTCCCCTAAAATAAGAATTTTTTGTTTAAATTCTGAGTTCTGCTAATGCATTCAGACTCTGGTTGAATATCTCAAGTAGCAGCAATAGAAACAAGTCTAAGAGTAGACATAATGTACTCACAATGCAAGACATTTTCTAACTCTGGCAGCCCCTGCCAGAGAATTGGAAAATTTCAAGCTGTAAAGAACCACGGAGAACTGGGCTGGAAGGGGCTCCTGAGCGCAGAGGTGTAGTCAGCAGCCCGGGGTCACTGGTTAGTCCATGTGAGGGACTTCAAGTGGGATTCACTCCCGAGGCCTCTTCCCCCAGGCCCACAGCCACTGATGAAGAGTCAGGGAAGTGTGTTTTTTATCAAATTCCCATGTTGTGTCACCCCTAATTTCTTTGTGCGATAAGGCTAAAAATCTTAGTGTCCCTATGACATAGCTCCACACCCTCAGCCCAGCCATCTGGATAACATGCCCTTCAACTGGTTACGGCCCCTATCCTCTGCCCACTCCTGCTGGCTCCCAGGAACCACTGCAAGTGGACAGGTCAGGAGAGCCAGCCTTCTGTTGCTGTTCTCCTGGTGTGACTATTTACCCAAGATGAGGAACTGTTCAAGGCTGATCCAGAAGGGTGTTCATTCTGGCCAGTTTGCCTCAGTATGATCTAGATCTTTCCTGCTGGTCAAAGGGGAAAAAATGTGCAGAAAAGTCTGCACCTCAAAGGGTTTGGAATTCTCCTGTTGTGGGTTTGGGGGGAAGCTTTCTTCCCCAGACAGCCCCACTCTCCCACAGAGGCCTTGCTTCTCCCTGTGCTAGTGAGCAGGCCCAGTCTTCCTCCCCCACCCCCCAGTCTTGTCAGACGCTGCATTATCACACAGCCCCGCCTACACTGCGGGAGGTGGCCCATTAGTGGTGCCTTTGTAAAGGTGCCAGGTTAAATCAGTCAGTGCAAGCTGGAAGGAAAGGTAGATCTCATCTAGTGCTATTTGTGTTTACTCCAGTTACATGAACCTCTATCGATGAATTTTACAATTGGCCCCAGGCTCCACGCAAGATTGAGCCTACCCTAGGAGCACTGGCTGAGGGCCCGATGGGTCCTCACTGCCTGGGCAGAATCAGTCAGGGTGGAGCCCAAGTTGGTAGCCAGCCCTGCAGGTAAGCGTGGCCTCTCCTGACCAGCAGCAAAATGGGAACAGGCACATTTGCCTGCTCTGAGCATCACGTAATCAGTCTTGGAGAAGAGCTGAGAAGAACAGCACTGACTGCTGACCCCATTCAGGAAACCTGCTGTGCGGCCAGGGGCCAAGCCAGGGTTGCTGCTAGCCCCAGGTCACGGCTGGGAATGGAAATGGCTCCCCTCTGGCAGGGAGGGCTTTCAAGAAAGCCTTCAGCGCTGAGCTTCAGACTCATTGTTCCTTACCTGTTAGCACTGGGGTAGTTTTTCCTCCCTCAGCCTATGAATACAAGTTGGGACTATCAAATATGCCCAGCCCTCCAGCCTCATCTTGGGGGTCACTTTTCCCCTCATTTAACCTTCAGTGAATAAACCACTTTTTCTGTTTCACCTCGGGAGCATCATAGGCTGTTCTGCCTGGAATTCTCTGCCTTGCCACTTGTGCCGGGGCAATGCCTGCTTATCCCTAAGGCTTCGGCAGGCAAGGCACTTCCTAGAGAAGCCATCCCTGCCCAGCCCTGGACCTGTGCTGTCCAACGTGCTGGCCATTAGCCACATGTGGCTATTTACATTTAACTGAAATTACAGAAGTTGAAAAACTCAGTTCTTCAGTCGCACTGTTTACATTTCAAGTGCCCAGTAACCACCCATGACTAGGGGCTACCGTATCAGAGAGTACAGACAGAAACGTGCATCACCACAGAAAGGTGAATGGGCCGCACTCCCCCAGACTACATCAGGCCCCATGGTTACATTCTCAAAGCTCCTCTAACACCCTTATTAGCACATCTCACAGTGTTACTTTTATTTGTGTGGGTGTTCTTTTTTTTAACTAATTTGTGCCTTCCCCAATGATGAGCTCCACTAGGGCGGAGAGGACGCTGGCACCGTGCATCACTGCAGCTGCTGCGCGGTGCGTGGCAGCTGGGCGCCCAGTGGGCATCCAACAGGTTACCAGATGAATGAACTCACACGGGACAGAGTCTCTAATACAACAGTAGCCCACTCAATAACGTCCTCCAAAGGCTGTGAGCTGAGAAAACACTTGTATCCCCTGATTCTCGAGTTAATTACAGAATGATAACTGTAGGAGGGTTTCCCTTTTTGCCTTTACCACCTGCTAGCCCTGAATTTTGATCTGACAACGCCCCCCTTCACCTCATTTTCCTGGGAAAATTCTTCACACCTCGTACTGCTGGGTTCTAATCAGTCTACCTTCGTGTGAAGAGTTGTGTAGTATCTGTGCCACTTACTGCCACTCTCAAAACCTTTCAGAAGTATGCAAATCAAGCTAGTATCTGTGACCACAGGCCACTGTCCGCTGTCTCTGCTCACGGAAGAAACGTGGCAGCACCACACGCAGGCATCTGAACAGGCCCATTTGGCTTCTTCCAGCAGAAGAAGTGGAGTGAATAGACTCTGGGAAAAAGCTTTAGGTAGCCACTATATCCTTCCAGATGAGTCACAGCACAGCAACGTGTCCCAGGGAGGCTCCTAGCTTCTAGGAAGTCAGAGACGGCTCAGTAGGCTGGGGAGAACATTCTGACAATCCCCACCCCGCAGGCCTCTTCCCTCCTGAGAGACAAGGATGAGTAAAGCTCTCTTGCACCAGGTGGGTAACACTCAACCTTGCCTCCCCTGACCCCAGGGCAGCCTCGACCAGCTGGATGAGGTGGCAGCACTGATCGCTGCCACAGTCCATGACGTGGACCACCCGGGAAGGACCAACTCTTTCCTCTGCAACGCAGGCAGTGAACTTGCTGTGCTCTATAATGACACCGCCGTCTTGGAGAGTCACCACACAGCCCTGGCCTTCCAGCTGACGGTGAAGGACAGCAAATGTAACATTTTCAAGAATATTGACAGGTTGGTTGTACTGGTGCTCCTGGGCTCAGGTACAAGTAGCATCCCTAACTTCTCCAAGTACTCAGCATCCTCTTAGGGGAAAGGAGAAGGGGCAGCAGGTTACACCACTGTATCAGAGAGTAAAGTAATAGCCTTGCCCTTGTAACCTTAGTTGTTATTTTCAGACTTTCATCTTTTTAAATCTCATTTGGTCTTCAATGAGTTCATGAAAATGTTTCATGCACAGCAACTCTGTAAATATTGACTACATAACTAATTAGTAGATATTTTTATCCTCCTAGGAGGAGAGCCCATCTTTTGGGTAACTCAAGAAAAGTATATCCTTCCCTGTCTTTCCCCAGCTCGATTTGTGGCCACCTGAAACCCTAACTCAGGAGGAGGATGGTCTACAGGTCCCAGCAGGGCAACAGTTGGGCAGGTTTCCGCCTCAGTGTTGTATACTCTTCTGCTGAGAGCTGGCCAAATGTGGACACGCAGGAGCAGTTCCTCTTGCCCGCCACAACCCTGCAGTCGGGCTATGCTTGCTTCCCACATGGCACCAGCCAGGCTGGAAGGCAGGCCCCTGGGAGAGGGCAGAGCGCAGTCAGGCCTCACGGCCCACCTGTCACTATGAACCTGTCAGTTTGGTCCCAAGAAATCTGAGAAATATGGAGAACAGTTATTCTGCCTTCAAATTAAGTTTCATCAGTACCAAGGACTGTTTTTAAAACTTTCACAAAGAATTCGTTTCAACAGCCAATTTTATTCGTGTCCCTGTTCTGGCTCTTGAAGTTACAAGATGATAGGAACTGGACAGTAATCTGGGACAGGGTTGTTGCTCCATCCATTACAATTTCTATCTAATTGTAATTCAGAGAATTATTTATTAATGAAAAACATTCTTCCATATTGAGAAAACATTCTTCCAATGCCATCACTGAAAGAAATAATGACAATTCCCTGCCTCGCAGGAGGACATCTGGTCCTGTCCAAAACATCCACACCAAAAGGTCCTTGAAATTCAGACATGTCCGAAATATGCAGAGCTAATATAAATCCTGCTCTTCCAGAATGTTCAAACCCCAACCCATCTACCCAGACCCATGTGCCATGACCAGCTAGGCTACCAATGCAAGAAGGGTTATTACTGGCACAGCCACAACACAATTATTAGACCAATAAAACATAGTATTTTTTATGTATTAGTCCTGTAAACCAGAAGTGTAAATAAATGTTATGGGCTATTTGAACTCAAGGACATTTTCGAAGCATGGATGTTTTAGACAGGACCAAATGCCCACTAATCATTCTCTATATGAAGAATCACTGTCTGCACTGAATGCAATAGGACAGTTCATCCGGTTGATGTACCAGCCTTATAGGGAAGGAACTTGTCATTTCCTTCTCTCTCACTGTCTTGATGTTGCCAAGACAATATAGAAAGGAATCATCTTGTAAAATAAGTGCCTACCATATGACAGGTTACTTTATAATGGATATTCATAAATCATATGAAGAGGGTCAGCTGTCACTGGGGAAAATGGAAGAGCATCAACAAGTCCTGGTTTAGTGGAAAGATAAGCAGGCCAACTTTTTTGGTGTCTGCACTCATTTCATAACCCCAGCTCCCTCACAGAGTGTGGGAAGTGTGGGGACGTGGCAGCAGAGCAGTTCTATTTCGGGACGTGATGTGAACAAGGCTCTTTTGTCTTCTGGTTATTTTAGGAACCATTATCGAACGCTGCGCCAGGCTATTATTGACATGGTCTTAGCAACAGAGATGACAAAACACTTTGAACATGTGAACAAATTTGTGAACAGCATCAACAAGCCAATGGCAGCTGAGGTAAGCATTTCCTATGTAATAAGATACATCAGAGTATATTTCCATTAGAGCCTACTCTGTCTGGCCTCAAAGCATTTTCTCTCTCAAATGCAAGGAAATTATTTGCTTGAAGTTGGAAAAGAAGGGTTGAAAGTGCTGGCCTTTCTTCAGGGCAAGAACAGATTGAGTGTCCACAGCAACTCCAAGCTCCTTGAAAGAAAGGCTCTAAGGCAGAACCAGTGGTGACAAAAGGAGGTGGGCCCAAAGGATGTGAAGGAAGGAGCCTGCAGACAGCACGCTAGCGTAAACGGTGCTATTTTAGGGATCCACGCCCTTTCTAATTCTGTTCTTTGAGCTGTTGGGTGACTTCAAAATTGGACATTTTAAAGATCTATATTCCTTCTGTATCTAAAGACTATATATAGTCAAATTGGGAGTGACTACTTGCAAATAAAAGCATAAGCTGTTTTTCCTCTTTAAAATTTACTGATGTACCCTGGACTCAGGTCAAACTCCCTACAAACTCCAGTTTGGGGAGCATGTATAGCAAGTTCACATCTCTCTCATTTAAAATGAGATCAGATCTCTGGCCAAGATGGAGATGTAGGTAGAAATACTTCACTTCTTCACACAACCAAAAGGATGACATCTAAAAACGATAACAACCAGAAGTGCCAGAAAAGCAAACTGCATGGAACTCTAACAACCAAGGCGTTAAAGAAACATTCACTCAGACCAGTAGGAGGGCAGCAGGGGTGGAGACGGGCAGCTGAGTAGAGGATGCGGAGCAAGGCAGCGGACTGCTCAGGTGAGGCAGGGCTGGCTGAATGGGAAACTAAAGACTCGAGCTAGCTGTAAACCACTGTGGGGTTGTGACAGCAGGAGAAACTCCCAGTCTCACGTGAGAGAGTTTGTTGGAAAGTGGGGCTAGAGCAGAGCAAGCGAGCCACACTGTTCCCTCTCAGACCCCTCCCCCACAGACAGCACCACAACACATCAAAGAGGGCTGCCTTGCCAGGGTGAATACCTAAGGCTCTGCCCCCTTACAGCATAACAGGTGCACCAGGACAAAGAAATATGGCTCAAATGAAAGAACAGATCAAAACTCCAGAAAAAGAGCTAAGTGACAAGGAGATAAACAACCTATCTGATGGAGAGTTCAAAACGCTGGTAATCAGGATGCTCACAGAACTGGCTGAGCTTGGTCACAAAATGAAGGAACAAATGAAGGCTACCCAAAGTGAAATAAAGCAAAATATTCAGGGAACTAACAGTGACGGGAAGGAAACCGGGACACAAATCAAAGATCTGGAACAAAAGGAAGAAATAAACATCCAACTGGAACAGAATGAAGAAACAAGAATTCAAAAAAATGAGGAGAGGCATAGGAACCTCCAGGACAACTGCAAACATTCCAATATCTGAATTATAGGGGTGTCAGAAGGAGAAGAACAACAGCAAGAAGTTCAAAACTTATCTGAACAAATAATGAAGAAAAATTTCCCCAATCTGGCAAAGGAAATAGACTACCAGGAAGTCCAGGAAACCCAGAGAGTCCCAGAGAAATTGAACCCAAAGGGGAACACACTAAGGCACATCATCAAGTTACCCATGACTAAAGATAGAGACAATCTTAAGTGCAGCAAGAGGAAAGGAGACAGTTACCTACAGAGTGCCCATAAGACTGTCAGTTGATTTCTCAAAAGGAACCTTGCAGGCAAGAAGGGGCTGGAAAGAAGTACTTGAAGTCATGAAAGGCAAGGACCCATATCCAAGATTACTTTATCCAGCAAAGCTATCATTTAGAATGGAAAGGCAGATAAAATGCTTCCCAGATAACATCAAGTTAAAGGAGTTCATCATCACCAAGCCCTTATTGTATGAAATGTTAAAGGGACTTCTCTAAGCAATAAATAGATCAAAAACTATGAACAGTAAAATGACAACAAACTCACAACTACCAACTATTGAACCTAAAAAAACCCAAAAACTAAGCAAACTAGAACAGAAACAGTACCAGAGAAATGGACATCACAGGGAGGTTTTTCAGTGGAGAGTGGGAGAGGAAGAATAGGGGGGAAAGGTACAGGGAACAAGAAGCATAAATGTTAGGTACAAAACAGACAGTGGGAGGTTGGGAATGGTATAGGAAATGGAGAAGTCCAAGAACTTATGTGTACAACCCATGGACATGAACTAAGAGAGGGATACTGGAGGGTTGGGAGGTGCAGAGCAGAGGGGAGATAAAGGGGGAAAAATTGGAAAAACTATAATAGCATAATCAATAAAATATACTAAAAACATAAAATAAAACTGCCCTCTGAAACCATGAAGCTGTTCATAACCCATAAAGTTAGAAGAGCTTTTGCTCATTCCTGATGAGGAGTGTGTGGATAGATGTCCATCTTAAAAGTAACTTGACAATCAGTAAGGAGACCATCTGTGCAGGACCCATCACATGACCAGTGGGGACATGGATGCAGGGGCAGTGTCCACCTCACCTGTGTTCTGCTCCATCCCCCAGGAATCCCATGGCCCAGTGCCAGGGCCCTCTCCTTCCACAGAGGACTTATGGGAGCAACTGGGGTTTAGAAGGGAAAAATTAGAGAGTCATAGAATTTAGAGTTGGGAAGTTCATCTATCCAAGTAAGCTCCAAACTCTGTGTTGAGATTTACTACTTACTGCAGTGACTATCGTAAGCACTATCTCCTCAATGGTAAGTAACCAAAACAACCACCTTCAGAACATCATTCTGCCCATAGATGGTCTAATAAGTCGGTCCAGCCTCAAAACAAAACAGACAAAAACCCTTAAATGTCATGCAGTCTTTCAGCTTGGCAGAGCTCTGGAGAGCTAATTAACTGTTTTCACACAATTCAATGGTGTCTTTGAAGACAGAGAGTAGAAATCAATCTTCCAGAGTTTGTATAACTGGTGTGTGTTGCACGTATGTAAGCCTCCTCGGGGACCTGGCCACTTGGCTCGGAACCACTGACATACATCACTAGGTTTGTACTAGCGAATGGCCAGTCTTCTTAAACCTGCTGAGCACACCTGTTCCTGCCTGGGCCCACCTTCTACTCCTAGTACCCCCAAAGCTTATATGGTTCACACTCCCTAGTACCCAGTCAGAACAGCAGCCAGGAGAGCATGAGTGCACACATACCTTAAGAGAAAGAAATGAAGTACGAGGAGGTGGGTGAGTAGGGATGAGACAGGTCACAAGACAGAGGGAGCTGGTAGGTATAAGAAGAAATCAATGAAGGAATAATTGGAAAGTCACATTATGTTATTTTCCCATCTTTAATGTATTAAAAAACAGATTTCTGCTTTTACACATTTCCTAATAAGTCTGGGAGAAAAGCTATCCTTCCTTAAGGTCACATACCAGATTACTAACCACAGAAAACTACTTAAACTGTTTATAGCAGTCCACTCTGGGCGGAGGATGGAAGTGAGGGAGTAGATGGGTAGGTAGTGATAGGAACTTTGACCTTTTAAACTCTAAGTTTTTGTACTGAGGTTTTTTTTTTTTTTTTTTAAACAAGAATATATGAGGGCATTATGGAATTAGTGATGGGAAACCTGCTGTTCTGAGTCACAGACATGTCTCAGTGTGCCCAAGTGATCAACACCTACTGTCTGGTCAGTTAGCCTTCCTAGGCTTCACCATCATCTTGAACTAACGCTCATCTGACATTGTTTTCCAGACCGAAGGCAGTGACTGTGAATGCAACCCTATGGGGAAAAACTTACCTGAAAACCAAATCCTGATCAAGCGCATGATGATTAAGTGTGCTGATGTGGCCAACCCATGCCGCCCCCTGGACCTGTGCATCGAATGGGCAGGGAGGATCTCTGAGGAGTACTTCGCACAGGTGCGTGGCCTCCCTAGGGGACCTTTACTTCTCCTCTGGGAATGGCCCCATGTCACAGAACTCTGGGGATTCTCATGATCAACTAGTACATGAGTCCTCCCTGGAAGGAAGTGGCTCACACCTGCCCGGACTAGACCTCTGGCTCCCTCAGGAGACTGATGTGGCTGGTCAGTAACCAAAGTCTCTCTAGGGGATGAGGAATAAACTTAACCTGTATCTTTTCATCCCCAAATTCTTAGTTCCTGAACTTCTACAAAAACTGGGAAAATCATCCCTTCATTCACTAGACTGTTATCTCCATGGCACATTATGGCGAACACAGACAGAAGCCATGGCAACTCACAGTATAGTGGGAAGATGTAGAAATAGGCCCACACATTAGTGAGAGAGAGAGAGAGAAATATCTCTAAATGAGGTATATTTTAAGTATGTTAACTGCTATGAGAGTTCGGAAAGATTTTTGTCCCCTAGATAAAAGAGGGGCTTTGTGGGTATGATGTTGCAGGGTTTTTTTGGGGGGGGAGGGGGCAGCAGCGGGGGTTAGAAATAAGAAAGGACTTTCTGAGGGAACAAAGCATTATGAACAAAATGAATAAGAAAGAAAAATGTACTTTTTATATAAGGAGAGCAGTAGTATCTAGTTAGTTTGGCAGTATAAAGAAGAATTAAAGAAGAAAAATCCAGAAAGAATAGACTGCAAAGTACCATTTGAAATACAGGCCTACTTCCAGAGAAGAGGCTCTAAGGACTGATGTGTGTATGTGCAGCAGAAAGACAAACACACAAGTAGTACCTACAAGCAATGTGTTGCGGGGGGTCTGCATGGCTGGAATGGGCCTCTGAGGAATGTACCTCAGCTATTAATAGCTGATGATATCCGAAAAGGCAGTCAGGGGAGTGGCCAGTGGAGGATCCAATACGTTAACTGCAGCTTTCAGGGCTGGGAAGAGAGCCCCTGAATTGAAGAAAAGTAGGACGGGCAGTTCTGCGCTTGCCAGAAAAAAGAGGGGGGAAAACCCCCCAAAATACCCAACTACTCCTTGAACAACAGTAGGTATTTTAAGGCTGCCTAATCAACAGACCTGTAATGAGAAAGCTGAGCCAAAAGTTGGTAGGAGGCTGTTAATGGGCTTCCTAGGACCCACAGAGAGGACATGAAATCCTACTCCTAGTTATTCCTAAAGTACATGAATGGGAAATGGGAAAGAACCACTTTCAAGTTCTCTAACGTAAGCTCCCTGTTTAGACGTCCTCCCCTCCCCCCTGCAAAGTGTACTATTGTTAACGAGCCAATGTGACCTAAAAATCAAAAATTACAAATGAGGCCTCTGATCAGCTGGCCTCTGGCTCAACACGCCATCAGGAAATGTGGATCTTAACATTCAGCTCAGTGAATTACAACCTTATACAAATAAATATTCACTCCAATGTACAAAATACTCAGATTTACCCACACCTGGTGCAAACTGCATGACCAGTACCCAAATCTGATATGTAGTTTGTCAGTCATTCTTTTGAGTAAAAACAATGTCCCATGAAAAAAACGGCTAGTTCAGCTGAATGGCAAACGTGCTTTTCCCTGAAACCAGCAACACTGTTGGGAAGCAGCACAAGGGCTCTGTATCCGTCCCACCCTGTCACAGAAGAGTAAAGAGGCGAACACTCAAAGGTCCAGCTTTAATAAGATTAGTAATCTTACTGCTTCCAAGAGGGTGTTCTTAGAGTGAAACTGGCTTTCTTTGTAAACTGCAGGCATGTGACTGTTAATAATACAATGACTAGTGGTACAGTTGGTGCCAGTTCTTTGATTCATGCTAGGGCGTCAGCAGTTCTACCCATCATTGCTTCTGTCAATTAGTGTTATCTGCATTAGTATTGTTAGTATTAATAATCGTATTATCAGTATTACTTTGAAAATAGTTTTCACCTTGCAATAATGAAAATAGATCTCAAAAAAGAGGGTGTGAACCCTGAGATGGACCCTTCAGGAGAAGCTGTGGTAAAGCTTAAGAGACTCGAGAGTCGGAAGCCCTGAATTTAGTTACTGCATCTCACCAGGTGGTTGGCTTACATTAAGTCCCAGAACCTCGCTGAGCCTATTTCTTCATATATGCAATTGGACGCTGCTGACCCATTTCCACAGGGTGGTTCTGAGAAACTAGAGTGTACTGTTGCAGTTCCTTGAGGCCCTACAGCCCTTGAGTGTTATGTTTTACAGACCGATGAAGAGAAGAGACAGGGACTACCTGTGGTGATGCCAGTGTTTGACCGGAATACCTGCAGCATCCCCAAGTCACAAATTTCCTTCATTGACTACTTCATAACAGACATGTTCGATGCTTGGGATGGTAAGATAGATTCTGTTTTGTCCACCACACAGAATATTTTGTTATCCTTTACAGTGATTGCCTTTAACAACATAGACTGTTTGTGGCCGGGTACAGTGGGGTGCACGCGCACTTTTTGTGTCCCCAGCACCTGGCATGAATCTTGTGCACAAAAGACTCAATGGATGTTTGGTAAATTGATAAACAAGCTTTTACCTCTTCAGAGGACGTCTTCCAAAGCTTACAACAGTTTTAGTCTATCACTGGAAGAAACTTTACAAAAACACAAAATGTATTAAAGTCTACACTGAATCAGATTCTTTTGGTAATGGCTATTCAATTGTTAATTAAAAGGACCACCTGTTTGTATTTCAGAAACTAGTGTTTAGTGACTCTCCTTCTAGTGTTGTGTGTTCACCTGCAGCCTAAGGCCTAGCCTCGGGTACTTCTCCTCCAGTTCTGATCCCAAATTTGTCCCACAGAGTCCCAGTCTTCTAAGTGCTTCTGGGATCTACCGTAACAAACAGGCTTCTTTTGACACTTTTATGTCCTTGCAGCCTTTGCACACCTGCCAGCCCTGATGCAACACCTGGCCAATAACTACAAGCACTGGAAGACATTAGATGACCTGAAGTGCAAGAGTCTGAGGCTCCCATCCGACAACTGAACCAGGACAGAGAAGGGGACCCCTTACCCACAAAGGGCACGGTGACTCACAGTAGTGTAAAGGAGAGGCTTTCCTTTATGATGAAAATGACGAGTGTAGCTCAAGAAGCTAATGTTTGATATCTGACCTTGAATCATGTAAATCCTCAAATTTCACTTTTAGAAAGTTATATTCCATGAAGAAAAATGTGTTCTTTATATAATCACATAGTGACAGAACAAACACATGGCAAAATCCTTTGCCCTGCTGTGACCCTGTGTGTCCTCGTCAACCATGGAGCTGAAAGACTATACCTAGCAGGACACAAGCAGCAAAGACCTGGTATCTCTGAGCCCATCTCCCTGGATGATGATGACCGAGTAGCTTAGCTAGTGTTCAGCCCATATGTTACCACAAAAGTCACCACCACTGTTTAGTGGCATTATTTTCCTCAAGAGCATCGGTCTGAAGAATTCATAAGAATATCTAAAAAAACCCCCAAAACTATAAAATGAGCAAAACAACAAGGACCAAATTATTGATACATTGGCTAGCTTCACAGCCTCCATAGTTACAGAGTTCTTCTGATCGATGTTATGACACCCAAGTTAGCCATGGCCTGGTGCGTGCCTTCTCTAGACTGGTCTCAGCAGCCCGTGTAGCCCTCTTTCCTGTAAAAGGCATTCATCTGCACAGAAAGCCATCCATGATGGGGAAGGGAGTGACATTTTGTTTCAGGGAACTCCATGAGATTCCCTTATTTCTGGTTAACAGGCAGTCACAAGGCACTACAGTGAGTATTATTAAAAGCCATTAAATCTGAATGCCCTTGGACAAGCTTTTTTTAAAAAAGAAAAAATTTATATACATTTGCTGTTTAAAATTTTTATGAAATCAATCTAAATTTTCTGGAGAATGCTGTACCATGTACCATCTATACATATGTATTTGGGGAGGGGCTAGGGGAAGTTTCAAGGTTTCGATGTTCTCCGCCTATCTATATTTGTGATCATGCCATTTTCCTTTAATGATGTAAAAAACGCAGGATGTGTAAATATATCAGAATATAGACATGTGGGGAAACGGTAAATATTATTAACTGTATGCTAAAAGCTTCTAAAGCACAAGTGCATATTTTTATACGGCTCTTTTCACAACTTTCTGTGATCTACATGAAGTCAGACTTGAAATTTTCCTTTCTCTTCTACCAGCCAACCCTTCTCTATGTATTATAAACATCAGAAATTCAGTAAACAAAATATCTTCATTTTTCTTTCAAATTCTCTGTACTCCATGCTGCATTTTTAAGAGGTATAAACAGAGACTGGATTAACTGAATTAGTAATTACTTTTTTCAAACAAAAATTGGAATGCAGAACACTTGGAATTAGTATACAGAAAGAAAAAAATTACTTATCACTCATAATGTGCCAATGTTTTTTTTCTATGTTTTATACTAAAATATGGAAACATATATGACAATACCATGCAAAGAAGTATCTGAATTATTTTCATTAGATGGTGAGAGAACTTGCTTGATCAGGACAGCAGCTCGCTTTGTACTGTAATGCTGCATTATGTAAAGTGATGACAATGTTTCTGTGAAGTACTTGTAACTAAATTCCTATAGCCGTTTTATTTACAACAGCTGTTTTTATTTTACCTCCTCTTTGGCCTAAATTTTCGTAATTTCAAAATTTCAGTTCCGTGTCCTTTATTTCATGAATCATACACTTTGTTTTCAGAACACATTAAATTCAGGATGTCTGAATCCCATTTTAAGGAGCTAAATAATTTGCTTAGGCTTCTTCAGAAGCTTGCTTAAGGTGAGGACAATCTTTTCCTGACCATCTCTTTCTGTTCCATTTTGTAAGTAAGCAACATTTATCAGATGTCTCACACTTTCTATTTGAATGTTACAGCTTACTCAGTGGAATGTTAAATTAAGTTCATATTAACTTAAATGCTTTAAGACTACCAGGTCTAAAGCTTAAGCATAGCTCTGCTCTTTATCAGAGTAATCCACAATGGTGTAATCTTCTGAGTTGCTCCTTAAATAGCACCCTCCTCCAAAGAGTCATTTTATTAGAATAGTCTTTCAAATGGTATGTGTATCAGATGGGTATAAACTGTTACAATTGCCTCTTACCCTGAGTTGTTTACTAAAACATTCTATGTTGAGGAGAGCTACATTAATTTAGGAAAATGAAACACTATCTAATAACAGAGAGAAGTCATATTATTACTGCCATACTTACCAGAAGAAAAAGTTAGAAAACATTGTTACCTGGACCAGAATGATGACCCTATAATTTAGCTGAGTCATTCCTTACTTCCATTTTAAGATTTGCTTGCCTTCAGGGTCAGGACTGGTTAGTCTTATGGGCAAAGAACAAGCCTCATCAGTTCAATCAGAACCCACTTCACTTATGGAAGATAAATGGAAGGGATGATACAAATGCCCCAAAGTTTAGACTCTTGGTTGTGTTATAAATACAGCCTGAGAAAGAGGTAATAAGGTATACTATACAGTGCTATTTGCAAATATAATAGCACTGAAAACTAAGAAAAAAAGGCACATAGTATATGTTGACCTCAATTATAATTGTATTCTCAATCAGGGCATTCATGAAAGCAAAACCCATGAAGTCCAGTGAGTGGGTTGGAGGCATCCCTCTGGACCAAGGGTGTCAAACTCATTTTCACCAGGGGCCACATCAGCCTCGCAGTTGCCTTCAAAGGGCCAAATATAATTTTAGGACTGCATAAATGTAACTACTCCTTAACGGTTAAGTGAGAGCTTGGCGCTGCCACTGGGTAGAAACAAGATGGCAGGCCAGATAAAACAAGGTGGAGGGCTGGATTCGGCTGCGGGCCTTGTGTTTGCCACCTGTGAAAGAGTATAACAACAGGGATTTATGTGGTATTATGGTACTATTTGCTCCCAAAACTTACCTGTGGTTTTTGTCACTCCATGTGAATAGAATACTATCACATAATAACCAGAACACACTAGGAAATAAAGTAGTTAAAAATCTGAGTTTCTCATATAATTCACTGAATATATCACAAACAATTCAAGAAAATAACTTTGTTACAAACTCATGACCTAATATAAAATTTTCCAAAGAACATGCTAGCTCCTAATGGAATGAAGTCCATCTATGGAGGAAAATTAAAAGCCTGAAAATGATTCTGAGATATTTAATCAAATTGGTCAACAATCGGATGCACTCAGACCAGAATGCACGTCTGCCTGGTGTTGGACTACTAACCATGTTCCAGTTTCAGGACGAAGCACCAGAAAACTGTCTCTGTGGCTCCTCAAATATGCCACAATGGCAAGTTGTCGGCTCAAAGGGAGTGCTAATTTTCCTAGTCATAGTCCCCTATTCTATACTGGAGGTAACAAATTTTAATATAGTTCTCCATAAATCTGTCTTCACTATAAATTAAATAAATGTGAACATTACTTGATTTTCCTCATACGGTGGTCATGTAAGCCTTTACCTCTGATTCCAGTCCTCTTTGCTTTGTTTTTAAAGCCGCTCAATGATGACAATGGAATAGAACTAACAAACTGCAAGGCCCTGCTAATCTGGGCCTCAGTTTCCTCATTTATAACATTATGACACTGGTCTGGCATAGATGATCTTAGCTCTTCCAGACTTTGCAGGCAGTAGTGGAAGCAACTGTCAAAGGAAAAACCCAGTAAATCAACAATTTATAAAGATTCCATCTGGAATGTGTGTGACGAACGATAGATCTGCAGAAAGTGCTCTTTGAGAAAGATCAGTCCTCTGACAGCGTCCCTCACCTTGCACTTACTTTAACAGGATCCTTTCATTAGCAGTTTAAATTTAAGAATGACTCCAATACTAAACTCGCCTGTTCTTAATGTGTGGAACACTTTTTAGTTATTCTTTAGTACCAAAAGGGAGAAAAGTGCTCCGACACAGAGCTGCTGGGTGATGAAGACCATTAAATCTCAGTGGCCACTGCAAGCGAAGCCTTTCTCAAGCATTTCAAATGTGAGTCAATGGGGAGATGAACCAGGCACTTTGGACTAGGACTGGAAACACACTGTAACTCTTCACTCACCCAGCTCTCACCCGGCACGTGAGGGGCACTGCGGGTGTAGTGCCAATCTAGCCAATGGCTGTTCAGGCCGATTCACACTGGGGAAGAAATACACCCACATAAGATTCCTATTAATTTGAGTTTATAGAGATTTTAGTAGCTACAACTAAAAAAATAAATTAAATAAATTAGTTGGCACCAAAAAAAAAGTTGTAGTTAAATGGTGAGATTCAAGTTTGCTCTATAGAGCACTGATGATTAGTTACTAAATACCAAGGAAATTTGTAGGAGAAAGGATATATTTAAATTTATCACAAAAATTCTTAAGTAAATGGGCTCTAAAGATAACCAAAGAAGAAACAACTTCTAATTAATACCACAACTTTACTGCTCTACGTGCACCTCCTCACAAGACCCAAGTTCAAGCGAAGAAGCTCTCAGAACAGCACTCAGCACTCAACAGGAGCCCACAGTGTGGTCATCATGCAATCTCCGTTTCCTGCAGGGCAGGAAGAGCTTTCTGGAGATCTCAAGGTTTATGTCAAGTTCTGCTGCATCCTACCTCTTCTTCAGGGGGTTTCTCTCCCAAAATACCTTCTATAATTATCATGTGTATTAATTTCCTTAAAAGCAGGCTTTTAAGTAAATATATGTTTAAAGGAATGAACAGGTATAGTTAAAAAGCATTCATTTTGGAGAAGAAAGGTATTTCACAATCTAAAGACTAAATTAAAGAAACTATATGCAACTTTTAAAAAATCTTAAGAATCAGAATTTACCTAGAGGTAATAAAATTATACTAAACAAAGAAAGTAAGTGGTTCTGAGTACTATGCTCATTAGCCATAAGCTCATAATTTCTGGTGTAAAATTAAAGCATAACAATATTTTTAAGTTGTCTGTAACAATTCTATGGTGCAATGTAATTCAGTGTGAACAGATATTTATTTGCAGTGTGATCTTCAAAGTTCACTTTTTGAAAATTCCCTGCCAAAACACTTGTGGTATATTCTTTGGTGGATGTACTCACACCTAAGAAGCAACTTGTTGCTGCTTTGCATGCCTACAAAAAAGAATTCACACAATCAGAAGTTTATAAAGTGACAAAAATATATATTACATATTCAAGTGCTCAACATGTTAATGGTTTTCAGAGTATTACCCTATATTTGATGTTCAAAGTTCATGCACATGTATTCCAAATCCCCTAAACTAGACAGCAAGATACAAGTCACCATTCTCCTCTAATTTTTGAAATAATTTTAAACTGCGCAATCCAGATTCTCGTTCTCCATTTTTCCACAAAATAATGAGATGATCAGCAGAGCATGTCACTAGTCCATGATCTTCAAAGTATAGAAACATCTGTAAAGAAATTTAAAACAAATACCATATGATCTCACCTTTAACAGTAATCTAATCAACAAAACAAACACACAAGCAAAATATAACCAAAGACACTGAAATTGAGAACAGGCTGATAGTGACCAGAGGGGAGGGAATTTCAGGGGAAGTGGGAAAGGATTTTCAGGAACAACTATAAAGGACACATGGACAATAACAAGGGGGAGCTGGGGAGGGTTGGAGGGGTGGGCTAGGATAGAGAGGTAAAGGGCAGAAAACTGTACTTGAACAACAATTAAAATTAAAAAATGGTTAAAAAATTCATTATAAAGCTCAGTCATTCTAAAATTATAAGGTTTTGTAATGGAAAAAGACAAAAAAAAGAAATTTAAAACTACTGAGTATAGGAACTTCAAGGAGAGGAGAAGTGGCGAAGTTAGATCCACAGGTTTGCTTGTAAGACGTGTATCTTGGAGATGTATTGGGATGTGAATGTGAATTCCTTATCATTTTCCATGAGAAATTTCATTTTTAGGTGTGGATAATAGTCATACAAATATATGCATACTAAAAACATAAATGCTAGACCAATATCTAGTGTTTTAGTAGTCAGCACTTTAACACTACTCAACTACAGACCTATAACAGCTATTTTTGCAATGTACATAAATTCCCAAAGTAGCTTCTGAATTTTACCATATTATTCTTCAAGTACCGTTTTTAAGATTTTGTCAGAAGTCCTGCCTGTCAGACCTATTTTACTTAATCATTTATACATGCCTCATTAGTTATACACAAATGGCTACCAAAAAAAAGTCTGAACTCAAAAATTCTCCAAGATAAACACTAGCTTCAGGTCTGTAAATAAAAGGAGATATAATCATTCCATCCATAAGCATTTACTGAGTGTCATCTACATGCTTATGGTCCCTACCCTCAAGGAGGTTCTAATTCAGCTGTAATACCAAATCATAGTTGAAGCAATCAGGGCACTGATGAAAGACTATGTGATCAGGTACTACATAGTAATGCAGTTCAAACTATGATTTGCCACAGAAATTCAAAAAAAGGAGGCAGATCAATAATAAATGAAATTGTCAGAGAAAGCTTCAAAAACATAAACCTCTCCAAAAAAAATGGGGGGCGGGAGGAGGTCATACCAAGGGAAGGAATACGCTGGAAACTAAGAACAAGAAAATAGAGTGTTGATGAGGAAGCAGCATGAACACTGGAGTAGAAAGCAGGCATCAGAGAGGAGAAAAATGAAGCCATTAAAAGGATGAGCGCTCATCCAAGGAAAGAATGAAATATAGGAGAGAAATAAAACAGGGTAAGAGTTTTCTCTGAAATAATGTATACATTTCCAAAGATAGCAGGATGAGGCCTCAGCTGATTATGTAGGAGTGAAGGAGGTTAATATTAGAACAAAATTCCTCAGGACATGGAAAAGACAGAATTCAGAACATGGAGGGGTTGGGTTAGAGTACAGATGAAAATCTAATAAAAGGAATGAGGAAATCCAGGAAATAGTACCTATGAGACAGCTTAGAGCAGGGGTGGCAAACTCATTTTCACTGGGGGCCACATCAGCCTCACGGTTGCCTTCAAAGGGCTGAATGCAATTTCAACTCCTTAATAGTTAAGAAGTAGTTGCATTTATACAGTCCTAAAATTATTTTGGCCTTTTGAAAGCAACCACAAGGCTGATGTGGCCCCTGGTTAAAATGAGTTTGACACCCCTGGCTTAGATTTTCTCAATGAAGCCAGAGATACTTAAAAAATAAATAAACAAAACATAAAAAAAAAGCTTAAGTATCAAATACTTTCACTCAGGAAAATTCTTAAGAATCTGACATTTCTATATTATGACAAATGTGCCGCTTTGAAGGCTTCCCCACCACTGAGAAACATTTAATGGGTTTCTATGATTTTAAAAATAAAATCTGAACTCCTTAGCCTTACATTCAACGGCAGTCATAATCTAACAAAAATTACTTTCCCAGGCTTTTATCTCCTAGATTAGAGTTTGTTCACAGAAACCCTGTGCTCCAGCCTAGCGAGTATGCTCCTTGCTACCAAGTAGATCTTATTTTTGCCCTCTGTCTACCACACTCCACCCTTACCACTCCCAAACTACACTACAGCCAAGCAAATGAAGTCAAAGTTGACAATGAAACACAAACGACTGGGCTACTTGTTAGAGGAAAGTACAGATGAGCACCCGACATCTGGGAGCATCAATCCTATCCAACTTTCAAGGTTCAGTTCAAGTCTCAAGCCCTGTATCTTACACCAATCGTTTTCTTGTAAGTCCTGAATATTCAGTCTGCTGTGCATCTGGGTCCACATAAGAAGCCTAGATTAACAGCGTATTAGGTCTGTATCCTTAGATACTTCATCTATTAAAGTATAAGATCCACAAGGGCAAGCACTGTATTTTATATCTCTTTGTAAACTCCATTGTCTAGTACAGTGCCTGAAATATGGGAAATGCTCCATGACAAGGGTGGCGCTTCTGCTCCTAAGCATAAGTACACTTTCAAATGAAAACCAATTTGTTCCTCCCTGGCTATGAAACAGGGAAGAACAATTTAAGAAAGTCATTACTTAGGGCTTTGCATATACTGCTATCATACTATTACTAGTTCTAATCATCTCTTTATTCTTGACTAATTTTATTCCTTCATTACAGGCAATGGTGCCTATAAGAAATATTAACATATTCGGATATCCACAAGTTAGAATTATATGCATTTTATAATTCTCAACTAAAATTTTCATACATGCATAATGATAATCAAGACACTGGGTCTTACTAAAGCTGACAAATTATTATCCTTCAAAGGGAGGTAAAACAGTGCTCTATTCATGAATCTGATAGAGGCCCCTGGAATTAGACTCTGTAAGACTAACTACGTATATATGTATAACCACTGCCCTCCATTCATCCTCAATTTACTGCTGTTACATACTCAACATTATTCACACTGCCCTTACTGTCAGCTATCTAGATCTCATAAATACTGGTGATTAAGCCCATTATTTAGAACAGCGACTTTCGACTGATGTGCCACAAGAGTTTTTAAAACATGCAATACATGACTATTTAGTCATGCAATACATGACTATCTAGTTATGCAATACATGACTATCAAAATTACACCTACTTTTCTGTCAGATTAGCAAAAAATGTACTTTCTGGTGTACTTCAGAATTTCAGTCAATAGTTTATGTGTGCCATCAGATGAAAAAGGTTGAAAATCGCAGATGTAGAAGAGACACATCCCTTGATTCCTCAGATTCTATCTCTGTGAAGAGAGAGACCCTAATTGCACATTCTACAGCCTGTCCTATTCCATGTTTTGACTCAACAAAAACCTACAGGTACGAGAAGGTATAGGTCTTTATGAGACCAACTGGATGAAGACAGCAAGATAAAGGAGAAATTCTCCAGACGTTTACATGCCCATTAAAATCAATACCTCTACAGATGATGAGTGTCCAATCAAATCTCCAATAAGTTCTAGTAAACATGAAGTGACATTTTCTTGTTGCTTTTTGACAGGTTGGCTGGCTTGTTTGTTCACTCTTCCAAATCCCCACATGTTAAAAAAACCTAGAAAAACACAATCACTTTAGTCATTTTCAAAATTCTTATGTGCTCTTTACTTATGACAGTAATATGAGATGAGAAAAAAAACATTTAAATGCGAAGATCTTCTGCACCTATTTTAGTCACGGGCTAAAGGGATGGTACCAGGCACTATGCTAGTTCTTTTTTTTTTTGATGTTCTTTCTTTTCATCTTTCTTAGCTAACCCCGCTTGTTGCTGATCCCTCTTTATTGCCCTTAATCACCCACTGGTGAAGGTGTATGAACATGACAAGAAGCCAGACACTGGGAACGAAAGAGGAGAAGTAAAATGCCTGAAAGGCAGTGTCCGCCCCCCTGCAAAAAAAAGGTCACAACTCAGATCTACCACCAAAGTAGACTGAAAGGAACATAAGTATCCAGAAACAATATCCTGTGACTTCAGGTAATCAAGAAACTCCAGAAGTAAGCAGCACCTGATTCTCACGCAAAGGTTGCTAACAAACCAGGACTTTGTTTTACAAACCAAACACCTGAAAGTCAAGAGTTCATGAGATTATGAGCACAAAAGTGTGTTTTTCCATAAACTGAGTTCGATGTTAATGGTAATGCTTCAAGGCTGAAAGAACCCTTTACTATGACATCTGACCATACAAACTGTCTGTGTATCAGGCACAATTACAACCAATACAAATGAAAAATTACTTCATTGGCCAACTGCTCAGTCAGATTACCAGAAAATAAGTTTCCCCTCAAACAATAAAACCCTAATTGACTTGAATAGAAATAAGCAGGCAATTCTGTATTAAAGCAGTATTAAGATGTGAACCCTAGATCCCAATTACCATATGCTTCATGTAAATATCTTATATGCCTATTTGGAGCACACTGTATATTATTCTTGGCGTTATACATAACTGCCTTTCCTCTGGCTTTCACATGAGGAAAAGAAAAAAGACTGCCTTTTTAAGAAAAGACACACACACCTGTTGGTACAGGTTCAGCTGCAAGCTGCTGTTTTTCGCGTAACTCCCAAATGCGTACACTGCCATCTTCTGAGCATGAGATTAACTGCCTGTCAGGACAGAAAATCACTGATGAAAAGAAGCGCCATGGAGCACCAATGCTAAATTTGCAGTGAAAGAAATCAGTGGAGCCTTCGATTGCTTTTATTCAACTCTTGGCAGGAGCTGATAAAAATCACAATTTAACATGGCTTTCCAATCCAAAGTGAAAGCACTTTTCAGGAAAGACACATATTATATTGTTACATTGGCTCCAATGTTATAAATACTTCATCTCCATTTTTAAAAATGCATTCAGGAGAACAGGGTATGAATTACATTTCGTAATATCCTGAGTGGTCCCATCCTCCTCTCACTGTATCTCTTCTCAGGGGGCCCCTCACTCGAAAATACCCTGCAAAGAAAATAATACTATTCTTTCATATAATTTTCCTCTAAAAATTCAGCAGCCAAATTTACCCTGAGAGAAAAGTCCTCACTTAGTAAGCTTTAACAACAGGAGATTTCCATTCCATTCTCTGGCTATAAACAAACAATGACAAAAAGATGTGTTTATGGAAAATATAAAAAGAAAAATTAGCACATAGTAAGTGCCCAAAAATCTTTTATTTTTTAAAATAAATACCCTATTTTAAAGCATCCCTTCTTATAATGAAATTCAACTGAACCATGCTTCTTATAAATTTTGTATTATATTGCCTCAAACTCTTCTGTTAGAGACAGCCACATGGTATTCTCCACTTCCAAAAGAATATAGCAGGTCAAGCCACAAAGCCAGGTAACTTTGCCACTTGAGAAATTACACTGGTAGCCCTGGGAACTATGAATTTCTTTCATCTGCTGCAGAACAGATGGGAACTGTACCTGTTTGGAAGTTTGGCAATGTGCAGGACACTGGAGTCATGTGCAGTTTTCTGGCAGGCAATCACATGCTTCATTTGAAGGTTATACACATATAAACCCCTTCCAACTGCAACAAATACATTCTGGGGGGAGAAATACAGAAATGGGCATAAAACCACTGCTTTCCACTATCTAGTGTAATAGATTTCCAGCCCTGGTGTGACATAAGAAAGCCATTGGTACCTTCCCCTATTCCTAGCCTTCAGCCCAAATTACTGTGCTGCCCTCTGAAGTCCAAAAATTTCAAATCACAAAGGAAAGCCCGGCATTTAGAACGTAGAAGGACACAACTGCTAATACAGAGAAAGCTCTGTATATTACACCCCTCATCTTCACTTTCTTCCTCACTGAACTATGACAGCTAGAGAAAGGAGCTATGGCTGGTGGACTGGCCCTGCAGCAGAAGCACAAGCTAAGTTTTTATTCACATAATACTATATCCTTGGGAAGATTACTTAGCTTTGTTTGCCTGCAAGGTATGAGCAAAATTACTTGTACTCTGTTACCTTAAATAACCAACAGACTTAAAAAGGACACAAAAGCAGCCTATACTATAGTGGCACTGTCATCTTAAGACCTGCTGAAGGTTTCACAAAAAACATTTTTCCAAATGTAGTATTAGAAATAACTTTTTACTAAAACAACTTTTAGCATTTGAAAGTATTTTCACCAATACAAGGGAGAACCAAAAAACATCAGAATTATTTTCTGGAGGGCAGGGGCCCTTATAGTACAGGCTTCCCCTACTAGGTGAATGTTCCAGGAACCCATCTGTATCAGTGTGCCAGCTGGTGCTGTTGTGAGAGGCTGTGTTGGGCTTCAGTGAATTTTTTTTTGAAGGCTCAATGCATTTGCCCATTTCATGATGGGTGATTTACAAGCACTTCTGCTCACTG
This sequence comes from Trachops cirrhosus, assembly GCA_028533065.1. NCBI lineage: Eukaryota > Metazoa > Chordata > Mammalia > Chiroptera > Phyllostomidae > Trachops > Trachops cirrhosus. Next base: position 149,265,990 of record CM052540.1, on the reverse strand, counting down.
AGCTGAATGTTCAGCAGTTTTTGAACAAAAATGGCATGACCCCCATGCCCTACCCTCCCTGTTCACCTGATCTGACCCCAAGCGACTTGTTTTTGTTTGTTTCCCTGATGAAAAAAGTCCTCAAAGGGAAATGTTTTGCCCATGTGGAAAAGTTGAAACAAAAAACAGAAGAAGCAGCACTAAAAGGCATCAAAATCAATGAGGTCAAAAACTGTTCTGAGCAGTGGGAAAAAAAAGTCTCAATAGGTGTACTGCATCAAATGGAGAGTACTTTGAAGGGGAATGAAGTTTAAACATGTAAGAATACACAATTTTTTATAAATAAATTCCTGTTTTTGTGGGGTCTTCCTTCATATATATCTTACTTCAGCCTCACAGCATCTCATTAAGATAGGAAAAGCAAGTATTATTAGCATTTTCCAGGTGAGCAATTTAAAACTGAAAGATTAAAGTCACACAGAATATTAAGACAGGGAGTACTCAAGGTCATGTTACTCCAGTCCCTTGCTCTTTCCTCATACCACACCTCCTAGGTTCTGAAATCGTTTTGCAAGTCACTAGACTTTTGGTAGCACTTGTCTTAAAACCATTCATTCTTACTCATTAGGACCCCAGTGAAGCAGACATTTCCATTTTATTTTATTTTATTTTAATTATTCATTTTTTAGAGGGGAAGGGAGGGAGACAGGGAGGGAAACATCAATGTAAGCGAGGAACACCTACTGGGAAACACCTACTGGCAAACCCCTTCCCAGACCTTTCAAAAATCCCTACAGATCTCCTCTCTGTTGTTTGAACCCTTCTCATGCAGCCTCAAAGGCTACAAACCCAACTCAGACCTGCATGATCTGAACCACAGCATGATCCCAAGGCTACCAGAGTCTAAATCTGGGATGATCTCCCATGAATCTCAGAATTGGCAATCTGCATTTAGCAATGCAAGCTGAGAATTAGTGCCAGGGCATTAATGAACAGCTAGCCAACTTGCTACTCTAGAGCCCTAGTGGTAGCATTCAATGCAAAGAAACCACAGAAACGAGTTTTACAGACCAGGAAATCTGGGCAGACTTTAAGTGATTTATCCCAGGTCACAAAAACAATTATGTACATACCTAGAGAATTAATGATCTTTTAGGCTGCAATGAGTCAACAGAATCACTCTATCAATCACCTGTAATCAATAATTAATGCCCCCCATAGAAAGAAAGAACCCCCTATAAGAGAAGAAAACTGAATGTTTTATCAAGCATTTATATTAGTTAATAAGCATCAATCAAAATTTTTAAGATAAAAAATGCAAAATGAAAAACTTTTAAACACCAATTTTTTTTAAAGTGAGAAAATAAATTTTAAATAGAAAATTAAGTATATTTAATTTTTTTCAAAATAAAGTTGGGATATAAATAAACATCTTTAGTTATATTAGTGTTCTGTATCCTAGTCTTATCCTGTTGTATGATTTTTAAAGTAAGAGAGGGACAAAGAAAATTAAAAAAATACAGTACTCTTCCCATCCAGACCATTATTTATGAAATGTGTAAATAAAAACAACATACATATGATTAGAAAATTTAAACAGTATAAGGCATGAAATGAAGTGACATAAAAGCTTCCCCCGACTCCTCTCCTCAAAGGTTACAACTCTTAAACATTTCTTATGATTACATTTAGAAAAGTAACTCTCCTTTAAATACATTTTCTGAGCAGGATTCATTAATCCATTGGTATTAATCTTTTACTACAGAAAGAAATGTAAAGTACTTCACGAGCATCACTGCCAAAGCCTAAAAGACTGAAATCAGTAATTCTCACACAGTCATCTTGCCCCTGGAGCTAACAGACAAAAAGAAAAAAAACCAATTACTTGATTTCTTTATTTCCTTTATCTCTTTAGGAGCTGCACCAGATTCTTCAAAAGGATTCTTTCACAAAGTACTTCTAAAAACAATTTAAAGCATTATCCTCAAATTCTATGGGTTATTTAATCTAATCCAGAATTTCAATAGTTTTTAAATCTGTGGTCATTTAATCACTTCCTTGTCTTAAGAACAAGATCTAAGATTAAAATTTTTTTTAATGCAAGTTGTACAATGTTTGAAAAATATCAGAACATTTGAAAGCACAACTTGAACATGGGGAATGATACCTTTCTATATCCATCATGAGATTAAATTAAAAAAATTAGAAACTGAGTTTACTTAAAAAAAACAAATGTATAAATATTTCAACTTTTTTTTTTACCTCTTCATCCCATGTGAAATGATGAATAGAAACGTCATTTGGTTTTTGACAGAGTTTTATTTCTTGCTGGCTGTCCAGCTGTGGAGACGGGTTCCAGAAGTTGCGTTCGCAGGCCTGCATGGTCCAGTCCAGGATGTCCCAGATGATCAGCTCTCCCACATGGGAGCCACTCACAAAACTCAAATCTAGGCAGAGTTCATATACATCCCATTACTGATCATTTTACCTACAGGTCAAAATGAATGGACTACCTAGTAATAATGCTCTATAAAACCACAATAATAAGAACAGTGAGGTACACACATGAGCCGAACAGAAAGATTACTATAACAGAACAGAAAGACCAGAAACAGATTCAAGTTTACTTTAAATAATGACTGCAGTTCAATTAGTGAACAAAGAAAAATATCTCATGCTGGAATATTAAGTATTTGGGGAATAAAAATAAAAAAACCATACCTTGGCTCATACTATTTAGAAAACCCACACTTCCCCTGTGTGTCTCCTTTACTCTCATGTTACTACCACACTCATAACACTTCTGACACCAGATGTGTGGGGTTTTCCCACTCCAAGCAGTACTGTGACAACAGCTAGATGACCTACAATTTAACTCAGTTCTAACACTATCTACCTAGGGACAGCATTGGATATCACAGGTTAAGGGTTTAGTCCCACAAGACTGCCCCCTCCCAAATTCAGGTGCCAAGAGCAAGTCCAAGTTGTTGCCTGTGCTTCTGACTGATCAGCTACAAATCAGAGGTTCTCACGGCCCCTCCTTGGGTTCAATTAATTTGCTGAAGCGGCTCACAGAACTCAGGAAAACAGCTTAATGTTTACCAGTAGAAACTTGGTTAAACTGTTATAAACTTCTATAAATATCACACAAGAAAAGAATTGCCATAAAGTTAAGGCTACCTCAGTGACGTCCCTTCACCTTTATTAAGGAACCATGCTGGGTCAGTAGTAGCGATGTTTCACCACTAAAATGAGACAACCAAGCAAGACAGGTGTAATGGGCCAGAACTCAGTTGTGCTTTTCTTAGCAGCTCTGGGGCCTTGGAGCTTATGGCTCAGTGCCAGAGGGTCTTCCAAATAAAAGCTTGCCTTTTGTGCTGCCCCCCACAGCTAAAGGATAAAGAGCTCCCAGAAAGAAAGGAGTGTTCCCAACACTGTAACTTGTCACCACAGATAAATCTGGTCCTTAGAAAGACATGCAGCTGGGTTGTACAAGAAGACGGCTATTAGGGAGGAGGATTTTGGAAGTGGGAGAAACCCTTTCACTGATGACCTGAAAATGTGACTGAATGGCATACAAATGGAGACCACACTTAGTGCTGTCTGGGCCCCTTTCCCTTTGCCTCATGTTTGTGCAAAGTATTGCTCAAAAAGAGCCAACCCAGGCCTCAGGTCAGGAGGGCCATCCAGTCCTCCACTATACCATATTCATGTCATCCTTATAGGACCCTCTCACAGTCTCCTTCATATTCTCAAAGCCACGCAGGGGCCTCTCATCTGACCTCGGAACGCAGATCACCCAGAACTCTGATGGTACAAGATGTCAATTTATTTGAAAGTGAACTACGTAAATACCAGGATTTATGGATTAGGACTCTATCCTGCCCTCTGATGTCAGATTCAGCTCACAGTACACACCCATTAAAATTATTATGAAGCTAAATAGGATGCCTGGCAAGTCAAGACTCACAAACACGAGGAAAGGCAGATATGACTCATTTTCTGTAGACCTTTACCTTAGTTTGGTGTTATTTTCTGACAGTCCTCAATCATGAAAACAACTGCCTTATGTCCTGCTTATTCAGCTGTAAGTATATAACTTGCTATATAATACACTGTGGTCTACAAAAGAGGAACTAGCCAGAACCATTTGCCAAAATGCTGCTAAGCATTAGTATTTACAGCCTATGACAATCATCCACAGAGCCTGAGATAATGAAGCTCTCCTCCATCTTTTCTCTCTGCCTCACTCTTTCTCCTTGTGCCTAAATCTTACCCTAGCAATCTGTAAAACATGATTGGTTCCACTGGCTTGAATTTCACATGTAAGAGATTACTAATCTCTACTAGTCAAAAGCATTATTTTAATGATAATTCTAAAAATCCTAGAACAAGACTGAAGCTCATAACAGGTTATATTAACAAGCACAAAATTTTATATAATATAAACATGTACACAATGAACTTACCATTGACATTAGCCAATGAGAGAATATTATCCTGGTGATCAAGGAGGCGCTTAACTTCAACAATGTCCCATTCTAGTGATCCTTCTGTGGGTGCTACCAACCTGAAAATTACTAAATGAAGACAGATATAATTTTATTAAAATGGTCAAAAGATAAAATTCTATTTCTGCTCAAAACACCAGCATTTCATTAAGAACATCTAACATGTTGAAAACCCATCTCCAAAGGAGGCCTTATTCATATTACTTTAAAACAGTTCTTTCAAATGCTTGAGATGTTTGAAATGACCTACGAAAATCCCAAGTGGGTGTGTCCTTAGAACTCCGTTCCTTTATTAAAACTCCTCTAATTCCACTACCAGCCATCAAGCCCCAATCCTTTCCAGGGTTCCTGTGCAGCCTGGCTATCCCACCTGACTCGCTCCCTGGCCAGTGACTGGCCCACATCCCTGAAGTGTGTCCATCAGCTTTCTCTACTCATGGTCTCAGGCCAGCAAGCACTGCTGCAAAACAAGCTACAAATTTATGTTTAACTTCAACTCAGAGAAGACTTCAGCAGCTGCTTTTATTTCTTAAAATTTTTCTTGATACCTAGGCATATACCAACCATTAAATTATAATTCCTCTGAGGTGAATATGCCTTATAATTTTTGTGTGTCATACAGTTCTTTTGACTACACATTTCCAATGTGTTTCTTTACTCGTTATCTGAGTTTAAACAAATAGTTTTACTTAAATTAATATAAATCCTAACTTTAATCAATACAGAGAACCCAAAATCAAATCAACTAGAGTGATTCAATCAAAAAACATTCTCTAAACATCTATTATGCTCCAGGAAACTAGATCTCTAATGTGAATAAGGCCCAGTCACTGCCCAGAAACACTCACAGACTAGAGTGGTAGTGACACCATAAAGAAGCTTACAATAGATATATTAAGTGCTATAATAAGCTGCCACTCTACCCAGTGCTGCGGATGCTCATGATTAGGATGACCAATATCTTAGAAGCGGAAAGGTCTCAGAGGTCATACATATCTTTTCCAAGTGGTTGGCTAATTCTTAAAGTCTTTCTTCTTTCTCACATTCCTCCCTGGAAAGTCAGTCAGCACCACATTTCATTCTGTCTCTGGACAATTTTTATCAATTGACAAATCTCTAGTAAGGTTGTTTAATCCTGACAGCCATTTATATTGAAACTGTGGCTGCCAAAATAAAAGGGTATTTTGGTCAACACAAAGGGAGTCTTCCTCATACCTCTCAAAATTGTGTGAAAATTCTACTTCAGTTGAAATACTATCAAATAATCTTGAAGTTGGAATTGTGCAATAAAAAGCAATTTATTGTTTAATCAAACTAACAGAGACAAGAAAAAAAAACCCTACAAAACAGGTTTCTACAAAGAGCAACAAAATACTAAAGACAGCATGAAACTGTTCAGTGAATCCATAAATATGGCCTCAATACACAAGTAATAACTTAAATAAAATAAATATGAATTAAATCAGAGAACAAAAGAGAAGCAATAGCCAATTCTAAAAAAGGGGTATGAAAATCTCAGCCTTCTGAACCAGGATGACATCTCAGTGCTGACAGTCTTGCTTAGCTAGTAAAGCTTCTAAATCACTAAACCTGGTGCACACAGAAATGATACTTTCTGGACTTCCAGTCAAAATGGAGGCATAGGTAGACATGCCTCCTCATGCAACTGCAAAAAGAATTACAACTAAATCTCAAGACAAATAACACCCAGAACTGTCAGAATATTGAACTGTATTGAAGTGCAACGACCAAGGATTTAAAGAAGCCACAATCATCTAGATGGGGAGGAGGGGCAGAGATGCAGAGATAAGGAAGAGAGGCAAGGAGATGTGGTGTGGGACAGAGAGGTGGCAGCAGCAGCGGTGGCCCCACAACTACATGTGCTAGATAAAAATCAGGAGGGATACCTGGGGAGCAAGCAATCCCAGCCCCACACCAGACAGCACAGCCCAGGGGTCCAGCACTGGGAAGACAAATCCCTATAACTTCTATCTGTAAAAACCAGTGGGGGTTGGGACAGTGGATGAAACTGCCAGATATTCAGGAAACTTCATTTAAAGGGTCCATGTAGTCCTAAAATGTATGAAAACCCACCTACTGTGGGATTCAACACCAGGGCAACAGCTGAAAGAGAGCCAATCACATATTGGGAGTGGGTGAAGTGACTACAAATGGAGCAAGTGCAGGACAAACCTCCAGAAGCCAGGCAGTGGCACAGTCCCCTCCCTGAGTCCTCTCCCCACACAGAGCCACAAAGAGATAAAGTGGGTTGATTACCTGGTGATTACCTAAGGTTCTGCCCCACATATTTTACAGGTGCTGTTTAAAGGGAGTCAAAGCAGCTCTACCTAATACACAGCAACAAACACAAGGTGGCTGCCAAATTGAGGAGACAAAGAAATATGGCTCAAATTAAAGAACAGAACAAAACCCCTGAAAAAGAACTAAACCAAACAGAAGTATCCAATCTATCCGATGAAGAGTTCAAAACACTGGTGATCAAGATGCTCAAAGAACTCAGTGAGTACAGCAAAAACATAAAGGAAGAAATGAAGGTTACACACAATAAGTGAAATAAAGAAAAATCTCTAGGGAAGGAAGGGAAGGAACCAGGATTCAAATTTATGATTTGGAACATAACAAAGAAATAAACATTCAACCAGAACATAAAGCAGAAACAAGAATTTGAAAAAAACAAGGACAGTATTAGAAGACTTTCGGATATCTCCAAATATGCCAACATCTAAATCATAGGGGTACCAGAAGGAGAATAGCAAGAGAAAGAAACTGAAAGCTTATTTGAAAAAATAATGAAAGAAAACTTCCCTGATTTGGCAAAGGAAATAAACATACAAGTCCAGGAAGCACAGAGGGTCCCAAACAAGTTAGATCCAAAGAAGACCACACCAAGACACATCACAATTAAATGCCAAAGGTTAAAGATAAAGAGAGAGAGAATCTTAAAAGCCACAAGAGAAAAGCAGAGTGTTACCTACAAAGGAGTTCCCATAAGATTCTCAGCTGATTTCTCAAAAGAAACTTTGCAGACTACAAGGGATTGGCAAGAAGTATTCAAAGTGATAAAAAGCAAGGACCTATAAGCTAGACTACTCTATCCAGCAAAGCTATCATTTAGAATGGAAGGGCAGAGAAAGTGTTTTCCAGACAAGGTAAAGCTAAAGGAGTTCATCATCACCAAGCCATTATTACATGAAATATTAAAGGTACTTATCTAAGAAAAAGATCAAAACTATAAATATTGAAAAGGTAACAAATTCACAACTATCAACAACTGAATCTAAAAACACAAACAAAACAAATCTAAGCAAACAACCAGAACAGGAATAGAATCATAGGTATGGAGAATATCTGGAGGGTTATCTATCAGTTGGAGGGGGAAGGGGGAGAATGGGGGAAAAGGTGTAGGGATTAAAAAGCATAATTGGTAGGTACAAAATAGGGGGATGTTAAGAATAGTATAGGTCCTCCACTATTGGAGAAATGGAGAAGTCAAAGAACTTATATGCATCACTCATCATCATATCTTTAGTTATCTTCATCATATCTTTATCTTCATTGTATCTTTAGTTGATGGACATCAACTAAAGGGCGGGATTGCTGGAAAGAAGGGGGTACTGGGAAGAGGGGAGAAAGGGGGAAAATCAGGATAACTGTAATAACATAATAAAATACACTTTAAAAAAGTAAATAAATAAAATCTTTAGAAAAAACAATATTGGAGAGACTAAAAAAATTGTATTTCCTTTTGAAAGGAACCCTCACATAGAAAAAGAGAAACTGGAATGGAACATTTAAAACCAAGGATATGGGCACAAGCTTGGTCTTGGAAACAGAAAAGATATTCCATTTATAGGAATGAAATTTATTTTTCCATAAGGAAAAATAGCACTATATATTTCTTTTGTGATAAAACTAAGTAAACTGCAGAACCTTATTTTTTTAGAAGATTATGTATATGTATAAACTACTTTCTGACTAAAACCAACTTTTACTTCTTTTTGTTAGATGATACTCTAACTTCAGTTGAGGCCTTAGTGTTGCTTTTATTAGTATTTTGATGAATTCACTAATTCATTCAAGCATTCAATAAAAATCCCTAATATGTTAGCAGGAAGATAAATAAGAAAGTTCCAATCGCCAAGGAGCTCAAGGAGCAAGGAGAGAACAAAAAGCAAACAGAAGTCTTTTCTAAAAGCAGTAAGTGGAACGACTGATATGAGATTATGACAACACAGTGGGAAAAGTTGTGGGAGGAGAAGTGTTAAGTAAGCAAGTCTTCTTCCTAAAAGAAAAAAAATGATACTGGCACTGAGCTGTTAAAGAATAAGTAGGAATTAGCCAGATCAAAGAGGACAAGCCTGATACAGGGTTACAGCAGAAATAAAGGCATAAAGGGGAGAATGCCTCAGGTGGGGGACTCCCAGGCGATTCAGTATCGACAAGCAGGTGATATAGGATGCAAAAGTGGCAGGAGGGAGATAATAAGAGTGCCTCCCTGGTTTGAGGCACTCAATTTGATATGATTTGATATGTTGAAAAGTTTGGACTTTATTGTGTAGGGTACTGGTGAACTTACATTGGTCCTCTAGGGCAAAGATTTCATTCATCAGGGGTAAAAATGAGGAAAAAAAAGGGGCCACATAAAAGTAAATATATTCAATTTAAAGTTCTTTTCTTTTTTTCTGGCAACTCTATGTTGATTTCCAAAAATCTGAACTTCTGTACTAGTCAGAAATATGAGTCTAGAAATGACTGCTTTAGACAGTAGGAAGCCACTAAGCAGGGGCGTGGCCTGCATTTTAGATAGATCTCTCTAGCATACTGAAGAATATATCTGAGAAGCACTAAACTCTAGGAACAGTAGGCATTTGGCAAGCACTAAAGCAGAGGAGGAAAGATTTTAGGTAGGAAACTTAATCCAACATTTCAGGCAAGAAAGGAGATGACAGCCTGAATGGAGCAACACTAGTGAGATGGAAGAAATAGGCCAAAATATTTAGAGCAGCAGTTCTCAAAGTATGGTCTGCAGACAAAGAACCTCAGCACTACCTGGGAACCTGTTAGAAATGCAGAGCTCAGGCCCCAGTCTAGCCTTACTGTATTAGAAACTCTGGGGGTAAGGCCCAGTAATTTGTATTTTTAACAAGACCTTCAAGTCATTCTAATTCACACTAAACTTTGAGAACCACTAAGTTAAAGTAAAGCCAAAAGAACACAAAGTGATTGATCAGCTACAAGAGAAGAAAGGCAGGAGAAAAAGCCAAGCACCACTGCAGCTCAATGAATATGGGAAAACATTTCTGCAAGGAGGGCAAAGGAAAAGAAACTAAACCAAGAAGTATCATACCTTCAGAAACTACTTTATGAAAAGAGAGGATAGGCACAGAGTCTAGAAAATGACTTCTCAGACAGGAGTACACATGGAAAGGTCAGCTGAAGAAAGAGAAACTGCAGCAAAGCAGCAGAACATGCAGGTAGTTAATAAATGGTGAACAATTAGCTAATGTCTCACTGGCATTTGCAAACATGCCAATTGATGGTCAAAGCAAATCTCAGGACTGGTCTCTGGAAGAAGTAGCACAAGTAATATCAAGTGCCCTCTGGGCTACATTAGGAAAATTCTTCAAGAAAGAAGTAGCTTTTAAGAAGCATATTTACTCTAACAATTCTGGCACCCAAATTCCATTCCCAAGGTAGTTAAACACAAAAGGCTTCCTTCACAGTGGGCTCCCTGGCAGTAAATGAACTTTAGCCAACAATCAAAAGCTAAGAAAGTGGCCTTCGAATGTTCATAATCAATATATCTACAGAATTCCACCTGCTACCCCTTTTCTTCTGCTATCCCACTGCTCTTAGAGAAATGGCACAAACTCCCCCAAAGAAAATGGGCCCCATTCTGGCTTCCTGAGGCAAAAACTCTACAGTTCCTACCTCAGTGAATTCCCCAAATAATTCTCCTCCAGTCCTCCCAACTCAAAGTTTTAGTTCCCAAAATGATGACAGTTGCTTTCCATGGTTAATTTTTTTTTGCTAAGTAAGTATATGAGTATGGATCAGCAATGAAGAGAGCTATGGAATGTAAATGGCCTTCTCTGGCTGTGTTAGAACAAGGGCAGTATAAAAACTGACCTAACATCTTGAAATTGTCTAGGTCTCCATATCACTTCAACAATCCCAGGAGGCCAACACTGGGGTGAGAGTAGACGTCCCTTAAATAAAATACCACTTAGTCTTACCAAAATGCATATACAAGTTCTAGTTTAAAATTTAAAAAAAAAATAGAAAAAAAAGACTCATACTCACTCAGTTCTTTGCCAACTGCTGCCACAACACAATTCTTAGGTATTTCAATCAAAGCACTGATCCCTTCAAAAATATATAAAAATATAAACAAATTATTTTCTTCATGGATTACACCAAAAACAAAAACATTCTCAGTTTTATGTCAATCATTTACTATAAAAAAGAGTAGTCACAATAAAGCACACACAATTCACCATGTCACACTTGCTTATACACAGAAAATGATTTTGTAAAAAATAGGTGAGCCCTGGCCAAGTGGCCCAATTGGCTGTAGCGTCATCCCATACACCAAAAGGTTGTGGGTTTGATCCTCAGTCAGGGTGCATAACTAGGTTGCAGGTTCGATCCCCAGTCAGATAGCGTATAGCAACCAATCAATGTTTCTCTCTCTCTCAAATCAATAAATACATCCTCTGGTGAAAATTTAAAAAAAAAGTAGGTGAGACCTTTGGAAGACATTATTGATCTATTAAAAGTAGGATATGCTCTTTGAACATTTTTACTATTATGGTGAACTTATTTACCAAGGATCCCTTAAGATAATCAAATCACCATTACTCAAATGAGATGTGAATCTGACATTTTCCTTAATGTAAATTTAAGAATCCAGAATGGGCAGTAAATGAGTTTAGCCAACAAGTCAACAGCTAAGAAAGTGGCTTTTAAATAGCATGTTTATAATCAATTAACACATTTACAAAATTCCTTGTATTACTGGAATGATCTGATTAAACATTCCACCATAATTCACTTACCTATTTAAACACAGAGTTCCAAGTACCTTTTTATAGCTGAATCATGAAATTATAGCTGAATCATGAAATGATTATAGCTGAATCATGAAATGCAAATTAGGAAAATACTCTACTCGTTTGCTTTACCTTCTCACCCATCAAAGGACTAGGACTCTTGCAGTTTGGGGAATAATTGTCTCTGAAATCTTTTCTCCACATAGGGTTGTTTTAACAGTATGTTTTGTAGTTCCCGAATTCAAGGAGGAGGAGGTGATGGTAGAGGAGGACAAAAATGAAGAGTTAGTGGCACAAGATAAAAAAGTGAAAGAGAGTGGAAAGCACAGGAAGAGCAGGAAGAAGAGAATTCTAGATGTAGAGGAGTTCATTAAAAAATGTTTATCAAATTACCTGTGAAGTGAAAATAATGGAAAGTCAATAATGCAGAAGTAGCAACTTAATATACAGAATCACAGAACTTATTACTGGAAAGGGCATGGATGCCCTGTCTTTTAGTCCAAGGCTCTTTCCACTGCATTGTACTAAGAGTAGCTTTGCTTATTTCCAAATATGGAATAAAAGCCCTGCTAGCCCATACAAGCAGCAAGGCTTATGAAAGGAGATTCATGAGATAATGTTCTAACAGCAAGCACTGCTAATTATATGGAACCCTGTAAGCTAGAAAACACAAATCACAAAAAACTCACCAATGGTAACATATGTGGCCTTTTCAACGTTTTCCAATAGATTCTCTCAAAGAATTCTGCTATCTCGAGTCATTGATAAACAGGGCATTACTCTGACTACTGAACGAATAGTACTCAAAGGTACCTTGCAAAATAATGGGAGATCACAATAATAAGTAATTATTTTCATTAACACACAAATTATTTTTAGGCCTAATTTCAGCATTTCACAACATAGTTACAGGCATTCCTTGTTTTTTTGCACTTGCTTTACTGAAGTTCGTAAGTATTGTGGGCTTTTTTTTTCCTTTTTACAAACTGAAGGTCTGCAGCAACCCTGCACTGAGCAAATCTATCAGCACAACTTTTTCAACAGCATTTGCTCACCTCATGTCTCTGTGTCACATTTTGGTAATTCTCCCAATATTTGGATCTTTTTCATTATTATATTTGTTATGGTGATCTGTGATCAGTGATATTTAATGTTACTATTGTAATTGTTTGGGGGTGCCCCATATAAGACAGTAAACTTAATCTATAAATGTTGTGCGTGTTCTGACTGCTCCACCAACCAGCCATTCCCCGTCTCTCTTCTTCCCCTTGGCCTCCCTATTCCCTAAGACACGACAATATTGAAATTAAGTGTCCAAGTGAAAGGAAGAGTCATGGGTCTCTCACTTTAAATCAAAAGCTAGAAATGATTAAGCTTAGTGAGGAAGACATGTAAAAAACTGAAAGCCAGGCCTCTTGTACCAGTTAGCCAAGTTATGAAATGCAAAGGAAAAGTTCTTGAAGAAAATTAAAAGTGCTATTCCAGTGAACATACAATGAATAGGAAAGCAAAACAGCCTATTGCTGATACAGAGAAAGTTTTAGTGGTCTGGGTAGAAGGTCAAACCAGCCACAACATTCCCTTAAGACAAAGCCTAATCCAAAGAAAAGCCCTTAACTCTCTTCAACTCTATGAAGGCTGAGAGAGGTAAGGAAGCTGCAGAACAAAGGTTTGAAGCTAGCAGAGGTTAGTTCATGAGGTGTAAGGGGGGCAGCCATTTTCATAACATAAAAGTACAAGGTGAAGTAACAAGTGCTGATGTAGAAGCTGCAGCAAGTTATCCAGAAGATCTAGCTAAGATAAGTAATGAAGGTGGCCACACTAAACAGCAGATTAGCAATTAAACAGCCTTCTATTGGAAGATGCTGTCCAGTACTTTCATGGCAAGAGAAGTCAATGCCTGGCTTCAAAATTTTGTTTTTAAAGATTTTAATTTTTATTTTTTAGAAAGAAGGGAAGAGAGGGAGAGAAACATTGATGTGCGAGAGAAACATCAATTGGTTGCCTCTTGCACGCCCCCAACCAGGTACCTGGTCCACAACCCAGGCATTGCCCTGAGTGGGACTCGAACCAGTGACCTTTCAGTTCATAGGCAGACATTCAACCCACTGAGCCACACCAGCCAGGGCTTGGCTTCAAGGCTTTAAAGGACATGCTGACTCTCTTGTTAGGGGCTAAAGCAGCTGATAAGTTTAAGTTGAAGCCAGTGCTCATTTCTATTCTGAAAATCCAAAGGCCCTTAAGAATTACACTAAATCTACCCAGCTAGTGCTCTGTAAATGGAACAATAAAGCCTGGATAACAGCACATCTGTTTACAATATAGTCTCCTGAATATTTTAAGCCCATTGTTGAGAACTGTTTTAAAAAAAGATTCCTTTCAAAAATATTATTCTTCATTGTCAACGCACCTGGTCACCAAGAACTCTGATGGGAGATATCTGAGATTAATATTGTTTTCAGTCCTGCTAACTCAACATCCATTCTGCAGCCTATGGGTCAAGGAGTAATTTTGACTTTCACATCTTATTGTTTAAGAAATATATCTTGGAAGGCTAGAGCTGCCATAAATACTGATTCCTCTGATGGAGCTGAGCAAAACAAATTGAAAACCTTCTGGAAAGGACTCACTATTCTAGATGCCACTAACATTCATGGGGAAAGAGGTCAAAATATCAACATTAACAGGAGTTTGTAAGAAGCTGATTCTAGCTCTCATAAGTGACTGAGGGGTTCAAGACTTCAGTGAAGGAAGGAACTGCAGATGTGGTGGAAATAACAAGAGGTCTGGAATCAGAAGTAGAGCCTGAAGATGTGACTGAATTGTTGCAATCTCAAAAAACTTTAACAGATGAGGAATGGCTTCTAATGGATGAGCAAAAAAAGTGGTTTCTTGAGATGGAATCAACATGGTGAAGATGCTGTGAAGACTGTTGAATGGCAACTAAGGATTTAAAATATTACATAAACTTAGTTGATAAAGCATTGCAGGGCTTGAGAGGACTGACTCTAATTTTGTAAGAAGTGCGGCAGTGGGTAAAATGCTATCAAGAAGCATTGTGTGCTACAGAGAAATAGCTCATGAAAGGAGTCAATTGGTAAGGCAAACTTCACTGTTGTCTTATTTTAAAATATTGCCACAGCCACCCCAACCTTCAGCAACCGCGGATCAGTCAGCAGCCTCCAATATTGCTAAGACCCTCCACCATCAAAACAAGATTACAATTCACCAAAGACTTAAGATGATGGTTAGCATTTTTATCAATATTTTAAATTAAGTTATGTATATTTTTAAAAGCAGAATGCTCATGTACACTTAATAGACTGTAGTGTAGTATAAATGTAACTTTAATACGCAGTGGGAAACCAAAAGAAAAATCATGCAACTCACTTTATTGAGGTGGTTTGTAACCAAACCCGCAATATCTCCAAGGTATGTCTGTACTAATAATTCATGGAATAATTCCACAAATGACCACAGGCTAATGTAAGAAATAGAAAGGAAAATGTACATGTAAATAAAGAGATATAACTCATGGTAAGAGTAAATGTGAAAATACATGCTGGATTCAAAAAGATTACTAGTGGTCAAATATTGAATTGAAAGATTAAATTGTAAATCCTGGTAAGGTGTGGATTTAGTTTTGCTAAGATATCACATTATTTTCATGATATTTTATATCATTGTAGTGATAAGCTAGTTCCCATTTTGAACTGTACATTCAATACACAGGACTCCCACTACCCTTAAGATGTCAACAATATGCTTATTAATATCCTTTTTAGGATATCCAGGGTTCATTTGATTACTTTTTTAAAATTTTTTATGTGTTTGTTGATTTTAGAAAGAGGGGAAGGGAGAGAAAAAGAAAGAAACATCGATGTGAAAGAGAAACATCAACTAGTTGCTTCCTATAAACATCCTGACCAGGGATTGAACCCTCAACCTAGATATGTACCCTGACTGGGAATTGAACCCGAAACCTTTTGGTGTACAAGACAACACTCCAACCAACTGAGCCATACTGGCCGTGGCTCATTTGATTACTTTTAGAATAAAAAGTTAATAGTGTATCACATGACTTTAAGGTTGTCATTTAAATTTACTCATTTATACTTAAATATTTTTACTCTGAATAAGTAGATTTTAATTTTATTTTTTAAGATCCTTGGTATTAACAGAAGTGAAAACTGATTTTTTCTGTTAAAACCAGAAGTGTATGTCAATAGAAGTCTGAGAAAATAGAATTCTGTTAGTAAGTCTGCTCATGAAAAAACTTTTTAGTAAAGCCAACTGTAAAATGAGGTTATTCTTAGAAATCTATTCAAATTCAAAGTCCAATGATCTCAAAAATAAAGAATAAAATACTATTATGAAGTTATAAAGCCTGCTTCCAGGTATCAACATGTTCATCAAACTCAGTTTAAGAACATAGTCCATGAGCATACATGAAAAGGTTTTTCTTGACCACTTTTGAGAAATTCTTTAAAAAAAAAGATTTATTTTTAGAGAGAGGGGAAGGGAAGGAGAAAATGAGGGAAACATTGATGTGAGAGAGAAACATCGATCAGTTGCCTCTCATATGCACCCTAACCGGGGATCAAACTGGCAACATTTTTGCTTTGTGGGATGATACCCAACCAACTGAGCCACACTGGTCAGGACACTTTTGAGAAATTGTGCTAGAAGCCAAAAGGAAGGGAGTCTTCCCCTTCCAATTTGGGATGGAAATATTCATATATTTTACACAACCATTAACCAAACTGGAGAAATATGGCTATATGTTATACTCAGAACTACACAGTACCCCCCTTTGCTCATGGAAAGTCTCTGAAGATTCACTGTCTTTTAGAGTCTATGAATCATGATTACCTTGATTTTTTTACCTGTATCAGAAAGGTGACCAGTCTTACACAGGAGATCTAGTCTTCGATTCCACACACATAGGTCATTCCCACCAGACAGCCAAACATCTAGTCTCTGAAGAACAGTTAAACACTGCAAAATTCATGTGAAATGTATGTTTAGAAGTTTTATGCATTCCTTGGTGGTTATAAAATATGTTTCAACTCATGTACATGTTTTTATATAGACACACATTTTCATTTCTCCTGGGAATACCTAAGAGATTGCTGGGTCAAATTAATAACTCTAATATTTTTAATATCAAACTATTTTCCAAGGTAGGCACACCATTTGACAATCCCAACAGAAATGTATAAGGATTCCAATATCTCTATATCCTTATCGACACTTATTATCTGTCTTTTAGGTATTACCCATCTAGTGTACATGAAATAGTATCACCTGACAGTTTTCACTTGCATTTCTCTGGCTAATGATGCTAAGCTTCTTTTCATGTGCTTATTGGTCATTTGCACATCTTCCTTGGAAAAATGTCTCTCAACTTCTTTGTCTATTTTTAATTGTGTTGCCCTTTTACTGCTGAATTATAAGAATTTTTCATGTATTCGGGATACAAGTTCCTTATCAGGTATATGATTTGCAAATATTTTCTCCCATTCTGTGGGTTGTCTTCCACTTTCTTGATGATGTCTTTTGAAGCATAAAAGCTTTTCATTTTGGTGAAGTCCAATTTCTCATTTTTTTCTTCTGTTGTGCTTTTGCTGTCATATCTAAGACACCTAACCCTAGGTCACAAAGATTTATTCCTATATTTCTTCTAAGAATTTTATAGTTTCTGCTCAAACATATTTGGTCTTTGATCCATTTGGAATTAATTTTTGGATATGCCATAAAGTAGGGATGCAGTTTCATTATTTCATATGTGGATATCCAATTAACCCAGCATTAGTTGTTGAAGACTAATCTTTCTCTTATTAAAGGGCCTTGGCAGCCTTGTCAAAAGTCAACTGACCATATATGCAAGGTTTTATTTCTGCTTTCTCAATTCCATTCCATTGAACTGTGTGTCTATCCTTACACCAGTGCCATGCTGTCTTGATCACTACAGCTTTGTAATACATTTTCAAATTGGGAAGTTTACATCTTGCAACTTTTTTCTTTCTTTTCAAGACAAGATTGTTTCAACTATTCTAGGGTCCTCTGCACTGCACTTCTATATGAATTTTAGGATCAAGGAAGGAAAGGAAGGAAAAGAAAGAAAGGAAGGGAAAGAAGGAAGAAAGGAAGGAAAAGAAGAAAGAAAAACAACCTACTGGCTTTGGATAAAGATTGTGTCCAATCTGTAGATAGGCTAGTGTTGAAATCTTAACCATATTAAATCTCATCCACAAATATAGGATGTCTTGCTGTTTACTTAAATTTTCTTTAGTTTCTTTTAACAATGTTTTGTAGTTTTGATATATAAGTCACCTATTACTTCTTAAATTTATCTCTAAGTATGTTATTCTTTTGGATGCTATTGTAAATGAATTATTTTCTTTACTTCATTTTTGGAATGTTCACTGCTAGTATATAGAAATATAATTAATTTGTATACTGATAATGTATCCTGAAACTTTGCTAAATCCATCTATTAGTTCTAAAAGGATTTTCTATATAAAAGATTATGTTGCTTGTGAATAGAGACAGTGTTATTTACCCATTTCCAACGTGGATGCCTTTTGTTTTTTATTGCCTAATTGCCCTGGGTCAGAACCTCCAGTATAACATTAAATAGAAATGCCCTGTTTGTTCCTGATCTCAGGGGGAAAATATCCAGTCAGTCTTTCACCATTAATACAATGTTAGCTGTGGGCTTTCATAGATGCCCTTTATAAGGCTGAGGAAGTTCTCATCTATTCCTAGTTAGCTGCGTATTTTTATCATGAGATGTTCAAGTCTGTCAAACACTTTCTGCACATCTACTGAGATGATCATGTTTTCTGTACTTTCTTCTTACTATGGTATATTACATTGACTGATTATTCAAATGTTAAACTAAACTATTTCTGAAATAAACCTCACTTGGTCATGGTGTATATCCTTTTTATATGTTACTAGATTAATTTTGCTAACATTGTGTGGAGAATAATACACTGCTTTTGTTACTTAAGATCTTATCATTAGAATTTTCCAAACTCTTTATGTATTCTTCTAAAATACTGTATCTACTATACAGTGTCAACAATTTAAAAAAAAAGAAAAGAAAGGAGCCAGTCAGAGAAAGACAAATACCATATGATCTCCCTTATATGTTGAATCATTTAATGAACAAAATAAACTGGCAATGAAATGATATAAAATGCCATTTTTAGTATATATTATCTACCATATTTAATTATTTTCTTATAAGACATTTAGGATAATGCCAATCATCCATTTATAAAATATATTTTTAATACACATTTCTGTTCATAAATCTCTGTCCCAGTTTATTATTTCCTGTAGAGTTTTCTAGAAGTTGAATCACTGTGTCCATTCATGTAATAATTTTTTAGATTCATTCATAATACCAAACTACCTTCCAGAAGATCATATCAATTTATATTCTCAATAGCAATAAAAATGCCAATTTCACAATCTCCTCACTAATACCAACCCGTATAAAAACTTCACTGGTTCAAAAAATAAATTAATAGTATTCCTTATATTTACTAGAGATCTGAATTTCTTTAATAAGTTACCTGTTCAATAACAATTTAACTACTGAACTAAAGCAAGTGAAGTGCTATTTTTAACAATTTTTAATGTGAAATAGGATTATAGCAGGAGTAAATACAACTATCTGGTAATTAACATTACAGTAAAAGCCCCTCATAAAATACTTTCACCAGACTGGAATTAAATACTTTTTATTGAACAGTCCATGAAACAGCTCACCAAAAAAATTTCACCAATACAGTAAATTTTTTCCCCTTCCCTGTACCTTCAGTTCATGTGTTTTGTCTGAAACCTAATGAGCTCAGACTGAAAGCAAGAGTATTTTTAAAGGAATTTAAAAAGGGGATCTTTCAGATCATATAAAGCATAGAGATTTGATCAATTCAATACTTAGATGACTTCTTCAAAGACAGAACACTGTTAAACTGGATACAAGCATACAGTAAATGGTACCTCCTTGCCCATAAACTTTACTAATAATTAGAGCATCAGAGCATGAGATGGCTACTGGAGATGCTGCCTTTTAGGAAAAAAAATAAAATGCATTGACTCTTGGCACAGAGCAGTTCTTTTTACATTTTTTAAAGCATTGGCTCCAATTTAGAGATCAGTTACCTTTAAAGGAAATGAGGAAACATTATTTCACATTACCATCTTTCCCCAAACTTGCTGACATTATTGAAAAACAGTGATACTTTCTTAGAACATTTAAGGTAATTACTTCTGTAGGAATCAAAGTAATCAAGTGTTATCCAAGTTTGTTTCTCCAACATGTAGAAGAGTTCCTTTCATGTAATAAGGTCTAACTAATAATTGTATACTGAATGAAAATAGTAGCAACCACTTAGCCCCATAAAATTCCATTTTGGAATTAAGTAACGGACGTGTCTTGTGTCTTTATGACCTTATAGAAAGTAGAGTGCGAGGGACAAATAACTCTAAGTTTTTAGTTCCAAGTACAATATAAAGAAAGAGACTAGCTACTGCTATAGAGTCATTCTGCAAGTAATGCCTCTTTCTACAATTTCCTCCTAAAAACAAACTAGGTACTACCTTTTCCTTTTCTTGCTAGAGAGATTTGCCCCTTGCTCTAATTTCAAAGTCAAATATCCTAGCATTTAAGATATATACTCCTAAAAATCTAATTCTTAGGAGAATCAAATAACTGGAATTATGTCTCAAAGAAATAATTTTTAAAACCTACAAAGGTAATTTCATCAAACTTACTAAATAGTTTTTTTTCATACAAAAAGATTATCATCATAAAATATCTGCTTAAGATTTTACCTTTACAGTAGACTGGAAGCAAGATACTTTCTGAATTTGTCTGCCAGTATCACAATTCCATACCTATATTTATGTTAAGAATTAATTTCTAAATAGAATTTTCAAATCTTATTATAACTTTCCTAATAATTAAATCACAAATGTCACACAGAAAATAAAACATAAAATATGGAGAGTTTATAATACTATAAAAATTAATTCACATAGTGAGTTATCAGCTAAGCACAGCAGCTCACAATCTAAAGTAAATCTCAGGTAAATTTTACTCTCAAACTATTTGAAAATGCCAACAGAAAGGAGGATCTGAAAACTAAGTCTTTACAAGCATCAGATATTCAAAGTTTAAATTTTAAGGTTTATTCTCCAAAATGGTCTATCATAATCTAATAAGCATTTAACATAAGGTATTTATACT
This sequence comes from Trachops cirrhosus, assembly GCA_028533065.1. Classification (NCBI taxonomy): domain Eukaryota; kingdom Metazoa; phylum Chordata; class Mammalia; order Chiroptera; family Phyllostomidae; genus Trachops; species Trachops cirrhosus. The sequence continues at coordinate 149,245,159 of CM052540.1, read as the reverse complement.
AAAAGCTAATATATCCATTAATTAATATTTACTGAAAGCTCTCTCAATGTGCATGGCATAACTTACTACTGTTATCCCAATTCAAAAAAGACAGTAACAGCCCTAACCAATGTGGCTCAGTTGGTTGGGCATCATCCTAAAAAGCAAAAGGACACCAGTTTGATCACCAGTCAGTGCACACGCCTAGGTTTCGGGTTTGGTCCCTGGTTGGGGCACATACGAGAAGCAACCGATCGATGTTTCTCTCTCACATCAATGTTTCTCTCCCTCTACTTCTCCCTCCCTTTCTGTCTCTCTAGAAATAAAATCTTTAATTAAAAAAAAAAAAGACAGTAATGGCATATTCCTATTACCTGTATACATGTTTAAAATAATTAGAGGACTTCTCATAAAATGTCGAAGGTTAGTTTGACATAAAGAACATGATGATTTTCAAATTTTTCACACCATTTCCTATGGTAAGATACTCATGTTACATCATGTCTGAGAACACATTTACATAGCAAATGTATATGTATATACAAACATTTAAGACTATCACTTGACAAAATGTTTTTTAAATCTACCCTTAGCATTTAATTAATGAAGTTAGTTATAGTAAAGGCCCAAGCTGAGTTATTTGAGAATTCACCTGAGTAAAAGAACTACCAACAAAGCAGCCTAGAATTATTTTCAAGTCATTCAGCAAAGGAAGTGAGTCTATACTATCATTTACAGATAAAGTTTATATTGATACTGTCCCAACTACTCATCTCTGTACTAGTAACTTTAATAACTGCCTCTAAATATTATTGTAGTTCTGTAGGAATGGTCTAATTTAAAAAAACACATATCAATTCTATTTTGCAGAGATTATACTGATACTGAAAACTAAACAAAAAATAGAGCTTTAGTCCACAAAATATTTACCTCAATAGAGCAGTAGCAATAAAGCTACTCTGACCTAAAAATATGAGTGAATTTTATGCCCCTATTTACATAATACTGTAATCCACAAATTTTACCACCATTTATTTATTTGAGCAATTTTACTTTCAATTGGAGAGCAATCTAAATTTCAGACTGGGAAGCAACTTAAATTTTTTGAGCAATTTTAAATTTTAGATTTGATGTGGTGATCTTTGAGCAATCTGCTTGTAAATTATTTCAGCTGATAATGCTGTATTAAGTGTGTCATAAAGTATGCCTTGGTTTTACAGAAGCCTGAGAAATGCTGACTCCTTTGGGCTTACTCCAAAACTTACTTCACTAATGCTTTTTAAGCTATTTAAGCAGAATTTTCAGATGAGCACAGGTTTTTTCAAGCTAATCTATGATACCTTTAAATTTAAAAAAGGAATAAAAGATTAGAGTTCTCCGTAGCATTTGGCTATGGCCTTCACAAATCCGGGTCCTCATACAAATATTAAAGGACTGAATTTGTTTAAGGAAAATATTTTATGAAGGCAATAGTATTATATTGGCTCAGAACTCTGCTCTGCAGTCAGACTACACTGGTTGTGTGACCTTGGGCAAGTTACTTAACCTCTCTTTGCCTCTGTTATTTATAAATGAGGATAAAAACACTTATTGTAAGGATTAAATGGATTGATATATATAAAACAGAACAATGCCTGGCTCATGTAAGCACTTTATAAAACCTTACTAATGCCATTACATATTAAAATTTTACCTAAAAGTAAGGTAGAAAGAAAGGTAACATACTCTTTTAAAACTGTTTTAAAATGCTAAATAATAATATTAAATACTGAGTTGAGGGTAATTCATTTTTCTGTCAGACTGGGTGCTCAAAAGGCTCTTATGGATTGGGGCTATTAATTTTTTTTCCCTGTACAATAAGTAGGGGAAAAAAGTAAATGATTTTCCAGTGTGACTGATTTTTATTTCCCTAAATTAAAAAGCAAACTGAGATAATATTTCTAAGCCCACTTTCTCTATTTCTTCAATTTTATATAACTAAATATAATAGTAACTCTGGAAAGAACAGTTTTGGTCATGGGGTTTCCATCAATAAGAAGTCTAATTTCCAGTCTAATACCTTTCAGATACCTAATGCTTTTAAGAAGTTTTTGTGAAAGCTACAACAAAATCATTTTTGCCCAAACAGGCCTCAGTAGGCTAGAAACTAATCATATATATACCGGTCCCTTGAGTCACTCCTGGTATTTCACTCTCTTCCAGATTTAAGGATATAATAACGGTTCTATCAGCAGAGGCTGTCAAGATAAGCTGACTTTTTTCTTCAGATGCTTCCAACGAAGGAAATGTAGTAATAGCTGTTATCTTTTGAGTGTGTCCATTGAGTTCCAAAAGTTTTTCTCCTGTCTGAAATACCAATGAAAATATTAAGTTTCATATTTCACAATTTAAATAAGTTTAAGTGACAACACTAAGAAGAATCACCATGTAGAAAATACATACATTCTACTTGAAATTACTTAGATCTCATAATTTAACTTTAAGCAATCAAAGCATAAGCTAATCAGGTACTGAAGGAGTAGCCATAAACAATTTTATTTATTTTCTGATAGAAAATACAAATTTTAGCATATTTTATAGAAAATTTAAAGGAATATTCTTTCCATATGATTTTAAGAATATAACTGGATAAACTAAGCATTAAAATATCAGCCACTTCATCTGCAGGAAAAAATATAAAGTCCTCATTACCCAAGTATTTGTTATTTAAGTCTCCACAGTTATAAGGTTATGGAAGGTAAAAAAGTGTAACAACACTAACAAATATATCTGTATCCAATATGTATCAACCACTCACAAAGTGAGCCTCCCTCCACTCATCTCTGTTTAATAGGGACAGCTATCCATACCCTCCAGTGTCTTCATCCACTAGTCACTCATGGACTTCCCAAGTAGTAAACATACTAAAATACAATGCAAATAAAACAAACTGCAAATCTTTCCAAGGTTGCAAGATTTCAGGAATGCAGGGAATATAATGTTAACGCCTTTAACCACAGGCAAAACCACTGAAAAATGAGGATCTGACAGGTTGGATAACAAGAAAAGATAAATACTTCAAAATAGAGTAACTTGAGTATCAAAGGATCAGGAAGGGAGGCCTCAGAGAAATTTGGTGAAGCCTTAAAAATGTTTTTAAAAATAAACCTTTTACCATATTTCTATTAAATTCAAATATGAGAAGTATGATATATCATGCAATTATACAATTTTGAAAAAAATACTGTCACAAAAATCAGTATCTGATTCATTTTCAGAATCATTACATAGTTACTGATAAGTTTTGTTCAGTAAAATTAAATTTATTTTCACAACTTGACATTTGTTTCTTAGGAAAAGAATCTTAATTTAAAAACTATTATGAAATATTGGCACTCTTTTTAAATGAATTCATCCTTTTCAAGTATTAGTCTGTCTACTAATACATAGGCATATCCCCAAATAGTGTTTATAAATGCCTGCTCAACTATAAAATCTTATCTTTATTACACAATCCACACAAAACCAATACACACCTGGGCATTCCATATAACTACAAGTCCATCATCACCAGCAGATGCAAATCTGATTAGAGAAGAAAGGAAAAAAATCATTGGTGATATTTAAGTGCTAGTATTACTAAGAACTATCAAACTTTATTAATCATACTCTGATTTACTAATATTAATGCAGATCAATTTCTTTAAGCTAATTTAACAAATATTGATGGAACACCTTCTAGGTTTTATGCCAGGTACTGAGGTTACAAAGATAAATAAGATCATTTACAGTATTACAATGAATAAACTGCAAGAATGAGGCAGATCTGTAAAGGATCTTTAAAGTCCTCCCTTGCTTTAAAGTTATATAATTAAACCCTGACTTAAATGACATGAAGCCAAACTGAGAAACAGCTTCACTGATTGGAAGTGATATTCTAGAAGTGGAACAAAGAAACCATGTCATTAGATAAGTTAATTATTTCTATTATTTTCTCTGTAAAAATATGCTAACTGCTATTTAAGGCCAAGATCTCTCCTTTACTCTTCTTAGCTCTTTGGGTTTTTTTTATATAAATACTGTGCTCTTGGTTTGGAAGGTCTGGGGGGTTTTTTTAGGGTGTTTGTTTGTTTTTTATTGAAAATGCATGAAACTCAAAGGTAAAGTTTTTTTCATGGCAGGAAAAAGAGGTGTGATGGACTCAGTCACAGCTTCTCTCTCCTCTACCTCCCACATTCACTATACACAAAGGAACAATCACCCACATTTTGTAGAAAAGACATTCATGACACAAACACTATCAAGTGTCTGCTCTGGCTGGTGTGGCTCAGTGGATTGAGTGCTGGCCTGCAAACCAAAGGGTCACCAGTTCAATTCCCAGTCAGGGCACATGCCTGAGTTGCAGGCTGGGTTCCCAGTGCATGGGTGCGAGAGGCAACCAACAAAGCATTGAAGTTTCTTTCCCTCTCTTTCTCCCTCCCTTCCCCTCTCTAAAAATATTTTTAAAAAACTATCAAAAAAAAGTAATCTGTTGTACAGGATTATTCATCATAGTAACTGCATTACAAAAAAAACAAAAAAGCATTGTTCTCAAGCAGTAGAGTATAGCAATCACATTGTAAGCATATCAAGTAATCTGTCATTAATAATGTAGTACCTAAGTTTGCAAATGATTCTTTAATGAATCAAAATCGATTCCCAGCTGCTCCTATATCACTTTCATTCATTTGAATTCGAATTCAAGGTTTGCTTTTTTAAATAGAAGAGAAAGAAGTGGTATTATAGAAAGCCAGCTATGAACTGCATATATCTGGACCCTTACAGTTAACAAATATTGATAAATGTTACCCCACTGGTAGCTACTGTATTTAGAAAACCTGTACTTTTTTTTTTTAAGATTTTATTTATTTATTTTTAGAAAGAGGGGAGGGAGGGATAAAGAGAGGGACAGAAACATAGATATATGAGAGAAACATTGACTAGTTGCCTACTGCACACCCCCAACTGGGGACTTGGCCCACAACCCTGGTATGTGTCCTGACTGGGAATCAAACCAGCAACCTTTTAGTTCACAGACCTACACTCCTTCCACTGAGCCACGCCAGCCAGGGCAAAACCTATACTTCTTTACAAGACTGTTACTGGGTTTCACAAAATCTGGGTATGCCTTCAAAATCTTCATTAAAGGAAACATTGTTAGCCATAATGTATCGATGGGGAAAAGTAAAGAACTGATATACTGGGGCACAAAAGTTACTTTGTCCCTGAAAGTATCTGTTCTAATGAACTTTATCCCTACATAAGATCCCTAAAATCTTACTACTTCAGCCAAGTAATGTTTACCTTAACACTCCAAACTGAGCTTTAAGTTCAAATTTGTCATACTCAAAGTCCCACACATTTGTCTTCACTGGCTCTGACAATTACTATACTTAGTGCCCATTTCAAAACCATTTGATTGCATGTTCTACCGTAGGAGCTAAAAGATTAGCCAGGAGATGGGAAATTGGCCAAATACAGTCTGACAAAATCTGTTTATAGTATTTTAATATAGAACTACATATCTTTTTGACGGAAAGGACTTTCTAAAATTACTTAGGCAACAAGCTAAAAACCATACAGAGTTATCTTAAAATCTATACTTAATACTTATTCTTATTTCAAAATGAAATAATGAAATATATAAAATATATGAATACTAAAAAGAAAATAATCATTTTTAAATTAAAAATATTACCTACTTAATTACATACATTTTCTGATTCATAATACTACACAATGCCTTCAGTATCAAAAAGTAGTAGGCATCTTTAATAGCTTATGTTTCTGGACCTATTGATTTCTGTTTATTTGTATAGTGATGCTGGGAGGGCAGGACTCTAGGTCATAAGTTTTCTTTGCTACAGAACATCAACTTCTATTGATTTTTGAAACTTTTATAATAGCTTTTCTCCATTTTATAAGATTGTAGGTATAAAATATATACTTCTTTCTAACCTTGACTTTTAGCTTACTTTATTGTTTTATCGTGTCTGAATCTCATGAGTTCATGAATATAGAAATGAGATGTAGTGGACTTCTGGCCAAGATGGAGGCATAGGTAGACACACTGTGCCTCCTCACACAACCAAAATAAGGTCAGCAACAATTTAGGAACAAGATAACCAGATTTGACAGAAAATGGAACTGTATGGAAGTAGGACAACCAAGGAGTTAAAATATACACATTCATCTAGACCAGTAGGAAGGGTAGAGTTGGGCAGCCAGGCAGAGAGGGGTCGCAGCACAAAAAGTGGTGGCACCAGGCACGTAAGACATCCTGGGCACGTAAGGTATTCTGGGTGCATGCCTGCAGCGGGTGGACCCGGAGCGGGCAGGCGGCTGGCAGACCCAGCAAGGTGGCGATTGTGAAGCAAGGCACTGTGCGCAGGTGGCTGGCTGTCCGGACAGACCCACATTCTCCCGCAGAAAAACCAGGTGAAATTGGGCAGTGAGACAGACCCTGCAACCCAGGGTCCCAGCGCCAGGAAATAGAGCCTCCGGACTGATTGAAAACACCTGTGGGGGTTGAGGTGCAGGAAGAGACTCCCAACCTCACAGGAGAGTGCGTTGGAGAGACCCACGGGGTCCTAGAACGTGCACAAGCCCACCAACATGGGAATTAGCACCACAAAGGCCTAGTTAGCTTGGGGGAAGCGGCAGAAGGGACTGAAATCGGACAGAGTGGAGTAAGCACCATTGTTCCCTCTTGGACCCCACCCCCCACATACAGTATCAACACCCAGCCACTGGGGTGCCCCGCCCTGGTAAACACCTAAGGCTCCGCCCCTCATACATAACAGGTGCAACAAGACAAAAAAATAAAAAATAAAGAACAGATCAAAGCTCCACAGCAAATACAACCAAGCAACCAAGAGATAGCCAAGCTATCGGATGTATAGTTCAAAGCACTTGTGATCAGGATGCTCACAGAATTGGTTGAATTTGGTCACAAATTAGTTGAAAAAAATAAAAGCTACAATAAGTGAAATAAAGGAAAATGTACAGGGAACCAATAGTGATGGGAAGAAAACTTGGACTCAAATCAATGGAGTGGACCAGGAGGAAGAAAGAAACAACCAAACAGAAAAGAATGAAGAAATAAGAATTCAAAAAAATGAGGAGAAGCTTAGGAACCTCCAGGACATCTTGAAACGTTCCAACATCCGAATTATAGGGGTACCAGAAGGGGAAGAGGAAGAGGAACAAGTGGAAAACTTATTTGCACAAATAATGAAGGAGAACTTCCCCAATCTGGCAAAGGAAATAGACTTCCAGGAAGTC
>CM052540.1:149214419-149237378 GCA_028533065.1 Trachops cirrhosus | reverse complement strand
TAACAAAAGACACTGAAATAGAGGACAGGTTGACAGTGACCAGAGGGGAGAGGGGAGGGAATTTCAGGGGAGAAGGGAAGGGTTTACAGGAACAAGTATAGAGGACACATGGACAAAAACTATGGGGGTTGGAAATGGGAGGGAGGAGGGGAGGGATGGGCGGGTGGGCTGGAATGGAATAAAGGATAGAAACTGTACTGAATAATGACTAAAATAAAAAAATTTAAAAAAAGCAGGATCTAAATAAGGTTCATACATTACAATTGGTTGGCATACCTTTAATGTCTCTTTAACTGATTCCTTTTTCTTATTTTTTCCTTGCAATTAAGAGTTTGGGTTTTATTTTTTTTAAGATTTTATTTATTTATTTTTAGAGAGAGAGGAAGGAAAGGAGAAAGAGAGGGAGGGAAACATCAATGTGTGGTCGCCTCTCGAGTGCCCCCCACTGGGGACCTGGCCCACAACCCAGGCATGTGCCCTGACTGTGAATTGAACCAGTGACCCTTTGGTTTGCAGGCCAGCACTCAATCCACTGAGCTACATCAGTCAGGGCAAGAGTTTGTTTTATAGAATTCTCTTGCTCGCTACCTTCCAGTGTTGCCATTTAACATGTACTTTTGTCCCCTGTGTGTCTGGTAAATTAAGAGATTTAATCAGATTAAAATTTACTTTTTGGTAAGGCCACTTTGTATATTCCGCCAGGAGATATAATTTGTGGCAGTCTTGTGTGTGTGTGTGTGTGTAATGTTAATAGCCATTGCCTAATTTGTTACTCTACCAGAGGTTGCAAAATTACAGTATTCCAATTCTATGATTCTTCCTACTTAGAATTCTTTTATAAATTTCCTCCCATCAATTATTACAGATCCCAAGATACAGTTTGTATAGGAAAGGCAGTATAGATCTTAACTTGCAGACACCTCTTTGAGAGAGGACAAGCTGTCCAGATGTGAGGAATGAAGTTTTTTGCCTCCAGTTGTTGACTTCAGGGTACATTTCCACTTCCAAGCCAAGATCATTACTATCTCAGTTGACACCCCAGGCATTGGGAATAAGAAAGGTGGTGGAAGCCACAGCACATTCTTAGATGATCCTCAGCCAATGACTAAGCAAGGCGGGACAAAAAGTTATTTCTATCCCATGTAGGGCTCCTCTAAAGGGCATTCTTTCCTCCAGAGCTCCCAATTACATTTTCAGAGACTTGGTCAGATCTGCATCATAGTCTGAGACAACTGCCCTTGTCCAATCCTGCTTCCTCCCTTTTCCTTTCATTGGTGCTTTCTGCAATAAACTCTTTTGCATGTGTAACTCCACTTTATTTTCTGCTTCCTATTGAATCCAGGCATCAGGAGAATCTAAATCATCTTGACTATCAATTTTTCTCCAAATGTTCATGAGAAAGTTATTCTTAGCTTAAGAATATTTTTTTAAATATATAACATAATATTTGTTTAGTAAACTATCAAACCATACTGAGTTCGTTAGTTTCTTGTGAATATACAGCTTCACCAGCCATTCCGGGAGCATATTATGCTCTCCAGTCTGGCATTTCATGGGTCACCTAAATTCTTTTCCAGTCGTGATCACCATCCTACATAACCTTTTCTGTTTCCTGGAGTAGCAAGCAATGGTCAAATGAGCAACACAGAAAACTCCTTAAAATGTGCTATAAACTCAGTTTAGTTTAATGTGTCAAATGCTAGAGTATTACATGCAATTTTAGCACAGTTCACTTTTTGGAAAACTCTTGCTGAGTCTTAGCCTTCTTTAGTGATCTCCCAATCAATATGACTCTCACTTCATGTTCAAAAAAATACTAAAGAAAAGAAAAGGCAGCTGTCTGTTAGGTTATACAGGATTTATTTGGTATCTTCAAAAACCAATCTGAGAAAATTTTCCACTCACTGATTTTAGCTGAGTTACTGAGAAAACAAGAAAATCCTTCTGCAAAATTCTCAATAAACTGATATTATCTAAAGACCTGAAGCGTGAAACCTGGATTACAACAGCTGACCAAAAAACTAGAATGCAATGTCTATAAAAACTAAATAAAAACATACAAATTATAACAATATGATACTTATTTAAGGTATTTTGGTAATTTGGCAATGCACAAATAACGTACATATGCAATGTTACAGATAATTCTGAACTAAACTGTTAAAAATAAGAATGAAAATTTTGAGCTTTTAATCCCATTTGTAATAAACATTTATATAGTTTATAGATTTTTTGTCTTTCTTATCCATTATGACTAATTTTTTAGCTCACTACAGAATTAATTTTTTTTTAAACAAAACACAGATTGAAAGTTCTGAAGGTCTGTGTGTGATTGAAAAATTTACTTATATGGAAATTTTGACACAGTAATTAATGACTTGAGTACAAAGAATTAAATGTAATTCATGCAGTAATACCTTTACTTTATTGCAAAAGCCAAAAAGTAGGCTTTTTCATTTATTCTAGACATTTAGATTCACTGTGTTAGATAGAAAACATGGTCACAAATTGTTTTCCCTCCCTATGTCACTATTTGCAAAAAGTCCTAATTGCTTTTCCCATAAAAAGGTAGTTTATTTTTCCACTTACTGAATTTGTGCCAGCTCCTGACTTTCTTTAGACAATGAAATAGCACCAAACATGATACAAACAGAGACTTGCAAAATTTTACACTGGGGCTTGCCCTGTTGCTGGTACTAGAACTCCATGATCACTATGCGAACAAGCATGTGAGCAGCCACGTGGAGAGAGACCCCAGTCATCCCAGTGGAGACCATTATGAATCAGCCAGCTCCAACCAGTCTACCTGTTGACCACAGATACATAAGTGAACCTAAGCAAGAACAAACTGACCCTGGCATAGATGAAAAAAACCTACCCAGTTGAGCCTAATCCAAATTGCCATCCTGAAAAATAGTGAGCTAAATATATAGTGGTTGTTTAAAACAACTAAGTTTGGGGTGATATTTGACTGATATAATCATTTACAGCTTTTTACTGTTTACAGAACTTGTACTGTATCACTGAACAAGTGACATATACATAAGCACCACTGTGGGGAAAGTGTAATCAAATACCAGCATTCGTGCACTGATCTTTATTCTACAAGATGGCCTTTCCAGGAGAGTGCTCTTCTAGCTAGGTAATAAGGCTAGCCAAGAGGACATTTGAGAGGGCATATAGCAATGAACATGAAATCTTAACAGTTGATCTACATAAAAATTCAAAGACCACACTCTGAAAGTATACTGTATATTTTTTACTTAACTTTTAGACAAAATAATTTGAGGATTCCTTAAGGTCCAAATATTAGTGATTATAGTCTAACAAATTATTTGGGTTTTTTTTTTTAACCAACCTAGAAATTTACTATGGTAAAATATGGTACAAGAAAACTTCATCCAAAATCCTATCTTCCCAGAAATGTTTAGTCTCAAAGATCTGACTAAATAAATATAGAATCTCTTAGGACCTACTAACAATGAGCATTATCAAAAAGGCTGAAGATTATTATACTTTGGTTAACAAGCTATGATTTGTTTGGCTTATATCACAACAGAATATTGATAGGCTAGTAATATATATGACATGACTCTTTTTAAGCAAAAGATGAGGAGCATTTTGTTGTATAATAATTTGGCTGGAATTTGTCTCTAGTTTCTAGAAGGAAGTGGGGCTCCTTAGACCTCACCTGAATTTATGCTAACAAGATGACTCAGGGTGGGTCTCTAGACAGTTTTAAGGATGGGGGCTGACCATCTGGGAAATATGAACCATGTAATCAGGGGATTGGGGTTTTCAGCTATGTATATCAGCCTGATCTCCAAACTGGGGAAGGGAGGGAAGCTAGAAATTGAGTTTAACCACATGGCGAATGATTTAATCATTTCTATGTATGAAACCCCAATAAAACACTTCCAGTCAAGATGGAGGCATAGGTTGACATGCTTTGCCTCCTTGCTCAACCATAACAAGGATCACAACTAACCTCAAAACAAAAAACACCCAGAACTGCCAGAAAATCGAACTGTATAGAAGTCCGACAACTAAGGATTTAAAGAAGCCATATTCATCTAGACTGATAGGAGGGGCAGAAACAGGGAGCCAGGGTAGAGAGGACATGGAATAGCAGCAGTGAGGGAGTGGCAGCAGAGGCTGGCAGAACAGGCTGTCTCACATTCACATGTGGTGGATAAAAATCAGGAGGGATACCTGGGGAGCAAGCAATCCCAGTCCCAGGCAAGACCACAAAGCCCAGGGTTCTAGTGCCAGGGAAATAAAGCCTCACCACTTCTGGCTGTAAAATCTAGTGGCAGCTGGGGTGGTGGAAGAAACTGCAAGTCTGTCAGGAGAGTTCATTTAAAGGGCCTGCATGGCCCATACGCAAACCCACCTACTCTGGGAACCACCACCAGGGCAATAGCTAGAAGGGCATAGGTAGCATACAGGAAGTGGGTGAAGAGACTGAAAACGGGGCAAGTGCTGAGGAAGCCTCCAGCAGACACGCAGTGGCATTGTCCCCTCTCTGATCCCTTCCCAACATACAGAGCCACAAAGTGGTGAAAAGGGTTGCCCTCACTCTGGCAATTACCTAAGGCTCCACTCCACACAATTTACAGGTACTTTTTACAGGGAGTCAAAGCAGCTCTACTTAACACACAGAAACAAACACAGGGAGGCTGCCAAATTGAGGAGACAAAGAAATATGGCTCAAATGAGTTAACAGAACAAAACCCCAGAAAAAGAACTAAACAAAATGGAGATAGCCAACCTATCAGATGCAGAGTTCAAAATACCAGAGATAAGGATGCTCAGAGAATTCAGTGAGTACAGCAAAAGCATAAGGGAAGACATGAAGTTCACACTAAGTAAAATAAAGAAAAACTCACAAGGAACCAACAGTGAAGGGATGGAAGCCAGGGTTCAAATCAACGATTTGAAACATAAGGAAAAAATAAACAGTCAACCAGAACAGAATGAAGAAACAAGAATTCAAACAATGTGGAGAGAATAAGAAGGCTCTGGGACATCTCCAAATGTGCCAATATCCAATCATTGGGATGCCAGAAGGAGAAGGGCAAGAAATTGGAAAGTTATTTGAAAAAATAATGAAAGAGAATTTCCCTAATTTGGTGAAGGAAATAGATCTGCAAGTCCAGGAAGCACAGGAGTCCCAAACAAGTTGGACCCAAAGAGGAACACACCAAGACACATCATAATTAAAATGCCAAAGGTTAAAGATAAACAGAGAATCTTAAAAGCAGCAAGAGAAAAAGAAGAGTTACCTACAAAGGAGTTACCGTAAGAGTATCAGCTGATTTCTCAAAAGAAACTTTGCAGGGCAGAAGGGACTGGCAAGAAGTATTCAAAGGGATGAAAAACAAGGACCTACAAACTAGATTACTCTGTCCAGCAAAGCTATCATTTAGAATGGAAGGGCAGATAGAGCTTCCCAGACAAGGTAAAGATAAATGAGTTCATCATAACTAAGCCGTTATTATATGAAATGTTAAAGGGACTTACCTAAGAAAAAGAAGATCAAAACTATGAACATTAAAATGACAACAAACTCCCTCCTATCAACAACTGAATCTAAAAAATAAAAACAAAAACAAACAAAGCAAACAACTAGAACAGGATCAGAATCATAGACATGGAGATCATTTAGAGGGTTAACATTTGGGAGGGGGAAGAGGGAGAATGGGAGAAAAGGTACAGGGAATAAGAAGCATAATTGCTGGGTACGAAATAGACAGGGGGGTGTTTAGAATAGTATAGGAAATGGAGAAGTGAAAGAAATTATATGCATGCCCCATGGACAGGAACTAAGGGGTGGGGACTGCTGGAGGGAATGGGGGTATCAAGTGGAGTTGAGCAAAGAGGGAAAAATTGGGACAACTATAATAGAATAACCAATAAAATATACTTTAAAAAAACAAGATAGTATGGATTTTTAAGAAATTTTTAAAAATAAAAATAAAAAAGGAAAATTTTTTAAAAAGGAACCCCCCCCAAAACTCCAGACACTCCAAGTCTGAGTGAGGTTTCTCACTGATGATACACACTGATGTCCTGAAGGGTGATGGATCCTGAGGACACAGAGTTTACATTTGGGACTCTCCCAGACCTTGCCCTATGGGCCTCTTTTTTGGCTGGTCCTAACTGAATCCTTTATAATAAAACTGTAATCCTAAGTATAGTGCTTTCCTGAGTTCTGTCAGTCATTCAAGCAAATTATCAAACCTAATGGGACGTGAGAATGTGTAGCCAGTTGGTCATAAATGTGGGTGGCCTGGAACCCCTGGAGATTGCAGCCAGTGACTGAAATGGGGGGAGTGTTGTGCAGGATTGAGCTTTTATCTGTAAAATCTGACCTAACTCTAGGTAGTGTCAGAATTGCACTGCACATGGGAAAAACAACTAAATACAAAGACATAAGAAGAGCAGAGAGAAGACTGGTTAATAGACAACAGAAGTAATAGAATTAGGAATAATAACAGTAGCAGTCACCCATAGACTCAAAAATGAAAAGAAAAAAAAAACAGTATTAAAGGCAAAAGAGACAAGTGGAAGAACTGATAGGGAAAACTGAAGTGGAGTTAGGGAGTTAAGATGGCCAGCAACATGTACACTTAATAGTCTGGAGACTTGTTCATACATTTAACAATTATCTATTAATTACCTGCTACATATAAGGCCTGTGCCCCATACTAAGGATATGTGGTGAACAAGAAGAACATGGCCCCACTCTCATGAAGTTTACATTTTAGAGGGGAAACTAAATACTAAATAGTTACACAATTAATTGTCATTGTGATACATGTTCCAAAGGATAAGCATATGATTGAATAAGGGTTTAATAAAGAGACACACAGATCAGTAACAAGCTAAATCTATAGTCCTAAGATATACACACCTTCATCTCTATTTGCAAATATACTCAACACAATATTACACATTATCAAAGTAGTACACAATAATATAAATTTTATTTTTTGAATTTTTTTCAATTTTTTAAAATTATTACTGACATACAATTTTATATTAGTTTTAGGTGTACAATACAGTGACATTTATATATCTTACAAAGTGACCACAATAACTGTAATACTATCTGTCATCATAAATAGTTATTATAATATTACTGATTCTGTTCCCTTTGCTGAGTATTATTTAGCAAAGGGAACAGAACAAAGGGACTTTATTTTAAAGGGACTGCATCAATAAGAAAAAATTCAGATTAAATACTTACCTCATCTTCTATTAAAAATAGCACATTCCCTTAGGTAACTGGTATTTAAACATTTCCCATATCTATTTGTCAAACTTAGGTTCACCTTAACATACAGTTACAACCCCACCCAAATTTTAAAGTCATACACTTCCCCTAACCTAAAAAAATATTTCTGATCCATAAAAAAAACAAACCCTGAAACAAAAATAAGCATCAAATAACCAGATATGACACCCTGACTTCTGAACTTCTGAGCAAAAAAGACTTCAAATACATATTTCATCAAGATTCAGAGGTCAATGTCTACTAAGTGTTGCTAATAATCAGTTTTTAATTTTTAAAAGAGATGGATTAATTTTAAGTTGTTAATATAAAATCCCTAAAAACTTTCTAAACGTGTCAATTGGACAACTGGAGTTTCTTACCTGTAGTCATCTAACTGTACCAGAAATCGTACAATATCATGATGAGTTTTCAGTACAAGCAGTTCAGTGTAGGGGTTCTGCGTTTGTTCTTCACCTATTGTCTGTAAAGGAGATTTCTTGTATTGGGGTGGGGAGCCAAAACAAAAGAGAAAGAAATAAAATGATTTATGATAAAAGGCATATTGGAATAAAGCTGCATCTACGAATACAAAACTTGAAAAGTTGTATCATGTTCTAATACTACGTACAGGGCAGGGCAAAAGTAGGTTTACAGTTGCGAGTACATTAAACAATTTATTCTTATAGTATTACTTATTATTGTATTATTTTCTATATAAAAAACTGTAAATGTACTTTTGCCCCACCCTGTACTGTTTACCCTAATATCAACTGACTGCCAATTTAACACAAAACATTTTTCTTACCACGAATTCACAACATAAATTTTAGTATTTTTAAGTCACATTAAATTTACAAAAAGAGTGAATTTTATTTTGTGGAAATTAATGGGCCAAACCAACTCAATATTTTCAAATCGGTGTTTCTCAATTGGAACTTGGCAGAAACAAAACTGCAGGTCAAAGGGATAAAATCGAAAACAGACTAAAATAGTGCCTAACCCATTATAGGCACTCATATGTTTGCTGAATGAATAAGGAAGGAATGAAATCATTAAGAGTCAATGAACACAACTGTGAAAAATAATATTGATAAAGATAATTGCTAACATTTTACAGAGTATTAGGTGGCAGTCCATATGTCAAATATTGTGCGAAGCAAACATGGCATATAACCAATAACTCTGTAAGGTAAGTCTTACTAACCCCATTTCTATAGTCAAACCAGTACTAGTTCATAAAACCACTGTTCTTAACCTCTAAACTGCAGTTTTTCAAACTTGACACTACTGGCATTTGGACTACGTAATTCTTTGTTATTCAGGGCTGTCCTGTGCACCACAGTGTTCAGCATCCCTGGTTTCTACACATGATATGCCAATAGGAATTCACCCCCAACCCAAATGTGACAATCAACAATGTTTCCAGACATTGCCAAATGTCCCCTAAGGGGTAAAATTATCCCAGCAGAGAAACACTGCTGGAACTAGATTAGAAGCCTAGATTCAAAGTTCTTGCATAAATCAAGGTAGATCATTGGTTCTGATAATGAACAAATTCACAGCAGCTATGAAAGTGAAATATTGTATTTTTATGCATGTTACATTTCTTCATGTAAATATTTTCCAACAAATTCACCCCCCAATCGGTAATTTTTTCATCAGCAATGAAAATCAAAAGTGAGAAATCTGAAAACTATATACTACTTTCCCCAAATAAAAGCATGTCAGATATGGCAAAACTAGTCAATAAAAGTCCGTGATTCATCCACTAATGAGGATTGTACAGAATTGTCATATATACATCGTATATGGACTACTAAACTTGCCACAATCCTTCCATATTCTTTAGGATTTCAGCCTCTCTAAAATACACCTAACTTTAAATAATACTTTTTTAAAAAACAGAATAAGCCTCAACTGCAAAGACATGAGGAAGACTGAGAAGTTGTTTACTCACAACAACCCAAGTTTTCTATTTTTAACTGTCAAAACAAGTATTTTTTATGAGAAATAAAAGGGAATTCAACACAAATTCTATTCGTGGGTGGCATATGAATTAAATTCCAGACCTCAGTACTTTTAAGGTTGCAAAACTACTTCATTTGCAACATTTCATATATATATCTCATTACAGTCTATTCGACCATTCAGACCCATGAAGAAAACGTGACTAACGAGTCAAAAATAGCAATTAGATCATTTTCTTGACTTTGAAGGAATATATTTTTAAATAATTATATATTTTTTAGTTCTTGGATAAAAAAATCAAATTAACTTTATATGTCCTGAGCAAGCATCAGATGCTTTGGGAAAGTGATACCAATTCAAATAAACCAAAAGTGTAAAGTTGCAGTCACCACTTGATTCTATTGTAGTAAGTGAGATACTTTTTAAAAAGTGAAATGAGACTGGTTGAACTAGGGAGAAGACTAGCTGAGTGCGTCCTTGAGCACGCTGCTGAACCACATAAGCTTCATTTTCCTCATTCTTGGAACAGAGCTACTGCATTTAACTCACAGGGTCTTAGGAGAATCGAGTAGAAATTAGCAGCCGAAAGAACGCCGCGCCCCCCTCACCCGCAGTAACACACAGGCCCCGCCTCCAACGCAGTCTACGCAGTAGTCTAGCCTCGGGTTCCCTGCTCAGATAGAAGCCACCACAGGGGCAGGCAGGCTCCACCCAGGGGTTTACCTCTGCCAGTCCCTGAGGTTCTCGGCTTCCCCCGATCAGCCATCGCAACATCCGGGTAAGATGGTGTCTGCCCGGCCCAAGTCAGCCGGAACTCTACGCCGGCCTCAGCCTTCTCCTACCTCTCAAGAAGCAGAGCAGTAGAGGTGCAAATACTTGCCGCTCCAGATTTGCCCAGGGAAGAAGCAGTGCAAATCAGAACCCACAAAAGCGTAAAGATATTTGTCTGCAAAGCGCTGCTGTACCCAGCCACAGAGGATTTGTTTGAGGTAGCCACCAGGGGAGCAGCGGCTGGGCTGGGTCAAGGAGGCTTCAGAAGCACCAGCAGCTCCAAGTGAGCAGGCGCGGGGCGTCGCCCACTTTGCCGCTGAACTTAGGTAGCTTGAGCGGCCCCTGCTGGAAGTGTGTGGCACAGCACCTGAGCCTGGAGACCAAGCACCTACCAATCAATAGTACCCTCGCTTCCTTCACTTAGCTGAGGGACCAAGAAACCAGGTTTCAAGAGCTGGCTGGAGAAGGTGACATCTGTATCCAGACTAATCCAATGACATGTGTGAATATCAGAATTAACCTGGCCATCATTTTTTGTGTGGTATAGTACAGATACTGTGCTAAGGCTTTACATAAATCCTCAGAGTAATCCTACAGTTCCTATTTTATAAAGAAACTGAAGCTCTGAAAGATTGGACAGTTTGTCAAAAGCCAACAGCTAGGAAGTGGCTACACGGAGACTGGAACTCAATCTCCAAGCTCTTGACTACTCTGTGCGGTCTAACCCAGAATCTCCCTGAAGAATAGAGGGCAATTCATTCCTGTATTTTGACTACAAAACTTTCTTAGTCAAAGAGCTATGGTTCTCTACTCTAACTGCATATCACAAGTACCCAATACATATTTTGAAAAATATATACTCCTGGCTTCTACATAGACTTATTAAAAACTCCCTGTATAGTTAGAACATAGGAACCAGGGTTTGGAGAAAATTCCTCAGGTGATTCTGATGAGTGACAAGATTTCAGAATCACTGGCTTAGGAACTACTTATACACATGACTGTAAATGTTCATACATATATTTGCATAGGTGACTGTCAGGTTCCAATGAGGATCGTAGCAGTAAATTCTTACAGAGAAACTAACACAGGTGTCCCAACCAATATATTAATTCAACGTACATGTACTGGGCACAGATGCACTTGAGATTCAAAAGTAATCACATAAAATTGCTACTTTTTGGATCAAGGCAGAATATCAATAATAGGGCCATACACTCTACTTTAAGATAGGTTGGTTACGGACAGCTGCTCAATCTGACAGTCCCTAGAGAACCTGGATTTTCTATAATTTATTTTTGTATTTATTTTGAGTGCACTTGACAAAAGAACACTCCCAAGGGTCAGGAGAAGTTTGGCCCAAATTGCAGTCTGCATGCTGTTGAAAACAGACCAAAATAGAGACCAGCCCCTAGAGAAGGGAGACTCATCTTTAGTAAAGCAAAAACCAAGAATACTAGGATTTTAGTCCTAGAAGGACAATCTTCAAGTGAGGCAACATGGTTGCCCAGGTAGCCTAAATTTTACCCTAATTTTCTATGTTCTTTGGGATTGGCACACTGCCTCACTACTCTGATCCAAAGAACACTCTTCTGGTCTTTAAAGCACTGTTCCAGGGGTATACACTTTCTCTCTTGGTTCCTTTTAGGAGAGCTGAAAAATAACTTTATAAAAAATTATACTAGAATGATCTCAGGGAAGCTGGAGGAGTAAGAAGCATCAAAAATCCATCTCTCCATCTCTCTACCTCGATAACAATTGTACTGTCAGAAACTGTGTGGACTAACTATTTTGGAACTCTTAAGTCTTTAAAATCTTGCAGCTCCCAGGGAAAATCTTGGCTAGCACAGATTCTGGCCACCGTTGTTTCAACCCCAACTTTCAACCCCTAGCTGCTTCCAGGGGATTTAAAGGAATAGCACTCTTGGGTTTTTTTTCTCCACTGCACTTTTTTCCCTTTGGGGAGCTAGGTATTTAAGGATTAGGACACTCAAAAGCAGCCACATATGTAGAGGAATTACAAAGGCCACCACACACACCCAGCAAAAACTACAGGCTCAAAACTGACCTGAGGACACCTTCAGCTTTCACTTCAGACTAATCCCCACCACAGAGACAACTTTCAACAATCATAAAAATAAATAAATAAATAAATAAATAAATCAAAACAAAAATCCCTAGAAAAATTCTGGGAAAGGGTAAGAATCTCATTTCTAGAGTTAACACATTAAAAGATTCAAATGTCCAGTTAAAAAAAATTGCAAGCATACACAGAAACATAAAGTATGGCCATACCAAAGGAACAAAATTAATTGACAGAAATTGATTCTGAAGAAGCCCACACATTGGACTTACTAAAGACTTTAAAATCTGTCTAAAGAGATTCAAAGACCTAAAGGAAGATGTAGATAAGACAGGAAAACAATGTATGAACAAAATGAGTATATCAATAAAGACAAAGGCCATTATATAAAAGAGAACCAGATGAAATTCTGAGGTTTAAAAAATACAATAACTGAAATGAAAAATACACTAGAGGGGTTCCAAAGCAGATTTAAGCAAAAAGAAAAAGCAGCAGAGAAGGTACAACAATTAAAATTATCAAGTCTGAAGAACAGAAAGAAAAAAGAGCAAAGAACAGTGAACAGAGCCTAAAGGACCTGTGGAATACCATCAAGTAGATCAACGTATGAATTGTATGAGCCCAAAAAAGGCAAAGAAAGTGATGAAGGGGCAGAAAAATATTTGAAAAAATAGTGGCTTCAAACTTTCCAACTTTGATAAAAGACATGATTCTGGAAGTCCAAGAAGGTTAATAACCTCCAAGTAATGTACATACAATGGAACACCATTTATCCATGAAAAAAAAAATGAAATTTGTGTATTTCTACAAGAGGTACTTTGAAAACATTATGCTTAGTAAAATAAGCCAGACAAAGAAGAACAAATGTTATATGATTCCATGTATATGAAGTCCTTAGAACACACAACTTCATATACAGACAAAGGGGAATACAGGCTACCATGAGCTGAGGAGAGGGGAGAATTGAGAGTTATTGCCTAATGGATGCAGAGTTTATGTTAAGAATGATTTTTAAAAGTGTTGGGTATAGATAATGGTGACAACTTTACAATAGTGTAAATGTATTTAATGCCACTGAATTGTACACTTACAGAGGGCTAAGATGATAAATATTATGTTATATATATTTTACCACAAAAAAGACAAATAGATCAATGAAACAGAATATGGAGTCCAAAAATAGAATTTATATATATATATATATATATATATATATATATATACACTGACCTTTTTTTACAAAGGTAAAGACCATCAGTGGTGAACAGATAGTCTTTTCAATGAATGATGCTGGAAGAGTTTGACATCCATATTCGAATTAATGATCTTCAATCTGTATCTCACTCCATACACAAAATTTCAGATGGCTCATAGACATAAGTGTAAAATCTAAAACTAAAAAAGTTCTAGGAAAAAATCATCATGACCCTGCATTAGGCAACATTTCTTAGATATGACCTCAAAAACACAATATGTAAAAGAAAAAAGTGATACTATTTCATGAAAATTAGTATTTCTTATCTTTAAAAGACATTGTTAATAAATTGAAGGGACAAGTCGTAGACTGGATCAAGTATCTGTAAATAATTATCCGGTAAAAGGCTTGTATCCAGAATATAAACCTCAAAATATAATAAGGGTCCATTTGTAGGTAAAGAAGGAATAAACACACAATACCTTTCTTCCCAATTGAATACTATAAAACTTGGTCAGGCCCTGGACAGGTTGCTCAATTGGTTGGAGCATCCTCCCATACACACACATGCACACACACAAGGTTGCAGGTTTGATCCCCCACCAGGACACATCCCTAAGGTTGTGGGTTCAATCCCCAGTCCAAGCATGTATAGAAGGCAACTGATTGATGTTTTTTTCTCTGTCTCTCTTTCTCGCTGTCTCTCTCTCTCCCTCCCCTCCCTCTCTCTCTCTTTCCCTTCCTCTCTTTCTAAAATCAGTAATATATCCCTGGGTGAGGATTAAAAATAATAATAATGTTTGCTACACACTTAGTGTTTTCAAATTTCAATCCCTTTCCATTATCTTAATTTTTCCTCATAACCACTCTCTGAGGTTGGCAGGAGAAATAGCTACATTTTATAGATGACGAAAGTGGGTCTCAAAGATGTGAAGGTCCACTGCCTGTTAAGTGATGGAGCTAAGGTTCAAAGCCCAGGTTTTTCTAACTCAGGATTTTAAAATTAGAATTTTAAAAACAATAACCCTATTAATTAGAATTTGTACTAAATAAAGTGTTGCTTAAAATTTTTAGAACTTCCCACTGAAAGATTCTCTAGATAATTCTTCTTTAAGGCTCTCTCTTATTTTCCCCTATAACAAACACAACCAGTTCATTTTCTCCAGCTGACCCCTTTCCAACACACTCCACTGCACCAATATATCTTGTGCTCTCATTCAAACAAGGAATTGTTCAGCTAAGGATTTTGAATTCCTACTAAAGAGTTTGCTGCATATTTTGTGGAACTGAGCAGAATGCTGCAGAATTTTAAACTGAATTCTCTGTCTCTATCTCTAGTGGCTTTTCATTCATAATTATAGTATTTGTAATGAGTGCACTGGTGATGACAGAAATCCAACATAACATATTCCACTGTCTGAATTAACTTCAGATTCTTATTTAATGATTTGTTAATCAACCCTCAGTCAGTAGTGTCTCCGGTTAAAACTCTAAACAACACAAGGAAAGAATTTTTATTTTCTTTTCATGTAACCCGTGGAACAATCTTTAACAACATGAATCTGTTCAAACATCCATCCACAGTTCTATAAAATCTGCAGTTTTATTAGTAAAGGTCAGCTTAGGTCAGCTCAGCAGCAGAAAAGTTGGAAGACTAGAGCAACTTAATTGCTTTATTATTACTATCACTGTGACTGTTTAGAATTCTGGTACATAAAACTTCCAAGATATTAAATCTCCACTAAGGTTACCGAGAAGCATTACTTAAATTTTGAATTTTACCCAGAAGCCAACCTAATTATTAATACTGCAGATGAGCATATTTAAGACATTTCATAAATTGGCAATAGATAATGTATATCATAATTACTTTACCACCTACTCCACCTATACCATCGTTAGGGGTTTAAGCAACTAATCAATCAATGAGTATAATATTCCATTGGGTATACATAGCCAGTAATTGTAGATACAGAACAAATAGTATCATACCTTTAGCTAGATTAAATAGGAAAAAGCTAAAATGAATTTATAATGTTGCTAGTTTACTTGTTTATATAGAAGTGATACTCAAATTTGCTGCACACAGAATCACCTGGGCAGCTTCAAAAGCTACTGACTGATATTTGGGATTCCACCTGGAATCTGATGTAACTGGTTTTCCTAAACCTAGGCCTAGGCATCACATCTTGTAAAATTCCTCAGACGACTTTTCCAAAATTAGGAAAAGCTGTGGTCTATAATTGTGTGTGTATGTGTATGTGTGTGTTAGGAGCAATTACAAAGAGGCAAAAAACAATGAGAACTCTTTGGGATATAAAATTGAGCTATAGATCTTAACTATCTGAGTAGTAGAATGGTATTTTAAATTCTAAAAGTGTAAGTTAGTAATTAATATATAAGTGCATTATCATATTGGATGCTTACATATAATATTTTTACTAAATGCTTCAAGCCCTCAGAAAACGTTAAGTAAGAAGCAATGGACTTTTTCTGATTAAGACAATAAAAAGGCTTGTGATTTTTTTCCTACTTGATTTAAGGCTAAAGGTTGAATTTAAATAATTACTATTCCATTCCATAGATGCTGGCTAAAACATACTTAAGTGACTGGCATAGTTTGAGCAGATATGTGTTTGTTTCATCTCTATATTCTTGGGGCGAGCAACTACATGGCATATATATTTTGCTACATAGTTTCTTCTGTTAAGCCCCATTTAATGAAATTTTATAAAGATTCTTAAGCTTAATTGGTAGATTACAGTGTCTTCCTACTGCTTGACACTCTTCAGATCTGGCTGGGTACCTGCCAGTGATAACCTGAATTCTTCACTGACATTGCCTTTCTCATGTTGCTAGTGATCAGCATTCACCATAGCTAAATTAGCTCTTAAACTTAAAATAAAATCTGTAATACAACTTCTTCCTTCTTGCAAGATTAGAAAATAATAGCACAAAAATTCACAGCTATCTAAATACATTGCCATAGCTACAGATCCTGAAACTGTATTTCTAATTAGCAAAGGGTTTCCTTGGGAACTAAATTACTATTCCTCATTCATCCACCTGCTTCCCTCCTCCTTGCATTCAGTAAAAGTATAAAAGTTGTATTGCACACAATCCTGGAGATGACATAAAGAAGTTCCATAAGTGTTTTTTTTTAAACCAGCACTTTAAAAGGTCTACTTCTGTCTTTTTTCCTTCATGAAAATGTAAATATACTTTTACAAGATAATTTCAAAAAACTGTTAAATCATTTTCACAGAGTATTTGTCAGATTTTAAGTATGCTTTTAAACCTTCATGAGCCCACTTTACTTTTCTAGCTCCTTCAATTACAAAAGACCCTCTGAATTGTAGAAAACCTTTCTCTCTCCACTCTTAAACAGAGAGCAGTCAAATGTTTACACCCTCTGCACTTGCCCAAAGAATGCTTTTCTTTAGACAGCTTAATCAAACATTTATTTTCCTTATTTTGCTTTATGACAACTTTAATTTTTTTGTCTTATACTGTAAGAGTTAAGGCTTCCCTACATGTTATATAGTAGATTTATATGTAACTATATGGGGAAGTAGCATTTTATTATAAACTTTTTATAGAATTATAGAAAATTGGGAAAATACATGAGGAATCATCTATAATTCCATCATCATTTAAATCAATTTTGGCATTTGGATGTATTCCTTCCAGTCTTTTTCTCTGTATATCTATTTCTGTACATAATAATATTGTAGATTCATTTTTGTATCCTGTGTTCTCTAGTTATTAAAACGTAAGCATTTTCTGGGTTACTACATAATGTTTCTACATATTATCCTAGTTAATTTTTTTCCATTATTCAGATCTCAATTCAAAGGTCAGATCTTTAATTAATGATGCCTACCTTAACATCTCAGTCTAATGTTAACTTGTTATTTGCTTCACAGTACCATGTTCCTTCCCAATACAGCAGTAATCACAACTAATTATTTTATCATGTCTTTTCTGCAAGGCTATAAGATAGTTCCATGAAACCAAGACCACATATGCCTACTTTGTTCATCATTTTGTAACCTGAACAAACCCTGCAACATGATAGACACCAGATATTTACTGACATGCTACTATGTGCAAACAAATATAAATTTACTGAATAAGTAATCCTTATTTTTAATGGTCATTTGATAATTTGTCTGATATACGACATCTGTCCAGAAGGTATCCAGCAATGTAATATGAAAAATAGAGACATTTATTGAAGAAGATACAAGAAACATTGTACATAGACAATGATGCCTCAGTTCCCTTCAAAATAGGCACCTTGGGACCTCACACAGTTTTCCCAATCACCATCAGCTGCCTCATTCTGTTTTCCTGAATCTCACTGATGGTCTGAAAACTCTTCTTGTTCAAAAGTGATTTTAGTTTTGGGAAAAGCCAGAAGTCACAGGGCACCAGATCTGGGCTGTAGCGGGGTGAAGTCACCTGGGTGATTTGATGTTTCACCAGAAACTGCACAAGATGTGATGCATGAGCGGGCATGTTGTCATGTGAAGCTCCAATCACCACGAGCCCATAGCTGCAGCCTTCTGAATCATCTGGATAGTTTCTGTGGAGGAATGTTCAAGCTTAACATAATATTTGATGCAGATTTGTTGCTCTGCTCACTCAGTCATTTTGAATGCGATGGCCACACAGGACATATGCTCGAAGACATCTACTGCTGCCACTGACTAGTACAGTGTAGTCATCATTGTTCACGCATGTGCATTCCAGTCCACTCTTCTTGGATGCCAGGTTACACTGATGTAGCACAAAACATTCTTGTTATATTAACAATGGCTGAATTTTTTCCGGAGAGACCGAGTATATTATCTATCATACTTTAATGAGTCCCTATTGTTGGACATTTAGATTATTTCCAATTTCTCACAATTCTTAATAATACTTCAGTAAATATCTTTGTGTGCATAACATTTCAAGCATTTAAAATTATTTCCTTATAATTGTTTCCCAGAAATTGAGTTGCTGGATTAAAAGGCAAATATATTCTTATGGGTTGTGATACATATTTCCGAACTGTTTTCCATTTGTTGCCAAAAACAATAAAATTTTATGTCACTTTCCTTTTTAAAAAGTTTTTATCTATTAATAAATAAAGGATAACTTATGGAATATTTTTGTTACTTGAATTTCTTTTTATTTTCTTCAGCTTTATTGATATACACATTGTATAAGTCTAAGGTGTACGGTGTGATGTTTCAATACACATATATATTGCAAAATGTTTACCATAAGGTCAGTTAACACATTTTACACCTCACATAATTGTTGTCCTGGTGAATACTCTATGCTCTAATGTCATCACAACATCAAGTATTCAATACAGTACTGTTTTTTTAAATTATATTTTATTGACTATGCTATTACGGTTGTCCCAAATTTGTCCCCTTTACCCTCCTCCAGTCAGCAACCCTCACTCTCTCAGGCAATCCCCACACCATTGTTCATGTGCATGGGTTATGTGTAGGTTCTTTGGCTACTCCATTTCCTATAGGGTACTTTACACCCCTAGCTATTCTGTAACTGCCTATCTGTACTTCTTAATCCCCTCAACTCTTTACCCATTCCTCCACACCACCCTCCCACCTGGCAACCATCAAGACACTCTCCCCATCCATGATTCTGTCTCTGTTAGCCTTTGCTCAGTTTGTTTTTTTGATTCAGTTGTTGACAGATATGTATTCGCTGCCATTTAATTTTTCATAGTATTGATCTTCTTTTTCTTAAATAAGCCCCTTTAACATTTCATGTAATAATGGTTTGATGATGATGAACTCCTTTAGTTTTTCCTTGTCTGGGAAGCTCTTTATGCCCTTCAATTCTAAATGATAGCTTTGCTGGATATAGCAATCTTGGCTGTAGGTCCCTTCTTTTCAGGACTTTGAATATTTCTTGCCAATACCATCTAGCCTGCAAAGTTTCTTTTAAGAAATCAGCTGACAAATATAGAGGACACATGGACAAAACTAGGGGGGTTGGAAATGGGAGGGATGGGTGGGCAGGCTGGAATGGGAATAAAGGATAGAAACTGTGCTGAATAATCTAAAAGAAAAAAAATCAGCTGACAGTCTTATGGGAACTTCCCTGTAGTAACAGCTTTTCTCTTGCTGTTTTTAAGATTCTGTCTTTATCTTTAACCTGTGGCACTTTAACTATGATGTGTGTTGGAGAGGACCTCTTTGCATCCATCTTACTTGGAACTCTCTGTGCTTCCTGGACTTGCATATCTATCTCCTTCACCAAATCAGGGAAGTTTTTTCATTATTTTTTCAGATAGATTTCCAATATTTTGCTCTCTTCTCCTTCTGGCACCCATATGATGCAAATATTGGATTCACTTGAAGTTGTCCCAGAAGCTGCTTATACTAGCCTTGATTTTTTTGGATTCTTTTATCTTATTGTTATTCTGATTGGCAGTTTTTTGGTTCCTTATGTTCCAAATCATTGATTTGATTCTCAGCTTCATACATTCTACTGCTGTTTCCCTGTAAATTGTTCTTTATTTTAATTAGTGTATCTTTTATTTCTGACTGGATATTTCTTATGCTGTTGAGGTCCTCACTAAGTTCCTTGAGCATCCTTTTAACCAGTGTTTTGAACTCTGCATCTAATAGACTGCTTCTCTCCATTTTGTTTAGCTCCTTTTTCTGGAGTTTTGATCTGTTCTTTCATTTGGGCCACTTTTCTTTGTCTCCTCATTTTGGCAGCCTCCCTGTGTTTGTTTCTTTGTATTAGGTAGAGCTGCTATCACTCCCTGTCTTGGTAGCATGGCCTAATGTAGTAGGTGCCCTGTATGGTCCAGTGTCACAGTGTCTCCTATCACCAAAGCTGTGTACTCAAAGTACGCCCTTCATGTGGGCTGAGTACACCCTCCTCTTGTAGTTGGGCCTTGATTACTGTTGGCAGTTCAATGGGAGGGATTTACCCAGGCCAGTCAGCTGCAAGGACTAACTGACCACTAACCATCAACCTCTACCCTCCATGGAGGATCAGCTGTGTGGCAGTGGTATGGAGGTGCTCTGATGTGATCTGTAGCTGTCCACTGGGTGCACAGGCTCTGGGGTTTCCCAGGAGGAGCAGGCCAAGGTCAGCCCCCAACTGTGTTCTGCCTGGAACGACCCTGCATGAGCTCTAAAGCAATCTGATATGGCTACTACTTGTGCAGGGCTTAGGGATTCCCAGAAGCCAAGCAGTGATTCTAGGCTAGTTGTTGCTAGTCCTAGCCCTCAGGCCACTTAGCAAGAGGTATGAGAGCTGGGGCCTCATTGGAGCCAGATTTTCCTTGTTTGAGAGGATTTACAAAGTTATGAAGTGTGAGCCAAGACCAGCCAGCCATTCATATAAATTTGTATTACAACACAAAAAAAAGAGGAAAAAAAAAAAAAGAAAAGAAAAGCAGCTTGGGTGGGCCCCTAAGTTGGGTGGGGTGGATCTGAGGATCTCTAGGTCAGGGCAAACAGTGTTAGCCAGGTTAATGGGGTTTCAGATATGTCACTAGCCTACAGGCTCTGTGTCTCTGTGGGTGGAAGGTTCAGAAAAAGGACAATGGCCCACCTTTCTGTTTGAGTGTTGGCTGTCCCCCAGCACTCGCCTTGATGCCAGACACTTTGCTTTCTCACTGTATGCCACTAGTGCCTTTCAAGCTGCAACCCTGGTGCTGGAGCTCAGAAGGAGTGATTTGAGTTAGTCCATGTGTGGGTTCTTTAAGAGGAACTGCTTGGGACTCCAGAAGTTTCTGCCACCAAATCAATTCATGCTGGTTTTTGCAGCCAGAAGTTACGGGGGCTTATCTTCCTGGCACTGGAATCCTGGTCTGGGGTGCCTGATGTGGGGCTGGGACTCCTCATTCCCAAGATATCCCAAGTTTTTATCCACCACACGTGTATGGGACCAGCCTGTTCCACATCTCTTACCCTCCTACACTCTGGGTGGGTGTGTTTTTTTTAACTTCATAGTTGTCAGACTTTCATTTAACTCAATTGCTGACAGTTCTGAGTGATCGTTGTTCTATATTTTAGTTGTAATTTTGATGTGGTTGTGCAAAGAGGCAAGCCATGTCTGCCTATGCTGTCATCTTGACTGGAAGGTTCTACAACATGGTACTGTTAATTCTAATCACCATACTGTAACTTAGATGCCCATAACTTATTCATCTTTTTAAAATAACTTTTGATTTTTCAATTACAGTTGACATATATTATATTAGTTACAGGTATACAACACAATGATTTTATATTTATATAACTTAGAAGTGATCATTCCAATAATCTAGTACCCATCTGACAACATAGTTATTACAATATTACTGACTATATTCCTATGCTATACTGTACACCCCTATGAATATTTTATAACTACCAATTTGTACTTTTTAATGCCTTATCTCTTTCACCCATCCTCCCAACCTCTGTCCCATCTGAACACCATCAAAATGTTCTTGGTCTGAGTATGTTACTGTTCTGCTATTTACTTGGTTTGGCTATTATATTGGCTATTATAAATAATGCTGCAATGGACATATGGATGCATATTTTTTATTTAATATTTTGGGTTTATTCAGATAAATACCCAGAAGTGAATCTTCTGGGTCCTACAATGTCTCTTGTTATTGCCTTTGTTCTAAAGTCTATTTTGACTAATGTATTACTAACTCAGCTTTTTTCATTATGATTTTCATGAAATAGCTTTTTCCATCTCTTCATTGTCAGCCTGTGTGTGTCTTTCTCTCTCAAGTGAGTCTCTTGCAGACAGCATATGTAAAAGTCTTGTTATTTATCCAGCCACTTTGTCTTTTGATTGGAGCATTTAATATATTTACATTTAAAGTCATTAAAGAAGTCCCTTTAACATTTCTTGTCATACTGGTTTGGTGGTAATAAACATTAGCTTTTTCTTGTCTGGTGAGCTCTTTATCTGTCCTTTGATTCTAAATGATAGCTTTACTGGGTAGAGTAATCTTGGTTGTAGGTCCTTGCTTTTCAACACTTTGAATATTTTATGCCAATCCTTTATGGTCTGAAATGTTTCTGTTGAGAAATCAGCTGATAGTCATATGGGAGTTCCCTTATAGGTAACTCTTTCTCTTGCTGCTTTTAAGATTCTCACTGTCTTTAACCTTTGCCATTTTAATTATATGTCTTGGTGTGGGCCTCTTTGGGTTCATTTTGTTTAGAACTCTCTGTGCTTCCTGGACTTGTATGTCCTTTTCCTTTATAAGGTTAGAGAAGTCTTCAGTCATTATTTCTTCAAATAGCTTCCCACTCTCTTCCTCTCCTCTCCTTATGATACCCCTAAGATGTGAATGTTGTTATGCTTGATGTGGTCCCAGAAGTCCCTTAAACTATCATCATTTTTTATTCCTTTTTCTTTTTGCTGTTTTCATTGGGTGTTTTCTGCTATCTTATCTTCCAAATCACTGATTCAATCCTCTGCTTCATCTAATCTAATGTTGATTCCCTCTAATGAATTCTTTCTTTTCTTTTTATTTTTTTAATATATTTTATTGATAATGCTATTACAGTTGTCCTATTATCCCCCCTTCATTCCCCTACACCCTGAACACCCTCTCCCACCCACATTCCCCCCTTTAGTTCATGTCCATGTGTCATAAGTTCTTTACCT
>CM052540.1:149203314-149213919 GCA_028533065.1 Trachops cirrhosus | reverse complement strand
ACATGGACATGAACTAAAGGGGGGGAATGTGGGTGGGAGAGGTTGTGCAGGGTGGAGGGGAATGAAGGGGGGTAATGGGACAACTGTAATAGCATAATCAATAAAATATATTTTAAAAAACCATTTGCAAAATTGTGAAAAATACATATTTCACTGTAAAGAGAAAAAAACAAAAATACTATCAGTTAGGACACTGCAGTTCTGAAATGTTTTTCCCCCCCTTTTGTGGAGAAGGTTTAGAGAGAATGGAACAGAGGTTCAAACATTAAGCATTGATAACTCATTATTACATTAAATGATTGTTAAGGTTCTGCACTATGCAAAACATTTGACTGAGTATTCCAGGGCCTTCCCAAAGAAGAAACAATATTCAGTTCTCATCTCCAGTAGTCTGAAGTCTAGTTGGAGATCCAGCATATGAACTCTATATACAGGATGTGGCAGAATAAAGGTCACTGTTAAACTTAGAGAAATTAAGAGTAGATTAAAAAGAGGTTGCATGGGATTAAAATACTGATATAAAAATCTCATTGACCAAAATCTTATAAAAGGAATGTGAATTTGGATAGGCTTTCTCAGGTGCTTTTTTAACTATCACTTAAACATACAGTGACCAAATCTCTTTTTTACTGATTCACAAATTTGGTCTTAAATGTTTTTATCTCACATATTATATATACTACCTCCTGAGAACCCAGGGTCTTTTTTTTTTTTCTCTTAACAATATTCAGCAAACAAGAAGCATTCAGTTAACACTACTAATTGATGAATGCAAACAAATTCCCTCAAAAATTGGCATCGCACTGCAACCACTTCTCAAATGCTACCTCCCTAAGGTAGCCCTTCTGGTGTGACTGACCATCCCTATAGGTTTTCAAGGTTAGCAAAAAAAAAAGGAGGAAGGGGGTAGAAGGGCAGGGCATATTTTCACTCCCATAGATGCATATTAGTATATGCCTTTTTGTTAAGCTTACTATTTGGTTTCACCTTGTAACTGTATTATATCTCATAATGTAATATAAAGTTTTAGACATTTTATGTTGTATACATCCTGCCTCTTAAGAAGAAAAAGAAAAAAACCTGCCAGGCTACAGGAAAGAGGTATCTAGGTAATATAGATTGTACAACATAGGATATTTTAAGCCATTGTTCCTTCTTTGTAATTAGTATAAAAATCAGTGAGAAGGGAAAAATAAATGGTGATTATTGTTCTAAAGGATCGAATAGAATTGTAAACTACCCCATATGATTCTTCATTCTAATGAACTGTGATGTCCCAAAAAGCCCCCAGATGGCATTATAGCCTTGTTTTTCCTAGGTCATTTGTTTTCTTATGGTACAGATCAGAACTCCTTTAACAAGAAACTCGCTTCACTCCAATGATAAATAAAAATACTATTTCCTTAATTTTTTTATATGTTCATTTTGAGTAAATTCTCTTAACTCTGAAACAGTTATGAATTTGAAATGTGTTTTGATTAAAAGAAGAAAAAATATTTTCCAAATAGTTCATAAACCAGCATCTCCAGAAAGACATAATGTGAACTTTTTTTTAGGGATACCACTTTATCTTTAAGAATCAAATAGTATGTATAAATAAACATATATGCACAGTATAAATTTAACCCCAAATGAATAATCTCAGTGAGGAGAGGTTTATTTGCAACTGTCACTAATTATCTTTGTGACCTCTAAAAATTTGTTAATTTTCTTAGACTCAAGATTCTCTGAATTCAAAGCAAGAATACTGCATTTATTAAAATGAAAGACACTCTTGGAATCTTTAGCTAAATGCTAGGAGTAGGTATGATACTATGCTTTTCAACTAATATTAAATAATGAAATTTGTATATTCAATGAATGTAATTTCAGGCACATGGCCAATATTATTCAGTAATAAATTACTGTAATGAAAATAATTTTTATTACAATGTACTACCAGGTTATTTACATTCAGCAAAATAAACTTCCTTAAATTGCTGTTCTATGTACTTGCACATGTTTTTACACCTCAACCTTCTATAAATTATTTTGAAAATATGTAATACTAAACTTATCAAACTGTTCTTGAATAGTAGCTTCTATAATCAATTCTACCAGATGGCTTTCCAAGAATATTAAATTTTGTATTCACTTTATTTACTAATCAACATGATTATTATTAAATTGAAGGTTCAGGTTGCAATTTAACTCCAAGTACTTCATCTTTGTTCTTTCCAAATTTAATCTACCCACTGCTATATCAAATTATCTCTAACTTAATGTATTAAAAGTTTCAAACAAAATTATAGTTATTGAGAATTACTTAAGATTCAACTTTAAGATAGTTTCTTATGAAAACTCATACCAGATTTTATTTTTTTGAAAGAACAGCCCTGGCTGGTGTGGCTCAGTTGACTGAGTGCCAAGGGTCTTTGCTTTGATTCCCAGTCTGGGCACATGCCTGAGTTGTCAGCCACGTCCCCAGTAGGGGGCACATGAGAGGCAACTGCACATTGATGTTTTTCTCTCTCTTTCTTCCTCCCTTCCCCTCACTCTAAAAATAAGTAAATAAAATATTTTTTAAAGAAAAGAACAGTATTAATAGAAATAGCCTGGTTTGCATCTAGATTAGGTAATTTAACAGATTTTTCTATATCCTATCTTTTCATTTTTGTTAAATGAGTTTATATTTTTATGTTACATGTGAAGTCTATGTCAAAACTGTTTCAATTCTAGGCATGCACTTAATTTTTTTCATGAGTTTTTACTTGTCACTTAACAAAAAGTATGAAATCTTTTCTGCTATCACACATACAAGAAAGCTATTTATTAATTATATTCTAAATTGCAGAAGATTAATTAAGACCCTGGATTATTCTTTCAGTGTAATATATTATTTCAAAATGCTTTTCCAGTACATTAAGTTTGTATTTTTAGTAGTTAAAAATAACTTTACAAATTTAGGCCTCTAAATTATTTTCTTTTAAGTCACTGAAGAGTGTTGTTTTTAGAAGACTACTGGGAAAAACTTGATAGTTAGAGAACTTATAATTAGATGAGAAAGCCAGGATAATTATGTCTTGCCCTTGGGTGTAAGGTCATTCTCTGACTGGGTTCCAGGACATTAAGAATGGATTGATTAAATAAAATTAGACTTGTTAAACTAGAAACCACAGACACAACTTGAAAAAATATCTAATCTAATGAACCTGCATTGACAATCTCTTAGTAATCTCTTTAAAAGCATTATTCTAGAGTCCAAATGATTCTATGCTAGGATTGGTAACAGTACTTTTGTCTTAAGATCTTTAAGCTCTTTCCCAGCATTAATCCATTTATTTCCCACACTATCTCTGTGAAGCAGTGAGATGTAAGTATGGTTAGTTTAATTTTCCACATGGGAAAACCAAATTACCAAGAAATGATTTGTTGAAAGTCACATATGCAATGCCAACAGATGAAACAGAGCTCAAAGCCCAGAAACTCAACTGAATAAGTAGGAAGAGCTTTACACACTAGTATAGGCAGAATAACCATCTCTATCACTAAATTTATTACCCTTATTCCCATATAATTGAACCTTTCCTCACATTCTTTCCTCTTGTTCCTTCTCTGCTGCTCATGCACCCTGGAAATATCTTCCCTTCACACCTGAACCCCATAAAAGCTGCAGGTCAAAAGAGCCACTTGTAGGTAAGTGGGTTCAGATTATGTCTATGCAGATTATGTCTGGTACTATTTAACATAGCAAGACCTAACAATACTCTTCATTTAATTTTTTTTCAAACAGCAGAGAATTTGATAATAAATGAAGTTTAGAGTCTAACAAACTTGGATATTAATCCAGGTCTTCCACTCACTTTGAATTTAAATAAATTACTTAACTGTTTTGAATCCCAGCTCCCTCATCTATAATATGACAATAATTCTATTTCTTTACAAGTTTGTTATGTAAGATTATATGAAGCATGTGAATTATATAAAGTACCTCACACATTGCTGTAATTTAATTAAAACTCAACAGTTCTCATGAGAATTGAATGGAATTACTTAGACTAAAATCCTTCTGTCATGATTCTAAACTACCTTATACTGTCTCAAATGATTAGTTTTCCACTGTTTATTGTTAATGTAGACCTTACTATATAGTATAGTATACTTATCACTGTTATAACTTATTTCTGCCCATCTATTTATATGAGAAAAATTATTAGTTGTTATCATCATTCTCCACTAAGGAAAAATGCGCAAACTCTACTCTTCTAGTCAGCTCAAACCCTCCCTGTATCTATATGCCCTTAATTAATTGCTCCCACATAACTAAATTCTCAGCCTTGTGCAACCAGAGCTTACCAAAATATAAAAATTTGAGGTAATGATTCTGATACAGCAGATACACTAGGTGTAAAGAAAAATTTGCTAGTTCTGTTTTGTTGATGATTTATTTTGTTGTGCAGAAGCTTTTTAGTTTGATAAACTCCCACTCATTTATTTTTGCCATTACTTGCCTTGCCTGTGAGGTCAAATTCATAAAATCCTCTTTAAGACCAAAGTCCATAAGTTTAGTACCTATTTTTTTTTCTATGTAATTTATTGTTTCAGGTCTTCAATCCATTTTGAGTTGATTTTTGTATATGGCACCAAATAGCAGTCTAGCTTCATTTTTTTGCATGTGGTTTTCTAATTTCCTCAGCACCATTTATTGAAGAGGCTTTGTTTTCTCCATTATATGCTTTTGGCTACTTTGTCAAAAATTATTTGGCCATATATGTGGGAGTTTCTGGGCTCTCCATCTGTTCCACTGGCCTATGTGTCTTTTTCTGCCAATACCATACTACTTTGATTACTGTTGCTTTGTAGTATAATTTGAAGTCAGGAAGTGTGATACCTCTGGCTGTGTTCTTTTTTTCGGAGGATTGCTTTGGCTCTTAAGGGTCTTTTGGTGTTCCATACAAATCTGATTTTTTTGTTCTAGCTCTTCGAAATTTCCATTGGAGTTTTGATGGGATTGCTTTAAACCTATATATTGCTTTCGGTAATATGGTTATTTTAACTATGCCGATTCATCCAATTCATGAACAGAATATCTTTCCATTTCTTTGTGTCTTCTTAATTTCATTAGCTGTTCAGGAAATGCAAGTCAAAACTATAATGATGAGTTCTGGCCAAGATGGAGGAGTAGGTAGAAACTCTTCACTTCCTCGCACAACCAAAAGGAGGATAACAACCAATCTAAAATCAGTAAACAACCAAAAGTTCCAGAAAATCAAATTGCATGGAACTCCAACAACCAAGGAATTAAAGAAAAAATCAACCAGAACAACAAGACACCCCGTAAGGTGGCAGAGCACATGGGCCAACTCAAGAAAAAAACGCAGGGTACCACACTGGCAGGGCTGGCTGCTGCGAGGTGACAGGCTGCAAAGGCAGGGCTGACTGAAGGTGAAACTTAGACTCAGAGGTAGCTGTGGGCTTGGATGGTTGCTACTGTGGGAAATACTCCCAGTTTCACATAAGAGAGTCCATTAGAAAGTGCACTAGAGACCAGCAAGCAGGCCGCACTGTTCCCTCTCTGGCCCTTCCCCTACAGGTAGTGCCTGCAGCACAGAAAGGAGGGTTGCCCTGCTCAGGTAAATACCTAAGGCCCTGCCCCCTTACAACCTTACCAGCTGTGCCAAGACAAAGAAATATGGCCCAAATGAAAGAATAGAGCAAAACCTCAGAAAGAGAACTAAGCGAGGAGGAGATCGTCAAACCTAATGGAGAATCTGATGGAGAATTGCCAAATCTGATGGAGAATTTAAAGCCCTGGTTTAAATTCTGGGTTATCATCTGAGTTCAAAATGCTAACAGATCTCATTAAGCTTGGTCGAAAAAATGAAAAAACAAATGAAAGATACCCAAAATGAAATAAAGCAAAATATTCAGGGAACCAACAGTGACAGGAAGGAAACCAGGACTCAAGGCAACAATTTGGAACAAAAGGAAGAAATAAACATCCATCTGGAACAAAATGAAGAAACAAGAATTGAAAAAGTAAAGAGATTCTTACAAACCTCTGGGACAACCTGAAACCTTCCAATATCTGAATTATAGGGGTACCAGAAGGAGAACAGCAGCAAGAAATTGAAAACTTATTTGAAAAAATAATGAAGGAACACTTCCCCAATCTGGCAAAGGAAATAGACTTCCAGGAAGTCCAGGAAGCTCAGAGAGTCCCAAAGAAGTTGAACCCAAAGAGAAACAAACCAAGGCACATCATCATTAAGTTACCCAAGATTAAAGATAGACAGAGAATCCTAAAAGAAGCAAGGGGAAGGGAGACAGTTACCTACAAAGTAGTGCCCTTAAGACTGTCAGCTGATTTCTCAAAAGAAACCTTGTGGGCAAGAAGGGGCTGGAAAGAAGTATTTGAAGTCATGAAAGTCAAGGACCTAAATCCAAGATGACTCTATCCAGCAAAGCTTTTATTTAGAATGGAAGGGCAGATAAAGTGCTTCCCAGATAAGGTCAAGTTAAAGGAGTTCATCATCACCAAGTCATTATTATATAAAATGTTAAAGGGCCTTATCTAAGAAAAATAAAATAAAAAATATGAACAGGAAAATGACAACAAACTCACAACTATCAACAAATGAACCTAAAAGAAAAGAAAAACAATGAAAACAAAAGCTAAGCGAACAACCAGGATAGGAACAGAATCAGAGAAAGGGACATCACACAGAGGGATTTCAGTGGGGAAGGGGAAAGGAGGAATAGGAGGGAAAGGGTACAGGGAAGAAGAAGTATAATTAGCAGGCATAAAATAGATGGGGAGAGATAGAAAATGTATAGGAAACAGAGGACTCAAGGAACTTATATGTATAACCCATGGACATGAACTAAGGGTGGGGGAAATGTTGGAGGGTTGGGGGGACAAGGCAGAGGGGGATAAAGGGGAAAAATTGGGAAAACTGTAATAGCATAATCAATAAAAAAAATACCCAAAAAAACCCTTACAATGACATACCACATCATACCTGTTAGAATGGCTATTATCAACAAGACAAGTAAAAACAAGTGTTGGAGAGATTATACAGAAAAAGGAACCCTCATTCACTGTTGATGGGAATGTAAACTGGTGCAGCCTCTATAGAAAACAGTAGGGAGGTTCCTCAAAAAATTAAGAATATGCCCTGGCTGGTGTGGCTCAGTGGGTTGAGCACAGGCCTGTGAACCAAAGGGTCACCAGTTCGATTCCCAAGCAAGGTACATGATTAGGTTGCAGGCCAGGTACCCAGTGGGGGATGTGTAAAAGGCAACCACACATTGAAGTTTCTCTCCCTTTCTTTCTCCCTCCTTCCCCTCTCTCTTAAAATAAATAAATAAAATCTTTTGAAAAAAAAAAGGATAGTTACTATATGACCCAACAACTCTCTTCTGGTTAGCTACCAAAAAAAAACCTGAAAACATTTGTTCACAAAGACATATGTACTCCTATGTCCATTGCAGCATTATTCACAGTGGCTAAGACATGTAAACTGGTTACCAAAGTATTCTTCGATGATTGAATAAAAAAGATATGGTACATATATACAATTAAATACTACTCAGCCATAAGAAAAGATGAAATGCTGCCATTTGTGACAATATGGATGGATTAAGAGAATATCATGCTAAGTGAAACAAGTCAAACAGAAAAAGGTAAGAACCATGTGATTTCACTTACATGTAGAATCTAAAAAACAAAATAAACAAACAAAACAGAAAAAGAGTTGTAGATACAGAGAACAGACTGATGGTTGCCAGAGTAGATGGGGGCTGGGAGAAATGGATGAAAAAGGTAAAGGGATTAAAAAATAGAAATTGGTAGTTAATAAAATAATTATGGTGATGTAAAGTACAACATAAGGAATACAGTCAATAATACTGTAATAACTATGCATGGTGCCAGGTGGGTATTTTGAAATATTGGGGGGATTGCTTCATAAAATATATAATTGTCTAACCACTATACTGTACACCTAAAACTAGTACAAAATAATATTGAATGTAAACTGTAATTGAAAAATAAATTTTAAAAAAGAAAAGTCCTGGGGGATGCAATATACAACATGGTGACAATAGTTAATAATACCGTACTGTATACTGAAAGTGGCTAAGAGAGCAGATCTTAAAAGTTCTTATCACAAGGAAAAATGTATAACTCCATACAGTGAGAAATGTTAAATAAGCATACTGTACTAATCATCTGATAATGTGTATATAAATCAAATCATTATGTTGTACACTTAAAATGAATACAATGTTATATATTATACATCTCAATTTAAAGTAAATAAATAAAATCTAATATCCAATTAAATTTCTTTGTCTCAAAAATGTCTTTCTATACTTATTCTGGTCATTTAAAATATTTATCTCTACTTTACTACAAACAATATTCAACATTTGTATTCAACAATCTTATTTTTCCTACTCTTCACAAACTTCTGTTCTGAACTTGTATTTTACTTGCATGGGTCTTATGCATAAGTCATAACTTCAGGCATACCTCCCCGATCTTTATCCCAGCCTCAATATATTTTTAACAATTCAATGCTTACTTTAGCTAGCCTTCCTGCCTTTTCACCCCAATACACATAAGCTATGACTCTCTCATTACTTTCTCCAGTGTATGAAAATTACAGTAAAACCCTATTTAAAAAGCCTTCTTTAAATCACAGATAAAAATCACATTTTATATAAAATGGCATGTGATTCATATAGCTGCAATTATAATTCGATAAGCCTAGATATTTTTCCTCTGTCAATGCCAAAGTAAAGATTGGGTCTGGCTGTGTTTGTAAATTTGATATGGCTTCTTTCTTGACCGGTGCTTCTAATAACTATCCCCTAAAGAATCTAATCACTTTAAATCTCAACTTGAAAGCATATTCACTGTCTCATTTTTTCACACAGTATTTCCAAATAAATAAGGAAATTTCCTCAAGATATCTATGACACAATTAGAAAGTTTGAGCCCACAGTATCTC
Source organism: Trachops cirrhosus (assembly GCA_028533065.1). Classification (NCBI taxonomy): domain Eukaryota; kingdom Metazoa; phylum Chordata; class Mammalia; order Chiroptera; family Phyllostomidae; genus Trachops; species Trachops cirrhosus. The sequence goes on along the minus strand of CM052540.1, from coordinate 149,204,923 downwards.
AGAAAGGTCATTCCATAAACCTTAGTTTAAAGATGTCTAACTGGTCATCTCAGCAAAGCAGAGATTCTCATAATTGTGATAAAATAAATTATTAGTAGACTAAATGCTCTGTTCAAAATACACACATGTTGGGATGGAGTGACTGAGCAAAAAGGAAAAAAGACCCATGGACAAGGACAATAAATAGTGTAGTGATTGCTGTGGGGGGAGACAGGAATAAGGGGACTAAAGGGGAATGGAAAAATACAATAAAGATTTTAAAAAATCAAATAAAATAAATGGGAAAGAAAAACACACATTAAGAAGGATATAAAGTATTAAAAATTAAAAGTAAAATGGAAGAAAAACCATTTACCATATACCATGCAAACTCTTACCAAAAAAACAAAACAAGAACAAAAGCTGGTGCATTTATAGTAATAACAGGCAAAGTAGTATTTGTAATATCAGCAATAATGTCAGGCAAAAAAGCAATATGAGAGAAAGAGAGAAATAAAGAATAAAGGCTTCAATTCATATGGAAGATATAATCATTCTAAATAGTACCTAATAATGTAGTCACAATTATATAAAGCAAAAGATATAGAACTAGGGGTAGAAATAAACAATCATGAATAGAAATTTATAGAATACACAACTATATATGTACAACTCAAACAAAAAAAGACACTTGGCATGTTTGATAAAATCAATGCAATCACCTTCCCAATAACTCATGCATTTTCACATGCACATAGAACACTTTCAAAAGTGTAGCATATGCTGCAACTAAGTCTCATCAAATTTCAAAGAACTGTAATTATATGGAGATGGTCTCAGACTACATGCAACTAAGTTAAACATCTATGTAAAAAAATAACTTGAAAATACCCAAATATTTGGAAAAACTCCACCTCAGAAAACAGAAGCAAGGGCAAATCTGAATCAGGGACCTACAGTGAATCGATCAGAATATCCCACTCCTAACCACTTCATGAAGCAGCTCCAACAACTCTGGACCTGAGTAAGCCCCAGGAATACTGGACAACTGGCCCAATGACATTTTAAGGAGGAAATTCTGGACTTCTGCTTTCTATGGCTAGTAGATATACAGGCTGGGTCTGGTAATCAACTAAAAAAATTAGAAACGATATCATCCTAATCATAGTTCTGGCAGGAAAAATGGGTCTTTCTGTTCATCAAGAAATCAAAAGATTTATGAATACAGAGGTCCCCAACTTATGATGATTCAACTTACAATTTTTTGACTTTACAAGGGTACAAAAGCAATACACACAGTAGAAACTGTACTTCAAATTTTGAATTTTGATCTTTTCCAAGGCTAGCAATATGCAATATGATACTCTGTAGTGATGCTGGACAATACCAATGACATGATTTTGCCCAACAGTCAACTAATGTACAAGGAAGGCAACAGCATGGATGGAGTTGGAAAGCATTATGCTAAGCGAAATAAGCCAGGCAGTGAAAGACAAATACCATATGATCTCACCTTTAACAGGAACCTAAACAACAAAACAAAGAAGCAAGTGAAATATAAAAAAAGACACTGAAATAGAGTTGTCAGTGACCAGAGGGGAGAGGGGAGGGAATTTCAGGGGAGAAGGGA
>CM052540.1:149181239-149192726 GCA_028533065.1 Trachops cirrhosus | reverse complement strand
AACAAAAGACACTGAAATAGAGGACAGGTTGTCAGGGCCCAGAGGGCAGAGGGGAGGAAATTTCAGGGGAGAAGGGAAGGGTTTACAGCAACAAATACAGAGGACACATGGACAAAACTGGGGGGGTTGGAAATGGGAGGGAAGGGTGGGTGGGCTGGAATGGGAATAAAGGATAGAAACTGTACTGAATAATCTAAAATAAAAAAATAAATAAAAATTTTAAATATCTAGTAAATTCATGTAAATAAAATAGTGTGTCTAGTAAAATAAAAAAAAAATTAAAAAAATAAAAAACCACAGTGAGATACCACTTCACACCAGTGAGAATGGCCATCATTAACAAATCAACAAATAACAAGTGTTGGCAAGGTTGTGGAGAAAAGAGAACCCTAGTGTACTGTTGGTGGGAATGCAGACTGGTACAGCCACTGTGGAAAACAGTATAGACGTTCCTCAAAAAACTAAAGATGGAACTGCCTTTTGATCCAGTGATCCCACTAGTGGGATTATACCCTAAGAGCCCTGACACACCAATTCCAAAGGACCTATGCACCCCAATGTTCACAGCCCCACAATTTAAAATAGTGAAGTGCTGGTAACAGCCTAAGTGCCCATCAGTAAATGAGTGGATCAAAAACTGTAGTTCATTTACACAATGGAGTACTACACAACAGAAAGAAAGAAGGAGCTCCTACCCTTCATGACAGCATGGATGGAACTGGAGAGCATTAAGCTAAATGAAATAAGCCAGGAGGTGAAAGACAAATACCATATGATTTCACCTATAAATGGAACCTAATCAACAAAACAAACAAATAAGCAAAATAGAACCAAAGACATGGAAATAAAGAACAAATTGACAGTGATAGTGGGAAGAAGGATAACAGGAAAGAAGGGGAATGGGCAAGTCAAGGAACATGAATAGAGGAGTCACGGACAATGGGGTGGGATTGACTGTGGGGGGTGGGGTAGAGGAGAGCAATGGGTGAAAAGTTGGAACAGAGTTGTCAGTGACCAGAGGGGACAGGGGAAGGAATTTCAGGGGAGAAGGGAAGGGTTTACAGGAACAAATATAGAGGACACATGGACAAAACTAGGGGTGTTGGAAAGGGGAGGGAGGAGGGGAGGAATGGGTAGGTGGGCTGGAATGGGAATAAAGGATAGAAACTGTACTGAATAAACTAAAATAAAAATTAAAAAAAAAAAGGTGGAACAACTGTAACTGAACAATAAAAAAAAGAAAAACAAACATCTAAAAATTTTAAATGTACATATAAAAAATAAAGTATTTAAAATATAAAAATGTTCTAAGGACTTCATATGTATAAGAAGGGGATAAGATATTAATTAATATTAGATTTCAATAAGTTAGAATTCAAAAGCCAATTCTAGAGTGATCACCAAAATAAAATTAATAGAGGATAAAATTTCCTACAGGAGGAGAAACTAAATGAGAAAAATATATGTAATTGATTCAGAGGAGGAAAAGAAAGAAACATCGAAAAAGTAAAACAAATAGAAATCACTATATAGAACTGTAAAAATAAATCTAAATATGTCAGTAATTTAAGTAAATGTAAAAGGACACATGAGAATCAATTCTACTAACAATGAATATGCCAAAACTAAAATTAAAACACAATATAATTTATAATCACTCAAAGGAAAATGAAATATTTATGTATACACTTAACATGTATAGGATCTAAATGCTAAAAATTATAAAAATACTGATTTTTAAAACTCAAGGAAGCTTAAATAAATGAAGAACTATATAGTGTTCATGAATTGGAAGTCTCATTATACCAAAGATGTCAATTCTCCCCAAATGGTCTATAGTTCAATGTAATTCTATCAAAACACTAGCAAGATATTTTTCTTAAACAAGATTATTCTAAATTCTATATAAAAAGGCCTAGAGTAGATAAATCAATCATGATAAAGAATTAGTGAGAGAAATTACTCTTTCTCTGTTAAAGCTTACTATATAGCTACAGTAATCAAGACAGTGTGGTATAGGCAGAGGTGCAGACAAATAAATCAATGAAACAGAACAGAAGACCCAGAAATAGATCCACACAAATGTGCTACCCTGATTTTTGACAAAGGTGCAAAACCAATTCAATGAAGAAAAAATAGCCTTTTTAATAAATTATACCAGAACTGCACATCCCTAGGCAAAAGAGAACTTCAACCTAAGCTTCACACCTTATACAAAAATTAGGTCAAAAGGAATTATAGACTTAAACATAAAATGTAAACCTATAAAGCTCTTGGAAAAACACATAGGATAAAATTATCGGTATCTGGGTCTAAGCCAATAGTTCTCAGACTTGATGTCAAATATATCATCCACAAGAGAAAAAAATTGATAAATTGGACCTTATTTAATTTAAAAAATTTTGCTCTGTGAAAGTCCATGGGAAAAGAATGATAAGACAAACTACAGACCAGGAAAAATATTTGCAAAACACATTTCTTAAAGAACTAGTGTGCAGAATATATAAAGCACTCTCAAATCTCAATTATAAAAAGCAAACAATTCAATTAGAAAAATGAGCAAAAGACAAACATTTTACTGAAGAGGATATACACACAAAAAATAAGCCCATGGGAAAATGTTCAACATCATTAATTATTAGGGAAATTTAAACTAAAACCAAAATAAGGTATCACTACAAACATATCAAAATGACTGAAGTAAAAAAAAAAATAACATTAAATGCTGGCAAGGATGCAGAGAAACTGACTCACTTATGCATTACTAGTGGGAATGTGAAATGGTACAACCACTCTAGAAAACAGTTTGACAGTTTTTCAAAAAGCTAAACATGCAATTATCATACAACCCACTAACTGCCTTCTTGGGCATTTATGCCAGGGAAATGAACATTATTTTCACACAAAAACATTAACATGAATGTTTACAGTAACTTTATTTGTAATTGCTAAAAAACTGGAACCAGCATGTGACTGATTAAAGAAATTTAGTATTTATATGTCATCAAAATGGAATACTACTAGGCAATCAAAATGAATAGACTACTGATACACAGTGTTTGGATGAGTCTCCAGTGAATTATGATGAGGAAAAATAAAGCAATCCTCCCAACCCAAATTTATATCATATGGTTACATTTATATAAAATGTTTTAAATGACAAAATTTTAGAAATGGAGGACAGATGACTGATGGCCAGATGGGAAAAAGTGGTGAGAAAAGGGAGGAAGGTGGTGTAGTTATAAAAGACAACAGGAGGGATCTGTGTGGTGTTGGAAATGTTCAGGATCTTGAAAAATGGTAATGGATACATGAACTTACATGGGTGATAAAAATGTGGAGAACTTAACACACACACACAGGTACAATTAGAGCTGGGTGAATATGAAGAAAACAGCAGCTTACATTGATTTTTTATTGTAATATTATACTGTAGTTTTGCAAAAAGGTTACCATTGGGGAAAGTGTTCAAAGGACCTCTCTCTATTATTTCTTACAACTGCATGTGAATATACAATGATCTTTTAAAAAAAAGACATTAATTACAATACCATGAAAAATACATAGTGCCTAAGAAAAAACTATAACAATGTGTAAGATCCTTATGAAGAAATTCTAAAATTTTGTTGAAACTAAATAACTACATAAATAGAGATATCTCTTATATGCATGAATTAGAAGACTTAAATTCATAAAGATGTAAAGATTCAATGGTAATTGAAACCCTAACAAGATTTCTTTGTAAAAATAGGCTGATTCTGAAATTTATATCAAAGGGCCAAGAATAGCTTAGACATTTTTAAGGAAGAAAAATCCATGAGACTTATTTTCTTAGAGACCAGATGGTAAATTATAAAGCTAGAACAATTAGGACAGTCATGTTGGCAAACAAATAGACAAAATAACCAGCATAATAATTTAGCCCAGAAACAGACTTGATTTTTTGACAGAAGTTGCACTGCACACAGCAAGGAAAAGTTAAGAACTGTTTATCCAATGATACTATAAAAAGAGTTAAGTAGATAAACCACGCACTGGGGGAAGTCATTTGTAACACCCTCTAAGTGGCCAAAAAAATGTTGTACCCAGAATAAAGAACTACTATAAATCAATAAGAAAAAGACATATGAACCAATAGAAAATAGAAAACTTGAACAAGCATTTCATAAAGAAGCGGTACAAGTAGCCAAAAGCATAAAAAGATGAATGATGCTCACAATAACATTTCACATCTGCCAAGTCTGCAAAAACTTTAAATCTGACAATATTTAGTGTTAATAGCAGGCACTAGGGTACACTGCTTGTAGTGGTATAAATTAGTATAATCAACCTGGAAAACAATTTGACATTACCAAATAGAGTTGAAGGCATGTGCAATCCCAGCCCTAGGCATAAACCTAAACAAACTCTTCCACATGTGCTCCAAAATACATGTATAAGAATATTCATAGTATAGTGGTACTATTCACAATAGGGAAAAGAGCAAATAGCCCAAATGTTTGCTAAAAGTAGAATGAATTAACTGTGGCACATTCATACAATGGCATACTTATGACAGTGAAAAGTAATGACTTATAGTAGAAGCAATAAAGTCACAAATGAATATATACATTATAATTTTCTTTATATAAAAACCAAAAACATACATAATTAACATATTGTTTAGATGAAAAATATGTTAAAATGGTGAGTAAAAGCAAGCAAATGAAAACTCATTATAATGGTTACCTCTAAGTAAAGAGGAAAGGGATGGGTACACAGGGTACTTCAATTGTCCTTTTATTAAAAAAAAAAACACAGGAGTAGGTATATAGGTAATCATCAAAATTTATTCTTCAGACCTCAACATATTTTTAATTAATATTTAACTTTAAAAAACTTTTTATAGAGAAAAAATCAGAGTTTAGGAGAGGAAATTTTACCATGGTTACATTTTTAGTGGACTGAGTTACTTATCAGTGAGTGTAAAATTTAAAAACAAACAAAAAAAGAAGTAAAAAAGTTGAAAATAAAAAAAAATCTTATAGAAGTGCTGGGTAACAGCAGACAGTCCACCTTTCCCAGGGAGTTTGTCTACACAAAGGGCCTATGAAAGCAGAACAGATTGATGCTTTCACCAGAAGGGCCTCTCTGACCTCCACTATGTTCCCCAGAAGACTAGGCCTTACTTATTTTTACATCATTAGCATTCTTAGGATGGGCTGAAATTGCTTCCAATTTTAAAATGACCTTGGATCACAAGCTGAGGCTTTAAATTTTTTTATGCTGATTATTAAGAATCCTGAGGTATCATTAATAAGTCTGTTGCATAGAGAAATAAGCTTATTTCTAGCAAAGATGGTCCTTGACATGATTCTACTATTTATACTTTCACAGTTTATTTAACAAACTAGTTCTCAAACACATTTTGGTTTCAGGATTGCTTGGCAGACCCTTAAACTCAGCAATAAATTGCCTGGTAAATTAAAATGCAAGACACAAATTTCTTAGTAAATTATGAATATGTAATGGCTTTCCTCCTTTCAAAATAATGTAGTCACTAAAAAAGTATTTTCTATATTTTAAAAAAAAACCTTAATTTTTAAAGTACAGAAAACTGGGGGGGTGGTACAAAAAATTGGGGCCAAGTTTTCCTAAGGAGTCAAATGTATACACTGCTTTTGGTAAAAGTATCTGTGAGAACTGTTGTTACTCTCTTAAAAGAACCCAGGAATAAATAACAGAGAACAAAGATTGAGTTGCTGTATTTGTTTTGTACTATAATTAAAGACAGTGTGCCTTGATTAGTAGCATTTGCCAATTTCTATAGTATAAATACTCCCACCGTGGCCAATTTCAATCTAACAGTGTGATGTTACTAAATGTGGAGTTGGGAAGAAATGTACATTACATCATTATCCAATATTTTCACCATACAGATACAATGGATAGAAATAGATAACCTTAAGAGCACAGACAACAATAAAATGTAGCACAATAATTAGGATGTGATATTTGAGCATTTATTACCTTTGTTTTTAGAATAATTTATTTTAATGTTAAGTTTATGTAGTTTTTTTAATAATGACTTGTTTAACAACAGGCTGGCAAAATTCCTGAAACTTTGCTATAGCCTAGGTACTGATTAGATTACACCCTAGGTAATGTCTCCAAACCAGCACAACAATTAGTAAATGACAGAATTCAGTACATGAACATGATTATATAAATTCTCTTACACTCATGACCTATATACAGGAAAGAATTCCAAAACTGTTTTATAATTGCTGTGTAGTACATATATAATTCAGTGACAGCCATGTTAATGGACTGTTTTGCAAATAATGGACTTAATTTTCAAAATTTACACGTTAGTCTAGCCAGATCAGACAGAGCAATGTAACACATAATTCCTGGATTCCTAACAAAGTCATCTATCAAACCTGAAAGAACTCCAGTATCATTCCCATTCTGTCTAGTCAGTGAATGAGACACAAGGTAGGAAAGGGAAAGGGGGAAAGAGAGAGATTCCCAAAGGATCCCTTCCACAATTAATTATGCAAATCACAAGTAAATTAGACACTAAAAATTTAAGATTGATTGAAAGGCTTGCTCAAATTGCTTTAACTGTGATTCATAAACCAATCACGCAAATTCATATGTTAGGTTGTGTAAAAAAATCAGAAAGATGTAGAATGGAATAAGATTACCTTAATTTAAATGTAAAAGACATGGTTGCTGAAGTATGAGTCTCTTACACTGTTAGCACTAGCCCATCAGATGTTAACAAAATCTGATATGCAACAGTTTTACATATCCCCTTGTGGGAAAAAGATCAACTTATGATCTGCTTTATAAATCAGCTACAGTGTTAGAGTTAGGCTACTGTAGCTAAATGGCTTTTAGATATGCTTCCTGTTTTAAGCTACCATATTTACAAATGAAAGCTTTTTCAAACCATGGCTTTTAATATAATTTGCATATTTAGTAATACATTGATTAAAATTAAACACGGATTATTGCAATTTATTTCAGAAACAGATGGGATGCATTAAGTGAAAAGCCAGAGCTTTTAAATAGAACAGATTCACTGGCTGACTACTGATGAATGATGAATACAAAAACTTTGTAAATTGGCAAAAAGAAAGAAAAAAAGGTCTTTGCACCCATTTCCTTTCAAGGTTTTCCAGACTAGTGATTCCATGAAATTAGTAATCAAGTTAATTTAAAATGAATAATGTATATCAAAGGTATGCATCAACTTAATGAGAGCAGATTTCTCAGAAGAAAAAATGCTTCCACAAACTTTGAATCTTCCTGGTCTGCAGAGCATGTGTCCCCTTGTTTTCCCAATTAGGTACCGATTTGATAAGGTTCACCAGCAGATGGCATTCTTCCATTACATACACTCCCCTTAGACTGCTTTAATTTTACAGTTTCAGGAAACTTCACCTGTGGGTGTGTATTAACCAAGAATTCACTCAATGGTAGAGATAGTTGGGTCCACACATTTGTTTCTGAATGGTACATTCTCAAAATGGTCTTGGTAACTTTGAATATGATTAGCTTGTAAAGATCATTTCATTTTCTTCTCTGCTCTCTGTATCCATCACTTTGTTGAGTATCATTCACAAAAGCTAATTTGATAAGAATAATGTATATATCTCTATGTTAACCCTTTGTTAGTTATTTCATCAAAGGCAGATAACTAAGCTTTCACCTCACCTGACCTCCACAGCAGTGTGATATAATTCAATCAGATCACATTAATATACTAGTTCCATTAGAAAATGATTTTTGCATGTAAGCTATTCATTTTGTAAAGGATAGGCATTTTACAAGTTAATTTAGCAAAATCTGGCTAGTTTGCATGGCTATCCAATTCTTATTAACCTAGGTAATTAATTCTCAGAATGCCATAGAAGAAAACCCATCAAGTAGGTGGAGGATTTATAACTTAATTTTGACATGTTTTTCCTCTTGTTTTCTTCTATTTTTAATTAAAGGTGAAAACAGAACTTGATCCATAACATCTAAATAATGTTTATATTATTCAAAATCTTCACTGGACAGACACTAAAGGAATCCTAGTATCAAGACTCGAATTCACCAAATTCAGTTGAATTGGGTTGTTGAAGGTAAAGATGCACTAAAGTCAACTATTTAATATAAACGCTAATTATAAACTCTCAGAACAAGCAAAACTAGGCAATTTGAGAACAAATTGTTCACTTCAAAATGGATCAATGTTACATATTTCAAAAAAGCAAAGGATATATTTTTATATAGTTTCTGATCACTTTGTTCCATAAAAGCATACATGAATACCAAAATTAGAAAGAATATTTTTATCAAAGTCCTGATTACAGTAACACCATGCTGTGCTTTTATTTTGTTTTGTCTTTAAATGTAAGATATTGACAAAAATTACCTCCAGCTTTTTAAAAGTTTGATTAAATAATCAAAAGTATTTAAAAGGTCAGTTCCCAGTGTCACTGCTATGGATTACTCCAACATGAAGCGTTTGTCACCTATTGTGAGTTGTGAAAATCCCCCTGTATCCAATGTGTTTTGTTTGGATTGAGATGGCATGCAGTTGATGGCTGTGACCTTCATGGTGGCTTAGATCCCTGGCTGGCACTGATTTTTGATTTAGGGCCGATCTGCTGCGCTTGTCACAGGCTGCAAGGTGCTTTCCATGCACTAATGGAACAGCTCAAGGGCAAAGGGGCCCTGTAAATGTCTATCTCTCACCAACCATGAGCTAAATAAAGAGCTGAGTTTTCTACATGTGAATGACAGACTCTGAGATTACATGCAGGAGGCAATGCAAAGTTTTTAAACCTGGTCAGACTTCATGAAAATAACAAGCATTTGCAAAGTGCAAACTCTAAGGTTATTCTGCCTGCTAATGAATATGTATCTGCACTGTTATAATGGAATATTTAATACAAATACTGATAATATATCTTCATTTGGTGGCAGGAAACTAACAATCAGTTGATGTATCCTTAGTTCAACTATACTTTTTAATAAATTCTGGTACTTAATGATGTCTTCAACAGAAAATTGCATATGTCCAAATTTTTTCCTTCTAAGAAAACACAAAATTGTATGATAATTGTTACAGAAAGAGACAAATTTAGAGACAAAATATAAAATCTTGGCCTATGTATCATTTTGCCTAGGCATCTTGACCACTGAAGAATGTTCCAGACATTCAATTTTTAAAAAAAGTGGCTTTCCCTTCTGGCTTAGGTGAGAGTAATTTATGCCAAGAAGCAAGAAAACATAAGTAGTAGTACATTTAAAAGTAACAAAATCATATTCATCCTTCAAGACTCAGTTCAAATGTTATCACCTTCAAGAATAATTTCTGATTCTCTAGAAGAAGTAATCTCTCCTTCCTAGAGCTTCTTACTGATATGTGGTTTATGAATTTCCCACTGTTATTATTTTTTACCTTGAAGATATTCTCTCATTTTCTGCAAGACTATAATCTCCTTAAGTACATCTATTTTTAACTTTGTAACCATCATCTTACCTAGCCCTGTGCCTGACACTTTATAAGTGCTCAATACACGTTTGCTAAATGAATGAGTGATAAATTGAGGAGGTACCCCCCAAAATGGAATTTATTTATAAAAAATTGTGTATTTATTCTTACATATTTAAACTTCAGTAACCTTCAAAGTAGTCTCCATTCGATGCAATACATCTATTAAAGCTTTTTCCCACTATTCAAAATAGTTTTTGAACTTGTGGATTTTGATGCCTTTCAGTGCTTTTGTTTCACTTCTTCCATATCAGCAAAACGTTTCCCTTTGAGGCTTTTTTTTTTAATCCAGGGAAACAAAAAAAGTCACCAGGGGTGAGATTGGGTGAATAGGGAGGGTAGGGTTATGGGGATTCTGCTGTTTTGGGTCAAAAAGTGCTGAACACTCAGCACAGTGTGGGCAGGTGCACTCATAAAATCACCCATCATGAAATGGGCAAACTTGTTGAAAGAGTCTTCAAAAGAAATTCACGGAAGCCAAATGCAGCCTCTGAAAACAATGCCCGATGGTACACAGATACAGATGGGTTCCTGGAACACTCTCCTAGAGAGGATACCTGGACTACAAGGGGCCTGCCCTCCTGATGATAATTCTGGGCTTTTTTGGTCATGAAAGGCAAGGACCTACATCCAAGATTACTCTATCCAGCAAAGCTTTCATTTAGAATGGGAGGGCAGATAAAGTGCTTCTCAGATAAGGTCAAGTTAAAGGAGTTCATAATCACTAAGTCCTTATTGTATGAAATGTTAAAAGAACTTACCTAAGAAAAAGGAAATGATCAAAAATATGAACAGTAAAATGACAACAAACTCATAACTATCAACAACTGAACCTAAAAAAAAAAAACAAAACAAAAACCAACTAAGCAAACAACTAAAACAGGAACAGAATCACAGAAATGGAGATCACATGGAAGGTTATCAGCAGGGAGAGGGTGGGGGGAGAATTTGGTGGAAAAGGTACAGGCAATAAAAAGCATAAATGGTAGGTACAAAATAGACAGAGAGGTTAAGATTGTATGGGAAATGGAGAAGCCAAAGAACTTATATGTAGGACCCATCGGCATGAACTAAGGTGGGGCAACACTGGTGGGAGGGGTGGTGCAGGGTGGAGGAGAATAAATGGGAGGGAAAAAATGGGACAATTATAATAGCGTAATCAATAAAATATATTTTAAGAAAAGACTTCATGGATACCATTTGTATATCTACACAGTTTTCTCACTACTCTTAAAGCTTTCCAAAGCCTCCTATTCAATCATCTCACATTCTAAATGGCCTAACTTTGTCTTCTTTGCTGGCTGAAATCTTTCTATTGCCTCTTTTTCCAATGAATAGCTCTCACACCAAGGTTCTGCTTTCAGCACTCAACTCTTCTTTCTCTAGACTTATTCACATTGGTGAGTACATGTACTCTAACGGTTTCAACCACCAACTGTACACCAGTAACCCCCAAATCTTTGTCTCTAATCCTGACCTTAATTTGTGCTACCTGGTTCTACCTGCCTGTGGGATATACCCTGTTAAATTAACTGCCCTGTTAAATTATCTATACTAACTCAACTCATTCAATACTTCTCTCAGCATGCCTCCCTTCAAATACCTTTCCTCTACCAAAGTAGAAACTTAGAAGTAATCTTAGTCTTTTTTCCTTTTTTAATATATTTTATTGATTATGCTACTACAGTTGTCCCATTACTCCCCCTTCATTCCCCTCCACCCTGCACAGCCCCTCCCACCCACATTCCCCCCCTTTAGTTCATGTCCATGTGTCATAAGTTCTTTAGCTTCTACATTTCCCATACTATTCTTGCCCTCCCCCTGTCTATTTTCTACCTACCAATTATGCTACTTATTCTCTGTACCTTTTCCCCCTCTCCTCCTCCGACTCCCCTATTGCTAACCCTCCATATGATCTCCTTTTCTGTCGCTCTGTTCCTGTTCTAGTTGTT
>CM052540.1:149151928-149181139 GCA_028533065.1 Trachops cirrhosus | reverse complement strand
GTCTCTTTTGAGAAATCAGCTGACAGCCTGATGGGAACTCATTTGTAGGTTACTGTCTCCTTTTCTCTTGCTGCTTCTAGGATTCTCTCCTTCATTTTCACCTTGGCTAATGTAATTATGATGTGCCTTGGTGTGTTCCTCCTTGGGTCCAACTTCTTTGGGACTCTCTGGGCTTCCTGGACTTCCTAGAAGTCTATTTCCTTTGCCAGATTGGGGAAGTTCTCCTTTATTATTTGTTCAAATAACTTTTCCACTTGTTGGTCTTCCTCTTCTCCTTCTGGTACCCCTATAATTTGGACTTTGGAATGTTTAAAGATGTCCTGGAGGTTTCTAAGCCTCTCCTCACTTTTTTGAATTTTTGTTTGTCCTTCTTTTCTGGATGGATGTTTCTTTCTTCCTTCTGGTCCACTCTGTTGATTTGAGTCCCAGTTTCCTTCCCATCACGATTGGTTCCCTGTACATTTTCCTTTATTTCACTTAGCGTAGCCTTAATTTTTTCATCTAATTTGCAACCAAAAGCAACCAATTCTGTGAGCATCCTGATCACCAGTGTTTTGAACTGTGCATCTGATAGGCTGGCTATCTCTCAGTCACTTAAAAGTATTGGTTCCGGAGTTTTCATTTGTTCTTCTGTTTCAGCCATCTTTTTTTTTTTTTTTGGTCTGGTCACACCTGTTACGTATGAGGGGCGGAGCCTTAGGTGTTCACCAGGGCAGGGCAACCCAGTTGCTGGGTTGTGACACTGTATATGGGGGCAGGGTCAAAGAGGGAACAATGGCGCTTGCTCCTCTCTCCATCAGACTTCAGTCCCTTCCACCACTTCCCCCAAGCAAACTAAGCCTTCTGGTGCTAATTCTCGTGTGGGTGGTCTTGTGCACCCCATGGGTCTTTCCAGCGACTTCTCCTGTGAGGTTGGAAGTCTCTCCCGGCACCTCAACCACCACAGGTGTTTTCAATCAGTTCCCCAAGGTTCTATTTCCCGGCGCTGGGATCCTGGGTTGCGCACAGTGCCTTGCTTCACAATTGCCGCCTGGCTGGGTCTGCAGGTTGCCACCCCTTGGTGGGGTCTGCCAGCCACTGTTTGCATGCCCAAGGTCTGCCCGCTACAGTCTTGGGTGCCGGGGATGCCTTACTCAGCCCCTCTCCACCCTGCTGCCTGACTCTGCCCCTCTTACCAATTTGGATGAACATGTCTATTTTAACTCCTTGGTTGTCCAACTTCCATACAGTTCAATTTTCTGTCAGTTCTAGTTGTTTTTCTGTTTCTAAATTGTTGTTGTCCCTAACCTGGTTATGGGAGGAGGCACAGTGTGTCTACTGTATGCCTCCATCTTGGCTGATATTTCCCATTCTTCCCCTCTCAAAATCTTAAAAGAAGAAGAAGACGACTTTTTTCCCTTTTTTGAATTCTCTAGAGTCACTCTATTACCAATTTCTCTAAGACATCATTCATATCTAAATAGTCCTTTCCATTCCCAGTGACATGACTCTAGTCCAAGGCCTCATGCCTAGAGAGGTTCAATAACCTCCTAGCTCAGTGCTTCTCAAATCCTGGATGCAGGTTAAAATACTTTGAAAGAACTTTGTGAATACAGATTTTCAAGCCCCGCTAAGCTTACTGAATCAAAGCCCCTGGGGGCTAGGCTAAAGCTCTCCAGTTGGTTCTCTTGGAACAACTAGATTTGGAACCAATGTTACAATGGGTTCCACATCTCTAGTCTCTCCAATTTCAAAAGACAAGGTGTATTTAAATATCAATATCATCATGGCATATCAATGTTTAAGAACTTTCTAATGATTTTCTACTTCCAGGCACATTAAGCTGAAATGCCTCTGACAATTTCCAATGATCCATTATCTAGCCCACCCTACGTTTTGACTGAATTCTTCTTAAGAAGACTTAAGTCTGACAAGTACAGTATCCTCAATCTTAATCCCATCTCAGTTCCTTGGTTCATTGCTTAAAATCATTCCTTTTCCATCCTCCCACGAACCTAAACACTAACATCCTTCAAAGAAGAGCTCCATCCAACCTTCTCATCAAGTGTCCTCTATTCCTATCCCTTTCATACTATTCCTCTACCCTTTCTCCCTTCTCTCTCTTATTATAATTTATGTCAGTACCATGGTATTTTATAATTTTTCTTAAATTATACTTTTAGAAATCTTTCCATAAACAGATTGTAAATGACATGAATAAAAGAACTATGTCAGATTTTTCTTTATGTTTCTCTTCATAATACCGCAAGGCATATTATAGATGCTGAACAGATTACTGTAATTAACAATTAATTGAATGTTTACTATATAACATATGTATTAACTCATTTAATCTTCACAACAATGCTATAAAGGTTTTGAAAGAAAACTCAGTTTAAGATGAGGAAATAAACACAGAGAGGTTAAATAACTTACCAGGTTTGCACAGTTCACAAGTGCAAGATTGAAATTCGAACCATGGCAGTCTTTCCAAAGCTTATGCTCTTAACCAATGTACCACAGAATCATACAATGTTAGCACCAGAACAAGCTTTAGGGGCCATCTAGCTCATCTGCCTAGCATTATGAAGACACATTTCTATATGTGTTTGTTTATTTAAGACAACTGTTCTCTATTCACTTTCCTATATGTTCTTTAGGTCTCTTTATATTGATACTGCATAACTCTTTAAATAACTCTAAATGTCTGCATATAAGTTACAGTGATCATCAGTACTTAACAAAATACTCTGACAAAAAAGATGTAAGTTAAAATTACCTCCTGAACCAAATTGTCCATTTTGAAAGGCATTAAATCAAATCAGGATGTATATTTCATTAGAGGGTTTCCTTTTCAGCATTTCTGGGTGTTTTCTTCCATTTTTTTAAGAAAGGAATTTGTTAATACAGTGAGTTGGCACGTGTGTGTTTAGTTAGCAGTGGGAAGAGGAGACGTAGGGGCTAAAAGAATACGGTTCTGAAAGTAGACATCAAAATTTGTTTATGTCAGGGTAATAAGTAACTTGTTTTCTACCTTATTTATATGCTGTATACTTCTGACACACAGATCTGTTATACCTCGGGTGAGTAAATTGACTGCAGTCAAGGCCCATGCACAAATTTAGGCCTGGGGGTCTGGTTTTCCTGACAGTCAGCATGATCTAAGGGGCACCAGAAGTCACTAGAGTTAAATGGCACTCCATGTGATGGAATAAGACACTTCTGTCAGCTCATGTCAATAGGAAAAAATAAATCCCAACATTCAAAGAACAGTTCAATATGGTAGTACATGAACTAGATTTCATATCTTGAGCTGGACACTTTGAAAATTTGATCCCTATTAAAATGTTAAAAGCAAATAAGGTAGAAAAACAGGGTCCACTGCTCTATTTAGACCCATATTGGATTCCACATACTTATTAGTAGTTCTACTAGAACAGGTAATAAGCAGCTCAATATTTTTCATGCTTTGGAGTTCTGAAATAGCATAAATAATTTAAATCCACAGATAATACCAAAATTTAATTTTAGTCAAGGTATTAAGCCCTCTCCTCCTCAATGAAGCTTTTATATTAGCTAAAAAAAATAGCATAACTGACTAGCTTGCATTTAAGCTTTCAGTTTTTTCTGTACATCTCCTAGTATTTTGGGATAGGTGTTATTGAGCAATAAGGAAAAAAAAAAAGAGATTTGCATGTCCTGACCAAGTAACTCAGTTGGTTAGAGCATTTTCCCAATATGCCAAGGTCAGAGGTTCAATCCCTGGTCAGGGCACATACAAGAATCAACCAATGAATGCATGCCTAAGTGGTACAGTAAATCAATTTCTCTTTCCCTCCCTCTCTCTCTCATCAATAAATGGAAAAGAAAAAAAGATTTGCAGTCCCAATTTGTCCACTATGACCAACTACTGTCTATGCATTTGCAAGATGGCTGACTGATGCTGGGGTTAAAGCTGGACCACCACTTCTCATTCCCACAGAGCTACTTGACCCATATACATGGCAACATTACAGAGTCAGTGCAAATTCCTCACTTGAAGCAGTACAAATATTTCATGAATGGAAGTATCTCTAATAACTTGTACTGTAAGAGGCATCTTTACAGACTAATTATGCTAAAGTAAATGTAATACAAATACCCTAAATCCTTGGATACAAATCCAAGACTAGAAACCACTGCTATTCTGAATCATCTATGAATCTTGTTCAAAATAAGGTTTCTCAAAATTTCCCTCTGGAGAGTCAATAGGTTTGGGACCTAAAATCTGCATTTTAATAATTCCCCCCTCTCCCTTTATTTACTCCCTACCCCATCCCAGTAATTCAGGTATGAAGAACCCATGGTCCACACTTTGAAAATTACTTTCTAGAGCACGAAAAAGAAGTTGGATGTCCCTGTAGTTGATTCCATAAGCAAGAGATCTTTCTCTGTTTTTCTGGTCCCACAACCCTCAGGTAAGCTGATGCTATAACAGCTTTGCTAACTTAGAGACCGTGTTTAAGATGCAATACAAATTTCCTCTAAAGTAAGAGGTGATGAAAGTGTCCGCTTACTGGACAGGATCAGGCTTACAGATAATAAAATGTACAAGGTAGTGATATTGTCCCAGCCACAATGATTCTGCCATGCTCCAACCCAAGCAGAATAAGCAGCTGCTGAGACCAAACCATGACAAAGGCTATTTTTGCCTGTGACATTGGAGAATTTATTCCACAACAGTTCCCCTTTGTGCCAGGACTTCCTCTGTACAACTGCAAAGGTTACTTAGTCCTTGACTCACTTGTTATTTAAACTTTCTCAAATGTCTAAAATAAAGCTGGTCATTCTTCCTGGAATTATGAACTCATAGGAGAACTCTGCTAGCTGGGGATGAAACCTCCTGTCCCTATTTCCTCTAGTCCCTATACTTTGAAAAGCGGTCACTCTGTGGCAACTGTAAGTTATCCAAATAGCAACTCCTTGCACAGGTACTATGATTTGGGAGAGAAAATAATTTCCCCTAAAGTTCCCATAGTTCACAAGGGCCTGTGTGAGGATTAAGCAATATAATGCCCATGAAAGCATTCTTTATTCTCCATGAAAACACTAGAAATTATTAAATAGTATGTAGCAGAAAGGATCTGAACTGTAAATATCCAATGAGAAAGGCTTCTCTAATACACAGAAGATGTCCTCTCCTAGAAAACGATGTGTGGTTTGGCTTCCCCAGGCCTAATCTGGGCATACAAACAGTATGTATTATGTATGCTAGATTTCTGTGGACTGTGGCATAAAAACCCTCCAAGAAAATCAAATTGTTTTGCCTTCATTTCAGCAATAACAGACAGTAATGTCAGAGTGCTTCCATGCAGGGGCTTATCGGCTGACCTCCCCACTTCACTGTGCACTGCCCTTCTCAGGTTCTTTCCCACTATTTGAGCACTTTGACACATTGTGGATGATGCTCTCAGGTTCCTTCATCAATTTAACATTAAAACTCCTGTGAAATATTAATGAAATAATGTTAAAAAAAGAAAAATGTTCCTACAATACTGCAACATTTTAATGCCTCATTAAAATCATTAGCAATGCTAATACTAAAGAACTTACTTCATCTTTCAAGGACCCCAAAAATAAATCATAATAAAATGTTTGTTAACATTACATCTGGAGAAATAAATTATATAATGCCTTTCTATATGAGCTTTATACAGTCTAAAAATGATATGCTAAAGTCACACTATTAAGTACATGAAACTCATTTTTTCTATGGAAATTTATATTGTATTATTTTATAATATTCATTAAACATTGTGAATATTGTTTGTGTTTTTCATTTATGAGAAAAATATATGGTGTGCCTATCAACCAGCCAGGGCTCTCATGAAACTCGGGTTGCAAACAATGACATGCTTCACTGACCTGAATGACTTGCAAAAGCCATTTATATTCAGTACTCTCATTTATGCTATCTTTAAAAATGAGTGAGAGACATATATTAATAGCAAAAAACCAGTAGGATGATTGCATCACTACCCATCTCCAAACTTATTGCAACACTTCATCCTCCATCAGTTGAACTGACACGGGAATATAAATGTCATATATAATAGTCATATAAAATTTTACTACATGAGTAACTAAGGCAACTGTGACAGTTTCCTTCTCGTTGACCAACTTTTATTTGGAAAGCAAAGGGGTTTAATGACATGGCAAAGTTCTAGCTAGTTTGTTATCAAAGGAAATCCTTCACATTGACTGGGGTAAGCATCTTAGAAGTATTCTCTTTACCTAGGAGGTACTTCACAGTACAATACAGCCTCAGCATATGGGCAGATACAGAAAATCTTGGAAACTGAACAATCAGTGTATAGTCATGTAAGTAGAGACAAAGATAAACAAAAAAAACTCTACACCTAACTGTGTTCCCATATCTCCTTAGATTAAAATAAACAAAAAGAAACTAGCCAAGCTTAATCTCCCAGCCATGGCTATTTGATACTTTATTCTGTTGAAAATTAATACTTGCTAAATCCATGATTTTCACTTGGGCCTGATTTCTCTCAGGCTCTCCATCATGGCTGTACTATTTGAATGTCTCTTTAGGAATGAATCTTAACAACAGATTTATGTATTTTCTACTGAAATATATTCAAATGCCTATTACTATTTACTATTAATGATTATTATTGTCAATCTCTTCATTATATGACTAAAAGATGTTAGTTCTCATTCAGTGGAGAGAATTGTAGGCATAGGGAACAACTGCTTGCAAAGGAAACCAGAATAAATTATTTGAAAAAAGCAACACTTTGGATGGGGGAGGAAGGAAATTATACTTTACTGTTTTATGTCATATAATATGTAATATATCACAGATGTTGCTAATTTTATACTAGTATGTCTAATCCATAATGCTAAAATTTTATATAAGCAAAACAAAGTCATTTTTAAAAAGGAAATATAATGCTAAATTCTTAAAATCCAGGGATTAAAAGGTATGAGTCCCAGATCAAAGGACTTAGTTTGGCACTTTCAATTTGAATTATCACTTGGCTTTGAAAATTAAGAATTTTTGAAAAATCACATATTCAAAACATAAACAAGCTCAAAAATGATAAAATCTTTTGTTAAAAACTTCAGCTACATTTTCTTTAGCCATCATCCCTTCAAAGAGCAAATTAATTGTTCCAATCTAGTAAGCAACAAAAGAAATAGTTGACAAAGGGTGAAATATGAACATCAATTGTAAGTTTTGAATTTACCCTATTTATCTTGAATGTAAGATCTCATGACCCACTAAAACTCAGTTCACAGTGTTTTATGAAAAATAATGGCTGAAATTGAATGTCTTAATTTACATTTAATGCAATTAAGAATGGTTTAAATTATGACTGATGAACAGCACACACAGATGTCAGTCAGTTTCATCAGAATAAATTGAAGTCAGTGTCAATGAATGCTCCACTGATAAATCCCACTTCACATAAAATTAATAAAAATAAGGAAATATAATCCCTAACTAATTGCAAAATGGTCTGGAGTTCCCCTGAATTTTTTGCGGGGGAAAACCTATGTAACTGAGAAGTACTGTTTGAAAAAGGGAGTTGTTTATTTGTTTAAGTCAGTGACTCTATCAGCAAATGGCCCTATAAAAGTTATAGGATATAAACTTCTACATTGAATTATGCAAATATTCTTGGTGAGAGGTCCCCAAAAAAGGAGGAGGAAGAGGTGAAATTTGAACAGTATCTGTGAATTAAATGCATTTGGCAGCACCTGTTTTCGGGTGGCTGCACTTCCAGTTTCCTCAGCTTAACACTGGTTTCACATCTTGCTTCAAAAGACTTCAAGTTTTTGATGGAAACGATGCTCTCCTCCTTCAATATTTTAATGCCAAGCTAGAAAGACTGTGGACTCAGGCTGCTGGCTGGATTCTTAGCTTGCTGAGAGCACTCTTTTCCTCCATGGTAGGCCCTGAAGCTTTGTGGATCGGAGCAGATGTTGCTGCTTTTGAAGTTAATAGAAACTTTATGGACCATTTTTCACTCTCTCTTCCAGGAGCAAATGTCAACCATAGTTTTTATCAAAACCTGAATTCTTGGCTCAAGTACTAATTGCTGTTAATGTGTTTAAGTCCCAATTCTCAGTGAAAGGGGGAAAAGTGTTTTCCAATGGAAAAAAAACTAGGTTAATATTTGTATTCTTAGTACCTGAATAAGCAAGAAAAATGCTACGTTTCTGGGCCACACAATTCTGCAAGCAACCATGGAAGGATGAAATACCAAGTTTCTGTAGGCTTACTGGGTTAATATATTTGGGATGTAATGAATCTTGAAACTTCAAAAATATGAGAAACAACTGTCAAGGGAGGCTAAAAAGAAGATGAGAACATTTACTTCAAAAATCTATCTTAATAACAATAATAGCAACCACTATTTCTATTTCTATTTGAACTTCCATTGTGAGGCATATCATTTCCAAGTCTTCTGACTACAAATCTTGTGTTAAAACTTTTTTACATATATCTATTCTAGCTCCATGAATTAATTGTAATTTTAAAAGCTCTTAAGAGTATTTAGCAGTTAAATGGTCAGCAGGCAAATGAAAAGATGCTCAGCATCACTAATCATCAGAGAAATGCAATCAAATCCACAGATACCTCCTCATGCATGTTAGAATGGCAGTTATCAAAAAGACAAGATAAATGCTAGGAAGGATGTGGACAAAAGGGAACAGTGTTGGTGGGAATATAAACTGATTCAGCCACTATGGAAAACAGTATTAAGATTCCTTCAAAAAATTAAAAATAAAATTACCATATGTTTCAGCAATTCCACTTCTAGGTTATATATCTGAAGAAAATTAAGTCACTATCTTGAAGAGATATCTACACCCCTATGTTCACTGCAGCATTATTCACAACAGCCAGGACATGGAAACAACCTAAGCAATTGTCACTGGTCAACTGATGACTGAATAAAGAAAATGTGGTATATACATAGAATGGAATATTATTCAGCCATAAAAAAGGAAATCCTGCCATTTGCTACAACAGATGTTACTTGAGGGCATTATGCAAAATAAAATAAGCCTGATAGAGAAAGACAAATACTGTATGATCTTGCTTATATTGTTTGTGGAATTTAAAAGAATGAAACTCATACAAACAGAGAGTAGATTGATAGTCGCAAGGGGCAGGTGAATGAGGAAAATGGATAAAGGTGGTCAAATGGTACAACTTCCAGTTACAAGATACGTAAGTTCTGAGGATATAATGTGCAACATGGTTACCACAGTAAACAGTATCGCATTATATACTTCAAAACTGCTAACAGAATAAATCTTAAAATTTCTTACCACAAAACAAAAATGGTAATTATGTGAGGAGATAAATGTGTTAACTAACCTTATTGCAGTAATCATTTCTCAACATATATGTCTATCAAATCAACATGGTGTACACCTTAAACTTACACAGTTTTATGTCAATTATGTCTCAATAAAGCTGGGGAAAAATTATATAAAAAAGAGTATTTAGGCTGGACTTCCAGCCAAGATGGAGGCGTAGATAGACACGCTGTGCCTCCTTGCACAACCAAAACAAGGACAACAACCAATTTAAAAACACAAAACAACCAGAACTGACAGAAAACCGAACTGTATGGAAATCTAACAACCAATGAGTTAAAGAAGAAACATTCATCCAGACTGGTAGGAGGGGCGAGACAGGCCGGATGGAGAGGACTCACAGCAAGGCAGCAGCTGGAGGACCGTGTGAGGTGGTGGCTTGCAGACTGGGCAGTCCCACATTCCTGTGCAAATAAACTGGGAGGAGCAACTAGGAAGTGAGAAAGACCACACCACCCAGACTTTCAGAGTAGAGAAATAAAGCCTCAAAGCATCTGACTGAAAACACCTGTGGGGGTTGAGGTGCCAGCAGGAGAAAGTCCCAGCCTCACAGGAGAGACCCACAGGGTCCTGGAGCATACACAACCCCACCCACCTGAGAATTAGCACCAGAAGGGCCCAATTTGCTTGTGGGTAGCCTGGGAAGTGACTGAAAACCAACAGAGAGTGGAGCAAGCACCATTGTTCCTTCTCAGACCCCTGCCCCACATACAGTGTCAAAATGCAGTGACATGGGTTTCCCTACACTGGTGAACACCTAAGGCTCCTCCCCTACTACATAACAGGAGCACTGAGACAAAAAAAAAAAATGGTCCAAATGAAAGAACAGATCAAAGCTCCAGAAATAATACAACTAAGCGATGAAGAGATAGCCAACCTATCACATGCACAGTTCAAAACACTGGTAATCAGGATGCTCCAGGAACTCACTGGGTACTTCAACAGCATAAAAAAAGACCCAGGCAGCAATGAAGGTTGCATTATGTGAAATAAAAAAAACATCTACAGGGAACCAACAGCAACAGGAAGGAAACCAGGACTCAAATCAACAGTTTGGAGCAGAAGGAAGAAAGAAACATTCAAACAGAACAGAATGAAAAAACAAGAATTCAAAAAATTCTGGAGAGGCTTAGGAACCTCCAGGACAACTTTAAACATCCCAACATCTGAATAATAGGGGTGCCAGAAAGAGAAGAGGAAGAGCAACAAGTGGAAAAGTTATTGGAACAAATAATAAAGGAGAACTTCCCTAATCTGGCAAAGGAAATAGACTTCCAGGAAGTCCAGGAAGCTCAGAGAGTCCCAAAGAATTTGGACCTAAAGAGGAACACACCAAGGCATATCATCATTACATTACCCAAGATTAAAGATAAGGTGAGAATCTTAAACGCTGCAAGAGAAAAGGAGACAGTTACCTACAAAGTGGTTCCCATTAGACTATCAGCTGATTTCTCAAAAGAGACCTTACAGGCAAGAAGGGACTGGAAAGAAGTATTCCAAGTCATGAAAGGCAAGGACCTACATCCAAGATTACTCTATCCAGCAAAGCTATCATTTATAATAGAAGGGCAGATAAAGTGCTTCCCAGATAAGGTCAATTTAAAGGAGTTCATCGTCACCAAGCCCTTATTATAGGAAATGTTAAAGGGACCTATCTAAGAAAAAAAAGATAAAAAATATGAACACTAAAATGATAACAAACTCACAGCTATTAACAACCGAACCTAAAACAAACAAAGCAAACAACTAGAACAGGAACAGAACCACAGAAATGGAGATCACTTGGAGGGTTATCATTGGGGGAGCAGGAGGGGGTGAGAGGGGGAAAAGGTAGAGAATAAGTAGCATAATTGGTAGGTAGAAAATTGACAGGGGGAGGTTAAGAATAGTATAGGAAATGTAGAAGCCAAAGAACTTATATGTATGAACCATGGACATGAACTAAAGGGGGGGATGTGTGTGGGAAGGGGTGTGCAGGGTGAAGGGGAATAAGGAGGGGGAAATGGGACAACTGTAATAGCATAATCAATAAAATATATTTCTTTAAAAAAGAGTATTTAGCAATAGTTGCTGTTTTACAAGAGCTTTTACAATTAAAAATCTTAGTTCAAGGGGGGTTTATTTTTCTTTCATGTCCTGAACTTTTAATACAATTTGGAACTCCTAATAACTAATAAAAGGCATTGAGTAATTACAGACATTCCCCAATGACCATTTTTACCTAACCATTTATGTCCTCATTTCTTGACAGTTTGAGAATAAATGAAGACAAGGTCAGCCTTAAGTGAAGTAATAAATGGTTACTAAATACATACATATGTATACATATATACACACACACTGACATTTTTGCCTATCAAGATAACAGAGTAGGCAAATGTAGTACTCACATTCCACCACAACCACATATCAAAATTACAACTAAACTACAAAACAACTAAAATGTATTCATGTTTTCAAATTAATTTTTATATAATATATCCATGTGTTTATCTATTGCATTAATTGTACCCATTCTCTCAGCTTAGAAGCATTGCAATAATATTAGAAAGAGAGCTTTTATACACAATTGATTAAGAAATGCAGGTTTCTGCTTAAGATGCAGAATAGATAAACAGTATACCCACCTCCTCCCATGACCACTTCAAAATTACAAGTAAACTACAGAACTACCTGAAATCTAGCTGCACAGAAATCCTATAACTAAGAATATACAATAGAAGCTACATTGAGAATGTTAGGAGGGGCAGAGATGCAGTGCAGAATGGACCAGTCCCACAGCCATGTGTAGCAGTTAAAAACTGGGAATGATAGCACAGCTGTGGAGGTTCCCCCTGAGGAAGGAGGGGTCCCAGCCCCACACCTGTTCCCCCAGCCCAGGGTTCCAGTGCCAGGAAGAAAAGTACCATAACTTCTGGCTGTGAAAATCACTAGGGATTGTGACTGAGTGAGATGAAGGGCTGCTGAAAACTTCCATAACCTGCTGAAGGAAGTAGATATACAAGTCCAGTAAGCACAGAGAGCCTGAAACAAAATGAACCCAAAGAGGCCCACACCAAGAAACATCATATAAAATGCAAAAGGTTAAAGACAAAGAGAATCTTAAAAGCAGTAAGAGAAATGCAGTTAGTTACCCACAATGGAGCTCCCATAAGATTGCCAGCTGAGTCCTGGCTGGTGTGGCTCAGTGAGTTGAGTGCTGGCCTGCAAACTAAAAGGTCACCAGTTCAATTCCCAGTCAGGGCACATGCCTGCATTATGGGCCAGGTCTCCAGTTGAGGGCATGCAACAAACAAGTGACAGATGTTTCTCTTGCACACTGATGTTTCTCTTCCTCTTTTTCTCCCTCCTTTTCTCTTTTTCTAAAAAATAAATAAAATCTTTAAAAAACATTGTCAGCTTATTTCTCAATGGAAATTTTGCATGCCTGTAGGAATTGGCATGAAATATTCAAAGTAATGAAGACAAGGACCTACAACCAAGATTATTCTACCCAGCAAAACTATCACTTAGGATAAAATGACAGATAAAGAGCTTCTCAGACAAGAAAAAGCTAAAGGAGTTCATCACTGCTAACTCAGTATCATAAGAAATGTTAAAGCATCTTCTTGAAGAAGAAAAAAATAATTAAAAATATGAATAATAAAATGACAATAAATACACAGCTATCAATGATTACTTTAAATGCAAGTAGACTAATTGCTCCAAGCAAAGACATATGGTAGCTGAATGGGTAACAGAACAAGACCCTTACATATGCTGTCTACAAAAGACTCACTTCAGATTGAAAGACACACAGTGACTGAAGTAAAGGAGTGGAAAAGATATTTCATGGAAATGGAAATGAAAGAAAAAAAAAGCTGAGGTGGCGATACTTACACCAAACAAAACAGACTTTACAACAAAGGCTATAACAAGAGACAGTGAAGGGCCCAGCAATGCCACTTCTGGTTATTTATCCAAAAAAACCCCAAAACATTAAATTGAAAATACATATACATCCAAATGTTCACTGCAGAATTATTTACAATAGTTAAGATATGGAAGCAACCTAAGTGTCCATCAATAGATGAACAGATAAAGAACTAATGGATACATACTATGGAACGTGATTCATCCCTAAAAAAAAGAATGAAATCTTGCCATCAGCAATAACATGGATGGACCTAGAGGGCCCATGCTGAATGATGTAAGTCAGACAGATGTCACATGATTTCACTTATGTGTGGAATCTAAAAAACAAAAAGAACAAGTAGAACAGAAACAGACTCATAGATAAACAGAACATTTTGACAGTTGCCAGATTTGGGTGGGGGTAAGGGGTTTGGGGAACTGGATGAAAAGGGTAAGGGCATTAACAAGTACAAACTGGTAGAACAAACAAGAACAATTTAAAAAATAAAAAAGTACAAATTGGTAGTTACAGAATGTGGGGATGTAAAGCACTGCATAGGGAATATAGTCAATAGTATTATAATAACTATGTATGGTATCAGATGGGTACCAGATTTAGTGGGGTGATCATTGCATTAGTTATATAAATATCTACTCACTGGTTGTATACCTGAAACTAACATAATACTGTTTATCAGCTAATCGAAAAACAAAAAATCTTTAAAAAAACATCTTCCCCACTATTCTCAAATTTTACCATTTCAGAAACATTTGAAACAAGGCAAAGTTTCTCAAAGTAACCAATTTCATTTAAAAATTCCTCAAGGTAGTTAGCTGGCATTTATTTGACCAAAATATCTGCTTGAAGTTGAATATTTTAGTAACCATAAGTATTTGATTTTCATTTTGTATCTCCTTCATTAAATCAATCAAGCCCCAAAAGTGATGTATAAAATAGGGTCTTTTTTTGTGCAGAAAAGAATGAGCAGTTCCTGTTTTTCCTATGTTTTTTTCTGTCTCTCTTATCATACCAATCAAATCAGAAAAGCATTTGCTCACAATTGCACATGGTACAACAAAGCCACTATTCACTTGCACTGTCCCCAAAGAACTCACCATTAAAGTTCCCTTCCTAGGCAGGATAGAGCGGTTTCCACTACTTCTGCCCAGGTACCTTAAACTCTTAGAAAGGAAATAAACAAAAAACGGTATCTCAATAAACGAGAAACAAATAAAGTACTAGACCTGTCCTTGTCTAGTACTTTAGTACTTTAGTACTGCAAGATTCTCCTAATCTGATGAGTTTTTCAGAACATAACCAGAACACTCATAGACCCCATTCAATATAGAAATTACAGGTTATTCAATTCTATCCCTATTCTTTAAACTTGCCTAAGGAACTCACACAAAAATCAAATATGCAACTTATCCCAAGTTGCTCACTGTGGTAGATTTTCCCCTACCAATTCTTCATAATGCCTCCTTGTTCTTTCTATTGGCTAAGAAATTGTTCTGCATGCAGGCACAAACTTTCCAACTATAGCTACTAACGTCTCCCCGGCATTGACTCCAAAGTTCAGAATTGCATTGCAGCAGTGTATAGGAATCAGGAGGGACCAGAGGGGGAAAGGATTAAGAGACTGACTTCAGAAATTTTCATCAGAACCAGATGCGGTCCAGAAGCATCAAACGTGCTACCCCTGTCCTTTCCAATACCTCTGCCTCAACACCTCTCTGAGCAATATTTGAACAAGTTTGTGGGAAGACACTATGACCTCTGTTAATTGACCCAACTTGCCTATCTATCACCACAAGTAATTATTTTAGGAGCAAGAACCAAGGCCTCATTATTGTTTGCTTCCTCCATCTACTCTCTCTTCCATCCAGGTAAGAAGACATTTTGCAACAAAGTTCCTTTCCAATTAAAATTCATGAGGACAGTGATTGTATTTAGCAAAATGGTTTCTATGGTTTCTGGCTTCACCTTTTCCTCTACCCCAAACTCCTGGAGGCATATCAGATGTGAAGCCCACAGTCAAGAAGGGAGATCAGACATTGCAAATATTCAGTGTGTGACATATAAGCCAATAAACACTGTGTAAGGTTTTTATGTACATTTTTTACTTGACTTTAAGGGATCATTACTCAATGTTATTTCTCATACTGAAGAATCTAAGACTAATGCTTTGGCTTGATTTTACAGACTGAATTTTTTCTGCTGGTATAAATAGTGTGGACACAGTAAAAGTACTTGAGAGGACCTAATGAACCATTTCTTACACCCCATTACCTTTAGTCTGATATGACTGAGAGTGCAGGCACTAATTATCCTCTCTTTCACAGACACCAACATAGATCTACAGTAGGTCTTAAAACACAATTTCCCATTCAACTCAACACTGACTGCATAATACATTCCTGTATTTTTCTTCTTGTTACAATTTAAATGAGAAAGGCCAAGTTCTTCCTATAACTTCTCTAAATATAAAGGGCATAAACAGTTATTGATACTTCTTAACCTCCAAAGACCAAACATAAAATTATGCACAACTAGAAATGAGGACTTTTGTTTAAAAATTACAAAAATCACATTTCACAAAAGCCTCTGTCTATGGGAAAATGGCCTAAAATGAATGTAAAAAAATCAAAAAACAAATATAACTTATTTCCTACCAGGTTATATGAAGGATTTTTTTTATATACTGAACCTTATCAATATATTAAGTATATACTGCAACAGAATATCTGGTGTAATGAACATATTTTCTCCCAGCATTATAGCCCTGTAACTTGTGACAGAAATATCTGTAGTTTCTGAAAAAGTCAAAGAATATGCTATAACACCTATACCAGATTTGCTATACTGAAAAACAAGAAAGAACTTCACAATGAGGTAATTTAGAGACATATAAAATAAACTTGAATATAGATGGTTCTATAAGGTAACATACACATTTATGAAGGAGATGTTTAAGAGAACAGCAAACCATCTGCTTTTAGTATTTAAGCGTCCTTCCATTTTACATGTTGAATAGTTTTGGTAAAGATTTTAATGATAGGAGGGAAAAGTCCTTTATCATATAGCAGAGACTAAAAAAAAAGTATCAGCCCTAGCTGGTGTGCCTCAGTGGATTAAGCACTGGTCTGAAAACCTAAAGTTCACCAGTTTGGTTCCTGGTCAGGGCACATGCCTGGGTTGCAGGCCAGGTCCCTGGTTGGGGGCATGCAGGAGGCAGTCAATCAATGTTTCTCTCCCTCTATTTCTCCCTCCCTTTTCCTCCCTCTAAAAAATAAATAAATAAAATCTTTTAAAAAAATAAAATGTGAAAGAATACATCTTAGAGCAGAGATCTCGATTGGAATGCCATGGCACACCAAATCACTTATAGGTATGTTAAGGTGCACTCAAGATATTGAAGCCCTTAGGGCAGTCAGGCAGGAGCCCTGTTGTAAAAACTCTGGTTACCCCTGTGTGTAGAATAAATATTATCATTTCTTTCTATATGTCATGGTGTAGAAAAAGATTGGGGGGTACTACAAGAGAACTTTGATTCATAGGGTAACCCTGCTGAAGAACTGAGACTTTCCTCATGGAATTTGTGTACAAAAATACAGAAAAAGTGTAAGGTTAGTAAGATTTATTTTGTGTATCACCCACCATATTTTAATATAGATGAGAAGGAAGAGCCTAAAAGATGCATCAAATATCTACAAAACCCTTGATCCTCAGGACAATGAAGTAACAAAGCTCCAGTGTGTGGTTACCTAGATAGATACTAAGGCTATACAAATATGCAGTCAGCCAGTTGTAGATCAAAATGAACTTCATCAGCCTTGGCCCCAGTGGCTAAGTTGGTTGGAGCGTCATCCCATACACCAAAAGGCTGGGGGTTCAATCCTCAGTCAGGACACATACCTGGGCTGCAAGTTCAATCCCCAGTCAGGGTGTGCACAGAAGGCAACAGATCAATGTTTCTCTCTCACATTGATATTTCTTTCCCTCTATCTCCCCACCCATTCCTCTCTCTCTAAAAAAAAAATCAATAAACATAACTTTGAGTGAGGATTAACCAAAAAAAACAAAAAAATGTATTATTGTGTTTATGACATGTATAGATACAATATGTTCAACAATATAATCACAAAAATGGGGGAAAGAAGACTACCCATCAAGATGGCAAAGTTAAATGCTTTGTATTGTGTTTACCTCCTCCCATTACCACATCAAAAATATAACTAATTTATAGAGCAATCATTATTTAGAACCACCTGAAGACTAGCTGAATGGAAGTCCTATAACAAAGAATATACAGAAGAAACTATAATGACACTGGTAGGAGTTCAAATGAACGAGAAGTTCATTTAATTTTTTTCTTTACCATGGCTCCATTAGTGCTTAGTTGTCCCTCACTCCATTCAAAAAACTTTTGTTAGATTATATTGTGACAGCTGTAATATCAGCTTGAAAAAAAACTTATCTAAATTGGTGAATTTTGTGCAGCCATTTTAATATTGAAAATGGAAGAATATATACATTTTTGGTGTATTATGCTTTATTATTTCAAGAAAGGTAAAAACACAACTGAAACACATGCACACACACACACAAAGATTTGTACGGTGTATGGAAAAGGTGCTATGACTGATCAAATATGTCAAAAGTGGTTTGTGAAGTTTCTTGGTACAACTGACATTTTGGCCAAATAATTCTTTGCTGTGGGGCTGTCTTATGCATTGGAAGATGTTTAGTAGCACCCCTGGCCTCTACCCACTAGAAGCCAATAGGAGGTAGTCAACATACTCAAAATATCCAAATCAATAAAGTTATTGGTGAAAATGAAAAATGTGTATTTTATTTTACAGAAAAAAGCCATATGGACTTTGGGCCAACCCAATTCCTATCCTCCACAAACTATTAAAAAACACTGAAGAGAAAAGGTTCCCAAACTCATTTTATGAGGGTAGCATTATTTTGATTCCAAAACCTGACAAAGACGGTATAAAAAAAGAAATTAGAGGTCAATATTCCTGATAAATGTAAATGCAAAAATCTTCAATAAAATATTAGCAAACCAAATTCAGCAATACATTAAAAAGATCATATACCATGATAAAGTGGAATGTATTCCTGGGATGCAAGGTAGGTTCGCTGTCAACAAATCAAGTAAGATAACATACCACAGAGACAAAATGAAGGATAAAAATCTTATGATCATATTTACAGCTGCAGAAAAATCATCTGACAAAATCCAACATCCAGTTATGATAGAAACTCTCAGCAAAGTGGGAATACAGGCAACATATCTCAACATAATAAAGGCCATATATGACAATCCAGCAGCTAACATTGTACTCAACAATGAAAAGCTGGCAGCGTTTTCTTTAATATCAGGAATAAGACAAGAGTGCCCACTCTCATCACTTTTATTCAACATAGTATAAGAAGTCCTACCCACAGCAATCAGACAACAAGAAGAAATAAAAGACATCCAAATTGGAAAGAAAGAAGTAAAACTTATTATTTGTAGATGACATGATATTGTATATAGAGAGAACTCTTAAAGATTCCACCAAAAAACTATTAGAACTACTTCTGGTCAAGATGACGAACAAGTAAACACGCCTCACTTCCTTGTACAACAACAGCAAAAATTACAACTAGAGTACAAAACAATTATCACCCAGAATTGTCAGAAAATTGAGCTGTATGGAAGTCTGACAACCAAGGATTTAGAGTCGCCACATTCATCCAAACCGGTAAGAGGGGTGGAGCCGTGGAAACACAGAGTTGCACACGGAGATTGGGAAGCACAGAGATGTGGAGTAGCACAGAGAGCACGGAGAGGCATGGAGATGAAGAATGAGCAGTTCCATATCCACGTGTGATGGATAAAAATCAGGAGGGTTACCTCCAGAGTGAGGTATCCCAGCCCTAGACCAGACAACTCAGCCCAGAGTTCCAGCACCAGAAGATAAGTCCCCATAACTTCTGGCTGTAAAAACCAGTAGGGATTGGGGCAGTGGAAGAAACTGTGGGGTTCTCAAGATACTCCTCTTAAAGGGACCTCAAACAGACTTAGGACTCACAAAGACTGACCCCTTCTGGGATTCAGTACCAGAGCAACAGCTGTAAGGGCACCAGTGGCACACAGGGAGAAAGTGAAGTGACTGGCAACAGGGTGAGTGCCACAAGACAGTTTCCTCCTGGAAAACTCTGGAGGGCAGGCAGTGGCTATGTTGCCTCTCCAAGCCCTCTCCCACATAAAGCAACAGAAGAGTGACATGGGTTGCTTCATCCTATCGATTCCCTGTGCCTCTGCCCCACAAAACTTACAGGAGCACTTTTATACAATAGGCCATGCTACTAAGACAGGGATTCAAAGCAGCTCTACCTAATACACAGAAACAAAAACACAGGGATGCTTCCAAATTGAGGATATGACCCAAATGAAAGAACGGCACAAATCCCCAGAAAGGAACTAAATGAAATAGAGATAAGCAACCTATCAGATGCAGAGTTCAAAACATTGCTTATCAGGATGCTCCAGGAACTCACTGTGTACTTCAACAGCATAAAAAAGAGCCAGGCAGAAGTGAAGATTACACTAAGTGAAATTAAAAAATACCTGCATGGAACCAACAGTGAAGGGGAGGCAGCTGAGAACAAATCAATGATTTGGAACACAAGGCAGTAAAAAGCATTCAATCAGAACAAGAAGAACCCTGGTTGGTGTGGCTCAGTGGACTGAGTGCTGGTCTGAGAACCAAAGGGTCGCTGATTCGATTCCCAGTCAGGGCACATGCCTGGGTTGCTGACCAGGTCCCCATTTGGGGGCATGGGAGAGGCAATCACGCATTGATGTTTCCCTCCCTCTCTTCCTCCCTCCATTCTCCTCTATCTAAAAATAGGAGCCTCTGGGACATCTTTAAACATACTAACATCCAAATCATAGTGTCAGAAGGAGAAGAGGAAGAGCAAGAAATTGAAAACTTAGTTGAAAAAAAAAAGAAAACTTCCCTAATTTGGTGAAGGAAATAGACATAAAAGCCTAGGAAGCACAGAGAGTCCCAATAAGATAGACCCAAAGAGGACCACACCAAGACACACCATAATTAAAATGCCAAAGATTAAAGATAAAGAGAGAATCTTAAAAGCAGCAAGATAAAAGCAGATAATTGCCTACAATTCAATTGTACAATGCAATGTAGAGTTCCCATAAAATTGTCGGCTGATTTCTTAAAAGAAACTTTGCAGGCAAAAAGGGACTGGCACCAAGTATTCAGAGTGATGAAAAGCAAGGACCTACAACCTAGATTACTTTATCCAGCAAAGCTACCATTTAAAATGGAAGGGCAAATACAGTGTTTCCCAGACAAGGTAAAACTAAAGGAGTTCATCATCACCAAACCATTATCGTATGAAATGCTAAAGGAAATTATATAAGTAAAAGAATAAAATAAAAACAAAGGGCCCTGGCTAGTGTGGCTCAGTGGACTGAATGCTGGCCTGTGAACCAAAAAGTCACTGGTTAAATACCCGGTCAGGGCACATGCCTGGGTTTGCCAGCCAGGTCCCCAGTTGGGGGCATTCAAGAGGCAACCAACAGATGTATACTCACACATAAATGTTTCTCTCTCTCTTTCTCCCTCCCTTTAAAAATAAATAAACAAAATCTTTTAAAAATGATGAACATTAAAATGGCAATAAAGTCACAATGATCAATTATTGAATCTGAAAAACAAACTAAGCAAACAATAAGAACAGAAACAGAAGCATAGATATGGATATCATTTGCAGGGTTATCAGTTGGGAGGGGAAAGGGGGAGAATGAAAAAAAGGTACAGGGATTAAGAAGGACAAATTGGTAGGTACAAAATAGGCAGGGAGATGTCAAGAACAGTATAGAAAATATAACAGTCAAAGTAGTTATATGCATGACCCATGGACATGAAGTAAGGGGGAGAGATCACTGGAGGGAAAGGGGATACCAGGTGGGGAAGGGCAAAAGGGGTAAATTTGGGACAATGGTAAGAGCATAATCAATAAAATACATATATATTTTTTAGATTTCATTTATTTATTTTTAGAGAGTGAGGAAGGGGGTGACAAGGATAGGAAGAGAAACATTGATGTGTGAGAGAAACATCCATTGCCTCTCACACGTGCCTAACTGGGACCTGGCCCACACCCCAGGCATGTGCCCTGACCAGGAATCAAACCGGAGACCTTTCAGTTGGTGGTGTGACACCCAACCCTCAGAGCCATGCTCATCGGGGCAATAAAATATATTTTTTAACTATTAGAACTAATAAATAAATGCATTAAAGTAGCAGAATAGAACATTAATATTCAGAAATTGGTTGTATTTTTAGACATCAATAACAAACTATCAGAAAGAGAAATTAAGAAAACAATCCTCCTTACAATTGCATCAAAAAATACCTAGGAATAAATTTAACCAAGGGGGTAAAAGACCTGTATCCAAAAATTATAAGATACTGAAGATACAAATAAATTGGAGCATATTTCATGCTCATGGATAAAAACAATTATCAAAGTTAAAATGTCCACACTGTCCAAAGCAATCTGCAGATTGAATGCAATGCTGTTCAAAACAGCAATGGCATTTTCTAGAAACTAGAATAAATGACCCTAAAATGTATGTGGAACTATAAGAAACCTGAAATAGCTAAAGCAATCTTGAAAAACAAAAATAAAGTTGGAAGTATCATACTACAAGGCTATAGTAATCACAACTGTATGGTATTGGTATAAAAACAGGCATATAGATCAATGGAACAGAGTAAAGAGCCCAGAAATATGACATAGGAGGCAAGAATATACAATGGGGTAAAGACAGTCTCTTCAATAAATGGTGTTGGAAAAACTGGACAGATGCATGCAAAAAATATAAAACTGGATCACTTTCTTACACCATATACAAGAATAAACTCAAAATGGATAAAATAGTTAAATGTAAGACCTGAAACCATAAGACACTAAAGAAAACATAGGCACTAAACTCTTCCAATGCTCAGTAATATTTTTTGGATATATCTCCTCACACAAGGGAAACAAAAATAAATAAGCAAATCAGACCACATCAAACTAAGAGGTTTTTAAAAGAATTTTAAAGCTTTTATTAATACTGCAAATTGTCCACATGGTTTGACTGAAACTAAAACATTTACACAGTGAAGAAAACCATAAAAAAAACATGAGACAACCTACTGAATGACAGAAGATATTCACCAATGATACATCCAATAAGGGATTAATACCCAAAATATATAAGAAACTCATGCAACTTAACACCAAAAAATCCAATTAAAAATGGGCCATCAGAGGGATGCAAATTAAAACCACAACAAGATGCTTCACACCAGTGAGAATGGCCATCATAAACAAATCAACAAACAACAAGTGCTAGAGAGATTGTAGAGAAAAGGGAACCCTAGCTCACTGTTAGTGGGAATGCAGACTGGTACAGCTATACGGGACCATTCCATGTGGCATGGGAAATGTAGCCCACCCCGATTTCAGAAAACTGACAGGGAGCTAGGTTGGCACACAAGATCCACGCTCACAGATAGGTTTTCCAGTGGGGAATCAGGCCTGCATTGTACCTAGGCTGCTATGAGGCTTGCTTTTGCTAAAACTCCCTCACCCTGAATTGAGGCAGCAAACATTTACTGCATATCTTTAAATTAACTTCCTAAAATCCATACTAACCCTTCCAAGGATGAGTGTAACCAGTTCAACCACTTTTCCCTTTGCATTTGCAAATATCCTTCTTCTTTGATGTAATTAGCAACATCCTCTCCTTTGTCTTCTATAAAAGGTAACCACCTAAAGTGAACCTGTGCATAGTAAATGAGGACCATCCTCACTGTAATGTGCCCAGAAAAGCAATAAAAGCAAGTCCAAGCAGGGGTCAGGGCCCTCTCTTTCACTGAGTGGCCATGCTGTCCCTTTTTCTCCACAGGACTTCTGCAGTCCATGTGAATTTGTTCGTCGCATCTACAACACATGGACCTGGAAGGCTGGGTTCCGCATCATACAGCCACTGTGGAAAACAGTTTGAAATTTCCTCAGAAAAGTAAAAATAGAACTGCCTTTTGACCCAGCAATATTACTGCTGGGATTATACCCTAAGAGTCCTGAAACACCAATTCAAAAGAAGTTATGTACCCCAATATTCATAGCAGCATAATTTACAGTAGCCAAGTACTGGAAGCAACCTAAATGCCCACCAGTAAATGAGTGGATAAAAAAACTATGGTACAATTACACAATGGAAATACTCTGCAGCAGAAAGAAAGGAGGAACTCCTACCCTTCAGGACAGCATGGATGACACTGCACAGCATTATGCTAAGTGAAATAAGACAGGCAGTGAAAGACAAATACCGTATGATCTCACCTATAAGTAAAACCTAATCAACAAAACAAACAAGCAAGCAAAATATAATCAGAGACATTGAAATTAAGAACAAACTGACAGTAACCAGAGGGGAGGTGGGGAGAGGATAATGGCGGGGAGGGGAAGGGTTTTCAGGAACATGCATAAAGGATTCATGGACCAAACCAAAGGGGGGGTAAGGGGAGTGTTGGAGAAAAATGTCCTTGAACCATAAAAAAGTGTGAAAAAAATTAAGTGTGACAGTTTGTCTTATATATTTAGCCCAGTTACATTTAGTGTAGTTATGATATCTGTGTCTAAATCTGCCAGCTTAATTTATATTTCCTACTTGTCTTGTATTATTTTCTCCTTGCTCTTCTTTCTTGCCTCATTTTAAACTAATCAAGAACTTATTATTATTCCACTTTCCTTGTTGTATTGGTTTATTAGTTGTGTCAGCATACCCTAAGACCACCCTCTGTCTCAACGATGCCCTAGGAAGAACTAAGAACTCAGAAAAGCTGTATACTTACCATTATGGTTTAACACAAAAATAGTTTAAAATCAGCAAAGAAAAAATTGCATAGAGGAGTCCAGGAGACACCAGGCTCAACCTTCCAGTTGACTTCTCCCAGCAGAGTTGCATTCTTCTAGCAATGATATATAACATGTGAAAAGTACTACCAATAGGGGAAAGACCAGAAAGCTCACCCACACCTGGTGTCCAGGGATTTTTCCCTCCCCCATTTCTTCTGAGATATTATTGAAATACAGAGTGTTTTTTTTTATTTTTTATTGGAGGTATGGGTCAGTCACCTGCCCCATCTGGAGGCAGGTGGAGAAGGTACTGGTGATCCTCTTGGGTTATTAAATGAACTACTCCTGGGCCCTGGGCTGATAAAAGTCAGCAGGGCAGAACAGTGGGGACCAGACAAATCTAAAGGGGACAGCTACAGACTGAGGATCACTAATAGTCTCAAACAGGCTGCCTAGAGCCAGACTAGGACACCATCTAATATTATAAGGGGTTCATCCAGAAAGAGAAGACAGTGGTAAACACTGGATTCTACTGAGATGAATTACACCATGGCTTCATGATTTGCATTATTTCCTCTCCTGCAGAGCTTTTTTAACACTCATTTCTTTTCCTTAAAGTTTGTACCTATTGTTTCACTAGTTTTTATATTTTATTTACTTCAAATCTTTTATTTTGCTCTTCCCTTCTCTTATTCCATTTTACTGTGTTCCTGCATCTTCTTGTATTTGTTTTAAATTTTATTTTTTCTCTTGCTACTTGTTTCTATTCCACACTCTATTTCTACCCTCTCCAGCCTCTCAAAACCATTTTTCTTGTCATTAGTCTTCTCTCGTTCTTTTTCCCATTCTTAAAATACCCTTATTCTCTCTCCACCTTTATTAATCTTTGCTTGTTGATTGTTGATATAGTGGTTGTTTTGCATTTCTTCCATTTTATTTCTAGATCTTCACTATTTTTGTATTTCAAATCTCAAATTTTAGCATTCCCCTCTCCTACTCAATTTTCCCTTCCTCCTGCATTTTCTTCTTTTTTGTTTTAAATTTTAATTTTTCCCTGTCTTACCTGGTTTTCATTCCTCATTCTTAGTATTCCTTTTCCCTCTATCCTCTCAAAATCACTTTCCTTTCTTTTTTTCCTTCTCATCCCCATTCCACCTATATAAATCTTGCTCATTTGTTGTTGATATTGCTGTGGTGGATCTTTTTTCCCAATTTGGTTCCTATTTTATTCACTATATTTTTAAAAATTTTTGTTTAAACCTAATTCTATACTCTTTCCATTTCCTACTCCATTCTGCCTTCTTCACTCCCCTTTTTATTTATGATGTAAATTCTCTCTTCTTTCTTCACCTTGCTTCTATTCCTTACTCTTAATATTTTTCCTCCCATGACCCTCTCAAAATAATTTTTCTTTTAGTCATCTCATATTCATTTTTCTTTTATAATAGTCTTAATCTCTTTATACCTTTATTAATATTTGCTCATTTGCTATTCACAGAGTGGTTGTGGGTGGGGGTTATTTTGGGGGGTGTGGGTTTCTTTCCTGGGTTGTTTGGTTTTATTGTGCTCCCAACTGTACAACAGCATACAACATATAGTGGGCAGTGACTCTCACTCAGCAAGCTGGAGGGAAGGAACCATCAGAGAACAACCCAACAACAACCAAAACCCAATTACAACTAAGAGCCCTCATAAACAGCATAAAGAGCATCCCAAAAGCATCCAGCTCAGGAGATCAAGGAGACAGCAACATAGAGTCCTACAAGTCTCCTACCACAGAAGGTCACATCAAAAGACAGGGAGTCAAAGCAGATCAATCTAATATGGAGAAACAAACAAAAAGAGTCACCTAAAAATGAGGAGACAAAGAAACAACCCCGAATTGAAAGAAAAGGAAGAATCCTCAGAAAGAGTGCTTAATGAAATAGAGGCAACTACCAGACATTGAGTTCAAAATAATGGTTATAAGGATGCTCAAGGAGCTCAGTGAGAACCACAAGAAACTCCATGGAAGCTATAAGGAATTTACTGCAAACTATAACAGCATGAAAAAGGACATAGAAACTATCAATAAGAGCCAGGAGGAAATGAAGTATACAATGCAATAGAATGAAGGAATTAAAGGAATTAGAAGGAATTAAAAGCAAGCTAGATGAAACAGAGGATCAAGTCAGTGAGCTGGAGGACAAGGAAGGAAAAGAACTCTTAGAACAACAAAATTAAAAAAGACTAAGAATGAAGAGGGTTTAAGGGAGCTGCGGGACAACATGAAACATAATATTTGTATCATAGGAATATCAGAAAGAATAGAATAGGAGCACGGAATAGAAAAGCTGTTTGAAAAAGTAATGATGGACAATTTCCCTAACTTGATTAGGGGAAAAGTCACACAAGTCCAGGAAGCACAGAGGGTTCCAATCAAGATGAACCCAAAGAGGCCCACTCCAAGACACATCATAATTAAAATGGCAAAATTCAAAGACAGAGAGAATCTTAAAGGCAGCAAGGGAGAAACAGGAAGTAACATACAAGGGAGCCCCGATAAGGCTAGCAGCTGACTTCTCAACAGAAATACTATAAGCCAGAAGGGAATGACAAGAAATATTCCAAGTAATCAAAAAAGCAAAGGACTGCGACCAAGACTACTGTACCCAGCAAGACTCTCATTTAAAATGGAAAGTGAAATAAGGAGTTTCCAAGACAAAAAAAAAGGCTAAAAGAATATATCTCGCCCTGGCTGGTGTGGCTCAGTGGATTGAATGCCAGCCTATGAACCAAAGGGTCGCTGGTTTAATTCTGAGTCAGGCAATATGTCTGGGTTGCAGGCCAGGTCCCCAGTAAGGGGCACGTAAGAGGCAACCACACGTTGATGCTTCTCTCCCTCTCTTTCTCCCTAAACCTAAAAATGAATAAATGAAATTTATTAAAAATAAAAAATAAAAAGAATACATCTTCACCAAACCAGCAATACAAGGGATGCTAAAGAGACTGCTTTAAGAAGATGAAGAAAAAGAGAGAGAGAGAGGAACACAGGTACAAAGGGAGGAGGGGAATGGCAATGAATAAGTACCTATCAATAAAAACCTTAAATATTAATTGATCAAAAGGCACAGGGTAGCTGAATGGGTAAGAAATCATGATACACATATATACTGTCTGCAAGAAAACCAACTCAGAACCAAAGATCTACACACACTGAAAGTGAAGGGATGGAAAAAATATTCCTAGCAAATGGACATGGGGAAGAAAAGCTGGGTTAGCAATACTTATATCAGACAAAATAGATTTCAAAACAAAGGCCGTAAAGAGACAAAGAAGGACACTATGTAATACATAAAGGAGTAATCCATCAAGAAGATATAACCCTTGTAAACATATATGTACCTAACATAGAAGCACCTAAATATATAAAGAAATCTTGGAGGACTTTCAAGAAAGGTATCAATAGCAACACACTCATCATAGGGGATTTTAATACCCCATTGTCAACAATGGCTAGATCTTCCAAGCAAAGAATCAACAAACAGATTGTGACATTGAACAACACTCTAGATCAAATGGACTTTATATACACACACACACACACACACACACACACACACGGATATATACAGAACCTTTCACTCCAAAGTAGCAAAATAAACATTCTTTTCAAATGCACATGGAACATTTTCAAAGACCACATGGTAGGACACAAAACACACCCCAACAAATTCAAGAAAACTGAAATCATACCAAGCATCTTCTTGGATCACAATGGCTTCAAACTAGAAACCAACGTCAAGGAAAACAATCGAGCACATTCAGCCAGCCAAGATGTAGGCATAAGTAGATACACTTTGCCTCCTCACACAACCAAAGAAAGATAACAACAAATTTAAAAACAAAAAATAAGCAGAACTGCCAGAAAATTGAACTGTATGGAAGTCCAACAACCAAGGAGTTAAAGAAGAAACATTCAATGGGGGATTTCTGGCCAAGATGGAGGCATAGGTAGACACACTGTGCCTCCTCACACAACCAAAAGAAGGACAACAACTTAAAAACAAAAAAACAACCAGAACTGACGGAAAACGGAACTGTATGGAAGTCCAACCAATGAAGGAGTTAAAGAAGACACGTTCATCCAAACCCGTAGGAGGGGCAGAGATGGGCCAGGTGGAGAGGACTCGCTGCAAGGGGTGGGAAGGTAGCAGATGGTGGACCCAGTGAGGCGGCGGATAGTGAAGTGGGACACACAAAGCTGCAGCTGGCCAGCAAGGCAGCAGCTGGTGGACCCAGCCAGGCAGCAGACTGCAGACCAGGCAGTCCCACATTTGCATGCAGATAAACCGGGAGAAACAACTGGGGAGCAAAACAGACTGAGCAACCCAGGGCTCCAGCACAGGTTAATAAAGCCTCAAACCTCTGACTGAAAACACCTGTAGGAGTTGAGGCAGCAGGAGAAATTCCCAACCTCACAGGAGAGCTCGTTGGAGAGACCTACAGGGTCCTAGAATGTACATAAGCCCACCCACATGGGGATCAGCACCAGAAGGGCCCAATTTGTTTGTGGGAGGCAGGGGAAGTGACTACAATCTGGCAGAGAGCAGAGCAAGCACCATTGTTCCCTCTTGGACCCCTACCCCCCATACAGCATCACAACACAGAGACATCAGTTACCCTGCCAGGGTGAATACCTAAGGCTCCACCCCTCACTACATAATCGGAGAGTCAAGACAAAAAAAAAAAAATGGCCCAAATGAAAGAACAGATCAAAGCTCCAGAAAAAATACAACTAAGTGACAAAGAGATACCCAACCTATCAGATGCACAGTTCAAAACACTAGTAATCAGGATACTCACAGAATTGGTTGAATTTGGTCACAAATTAGATGAAAAAATGAAGGCTACGCTAAGTGAAATAAAGGAAAATGTACAGGGAATCAATAGTAATGGGAAGGAAACTGGGACTCAAATCAATGGTGTGGGCCAGAAAGAACAAACAAACATCCAACCAGAAAAGA
>CM052540.1:149052105-149151828 GCA_028533065.1 Trachops cirrhosus | reverse complement strand
TCCTAGAAGCAGCAAAAGAAAAGGAGACAGTTACCTACAAAGGAGTTCCCATCAGACTGTCAGCTGATTTCTCAAAAGAGACCTTCCAGGCAAGAAGGGGCTGGAAAGAAGTATTCCAAGTCATGAAAGGCAAGGACCTATATCCAAGATTGCTCTATCCAGCAAAGCTTTCATTTA
Organism: Trachops cirrhosus; assembly: GCA_028533065.1. Classification (NCBI taxonomy): domain Eukaryota; kingdom Metazoa; phylum Chordata; class Mammalia; order Chiroptera; family Phyllostomidae; genus Trachops; species Trachops cirrhosus. The sequence goes on along the minus strand of CM052540.1, from coordinate 149,151,651 downwards.
GAATGGAAGGGCAGATAAAGTGCTTCTCAGATAAGGTCAAATTAAAGGAGTTCACCATTACCCAACCCTTATTATATGAAATGTTAAACAGACTTATCTAAGAAAAAGAAGATCAAAAATACGAACAGTAAAATGACAACAAACTCACAGCTATCAACAACTGAACCTAAAAAAACAACAACAAAAAAAACAACTAAGCAAACAACTAGAACAGGAACAGATTCACAGAAATAGAGATCACATAGAGGGTTATAGGTGGAGAGGGGGAGGAGGGAAAATTGGGGAAAAGTTACAGGGGACAAGAAGCATGAACAGTAGGTACAAAATAGACAGGGGGAGGGTAAGAATAGTATAGGAAATGTAGAAGCCAAAGAACTTATATGTATGAACCATGGACATGAACTAAAGGGGGGAATGTGGGTGGGAGGGGGTGTGCAGGGCAGAGTGGAGTGAAGGGAAAATGGGACAACTGTAATAGCATAATCAATAAAATATATTTACAATAAAATATATTTTAAAAAACATCGAGCACATTCAAATACATGGAGACTGAATAACATGCTATTAAATAATGAATAGGTTAACAATGAGATCAAGGAAAAAATTTAAAACTTTCTGGAAACAAATGAAAATGAACATACAACAGCCCAAAACCTGTGGGACACAGGGCACAGTACTGTGGGACCTGCAGTACTGAGAGGGAAGTTCATAGCAATACAGGCTTACCTAAAAAAAATTTAAAAATCTTAAATAAACAACCTAACCCCACCTGCACAATAACACGAGAGATAACAACACAGCCCAAAGTAAGCAGAAAGAAGGGAATAACATCAAAGCAGAAATAAATGACACAGACACTTAAAAAAATTCAAAATATTAATAAATGCAGGGGCTGTTTCTTAGAAAAGATAAACAAAACTGACAAACCTTTAACCAGACTCATCAGGAAAACAAGAGAAGACCCAAATAAATAATATCAGAAAAGAAAGAGGAAAAGTTATAACTGGCACCACAGAAACACAAATGATGTAAAAAAAATTACTATGAACTATGTGCCAAGAAATTGGAGAACCTGGGAAAAATGGACTTATTTCAAAAACATACAACCTTCCAAAACTGAATTGAGAAGCAAAAAGCCTGAAGAGAACAATAACAACTAGTGAAATTGAAGTAGTAATCAAAAAACTACCCCCACACAAAAGCCCTTGGACCAGATGGCTTCACGGGTGAATTTTACCAGACATTTAAAGAAGAACTAACTCTTATTCTTCTCAAACTATTCCAAAAAATTCAAGAAGAGGGAAGACTCCCAAACTTTTTTACAGGCCAGTATTACCCTAATTCCAAAACCAGGTAAAGACACAACAAAGAAAGAAAACTACAGGCCGATATCACTGATGAACATAGATGCTAAAATCCGCAACAAAATATTGGCAATCCAAATCCAGCAATACATTAAAAAGATCATACATCATGATCAAGTGAGATTCATCCCAGGAATACAAGGATGGTACAATATTTACAGATCAATAAATGTAATACACCACATAAAAAATCACATGATCATATTAATAGATGCAGAAAAAGCATTTGATAAGAAACAGCACCCATTTATGATAAAAAAAAACACACTGAGCAAAGTGGGAATAGAGGGAGCATTCCTCAACATATAAAGGCCATATACAAGAAACCTACAGCCAACATCATACTCAACAGACAAAAACTAAAAGCCTTCCCTTTAAGTTCAGGAACAAGACAAATGTGTCTGCTTTCACCACTTTTACTCAACATAATTTTGTAAGTTCTAGCCACAGTGATCAGACAAGAAAAAGAAATATAAGGCATCCAAATTGGAAAGGAGGAAGTAAAACTGTCATTATTTGAAGATGACATGATAGTGTACACAGGAAATCCTATAGTCTCCACCAAAAATCTACTCAACCTAGTAAGTGATTTTGGCAAAATAGTGGGACACAAAGTCAATATTCAGGAATTGAAGGCATTTTTGTACACTAACAATAAAATATCAGAAATACAAACTAGGGGAAAAATCCCACTTACTATTGCAACAAGAAAAATAAAGTACCTAGGAGTAAACTTAACCAAGGAGGTAAAAGACCTGTACTCAGAGAACTACAGAACACTGAAGAAAGAAATTAAGGAAAATACAAATAAATGGAAGCATATACTTTGTTCATAGATCAGAAGAATTAACATCATCAAAATATCCATACTCCCCCCAAAGCAATCTATAGATTCAATGTAATCCCTATTAAAATACCAATGGCATATTTCAGATATAGAACAAACATTACAACAATTTATATGGAACCACAAATGACCCCAAATAGACACAGTAATTTTTGAGAAAAAAGAACAAAGTAGGAGGGATCATCGCACCTGACATCAAACTTCATTACACAGTAATCAAAACAGTTTGGTACTGGCATAAGAACAGACACATAGATCAATGGAATAGAATAGAGAGCCCAGAAATAAACACAAGTTTCTATGGTCAATTAATATTCAGTAAAGGGGGCAGAATAAAACAAAGTAAAAATAGCCTCTTCAACAAAGGGTATTGGGAGTTTTGAACAGGTACATGCAAAAAAATTAAACTAGACCACCAACCTACACCATACACAAAAATAAACACAAGATGCATAAAAGACTTAAATAGAAGTCATAATACCATAGAAGTCCTAGAGGAGAACATAGGAAAATCTCAGATATTTCACACAGCAATGTTTTCACTAGTATGTCCCCTGAGGCAAGGGATATAAAAGAAAGAATAAACAAATGGGACTTCTCCAAAATAAGAAGCTTCTTCACGGCTAAAGAAAACATCAGCAAAATTAAAAGGGAACCAACTGTATGGGAAAATATATTTGCCAATGATATCTCAGACAAGGGTTCAATCTCCAAAATACATAAAGAACTCACAAGACTCCACTTCAGGAAGACAATCCAATTAAGAAACGGGCAAAGAACCTGAACAGACACTACTTCAAGGAGGACATACAGAGGGTCTAGAGACATATGAAAGGATGCTCAGCATCTCTAGCTATCACAGAGATGCAAATTAAAACCACAATGAGATACTACCTCACATAGGTCAGAATGGCCATCATTAACAAATCAACAAACAACAAGTGCTGACAAGGTTGTGGAGAAAAGGGAACTCTAGTGTACTGTTGGTGGGAATGCAGACTGGTACAGCCACTGTGGAAAACAGTATGGAAGTTCCTCAAAAAAACTAAAGATGGAATTGCCTTTTGACCCAATAATCCCACTGCTGGGATTATACCCTAAGAATCCTGAAACACTACATACTTCAAAAGAACCTATGCACCCCAATGTTCATAGCAGCACAATTTACAATAGCCAAGTGCTGGAAGCAGCCTAGGTGCCCATCAGTAAATGAGTGGATCAAAAAATTGGTATGTTTACAAGATGGAATACTATGCAGCAGAAAGAAAGAAGGAACTCCTACCCTTCATGACAGCATGGATGGAACTGCAGAGCATTATGCTAAGTGAAATAAGCCAGGCAGTGAAAGACAAAAAGCATATGATCTCACCTATAAGCAGATCCTCATCAACAAAACAAGCAAGCAAGCAAAATATAACCAGAGACATTGAAATAAAGAACAAACTGACAGTAAACAGAGGGGAAGTGGGAGGGAAATAATGGGAAAGAAGGGGAAGGGTTGTCAAGCAACATGTATAAAGGACCCATGGACAAAGCCAAAGGTGGGTAGGATTGAGGGTGGGAGGTGGGAATGAGTGGGGTGGGGGAAAATGGTGGTGGGAAAATGGATACAACTGTATTAGAACAAAAACTAAAAAATGATAAAAAAAATTTTAAAAGAAAGAGAAGATCAAAATTATGAACAAATGACAACAATCTCACACTATCAACAGCTGAACCAAAAAAAAAAAAAGACAAAACAAACTAAGCAAACAACTAAGAATAGGAACAGAATCACAGAAATGGAGATCACATGGAGTGGGGAGGTGGAGAATGGGGGAAAAGGAACAGGGAAGAAGCATAATTGGTAGGTACAAAATAGGGAGAGGTTAAGAACAGTATAGGAAATGGAGAAGCCAGAGAATTTATATGTATGACCAATGTACATGAAATAAGGTGTAGGGGGGCAATGCTGGTGGAAGTAGGGTGCAGGGAGTAAGGGGAGAAAAAATGGGACAACTGTAACAGCATAATCAATAAAATATACTTTTTTTAAAAAAAAGGCAACATTTTTACTCCTCTAAAAAAAAGAATTAGCTACAAAGATATTTACCACTGTGTTATTTCTATAACTCAGTCTTGAAAACTAGGTAAGATGTGTTCTAGTCCCCTTCCTTCTTCCAATGAGTAGTCAAGTAGTCTCCCTGTAACTTTATTTGTGATTTGGGCTTTATTTGTGATTTCTGTTGAGTTCTCATTCTCCATGTACAAACTGTTTCTTTATAATCACCTGGGTTTTAACTCAAACATAAGACTTGGCTTTTCTTGATTTTCCCCCAACAAAACACTGCCACTGCTGTGAGGCAACTGTGTGCTGGGGAGAGTCAGGGGTTAATGAAAGAAGGCTTATAGAGCTGCATAACTGAAAAATGCAGTCATACCTCAGTACTTGTTAGCTTCAGAACTTGTCAAAGCCCGTACTTGTCCCATTTTTAATGACAATTTAAACATTTTTATTGTGGTAAAAGATATATATACACACATATATATATATGCATATTATAAAACAAAATTTGTCATTTTAATCATTCTTAATTATATACAATTCAGTGGCATTAATTATATTCACAATGTTGGACAATTATCTCTACTTGTCCAATTTTGACGAAAAAAGGATGTTTCAGCACTTGGCACTAGCTTGGGACTCAACGCACTTGCTAGAACTTGTGTGAGTCACAATGCCACCCCACAACAGAAAATGCTTCATTGTTCAGTACTCGTCAGCTTTGGCACTCGTCATCAGCACTCGTCATGAGTTCTGGAACAGATTAACGACGAGTATCAAGGTACCACTGTAAATATACAATACCCCTGTTGTTTTAAAAGTTCTCTTAGTTGTTTCTGATTACTCACGCTTCAACCTTCTGCCCTATAGTTTGACCCTCTCTCTCCACACTCATCCCCCTAGCCTCTTCATTCTCCTCTCTCCAACCTCCAAATTATTATTCACTTTTTTCCAAGGTACTTTAGCTATGTCCTTATTTTCTTTCAACCCATTTCCTTGGGGACATACATTCCATCTGAAGAGACTAATCAAGATGTTTTTCTAAATAAAGACAATTGACAAAACAATAATTTTCCTCATCCTACTACATTTATAACAGAAAAATACTGAACCAAACCTTGAGTATTTGAAAGATTTTTCAAGTACCTTCTATAAGGCGGGCATAGTTCTTGGTGTTGGGGATTTAACAATGAACAAAATAGAGGCAGTCCTACCTTCAGGGATGTTATGTACTTATCACAGAGACTTAAAAAAGGAAAGAAATACGTAACAACGTCAGGTAGTAATAAATGCTATGAAGGAAAAAACAGTAAGAAGCTACAGAATGGTAGAGGAATACTATTTTAGATAGAATTCTTAGGAAAGACCTGTCTGAGGAGAATCATTTAAGCAGAATTCTGAAAAGAGTGAAAAAAAATCATGGAGGTATTAGAAAGAGGAGGCAGGCTCACGGCAGAGGAAACACCAAAAGACCAAAAGCAAAAGCCCTGAAGTTGAGACATGCTTAGAGAATTGGACACCAACCAAGAGAACAGTGGAGTGCATTAAGTGAAGTAGAGTATAGAAATAAGGTTCCAGAGGTAGGCAGGTGCCAGATTACAAAGTGCTCTAGAGGCAACATAATATTTTTGGATTTTATTCTAAAAATAGTTGGAGAGTTCTGAGCATGGCAATGTTGTATCTAATTGCCAATTAAAAGAAAAAGATTTATCTGGTTAGAAATGATACACTGTAAGAGGCAACAGCAGGAAAAGGAAGATAGATTAATAAACTATGGCAGCATTATAAGAAAGATATGATATCTTTGATAGTATCCAGTAACAGGGAGATGGTTAAATGAATTACAGTAAAACCATATAATGAAACGATAGTCTTTATAAATGATGTAAAAGAACATATAAGTATATAGAAAAATGTTATATTAAATATAAACTGAGAAAGTTATAATAGTAGACTATTATCGGAGTGGATACAGCTTATTTTTATGTACAATATGACACTATTTTATAAAAATATTACATGCATGAAATATTAAAGCTGAAAAGACGTAGAGCTCACATAGTCTACTAAAATGAGAAAAGTTACAGGGCTTAACTGACAACAAGCACTAGTATATAAATCTGATTCTCAACCTAACATGCTCATTCTCTCTCACCCATGGTATCTATAATATTATCTTGGCTCTCACAAGTACTTATTCTTCTGCTGGTAGGGCATTTGAATGGGAAATTAAAAGTACCTAGCAGGATCTTTTATTTTATTAATAGCATATTATAAATGTGATAAGGCTAGATTTTAAAAATTAATCTACAGTAAACTAAAGCCCTGTCCAAATAAAAAAGGTAGGCAGGAGGGAGTAATCTAATAAAATATATACAAATTTTTTGCAGGACTCTTCACATGAAGCAAGTCATTGACTATGAAAAAATACACATCAGCACACATTATTAAAATAGATTTGGCCACTGATTTTTTTGAAATTCTAACAATGACTACAGAATTTGTCAAGGAAATAACATTCTTAGGCAGCAAAACATTGTCTCTGTGATACCAGTAGCCATTTCTCCTTTGAATTGCAGGTTGCCCTGGCTATGATTCTGTTTTAGACCAAGAGAGCCAGACAGCAAGCTCCTTCTAGAAACCAAAGAGCCTAACCTCCTCCTTTCTATGGTAACACAGCATAGCCCTTCACTGTCTGACCTATAGGAAAATAAAAAACCTCCTTTTAATTAACCATTAATTACTTGAATGCAGCCTGCATTATGTGGGAAAATGTATCACTTTCATCTTAATTTAAAAGACATCTGAGGTCCAAATTGGCAAGAAGATACATTTTATAAATGCATTTATATCATTATTCTCCTCCTGAGAATTAGAAAAAAGATTCATTTGCCTATGGTTCTGCCAGGCTTAGAATGGCAAGAAAATGAGAAAACAGGGGTTTTTCCTGGAAGCTTTTTGCAGGAGAGAAAAAATAGTTCTTAACTGAGAGAATTTTGATTATTGAAAGTGGTTACATAAATATTGAAAATTAAATTTCTGAGGAGATCTTACTGAATGCTAATAATGTCTACATGAAATTTAAGGTTATTCTGTGGTATTTGCTATAAAGACATTAAAGTTATCTGAATTTGTATACTAAATTAGGTCAAGTAGAAAACAAAGTATTTGTCACAGATATAGAATGCATGACCAATAAAATCTGTAAGAGAGAATGTTTATAAATATGGGGGAAAGTTGCTTCAATATTTTTATAATTGTATGTACATTATTTTTCACATCTTAAAGTTGCCCAAGTATAGAAAAATGCAGGACTTCAATAACAGTTACCAGCATGATTTGCTTTTATTACCTTTCTGTTCAAGACCCGTGTTTCCCCTTGTAGCATGTCAAATTGCCCCCAAAACCATATTATACAGCAGAGAAATGTTGTTCACACTTCACTGGCTATTGATTTACTTTATTTATTGGCACAAAATCAGCTTGAGATAAACATTTTGTCCCCCATTTCCACTACTGTTAAGTGGTATACTTCACTGCAAGATAGGTAAGCCCAAATGTGCAGGGTCACAATTCGACATGGCTTTCTAATCAATGTGTGAAAAATTATCTAATGAATAATAGGTTGCACATTTCCACAAACAAATTAACCAGGGTGAGACTGAAACTAATGATTATATTTATCTAATGTAATTTCACATCTGTTACTAGGGGTAGTAATTTTTTTCTCTTTCATCCATGGTGTCCTCAAAATTACAACTTAGTTTTTCAGATATAGTTATAGAACATCAGTTTAACTAGAAAATAGACAATTTTTGAAATGTTTTTCTTTGAATGCCAACAGCCCTGAGAAATATAATTCTATTGTATAAAAATTGGGAATTTGAGCCCTTCTTGATCACTACCTTTGTTGTGGTTTTCAGTACTGCCTATAGGCTTAATTTCATAGCCTATGGTTCAAATTTCATCATTTAGACTCAAAGAGCAAATTAACCCCATTTTACCACTGGTAAGACTATTCTTAATTTTACTTATCCATATACTATTTATCCTGATTTAAAATGTAGAATTTTTTTTAAATGTAAAAGCAGTTTCCAACTTAGGAAAAAAAATTAAATACTAAAATTTTATTTGGAACTTTGGGCACCCAGGACTCTGAGGCAACCCACAGACACCTATCCCATCCACATGGAACTTTGTGGTAAGAGCAATCCACAACTGGTACCAGACGTCTATGGAAAAGAGCATGCATAGTTTAAACCAAGAACACATGTTTCTCAAATATGGCTTGCTACTCTCCTGTCAACTGCCAGGGAGTCTGGAGAGTTTCCTACTTTAAGGTACTGCCTCAGGTACCAGTAGCCTGGGGAAGGGGTCTTAAAGGGGTGAGCTTGAGGGAGAACAGTAATTTCACATGGAAAAGAGGTAAGGAGCTCTAGCAGCAGGAGTGTTTTGTTAGCGTACATACCACAGATATTTCTTGGCCCTATGTTTGCTCCCTATCTAGACAGACCTAAGCCTAATTCTAAAAATAAATCCCCTAATTTTCATAAAAAGTTCCAGAGATTTGCATTCCAACGTTTCAATTAAGGCAGGCGGTAAAAGACAAAAAGCATATGATCTCACCTATAAGTGGAACCTAATCAACAAAACAAATAAGCAAGCAAAAAATAACCAGAGACATTGAAATAAAGAATAAACTGACATGTAACCAGAGGGAAACTGGGAGGGGGTAAGGAAGGGGAGGGGTGGAGAGGGTTGTCAAGGAACACGTAGAAAGGACACATGGACAAAGCCTAAGGGAGAATGATCGAGGGTAGGAGGTAAGGATGGCTGGGGTGGCGGGGTAGTAGTGGGAGGAAAATGGAGACAACTGTACTTGAACAATAAAAAAAAGAGAAAGAGGAAAATTAGACTGTGACCTAACTGGTGTGAGTTGGGCGTCATGCTGCAGACCAAAGGCTCACTGGGTTGATTCCCCAGCAGGGCACATGCCTGGGTTGCAGGCCAGGTCCCCGGTTGGAGGTGTGCAAGAGAGGCAACAGATGGATGTTTCTTTTGCACAGAAATGTTTCTCTCCCTCCCTTTCGCCCTCTCTTCCCCTCTCTCTAAAAACAGATAAAAGTACAATCTTAAAAAAATAGACTGATAGGGAGGGATCTATAAATTCTACCACCTAATTTAAAAGTTCCCTGATAAATTTTCACCTCAGTTCACTACGGACAAAAAGTAGAAAACTAAGACAGACACATCTTTTGATCCTTGGAAGAGAAACAGGCTTTAAAGCAGAAGCTTTCGACATTTGTGTCCTCAAACTTTCTTGGTCGCTTAAAAATTACTGAGGACCTCAAAGAGCTTTTGTTGATAGGTTATATCAATAATTGTGCTATTACAAATTTAAATTGAAATTTTAAAATTAAATATCTATTAATTTATTTTAAAACAAATTTTTATGTTAACATAAATAACATGTTTATTAAAAATGTATTCACCCAAAAAAAACTTAATGAGAAGACTGTCCTAATAGAAGACAGCTGAATTCTCATAAATAAATCTGCCTTAAATTTGTCGTGATATGTTGCTTTGACTGAAGTATATGAAGAAAATCTGACCCCAGACAAGTAGTTGAAAACAGGTTAATAATCATTTTGGATAATTGTGGACATTCTGCTTTGATTTTTTTAAAAAAGTGTCAAGAGATTCCTAAGTTAGTTGTAATATGGAATCTGAAACCATATCCATGAAATATTCATACACTCATATTAAAAATGTATTAGTTTTTAGTGTACTTTGGATGGATTTTTTAACTTGCATGATTTTGTACCACCATGTATTAGTCACTTGGGAAATATTGTTTCACTGACTTATGTAGATCTTTTAAATATTGACACTTCCTTATACAATATTTAAAAATCACATTCATCAATTCATCACCAATCTCATCAAAAGTCTTTAAATTACTGGGAAATTGTTGAGCTCATAGTGACTAACACAGGTTTTCTAAAGTTCAGTTTTCAATTGAGAGGTCGAATATTTATCATTGGCAATAAATATTATCAATTGTTTTCCCTGACCTTTCCTTGAAAGATCATTTTGTTCACTTCTGAGAAAATGTCTGCCAAATCTATACCCAACTCTGAACAGACACAGTTTCTCAGTTGTTCTCTCAAGTGAAAATAGTATGCTGTGAAAAATGAAGCTAGGTCAGCTCACAGCTCTTAACAATCATGCAAGTGCCATTGTACTTTGCCTCAAGAACCACTTTACTTTGGAATGCAGGCAAAAGTGCTATATGCATGATTCCCATTTCCTTACCCAGGATATTAAAAAGACATTTACTCAAAGAGTTAAGATTTAATAAAATTGTCTTTAATTGATCAAAATGTTCTTAAGTGTTCATAAAAAAATGTTCTTAAAATTTTTTGTTTTTTTGCTGTAAGAATACAGTGACTACTAGGTACAGTTTGGTATCATTCTAGTGATTTACTCTAAAACAAAAATGGTTTTACCCGTCATTGCTTTTTTCACCATAAGACCAAATATCAACACAGTGAAAAAGGTAATTCACATCTTGATCTTATGATGAAAATGGTTTTAAACTCCCAGACCTAGTAAAAGAGAACCCCAGATATCTACAGACTACCTTTTGAAAATTACTGTTCTAATAAAGCTACAGTTCTGTGTGTATGAAGGGAAGGTAGTAATGGGGGGAAGGGACAAACTCTAAAAAACAATCCAGAAAATTGAAGAAAAGGCATTTTGAATATAAATGTTTAATTCACTTGGCTTTTCCTATAGCTTGAATGATTTTAGATAGTTACCTAATTCAGTTCTCTGAATTCAGTTGCTTCTGGCCTTGATCTGAGTTTGGCAAGAATCCTGGTTCCAGCAATTACCACTAGTACGAAACTGGGCAATGACTTAACCTCTCTGAGATTATCTCCCTAATGATAAAACAGAGAAATAACTATCTCACAGAGACATCATGAGAATGAAATTAAGTGAAACTACATTTGTGAAAGTATCTAGCTTAGCACCAAGCAGAGGAAATGGCAAGCACATGTTAAATGCTAGTGTACAGATATTTGGTATGGGGCTACCATACATCTATTCCTCCTTCTTTGCTAACTGTACCCCAAATTGCCTCTGCAGAATGCCCTACCCAATTCTCAGTCCACAGGTATGGATGAAGCTTCAGACCTAGATTTACTGCCCTGAGCCTAAACAATCAGTGCATCATTTCTCTGAGAAAAGTCACTTATACAAGATGACCACATATTTCAGTCAGAACGAAAGAGACTCAATTAAACTCTTGCTGGGAATCCTGGAAGAGCCTCTCTTTTCCACAGGACTTGAACCTGGAAAGATGCAGACAGGAACAGGAACTGCTACAGACAACCTAGAACCACAGGGAAGACCTGCATGAGAACATAACCCAAACAGCAGTGTCAGAGCTATGAGACACAAAAGGGAAAATTAGGTTTCGCAATGATTGAGCTCTAATCACATAATGCCTGAAGTCAACCTGACCTTTGGAATTATGTAAATCAATAAATATCCTACTACAGTTGTCCCAATTTTAACAGGCTATTTATTGACTTGGTAATTCTAAATATAACTAAAAATAAAATTATGTAATCAAAACAAAAAATAAAATACAATAAATACCCTTTTTCTCTTAAGTTAGTTTGAGTTGAATTTCCTACATTAACAATAGGAAGAATCTAGTCTGATGTAGTATTATTTTCTTTTCCATAAGGCCCAACCTAGATTTGCACAATTATGGTTCCACGCTAATGTTACTGATAAGGGCTAAATTCTGTCTTTAGGTCTTTGGAACTCCTATGGCCTAAATGAACCACAAATCCAAGTTCCCAAAACATTTGGTTAATATTTAGATCAGGCATTCATGAGAAAGAAATCACATAGTGATTCCAAACCTACAGTCTCTAGACCTTTAGGGATGTGTAAATACAGTAATGAGTGACCTCAAGCTATTACTAATATTTCTAAAAACACTAAAATGAGTTACACATGTTCCCTTAATGAGGTCAATAAAACATAAATTTATTTGCTCTTGGCAGGAATTATGTCTACTCCATGCAATTAATAGTGGTTTTGTCTTGCTAATCAGAAGCTCTTTTACTGTAAGATACATAACTAGCTACATAGATATACTTGACTGATTTTCCAAATGAGAAAATTTGCTATTTAATATATGCTATATAACAGATAAAATCTTCTAAAACACAGGGTTCTACAGTCCAAAGAGAGTGAAGGGAAAAAAGGACTTTGGCATTTGGCGATGAAGAGAATGGAGAACACTAATGTTAAAGGCTGGCCCTCTTTATTTGGGAGTTGGGGAGATATGGAGAAGGCTTAATCCAATAAAGTGCATGGGAGTTTTAACAGCACTGTGCTTCAGGGGCGAAATACATTAAAATCACAATCTGACATTTGGGGATGAATTTGGCTAACTCAACAAATAACTACTGAGAGTTTACAAAGGCAATGAAGGGTGAAAAGTAATATAGAAAAGAGCAAGACAAGTTCCTCAAGAAACTAAGAATCTAATAGTTGTGCTCCCTTATTGTTCTAACATTCTATAATGGGTTCCTTTGGGGCATTCTTCTTCCTCATACCTCCAGCTAGAACTCAAGTGGTATCTTCAACACAGCCTAATCCTAAAGAAAATTTAAGATTTCTATGCCAGAATGTACTACTGAACTTTCATAGGGTATCCTGGGCTTAACTATGGATGAACTAAAATCACTGATTTATATACTAAAACTTTACCAATATGTTCAAATCACTCTTCAGAATAACTCACTAAAAATAATGACCTTGGGTACAGCCATGCAATGGAATACTACCTAGCAAAAAAAAATAGTGATATATACTACAATATGGGTGAATCTCAAAACCTTTGTGCTAAGTGAAAGAAGCCAAATGCAAAGGCTACATACTAGATGATTCCATTTGTTTGCTATTCTGGGAAAGGTAAAACCTTAAGGACCATATATCGCTATTTTCAAACCCAGATGGTTTGGGAGAAATTTGGGGTGGGGAGAATGCTCTAAAACTGACTGTGTTGATGCTTGCCCAATTCTGTAAGTTTACTGAATATTATTGAATTATAAGTTATAAGAGACAACGGTAATATATGGACTTTGTTGCGACCTGGTTCTAAAAACAACCTTGAATAAGACATTTCAAGATAGTCAAAGAAATTTGATTATGAACTAGATGATACCAAAAGATTATTTAGATTCTTGGGGGTATAAATGGCATATTTGTTCATATTCTTAGAGATGCATATTGAAACATGTGCAATGTCTGAGACAGGTTTTATTATACTAAAACAGCGAAAAAAGATGGAAAAACAGAATGAAGCAAATGGAATAAAAATCTTATTAAATCTGGGTGATGGATATAAGGGGAGTTCATTGTACCATTTCCTCTACATTTTTATAGTTTGAAATTTTTAATAATTAAAAAACTAATGGCCACAATCACACTCTCTCACAGTGAATGATATAAACCAAGTCAATGATAAGTTTGTGATTTCCCAATATTGCCAGCAACTAAGATTCCAGGACATCATTTTAATGTAGTTTCAGTTTAGTACATTTTTTTAAGTACCCACAGTAAAAACTAATTGGCTACTGTTAAGTCACCAATGAAACTTCAAAAAATTTTATAAACCCACTCTATTGTCAGGGGTGGGGGCAGGGGATGGAAGTATATATGTACTTTTTTTCTACTAGCTCAATTGAGTTTTTATTGTACTTATATACTTGACAGGAAAACCCATCAGCAAGCATTATCAGTAACTAGCCTGTGGTAAGTATGCCTGGAACCACTGCAATGTATTTAGGACTTTCAACAGCTTTTCCTTTGTGTACATCTGCAAACTCTATGCACATCTGCATGCAGAATCGACAGCCATGATCTGAATTATAATTAATGTAACAGAACATCTGACCCGGTCACAGAGTTTTGATATATAACAATTTTTGAGGTCTGCAGGGAACTGAGGATGCCCTGGGGAGAAAGTACAGCTAATTTCAGATCAGGCGCTGGACAAGCTACATGTGGTAAGACACTTGTTTTTCTGAAACAGCTATGACATAGCTGAAAGAAAATTGTAGTGTGTATAACACACACACACACCCATTTCAAATCATAATTGCTCTCCTCCTGCACACTTCACCACATACCTCATCTACCCACTCTATATGACCAAGGTACAACCACAAATATACATACAGATCCAATTTTAAAAATCTCATATATGAGGCTGGCCAAAAAGTTCATTCTGTTTTTTCCTTAAGCTGGCTCTAGAAGCACTCAGTTGTCTTTAACTTCATTTGAAACAATTTTGTTAGATTGTATTGTGACAACTGTCATATCAGCATGCACTTAAAAAAAATCAAAATTGGTGAATTTTTGTGTACCCATTTTAATTGAAGATGAAAGAAAATAAGCAACATTTTTAGCACATTATGCTTTATTATTTCAAGAAACATCAAAATACAACTGAAATGCAAAAAAAGATTTGCACAGTGTAATGCAGGAAGTGCTGTGACTGATCGAATGTGTCAAAAGTGGTTTGTGAAGTTTCTTGCTGGAGATTTCTCACTAGATGATGCTCCACAGTCGGGCAGACCAGTTGAAGTCAGTAACAATAAAATCAAGACATTAACTGAGAACAATCAACATTATACCACATGGGAGATAGCCAACATAACTCAAAATATCCTAATCAAGCATTGAAAATCATTTGCACCAGCTTGGTTAGGTTAATTGCTTTGATGTTTGTATTCCATGTAAGTTAAGCGAAAAACCTTGACTGCATTTCCACATGAGATTCTCTACTGAAACATAATGAAAATGTTCCATTTTTAAAACAAATTGTGATAGTCAATGGAAAGTGGATACTTTACAGTAATGTGGGAAGGAAGAGATCATGGGGCAAGCGAAATAAACCACCACCAACCACACCAAAGGCCAGTCTTCATCCAAAGAAGGTGATGTTATGTACATGATGGGGTTGCAAGGGATTCCTCTGTTATGAGCTCCTTCTGGAAAACCAAACAATTAATTCCAAGAGGTACCGCTCCCTATTAGACCATCTGAAAGCAGCACTCAACAAAAAGCATCCAAAATTAGTCAACAGAAAATGCATAGTCTTCTATCAGGATAAAGCAAGACCACATGTTTCTTTGGTGACCAGGCAAAAACTGTTACAGCCTGGAAGGGAAGTTCTGGTTCATGCACCATATTCACTAGACTTTGCACTTTCAGATTTCCATTTATTTTGGTTTTTACAAAATCCTCTTAATGGAAAAAGCTTCAATACCTAGAAAACTGCAAAAGGCACCTATAACAGTTCTTTGCTCAAAAAGAAAAGGTCGGGGAAGATGGAATTATGAAGTTGCCTGAAAGATGGCAGAAGGTGTGCTCGCTTCGGCAGCACATATACTAAAATTGGAACGATACAGAGAAGATTAGCATGGCCTCTGCGCAAGGATGACACGCAAATTCGTGAAGCGTTCCATATTTTTGGAATGGGAATAAAGGATAGAAACTGTACTGAATAAACTAAAATAAAAAATTTAAAAAAAAAGATGGCAGAAGGTAATGGGACAAAACAGTGAATGTTGTTCACTACAGTTATTGATGAAAATGAAAAATGTGTCTTTTATTTTTACTTAAAAACCAAATGAGTGTTTTGGCCAACCCAATAAAAAGCATTCTTCGGCTACCATTGACAGAGAAAATCATTGAAGCATGGATTTGAGCAGTGGTATACAGCAAGTACAGAATTACTGCACATCCCTCTCATTTTATAGCTTTGGTAGTAGAAACCTTCTTCCTCATGGCCCCCTTACTCCGATCTAAATTTTTTTTACTTTGAAATCTATATAGAAATCCCATGAGTAAGTAACTTCTTACTTACATGAATTTCTTCAAAGGCCCTCAGGGGTACTCACTGTCCACTTACATTGTTCAATTCCACAGCGACAGCACAGAGAGAAGTGCCATGGACTTCAGCAAGAAGCAGATCAACTTGGTTCTGTATCTCCTTAGCCTAGAATGCTATAAGTCACAACTGCCCAATAAAACTTCTGTAATGATACCCAATATAGTAGCCACTAGTCATATGGGTTTTTTTTTTCTGAGCACTTAAAAACATGGCTATTGTGACTGAGGAACTATACTTTTACTTTTATTTAACTTAAATAGCCACATGTAGCTAGTGGCTACCATATTGGACTGTGTAGCTCTAAGTGACTTTCTTTTGTTGTGTTTTCACTCAGGACAATTGTTATACACAAAAAATTTCTTTAAAATAATTCTCTCTCTCATACACACACACACACACACACACATCAAATCTTAATAGTGCTTAACTAAGTGATTAGACTATGAAATCAGACATTCAAATATATTTTGAATGAATATGTGTTTGTATTTAACAATTTTTACAATAAACAGGTATAATAATTCAAAATCAGAAAAAGCTATAAACTAACACTTTAATCATTAGAACTCTAAATATGAAGATATACCCCAATATGGAAAATATACAGAAGCAAAATACAAAATATCATCTATTTTTGGTCACAAATATTTAAATGTTAAATAGGCACATGTATAAGTATTGGAAGGAACCATAAACCAATGAAAACAATCGAAGGAAGGAATTATAAGTAGATTCCATTGAAGTTGAGTTGCATTAATGTTTGTATAAAATAAAGCTTTAGAAAAATAAAATAAGGCTGAGGAGCAACAAGATCTAAATGACAGAGCATAGGAATAATCTCATAAAACCTGAATGTTGGAAGATGACTGTCCTCTATCAGGAAGATGACCATCCTAGAGGAATAAGGGCAAGGAAACTAAAAAGAACTCAAGTTGCATGTATGGAAGGAAAGTGTAACTAGACTTGAGAAATCCATGACTAAGAAGAAGGGGGGGGCTTGTAAATGACAATAAGAGAGCTAATGGGTGTCGATGTTAATATGCAATCAGTAAACAACTTAAGATTGTTCCAAGGCTATTTATTAGCTGAAAGGCTAAAAAGCCCCAACATTGCTTTCTATGTACAATGCATTCCTGAGATTTGCATCAATTACACTTAATTCACCTGGACAGTTTCAGTGACCAAAACAGTGGTTCTCAAACTTCAAAGAGACTCCTAAAACCTATCCTTACAGACTGAAAAATATTGATTTTTTTCAATAACATGCCTTAAATGTCTAGAGTAAGAAAAAGAATAAAGACTCCCCAATGTTCTTTACAAATAAAATCTGTCTTCTATTTAGTTTTTTGATAACTTGGGGAACCCTAAAACCTCTGACCATAGTCCCTTATCTTTTCATAGACTTTAGGAAAGGAAGGGAGAAAAGTTATCTTTAAACATGTAAAGACCTGTTGAGTAATAAAGGATGCAAACTTGTTTGTGGGGCATCAAGGACAAGCCAGAGGGAGGAAAGTTTCAGTTTGATACAGTCATGTTTTAAAAGAAATGGAATACCTTATAAGGTGATGAGCTTCCTATCTCTTGGAGATGTCTAAGCTGATGCTAAATGATCTTTTGGTCCATAATTTGTGTGAATAGTTTAACAGCGATAACAAGATCAGGTGACCAATGACCTTCCTTCCTACCTTGCTACATCCTACCTACCACCTAGTAGAATTTTCTACTGTTAGTAAAGAACTCAAAGTTCATTTGAAGGTATTTTATTTTACATATAATTTCTTCAGTGCTTCATGACAATTAGATAAGCAGTTCACATCAATATGGTTTTCTTTTACTTTTACACTGCAAATATTCAATTCTGTCACTTCTGGTACCTAAAATCAAGGTTAATGTTGTATTTTTTCCTCATTACTGTCTTAGTATAGTTCATGCAACAATTTCTTTTGCCATCTAATAAATGTCAGGTTCACACATCCAGGCTAGGAAATAGCTAAACTAATCCTCAATTCACACAGGAGACAAAAGTCCTTGATCTCATTCTTCCCAAACCCAAGTTTGTCTCAACCTATTCCTATGCTTCAGGTCATACTTTCTTACATAATACCCAAAGAAGCCTCCATTCTTCATCATCTTCTACCATCCTCCCCAATTACCTGAAGGAAGCATGGGCAACATGTCCAGCTGTTGCTTCTCCCCAGCCCTGACCCCAACTCAAGTGTTGCTGAGGCAGTAGAAATTTGGGGCCAGGAAAATGAGGATTGCCTGTCTAGGGGGAACAACAGGATTACCATAGGGAAGGAAAAAGGAAATGCAGCAGGGTATTACACAGTACAAAAAAATTTTTTTTAATTTAAAAAGACTCTAGCGGCTGATGTGGCTCAGGGGATTGAGTGCTGGCCTCCTAACCAAAGGGTTGCTTGTTAAATTCCCAGTCAGGACACATGCCTGAGTTATAGGCCAGGTCCCCAGTAGGGGGCGCATTAGAGGCAAACACATTGATCTTTCACTCCCTTCCCCTCTCTCTAAAAATAAATAAAATCTTTCAAAATAAAAGACAAGACTCTGGGACTTCAAAGCAAAGGAAGAGAGATAGGTAAGAAAAAGAGGTGGGGTTGGAATGGGAAGAGAGGACTACTTTAACGCCAGAAGATAGTTAATGACCAAAGTGACTGTGGAACCCAGGGTTTCACTTAAGAGAAGCCAACAGTGCAGAAGGTGCCTGTGTACTTGGACGCATTTAGGCATTCAGTCTCCAAGGGAAAATGTAAAACCTTGGTTATTTTAGAAAAGTTTAGGTGAGAGAGGGAGGAAATTACAACTGGTGCATTTGTTTTTTATTATGAAATATGTCCAAAAAATGAAAGAGTATATAAGCATATACCATTTGAAGAATAAAAAGTGCCTGTGTTCCCACCTCCCACATTAATAATATTTTTCTTTACTCCACTTTCTCCAACTCCTAGAGCATCTCTAAACAGCTAAAGTAGTTTAATCTGGGAGGCCAGTCCCAGGTTTGATATAATTTCCTTATATTTCAGAGTGCCCCTCTAAAAACACTCTATATCCAAAATCATTCTTACTTGGCTCCTAATGCTTAAATTTTTCAAAAAGATTAAGATACAGTCTCTACACTAAAATTAAAGGGTTTAAAATAGGTAAGTTAGCATACTGCTTTAAATCTTTTCAGTCAAATAGCAAATGATACTGGCTAATTTCCTATTTTGGTTGGGGAAAAAGGATTTGAAAGAGAAGGTCCTGACTCCAAAAATGTCAGGGGAGCCCTGGCTGATGTGGCTCAGTGGACTGAGTGCTGGGCCTGTGAACCAACAGGTTGCTGGTCTGATTCCCAGTCATGGCACATAGCTGGGTTGCGGGTCAGGTCCCCAGTTGGGGGTGTGTGAGAGGCAACCAATCTATGTAGTACCTCTCACACATCAATGTTTCTCTCCATCTCTTTCTCCTTTCCTTCCCTACTCTCTATAAATAAATAAATAAATAAAATACTTTTAAAATGTCAGGGGAGGGAAGAGAGCTGAAAACTCCCAAAAAACTTCACATACTTTACCAGTTTCCCCTGGACTTGAACTATTTGCTTCCATTCAGACATAAAAAAGAAGTTACGAGCAGAGATACTTCCTAACCTGTGTACATAAGCTCACCTGAATACACACTAGGCTGCCCATCCTTTTCACTCTCTCATGTGGTCATAAACACCCAGCATTGCCTTGGCAACTGAATAAATTTGCTAACACTGCCCCACACTAGCTTCTAAGTAGTTTTACAGTTACCTTGCTAACTTTATACAAGGAATTAGTGCTATTTGAATCCAACCAAACTTTACTGAGTTTTTCCTACAAGAGAATATATCTAGGTTGTCTATTTTCTAATTTCTCCCTTTCCGTCAAATAAATCTGTAAGACGATACTTTATTGGATGATACATAAACGCCATGGCACTAATGATTTAAGGAGAGGGGTAAGGATTCCTTTGCACAGCTATATTTGTCTATAGAGAGTTAAATTCTTGCATGTTCCAATCTTTCTTTCCTATTCTGGAAAATAAGCCCAACGCAGCCCCAACCCCTTCCCTGGGTCCTCTTACAAGGAAGTTATAATTGTCAGTGGCAGCAACTCTTCAGCAGAACAATAGTGTTATGTGCTTACCTCTTCAGCACCTTAATACAATGCTGACTTAACCCAGAATCAGATCCCCTTCACCCAGATAAAAGAACATCTTTAAAAGAAACAGATCGACAAGGACAAACCCAGGCCTCTGATTAACAGGTATTTTTAAATTGACTTATCCCACACTAGTCAGCCTTATAAAATTTTAACATTATCAAAAATGGTTAGCACTGGGAAAAAACCTTCACATATTATACGAGGAAACAGAAGCTCAGAGCTGCTAAGTGACTAGATCAAGATCATATAGCCAGATAATGGCTGACAGAGGATTATGGTACTACTGTTTTCCAAATCATGATGCATTTCTTCATGGTCCCCAACTACAGCAGAGTAGGGACAGGACAAGTAATGTTCTTCTATAATAAAATGGGTGGGGGGAACCTCTCCAAAAACCAGCAATCTACTAATCTGTGCCCAAGGCAACCCCTACCAGAACCTTAAGGTCCTATTTTGGAGTTCTGCCTAAGGAGAAAATTCTCATCATAACTCTTCAAATCTGAAATGTCTCATGGCATACAATCATTTCTCAAAGAAGCCACTAGGTTTAAATGAAAATGAAGCTCTTATGTCTACCAATAGGGAAATCTAAGATAGCTGGTTTCCCAGCAAGCATGTGCTCCTCCCTCTATTGTGGGAAACAATCCAGTCACTGGAGTTTCTAAGAGTAGCATATTAACTCTTCCAGGATACCAGGGCATAATTTACTAAATTACCTTTCTGAAGACACTACATGGTACCCCAGTTCTTTGGGAAAGGTAATTAGTCTCCCCTGGGTGACAAGTTTACTCCAAGTAAGCACTATGCTCACTAAAGGATGAGGATGGTCTCTTTTTATGAGAATGAAAATATTTTGCTTGCTGAAAGGAGTGATTTATTTTTCATCTTATTAATCATGTAAGCCCTTTAATATATGATACTTTAAAATTGGTTACTACTCCCGTAGATATGATAATAGATAGCAGACAAGCAGAAAGTGTAATCAGCTAGGAGCATTAACCACCACACATCTGACCTAAATTCAACTTAATAAACATCTATTGAGCACCTACTATATGCCTGAGTCCATGCTAGATATTGGAGAATTATGCTGCTACAATTTATCCACTTGGGAAGTGTCAGTGATCCTGTAACAACACTAGACCAGATTATGAAAGACTATTAATGTGGGTATGGCCGATGGTCCACAATGGCTTGTACTGCTTATTAGAGAGCTGAATTTGATCAATGGCTCCAAATGTAAGAAGATAGTAGATAATTTGGTAATGCTATAGATAAACATACCAAATATACTGTATTAAGCTCAAAATAAGCCCCATAAGCAAAGGTCAAAAGAATTCTAATAAAGTGGAAAAGAAAATCCTAGAGTGACATTGCTATCTTGTAAGGCCTAGTTCCTTCAGGAAGCCTTGCTCAGGAATTCTATCCCCAATGACCTGTTTCTTTGAATTCCCACTGCATTTATGATATGGTTCAGAATCCTCAGCAATTGATCAAACCATTAAAAACTTCCTTGTATAGTTTTTCTTTTTAAAATATATTTGTCTTGTCTCCCCAATTATATGGTAGGCTCCCTGAGAGCTTGGATATAATCTATTTCTCTGGAACTCCACCTCTGTGCCTTGCAGATAACCACGAAAAAAAAAAAAAAAAAAAGGTCTTGACTTACAAGTATAAAAAACATGTTAAATAAGGAAACTAAGACTATTTATCACACAGAAAATAAGAACGTGACAGAAATGTTTTCTACTCAATGAATATCCATGTGCTCCCCTACATTTATTTGCCAGCCCTCTTACAATTGGGGGAAGCTTAGTTTTTGCTTAATTGGACCATTAAGAGAAGTTTCTGGGACAAAGCATTAGAGCCAATTCACAGCCATCTAGCTCTTTCTTTTCCTTTCCCAAAGACAATGGAAATCCCATAAGGAGCTGGTCAAGCCATAGAACATGAACAGTTCAGATCACTGAGTGACTGTATGAAGGGAAGCTGTACTACAGAATCACTTCACTCACAGTGGAGTTTCTGTGAGCAAGAAATAAACTGATTGTGTCAAGCCAGAGATATGAGATTTACCAATTTCTTGGAGTATAAAATGCACTTCCCACCACCAAATTTGGGAGGAATTATGGTTGTTTATGCTGCTGTTGAGCTCTGTTTACATTTACACTGGTGAAATATTATGTTATTAAATATTTTACCACTTTTTTGGCTTCAAATTTTTTTTCCTATTTTCCTCCTCTAAAACCTGGGTGCGTCTTATGGTCCGAAAAATACGATATCATAGCATAACCTAGTATAATAATGACTGATACAAAGACTAAAAAGAAAATTATTTCAGTACTAACAGGTGTGATTAAAAGCCCCTAATGAGGCAAGACTACAGAAGGAAAAGCAGGAGGCAGATCAGGCTCAATAAAAGGAAGGACTTCCTGGCAGTTGGGCCAATAATAAAGGTCTGTCTTGTTTTCAACCAGGATCTTCAAGTTCACCTGGCAAGAAAAGAAAAAGCCACAACCATGGTCATGGAATTTAAACTAGGTGATTTCAAATATCCCTTCAAATGCTAACATTTCATGATTCTATGATTGACATAGTGGGTTTCTAATATTTAGAGGACCTAAAAATGAGAAATAGCTTATCCTGACTTGTGACTATTTAGTATTATACAGAAGCAACATCAAGAGATCCTGCAATTGTCCTGGCTGGTGTAGCTTAGTGGATTAAGTGCGGGCCTGTAAACCAAGAGATCACAGTTCGATTCCCAGTCAGGGCACATGCCTGGGCTGCAGGCCAGTTCCCAGCAGGGAATGCACGGGAAGCAACCATACATTGATGTTTCTCTCCCTCTCTCCTTCCCTTCCCCTCTGAAGATAAATAAATAAAATTAAAAAAAAAAAGGGAGTTCGGTGTCCTTGGTTTTAAAAAAAAAAAAAAGAGATCCTGCAATAAAGTCTTGCAGTGACAGACAAGAAATACATCTGAGGTATCAAGGAATTCAAGGATTCTCTCCCTGTGGAGAGTCAAACCACCCCCTCTCCATGTACAATGACACCCCTTCTAAAACACTCTCCAGGCTAGCTCCCAAGTTTCTTGCCACCTCATCCCAGAGTTTGGGTGACAAGGAGACAACTGCATTGATAATGGTTCCTCACACAAAAAAAGAGCCTTCTTAATGGCTAACCAGAACTATCTTGAATGAACCTCTAGAGAAAGATAAAGTTCAGGAGGTAAGGAGTGTTTCTAGACTTGAAACTATGTTTAATTTTAATGCAGCGATCATGTTCTATCAAAAAGCATCTGTCCTGTTTAAATTACAAGGGTGGATTGTTAAATTTCTAAGTTTTTTAGTTTTTGTCCCAAAAAATATTTTAAGACTAAGAGCAATGTCTACATGTTATGTACAATAGTATTGCTGAAAGATAGGAAGATCTTTAAGATTATATCAAAGAAAAACCTCTGCTATTTACTAGTTATGTGATCTTGTTTAAGTTACCTAGCCTCTGTGTCAATTTCTTCATCTGTAAAATGAGGATTTTAGTATCTACTTCATAAAGGTGCTATGATTTAAATGAGATAATGTGCTCTAAACTGAAAATGGAGTTCAAATGTAAGGTACTGGAGGATGTAATAAACACCCTCAGAAAATGTTATTTCTGAAATCAGTTCTTAGAGTACCTAATAGACTAAGCATGTGATATTTAATAAAACAAGTGCAGCAAAAAGAGACCAGTTCAGCTTCACTAAACTCATTTAGAATTTTGTAATTAAAAAATCTACAGAGAATTTATTTTAGTTTCAGTATACTTATATTTTGCATCTTACACTTTAGTATTTTTAATTTCCTAAGAATCACACATAATCTTTTCTGTGTTAGGGGCTTCTAGAGTTCTTAATCTTGCCTTGTTTGGATTTATCTTAAATAGGTTCAATAAGGACTGTGAGCAAAAGTATACAAAACTCTGTGACATTTCAACAAATGATGTAAAAAACATATACTGTATGTGTTATGTGGGTTAATTATATATTTCCTGGCACTTGTGAATTACTTCAACTCAGAACTGAAAGGGATTGTGGCAGCACAAGCAACTGCAACAAGTATATCTCAAATCTACTGTGGCTTTTAGCTTGGATATATGGGACATTTGATCATGTGGATGGAAGATGCGGTTTAACTGCACAATTATGCCTGCTTACATTATTATTATGACATTGTCAAAATCAAAAGAGAGCTCTCTCTTTGTGTAGCTCATGTCTGAAATTCCTTAAAAGCATTTTCTAGTAAGTCTGATAAAGTCCACGCTATGTTTTGGTAAAGCATGCATGAGGAAGAGTGAAAGGCATTGTTCTGTTTCTCTCTGTTTTGGCCACATGCTAAACAGACCATGGTTCCTGTACCAAAAGCTTCGCACTGATGAGAGTTAGCAGAGAGCCAGGCAGGGTGTGCCCCTCTTTGTTGCTACTTTCATTTTTTAAATGAATCATAATTTCTGCACTGGATACGAAGATGGGTTTACAGCTATTAGCCATCATATTAATAATTTAGAAAATACATGCCCAATCACTTGTGTTCTTTCAATTCCCTATGAACACAGCTGCAACTCACATTAGAAGTGAGGGCAAATGGATATTTTTCAAATGAGATATTTGGGCTGAATTATTAGGATAGCCTGTACTACAAAATTACTAATACACATTGCTTCTGGCTCAATTTAGCCTGAACTCAGTAAACCTATCCAAAGATGACAAATCAAAAACTCCGAAATGCCCAATGAATGAATCTAACTAATCAAGGGACCCTGTGGGAAGTAGATGCCAGGATTAATGAGCCAGTAGTTTCACCATGCCATGCTGTTATTTCTTCACATAAATGCCCTCAGATGAGATTACCTTTATGTCATGAAAAGGAGAAAGGGAAGATTACATTCTTTCAACTGATAGGTTAACTACTGCCATTACTAGAAGATATCTTTGTGGGCTAAGTTTTTATTTACCTTAAAAATTAAAATGTAAACTACGCAACACAAATTAAAAACATTTTCATTTTCAGGGGTAGCAGTCATTGAGGGTGGCCAACATAAACTGTCCCAAAGTTAGTTTCTTCTGTGTTCTCCATTCATATCTACCTTGATTTATTCAAATTGCTCTGTGTCCTAGTTTGTATTCAATACCTAACATCATCTTTAGCAGGCTGAATTCCTATATCCTATTTCTTTCACTATCAACAAAAGGTAAACTAAGCGCATCATCATCACTATGCCATCACTTAATGCCATGTATGATATTTAGTACCAATATTGAGGAGAAAATAAAGACACAAGGATAAATATGTATATTCAAATCAATCATATAGTTACATCATAACAGACTTTGACTTCTTCCAGTTAGCATTGGTGACAGTATTCAATGCCAAACAGGCTACTCAGCAAAGAGTACAATTCATTAGAGGCAGGACATCTACCACGTTGTACTTATCTACCTTGTGTTCATATATTATTCATCATTACTGTCTTTATTCCTTTATTGAATGTAATTGCTTATTATTATAACTTGAACAGTTTTGAGTCCAAATTGCTGCTGATAAGGAATAAAAAATAATATGAAGCATTTTTCTGTTGTTCGGTTTTTTGTTCTCTCTCAAACTGCAGAAATCCTTCAGGCTTGTGATTGAGATTCTCATTCTCTGCTTTTTATCATTGCTAAATTATCAACTTTAACCATTTAGGCCAGGTTGTCTTCTCTTATGCTAATGGTATATATGACACTAAAATGCTCGGCATTCTTAATACAAAAAATCTATTGCAATAGAAACAAATATTATTCCACAGTCAGGTCAAGTGAAAAACTCTGTACTTTTTCATTATAATATTGATAAATAACCATGATATTATGAAATATAAGTATCTTTGAAAGCATCTATCACTTCACTTGATTTGTAACTTCTCATCAGTGTTCTAAGTTGGCTCACTTTTTGCAAATGAAAGATCCCATTTCCCTTGCCTTTGAGAAACACAATTTTTAAAGATTCCATTTAGCATCCTTTATTGCATTCCTACATCATAAAGTTATGCTTTATAGAGGCATAAAAAAGCTGTAAAATTAGCATCCTTGTAAACAACCTTCCATGCTTACTGGTGAAGCAATCTGTGATTTGTACTGATCTCTTAAATGTGACTTGAGAGTACAGTATTCATGATTTGAATATTTTTCAAAGAGTATTAGCCTAAGACAAAGAATATGACAAATGTGAAAATAAAAGGTATTTTTCTTTTACCTACAGATATTTTAGAAATTTGGTTGTTATGCTGCTAAATTTTAGGGTGAATTTCTAAAACATAGAAATGTTCCATTTTTAGATGAAATCCCATTTTAACATTATATCAAAAATACCCTTTAGAAAATGTAGAGTTTAAATCTTCTGTGAACCCAACAAATTTTATCTATAATTAAAATTCCTAAGGTAAAATGAATATATTATTTTTCATTATCATAGAAAACCATGCCCTTTGTCCTCACCTCGAGAAGATTCCATCGTGTTCTCTTAGTGGAGTAACAATTACAACAGTTCCTAAAATTCACATGCAGCTCCGTGGTACAAAACTGTATTCTAGGACGAGGGTGTTTTTAGGGTTTACACTCGGTGGCAACCAAATCAGAATTCTTCCCACAGAAAAGGGTGCACTCTCAAAGTCTATAATTACAAGTAAATTTCAAACCACAAGATTGATTTTGGTTAGTCTTCCAAAGGAAGCCTGGGATATTGATTTGCCTCCAAGTTTAAAACACACCCACAAACTGGACCTCAGGGGTGATCACTTTGTACGTTACATAAATGTCGAATCACTGTGTTGTACACCTGAAATGAGTATGATATTTTATGTCAACTGTAAATTAGATTAAAAAAAATTAAAACACCCACAACCTTCCCCCTCACTCTACCGAAGACCCAGCCATTTTCACCACTAGTTAGTCTGTGTAAGTCCCCTGATCACGTGCCTAAATGCGAGTTCGGCTCCAACCTAGTCTGGGCCGTGAGGAAACCGGGCAGGCCCGCGGAGGGAAAGCCGAGCGGCACTGACACGCCACCTGGTCGTCCTGGACCCTCTTCTGAGGACGACTTGCCCTTTGCCCTCAGTAGGGAGGTCCCGGGTGCGTGAAGCCAGGCCTACAAATGCTGAGTGGTGTCTTTATGACCGCCTGACGTCTAGGCCCTGGCGGAGGAAAGAGCAGTGGGTCTTTCCGTGCCACTGCCTACCTGAGACCTGACGCTCTGGGCGACGGCGGAGGGCAGGGCGCCAAATCCCCGAGCTTCCTTCACTGTGGCCCTTGCTTTGGCCCACAGCCTTCCCATCACACGCCACCAGCCGGGCAAGGGGCTCCCTCCACTACTGTGTCGGAGAGAAAACGTTCACCTGAAACGCTTATCAACTCTTGGGCCAGGCCATTAGTGCGTGCACCTGCAACCCAGGCCCGTCGAGACTCGAAAGCCTCGCGAGGCCTGGAGCTCGCACGAGGCCCTCGCGGCGTGGCCTTCTCATTTCCGGTCGGCTGAGTCCGGGCGCCGCGCTAGAGCGCGCTGCCTAGGCGGCGGTGCACCTCGGAAGCTGAAGCCAAGCCCACTGAAGGGCGGACACGTCCCAAACGCCGTGGTCCTGCAGATTGAGCGCGAATCGAGAACCTCCAGGACTAGCTCTCTTCCCGTTACCCCATTCAAAGTCACACCAAAACCCATCATTCTCCATATCGCATACTGAAAATGATTTTATTTGATCCATTTACATTTAACTTGATATAAACTCATCCGGAAAAGTCAATATGCTTTGTATTAGCTCAAACATTTATTAAGAAAACCAAATTCCATAAATAAGCACAGACAATAAGTTAAAACATATCACAAATTGACCAGTATGTAACAAGAATGCTTTATCTACACAAAACATCCTATTTCACATGTTTGTTCATTCTTCAAAAGCGCTTCTGTTCTCTGGGTTTGGATTTGACCAGCACATGCAGAAAGAGCTGATTGTGTTTCTCTGTACAAAGTTGCAGGGTTGTAGATGTCCAAGTGCACCCACAGGCGGCCGGCAGGGGCCAGGGCAGTGGCCGAGGGGCACAAGGGACGACAGGACGACCACAAAACAACCAAGGGCACAGAGCAGCGAGGAGAAACAGAAAAGCAAACCCCAGTCCGGAAGGATCCAGAAAAGAGATGTGGCTTTTGCGTTTACAAAAGGAAAATTTTCTTACATGTTTATTATTTCTTATAAAGACTTATCAAAATGGATAAGATCACCTCTTCATCACATGACTGCTTTAGTCTACTCCAGCCACCCAATCCACTGGCATGTTCTTCCTGAGAAGCTTTCCCTTCAATACCCTCACACAGTTGTGCTTAAGAAAATAAAAGTAGGATAAAATAAAAACATTTTTTTTTGTCAGCCAATAGAGGATTGAATGGATGTGACTGGGTGGATGAGGCAAGGGTAGGATGGTGGAAGAGTAAACAAAGAGGCGTTTGGAGAAAGAATGCAAGGATAAATCAAATTATATCAGTTGGGCCCTCAGATGAGGCTGTTGGTAGCAGATGCTTGTCCTCCTTTAAGACAAAAATCCCTAACATTGTGCTGTCCCTTGAACACGTCTGTGTGTGACTTAGGTGTACTGTGTGTGCGCGCACGCGTGTGCGTGTAGTGTCTGAGAGTGAGCGAGAGTGAGAGTGTGTGTGTTTCTGCCCACAAACCAGTCCATTGGTGTTTGATTTCAGATCCTGAGTCGACTCCCTGGTAAGTAAAATGGTGGGAAGGATGCTTTTTTGCTGGGCGCGGGAGGAGGGACACGTGACGCAGGGAAAGAAGGGACCGGAGGGAAGGCGGCTGGCGAGGGGGTCGTAGGCAGTGTTGAAGGTGCGGGTGGGAACGGCGCCCGTCAGAAGGCCGGGAAGAGGGCGCAAGCACGACTAGTGCAAGCGGGGAGGCCACTGTAGCAGGAAAGGGTGGAATCAGGCGCTAGAGATGGGGCGGCGGGAGAAATTGGGTGATAAGGTTAGAAGGGCTGGCGGGGGTGGCGGGGAAGGGGAGACTGGAGCGAGCGAAATCAGGCGGAGGAGAGGCCTCGTGTGCTGGAGCTTGGGGGTGAGACCGAGAGAGTGGAGGAGGAGAGGACCAAACGAGAAGTGGCGGAGGCGGGGGTCGGGATGGGGCAGGGCACGCAGGCAGGGGCCCGGGAAGCTAGGGGGCCCCCGGGCGCGCGCCGGAGGGGCCTCGGGGCGGTGCCGGCGACGGAGCGGGCCGGGCGCGGCTGCATTAAGTGAAGCTCATGGAGACTGTGTGCTCTAGCGCCTTGCGGCGAAGGGAGGCGATACTCGTGCCCCGCCACACGTCGCTGCTGTCCGGGGAGCTGCAGAGCTGGGGCGAGCCAGAGACGTTGCTGGGGCCGGGGAGGGAGGCGGGCACCATGCCGGGGAACGCCGGCTGGTAGAGGTGCGACTGCAGCCCCGCGCCGTTGGAGCCGGCCAGACTGTTGGACAGGCCCATGGAGTTGGGCGGTGGCCCCGCCGCCAGGCTGCACTGGGACAGCGACTGAGCCATGGCTTGCTGCCTGCCCAGAGCCGGCGGCAGCGGCAGCTGTGACACACCCGGCATGGCGGCCGCCGCCCAGCGGGTGTCGTTGGCATGGAATGAGCAAAGGCTGTCGCCCATGGCAGCGGCAGCGGCGGCGGCGGCTGAGGGAAACTGAGGCAGGCCTGGGGTGGGCAGCAGCGTTCCGGGCGCGCGGAACACATTGGTGGTCTTCTTGCGCTTCTTCCACTTAGCGCGCCGGTTCTGGAACCAGACCTGGAACGGGCAAGGAGGGAGAGGACAGGGCGATATTAGGGAGCTGGCAGCCACAAGAAGGGACGTGGGCTTAAGTCCGAGAAATCCGCATAAGGTACACCCACTCAGCCCCAGGCAGAACAAGTGCCATAGATCCCAACTCCAGCTAGAGACCCTGGTTTTCCAACAGCTCCAGTCATCCGGCGCCCCTTGTACCCACCAAATACCTATTCCCTTAGTCCTACGTGATGGTACAGGGATGCTTACACACAGTGTAAACACAAACCGTGTGCAGTGTTTACCACACCCCTGCGTGCTGGCGCATTCAGTGCACGGCTCAGACGCACAGGTCTGCAGGCAGGCATGTGTCAAGGTTGGATCCACAGGTGTACAAATGAAGATAAACATGTGTACCCATGTGGCTTAATAGCGTGCCTTATAACATTGATGGGGTATAGAATTTTCAGAAACGCTGGAAATTTGGAAATTGATGAAGGGCCCTACATGACATTTCCAGTTTCAAAATCGAAAGACAAAGGAAAAACCCTAAGGCCACGGATGACAGAGTGGAGAGGTTAATATAGTGATTCGTGTGGGAAAGCGAGCACCACTGAGCTACGGTGTTGTTTGGGTTGCTACCGTGACTTTCACGTACTACTGACATAAGTCTCTGTGCTTCATTCACGACCCCTCTAAAGGCCCCTTTATGTGGGCTGTGCAGGTGTGCTGGAACCTGCTGCCAGAGCTCTGAGACCCAAGGCCTTCAAGTCTGTTCTTTTCAGGAACTTACTGAGGATCCCAAATAACAAGGCCTCCAGTTTCCTCACCCCACACCCTCACCTATAAACCAAAAGCAAATTTTCTGACCAGTACAAATTAAAGGAGGTCACGTTTAAAGTTCACACTACTTATAAGTCAAATTTAATTTTGCTAGACAAACCCATATGTCTTTTTACAGAGATGTGCTTGATGAAATAAACTCCAGATGAAAATAAGCCTTCTACTGTTCTTTCTTAACTGTAACCTTGGAATTTCAGACCTTACCAGACAAATTTGCCTACGGATGTCAAATTCACGACCACAGGAAAAGGAGCCTTTCTTCCTGAAAAATATCAAGTAAACTGCCTGCCCAAGATAACTTCTCATTTCCCATATTTTAATTTTATCTTCTTTTTTAAAAATAGCCAGCATGCCTACTTGGAAGGCTTGCAGTTTAATATGCAGTCAGTTGGAGGCTTACTGTGCATAAATACAAATGATGTGGAACACAGCTCCAATACCGATTGAGTCTCCTCTTAGAATTTGGCCCACGCAATTTGACCACCATATTTGTGGCCAGAAGGGTATTTGTCCATCAATCCAAGCTCTTTAGTGTTTATTCTGCAAGCTAAAGTATCACGAGTCTGGATGTACCTGACCCCCTTTCCGGTAAGACAGCTACGCACAGCAGTACCTTCACACCTGTCAAGTGGAGACACACTCTCCGCTTACCAGTGTGAACGGCATTTTGCAATCTACAATTCTGCCCGCCTTTGCCCCGGCTGTTGCCTGTTAAACACTATATCCACGCCACCATTTTATATGTCACTGGCTTCTACCCCATTTCCCACGTTTCTGTTTACACCAGTGTCCGAATTGGGTAACGACCCCAGGTCCCTTCTCTGCTAAAGCTGGTGGCGCAGCGGATTGAGCTGGTGGCGCAGAGGATTAATGAGGCAGCGGGGCCGGGGCAGTGGCTGGGGTCCGTGCCGCCCCTGGGCGAATTGAGCTGTCGTTAGAAGCCCTGGGCAGAGGGTAACTCGCAGGAGCCAAGGAAAGTACAGCGGTCACAGATCGCTTTGTGTCACCCATCCAAAGCCGGATTGGGGGTAGGTAAATCAGTAGGGGCCCTGGAGAGGGACCGTGTCTGTGTCAAAACTGTCCCCGCACCTCACATTCCGCACCCAGATATATTTTGAAAGATGTCTGTAAATTGAAACCCGGTTTCTATCACCTAGTAAGTGTCAGTGAATCCCAAAATATTTCAAAGTTTGGGGCCGACAGCAGAGGATGAGGTGGCTGACTTGTGTGAGGAGTGGGGAGAACAGAAGAAAGAAGGGGGAGGGATGGCCTGGTAGAATTTCAGTAGAAAACACACCCACCAGCAAGGTGTCTGAATCTCAGGCACAAGCAGGAAAGAACATCTGTTAAAGAACTAACTATTATAGGAATAATCGAAAAATCATGCTCAATTATGTTTGAGGGTTAGTAGTCAAATGCAGGCTACAAAATGTTTTGTGTTTCATGACTTACTGGGGTTGGGGAACAAAATCTTCATGGGGTCTGAGCACCTCCGTTCCAAGCTATGATGCATATGTTTTTAAAATGTGAATGTTTCCACTTGAAAACTAGAGCATGGCAGATTAAAATTCAGGCAAAACCTAAGGGAGAGTTTGAGAATGCACAGATGACAACTCCAGAAAATATATTAACCCCAGCCACCGGCCAACTTTGTACTCAGTTTGAAATGCAGCTCTTCTCAGAAAATGCTTAATACAACAGTGAGGATCTAATGGAGGTTGGAATTTAAAAATCCACTTTTGTGGTATCTGCTGTTATAGTAATATAGACATACTGTAAATGTATTTTAAAATATATAGCCCGTTTAATTTCCCACTTATAAATGGCTCAGAAATAAAGAAAGAGAGGGAGGAGAGAATATTACTTTTCCCCCCTTTGAAGCAAACGCTTTATGAAGATCTCATTGGAATCCAGCAAATGATTAATGTGAAGATTTGGGAGGAAATCTGGGGAGCTGTATTAAAGCCCAGATCTCAGGTTCATTTCGATCAGCCAGCCGTGAACTCTGGGCCGAATTCATTACACTTTAATAGTGCTGGGAGAGGAAGAAAATGCAATTTCTCATTCCATTAGAAAACTAGAAAATACTCTCAGCTTGTCCCCCTATTAAGATGTGGCAGGTGACAGGGCCATTCGGGGGGACACGGTCAATGGAATTACAGCACATTATTTTTGTTCCTATAAAATATTGAAAGGCAAGCCTGACTGTGCAGAAGTTATTTCACTGATTTGGTTTTTATGTAAATAAAATATTGAAAGTTAATTAATCCGTGCTAGAGACTAATGATTATGCTTATTATATTGCATTTGATCGCGTAATTTGCATGATTCTCGCATTGCTGCTTAATAAGCCATTCCAGGTTATAAATAATTCTGAAATTGGTTTCTAATAATGGCATGCTATAAAAGGAATGGTTTTATTATACTAGCCAGAAAAGGGGAACAATATCAGACATGGAATTGGCCTCCATGTGAGTAGAGGTGCTTTAATAAATACTTAAAAATATGATATATACCAGTTATAGATAAAAATAAGTATGCTGGATCATTTAGTCTAGAACTAGAAAGCGTGCTTAAAAACATACCATTGCAATAAATGTTTAGATAATTTTTAATCAGTGCAGTGGCCCACATACTGAAAAGAATGGGTGACAATCTGTTAACTATAAAGAAAACTATGAAGTACTCATCATATAAGAACATAAACCAATTACTATTTAATTTGAATTTGGTCAAGGAGCAATGGTACAGTGAATTGTGAAGTAAATACATTTTCCATAAATTATTTTTGCATTACATTACATAATGTTAATCATTTTGAAATGTTAATTAAAAAGGTTATGTTGATCTGATTACTTTTTAAACTAGGGGACATTATTTTTAAAAATATTGAAATTGCCATTCTATTAAATTGTCCCTATCAGCAGCCTCAAGCCATTATCTTTGGTTGAACATTATGCTACCACAATTAAAGTACTTTGTCTCTTTCTTCTTGATTATTCTTTTGTGTACTTTTTGAAAATAACTGTTTCTATTACATAGTTTGCATTTTATTTCATTTACAACTTTTTCTATTAAAAGATTCACTGCCATGAACCTTTGGAAGCTCTAATAAAGTTTAATAGATCTCAATTTCTTTTTTCATAAAATCAGTTCCCCAATTATATTTTGTTTGTGATTCTAAGTTCTATTTTAATTTAAACTAATTACCAATATGCCTATGTTAAGCAACAGCATTTTACTCTTTAAAACAAAAATTATTAGGTAGTATTTCTCTTGAGGGACAAAAAGCAAATTTATGATTTTGAACCTACAAGATTTTAACAAGCTGGTGTTATCATTACCAGCAATGAAAATGTTGAAATTACATATTTCCTTTAAGGTTTGAACTCAGCTTCAGACTTAAAAAGAGATGCGAGGTAAAAGCACATTTTTAAGAGCATTAGTAATATGTATCTGCACAATGCACTTAACATCCTTTTAGCTCAATCTCAATAGCCCATGGTCCGGGATTTCCAGAGTTCACTAAGGAAGCCACCCAGGTTTATATTGAGTAAAAATGTTGATCTATGTTATACCTAAATATAACTTTATTAATTTGACCACTTTAAGTACCTAATGACATCCATTTGCTGACTATATAGAACAGAAGCACACAGTACTTTTACAGCTTAGACTATATGCCCAATGGAGACAGAAATACTCAACCCTGTGATTATGGACATCCTTGCCCCTTCTCAGATCAAAGGTAAAGTAACTGAGATCTTGGAACTTAATTTGTAGAAGAATCTAGAGCTGAGGTAGACGCCCAGGATACACCACCTCCAAGACAGGAAAGAAAGATTTTTTTCAGCACCCTGGATAGCTCATGATTAAGTGCGAGTCTTGGAAATTCGCCTCCAGCACCTGCCCATAAAATATTTCATACATTGTTGTCATTCTTTTAAAAAGCGAGGGGGGGGGGAATGACATTCATTCGGTTTCTGCTTTTATTTACCAATTGTCAGAAAATTTGTAGATGTGATTTTCTGTTAATATATAAGTTAAACTTGGAGGGTGGTTGTACAAGAACAAGGGTCAGTAATTATTTTGTCTAGTATCTGTCAATCCTTCCTGCCCTAAATGTTCTGTCTTCAAATCCGACATCCACAACAGAGAGCCTTCATTTTCTCCTCTGTTTTCTTAGGGTTTAACCAAGTCTCATAGTCTGTGGAGCATCGCTGCAGCTGCTCCCCAGTGCACCAAAGTCCAAATCCTTTGAAAGCATCAAAGCTAGGGGTATTTTGCCTGAGAACGGCAGGATGGTGATATTCAGGAGAATAATGCACCATGAAACCCAGGTGTGGATCTTTTTTAAAAGATGCCCTTTATGCTTTATTCCCCCCCCCCTTTTCATGTTTTCTATACAATTGTTGTTTTTCCCCATTTATCCAAACACAAACTCATTAGAAGGTAATGAAATACTTGTCAATAATGCAAGTTGGAGTGGAGCGCGTGCTCTCTCGGCTTAGCCGCCTGGGAGACGCAGAGGGTGGGAGACTCGGAGGTTCCCTTCTCAGGAGGAAGGACGAGACCTCGCAGTCGAACAATGCCCGCTTCGCTTTTGAGGAGTTTCTGCTGGGGTGTGGTTATACTGGTGGGAGATTGAGGCCCTGCCTGTCCATTGCAGGTGGCGATCCGGATCAGTTTCCTGGCAGAGGAGCAAAGGTTTCCGAAGCGAAGCCCAGGATCCCGGAAGAAGAAGGAAAGACCCCGCGTCTTTTGCCCAAATCCTCCAGCCCGCTCCCTGTGTTCTGCCCCGGCGCCCGCACCCCGCGTACCTGCACTCGGGACTCCGTGAGCCCGATACGCAGTGCCAGCTCCTCGCGCATGAAGATGTCGGGGTAGTGAGTCTTGGCGAAGCTCCTCTCCAATTCGTTGAGCTGCGCAGGAGTGAAGCGCGTCCGGTGGCGCTTCTGCTTCTGTTGGCCCTGCTGCTGGCCGGCTTGGCTGGGATTCGGGCCGCCCTGTGGCCCCGGCTGCTTGTCCGGATCCTTTGCACTCACCGCCAGCGAGGCCGGCGTGGAGCCCACAGTGGTGATGTCCTCCCCAGGCAGCAGAGTGGCTCCCTCGACTGGGTCGGAGTTGGGCGCTAGGTCCCCCGGATGGCCCCCGGGGTCGGAGCCCCCCACGCCCAGCCTACACTTCACCGCCTCCCGGTGGCCCAGAAGCTCGGCGGCATCTTTCATACCTGAGAAGGCAAGGAGATAGTGGTCACTACCTTCCTAGCGATGCCAGGAGGGATGATCTTCTTGCGCGGTCCTCCTGCGGCCCTATCCTCAGCTCCCTCCGCGCCCACGTTCGCCCACGGAGGAAACTCCCAAGATGCTCGGCTGGGATCCCCAGGATTCGGACAGCCAGGCAGGGATCCCGTTACCCGGCCCTTCCCCTCTTTCCGCAGCCAGCTCCAGAAGGCAGCACACACTCTCATCTGGCCCACAACGAAACACTCCCAGTCTTGGCAATGAAACATGCCCCGAAGTCCCTTTCGTAAACCATAACCTGGCGCCCCAGGAACCTGAGAGCATATCCGAGAAGGAAAAAGGAAGGAAAGAAAAGAACGAAAATTAAACAATTCCTCGGTTGCTGCCCCACCTGCGTGCGCTTAGGCAGCGTGACAAACTCTACCTCCGGCCCTGAGCCGATTCCCTCTCACTTTCGGAAGATGAATAAGTCCCCAAGCCTTCCACCCCCCGAAATCAACCCAAATCAGCTCCGCCTCCCCCTCAAATCAGAGAAAGTGTTTGGAAAATGGAGTCACATCCATCACCAAAGATTCCCAAACCGGAAACCCAGTCAGCATTAAAGAAACTCAAGTAAACTCTATAGACATAGCAGTGAATCAAACTTTAGGGAATTCAGCTTCTCTTTCAGGAAAAATAAAGGGCGCATTCCTTTCGGCTTTTAGCAATGCCAAGTCTTTTGCAGGCAACGATGCCTGTGAGGATGAATTTGGCTTTTCTCTTTTCTCAATAAGCACACTTAGCAAATAGCTTCAATTGCAGCGGCTTCTTCTTCATGCCAGATTTTTACAAATTCAACCTCACTTAGAAGAGGAGGGGAGAAAAAGGCAGTGGGAAGAGAGAAAAAGAGAGAGAAAAGAGGAGAAAGAAATCCCAAATCAAAGCAAACAGGAAGAAAAAAGAGAAAGAAAAACACCTCCAAAGAAATTATCACGGGGAAGATCGCCTTTCAAAAAAAATAATAATAATAAGGGGGAGAGAGGAAGAGAAAAAATAGGAAAAACAAAAAGTAACATTTCCCAACTCCTCTTACGGATCTACATATTCCATAGATTTTTTTAAAAAGACGTTGTTAAATCAAATTAAACTTTAATGCAGCACAATTACTTTTAAAGAAATTAGTCCATTTAGGGCACATTAAGGTAAAATAAGGAACAAATTGACAATTTCCTGCCCAGGCTTCTCCTGGCTGCCCCGGCGAGAGGCGCGCACTCACCTAGTCTGGCGTCCAGGAGGTCGGCGTGAGACAGCATCGCGCACCGCTCCAGGGCGAAAGCTGTTCCCCCCAAAATTTTAGCTGCTTTAAGTTATTTAAAATAGATATAAGCTATAAGCTATACGATATAGATATATATAGATCACCTAAATGAAAGAAAATTCGGTTTGTGGTTAAAAAGGGGGCTTCTTGCATTATAATGTCCTTTAGAGAGACGGGGAGGTGCTTAACAGTTGAATGAACCCGTGAGCAGCTCGGTGAGGGGACCAATCAGGAGGGCAGCCTGCAAATGTCAGAGCCCGGAGAGTCCCCCACTCCGCCCGCCCGCCCGCGCCCGCCCGGAGGAGGCGGCAGTGGCAGCCCTGGTGGATCCAGCCCCGAGCAGCTGCTAAAGCAGCGGCGGCCGCCTCGGCGTTGCTCTGGGCTTCCAGGTCCGGACTCCGTTAGTGTTTCCTTGCGATTTTTCCAGGAACGCCTTTCCTTCTCCTTGTCCCGCCCTGCTGGCTCCAAAGGCGAAGCTCTGTCTCCTTGAGCCAGGATCTTACTGAGGCAAAGGCAAGGTTGGGGACCGAGCAGGGCATGACTCCCGCGTGACCCGAGAGTCTCCCCCGCCCGCGCGCTCTGGGCGACACCTGCCAGCCTCCCGCGGCTCTGCCCTGCCAGTCTGGAACACAAGGGCACACCGCGGCCTCCAGACCACGCTTAGACTTGGTTGCCAACCAGCAGGCCTGGGCCTAAGGTCCAGAATCCCTAGCTGGGACCCTGGGCCTTTCCAGTCCCAGCCCCTCGGCAGGCCTAGAGCGCAAAATAGGAGTCGACTTCCCAGGAGCTTCCAGGGCCCCAGCACATTGTGGATTCAGGTTCCACACCCTTTCCCCGTCCCCCGCCCCCCACCGGCTCCCGCTGCTCTGCAGAGTGCACGCTTGCTTCCTTGCCCACAACCCGTTCTTTTGGTCAAAGTTTCTAAGTTCTGCAGGGCTCTCAACTCTACTTATGACTGTAAATAAAGTTAAATGCTCTTTATTTTCCTCTTGAATATGTTAAACTACTAGAACAATTTAAAGTGCTTTGCACAAGTGAAGCGAACCATTTCTAATGTTCTGATTTTTCAGAGCCAGCCAACAACAAAGTTTAGATTAGTAATATATTTCTAACCAGAGTAATTTTCAAGATCATTAGGCATTTATGTAATTAGTGCCAAATCTATAAGCTTTTATTACGATTATTAGAGTAAAATCAGTATAAATTTGTACTAATTTACTACTGTTTAGACTTGGCTGTCAAGCCCAGAGGTTCTTATTGTAAATGATAACTGAGGAAATTAAGTGCAAAATTCTGTACCATTTTTGATCTGCTCCTAAACAATCCGTTTCAATTGTATTTGTAGCAGAACATAATGCCCTTTTAAAGTTATTTGACTTGTATTTTTATTTGCAACACAAGAAAAATGCCCTCTACCCAAGCACAATGAAAACTGATATTTACTACTCTCAACTTGATTAGCATTGATTTTTAATTCGAGAGTGATGCAATTAAGATTATTCATTTAGTGCAAATAAAGCTTCCACAAAAGGGTGGCCCTATGAAGTCTGTTTTAAATAATACCGAGCAAATGGCTTTTTTTGTTCGCTGTCCAATTGACTTACACAAAACATTGGAAATGCTGCCTGAGAGCAGATGCTAGAGGAATCGTGTGTGTGCGCGCGCGTGTGTGTGTGTGTGCGCGCGCGCCCTTAACTGTGTGTGTGACAGGGACGGAGCAAGGAGACAAAGGAGAAGGCAATAAGAACTCTGGGGCAGTTTTGCTTCCACCTCCTTCTCTCCTGCAGCCCGTTTTCCTCCTCCCATGCACACACACGTGCGCGCCGGCACACGTGCGCACACACACACGTGTGAGTGCCGGACATCAGCCACACCGGTTCCTCCCGAGATGAGGAAATCATTTCCCCCGAAGCTCCGGGCCTGGCCGAACTTCAGTAGCCGCTGCAGTTGCTTCCAAGGCGGCCTCTGTGGGACTGAAGCGCCGGAGCCACGGGCCTCCAGCTTGGCGGAGTCCGGGAGGTGGCAGTGTGTTTGGGAGCCGCGAGGATGTGCGGCTAGCGCCTCGCGTACTTTCGAGAAAGGGTTTGCTTGGAAGGAAAATATCTAGACCTAAATCAAATAGAGTTCCTACAATAAAAGTTCCCCCTTCCCCAAACAAAACCCCAAATGTAGATGCTACGGCTCTGGGCGCTGGGCGCAGGAGGCAGGAGGCGGGATGAAGGCCCGGGGCAGAGCGGCGAGCGCCCGGGACGTGGCTTTCGAGTGCGCACCTGGCTGGATATTCCGGCAGACTCTAGGGGATTTATGCCGAGCTGGGGTGGGGCTTCAGGGGTATCCAAGACCGGAATTCAGGGGAGGAGGCGCGGACAAGTGTAGGAGGAAAAGACGGGCCCCGACAGAGGCACCCCGCTTTTCCAAACAGGCAGTTCTGCAGCGGCCCGCACTGCGGGGGCTCCGCACCCTGTCTGGAGGGAGGGAGGAGACGCCAAGACTAGGGAAGAGAAGGGTCCCAGTCCACACCATCGCGCACGCAGGCGTTCGTGTCCTCATTCTACAGCCGCCCCCGGAACAGCCACCCGCCGTGCAGCGTCCTCCCACAGGCGCCGCTCGTATATTCTGTTTTGTTGTATTTTTCAGGTCGATAAATAAATGTGTAATAGTTAATGTGAAGACACATCAGAGTAATAACAATGGGACGAAATCAAAGGATTATCCATCTCTGTTAGTAACCGCTGAATAACAATGTTGCGGCGTGATTGATAGCCCGCTTCATTTTATGACTTTTCTATTGGTCTTGATTTTTATAGCAGTATAAACAAACTAAATCATTTCTTCCAAGACTTCAGAGCATAAGCATGGGGTGGGGGTTAAATAAAGGAAAGGGGGGAAAAGAAGGAAATCTGAGCGTGGGAGGGGGTACGGACGGCGGTGCGGGGGCGT
Source organism: Trachops cirrhosus (assembly GCA_028533065.1). NCBI lineage: Eukaryota > Metazoa > Chordata > Mammalia > Chiroptera > Phyllostomidae > Trachops > Trachops cirrhosus. Next base: position 149,111,094 of record CM052540.1, on the reverse strand, counting down.
CGAGGTGGGAAGGGCGCAAGCTGCAGCCGGGAGTCCGGAGCCTGCTGGCAGCAGGCGTGGCGAAGATGACAATGGTCTGGATGGAAGATGCTCGCCCGTGCGTCGACTTTCTTCCCCTTCGGAGCTCCTTTTGGCCAACGTCTGAATCCACCTGGGCAGGGCCGGAGATGTATTTACCAGAGCTTTATTCCCCGTCATCTTCCCACGTTCCCGGGGCAGCCGGGAAAGTGCCGGTCAGGCCCATTGCTATTGATAATTTAAGGCATTTCCCACATGATCATGGGAACTGAAGTCCCTAACAAGGCGAGATTTTAGCGCAATGACCCCCAAATCTTCGGAATGACAATAATGTCTTCAGAAATCACTTCAAAGCAAAGTAAAAGGATTTTCTATGACGGATCCAGTGATTTTTCCTCAATAAATAGGTTTTAGATTGTTACACACACGTAGAAGTGGAACAAAGGGAACTACCAGAAAATATATTGGTTGCCCCTAATAAAATTTATTTAGACAGTTTACTTCTCATAAAAAATAGAGATTGAATTTTGTACAAGAGCCTGCCAAGGGGCGATGCACAGGGAAATCATTTTTTCTTTCTTCTTTTCTCCCCTTCTCCTTTTTAACGAAGCACAAAGAGCATTTAAAGGCCAAGGAAACTGCTCCCACTCTCTCCGCCCTGCGCCCAGACCCAGCCAGACAAATTTGTAGTTTTGAGAGAAGTCAGCTTTCTGGGAGATATGGCTTTAAATATATGTAAATATATATTTAAGTATATATATTTAAAACACTTGATGGGTACAAGAATGGCAACTACAAAATCGGTGTCTTTTCTCCTGCTTTGCCATCCTGGTCCAGAGCAAGATTTAGAATTATGGTGTGACTGGATGAGTAGGTGGGATGAGGGGGGAGATCTGGCCGGCAAGTGTCTTAATGATGGATACATACTGATTAGGTTTGTACTTCTGATACCTCCCAATTGTATTTATGCATTTATGGTGAATCCTATGTACAAAGAGACAGATAAAATAAAAATATATACTGGCTGCTCTTGAAGAATTGGGTACTGTGCCCAGCACCTAATTGCTTTTTCCACTTACAGAGACCTTGGATGTTTATTAAATGTAACTTTGGGCTGTCTGGGTTGTTTGTAAACTGCTCTCTTATCTTTGCAGACAGTGGGCTGGAATATGGCGCGTTATTATTCACATTCCCGCTCTTAAATGCTGAATTGTAACATTGTTCCCTTTAATGAGCAGCGCCTCCCTCAATAATTAACGATCTCACATTTTCCTATTTTCTTGCCTGATGAAAAGAATCAATTTTAATTCGAGGTAAATTACAGCCATGCTTTTGGGTATTATTTGCTTACAGAAAACAAATCAAGTGACTTGAACACTCCTGTTTACTTTTCCAGATACGCAATAACCCAAATGCAATGGTAAATCAGATCTTGTTCCTCAGGCCTACTTCAGAACCTCAGAAAGAATAAAGGGTGGGGGCAAATACTAGAGGGGGGAAAAACGGGAAGCTCTCAAGTTTACTGAGTTTGAAACAATGGTGACTACTTTTGCCCATCTCTCGCCTCGGGTGCCAGAACCGACGCTCTCACACTCCCCACTCGCACCGCCTTACCCCCGTCTGGGACAAGAGTCAGTGGTCCACTTTAGAGTTTGAGACTGTTTAATATATGGCTCATTTGGGGAAGTCGACTTGGGGGTGGGGTGAGTGGAAGGAAGGAGATCTTTGAGTGCAGCTAAGTAAGTCTCTGGGCAGGGGTGACAGGCGCTTCCACGCTATTCTGCGTAAAAAAATCTCTCGCGGTTCCCAGCAAAAGAGACTATAGCCAAAGAGGCTTTGGGTAATAAATGTGTGGCCCCTGCCCGGCCACAGAGAAAGCCCCCTCGGCTCGCCTTCCGGCGGTGGTTCTCTGGGGCTGAGTGCCTTTAATCTTCAGCCAAACGAGTGCGCTTGGCTAAAACGTGCATCCTCTCCAGGCCTCCCTGGACCCGGAGCGCTAGGACTGCGGGCTGCGCTCAGCCAGGGCTGTCCCGTTGATGTCGCCACGGGAGCCTGGGGCCGCATAAACTCGTCGCCTACAGGACCCTAGCTCCCCAACCTGGCAGCTAAAGCCAAGGGCCCAAACTCCAGGCATTTTTTTTTAAGCGCAGGGAGCCGGGACCGCGTGTGCGTGACGTGTGTACTCGGTGTGCGCGCTTGTGTGAGCCGTGTGTATCTATTGCCTGCTCACCCTAACCGCAGGGATGTGCCGCGGGCGGCTGCTGCGTACAAAACTTGCCCCCAAACAATGTAATTTCCTATCCTTCCGGGAAGCCTGTGTAGAGTTTACAGGGGCTCAGCGTACACATTTTTTTCCTCTGCAGTAAACAGTTTCCCATACATCCAAGTTTGGAAACTACAACCATTTAGTCCACTTAACATGGCTCTTCCTGGGCGCTGGGGCTTGCTTATTTTTTAATCTTTGCCTTCTAACAACTAGCATCCGCGGCCCTCCACGCAGAAAGCTCGACGCAAAACAATGACAGATCGGTACCGGCCCCCACCCACCCCCCGATTGCACATCTACTCTTTATTTGCCTCTAGCCCTGCAATTTTAATGGCCCCAATTAGCCACACGGAATATAATAAGTGACATGGAGATTTTGTTTGTATGTGTTAAGTTCGCTGCTTTTCTGATTTCTATTTACTCAGAATAAATAATCATATATCAGTTATTCAGTTAGGTGACAAGGCTAGTAATTGGAATAAAAAGAAAAACATCTCATCCTTATCTCTTTCTATAACTAGATATAGCGCTAATAAGACTGCATCAATCTTATCTAGCAAATAAATAAAACAGACAAACAAACAAATTCGTCTCCAACAAGTTAATGTGGTGTATCTGAGTGGAAAGTAGATATTTTCACGCAATCTGGAGATGAGGAGTGACTTTTAATAAAATCACAAGAAAAACAAATGTAATTCTGTAAGCCATTTCTTGGAGCCGACGGCGCCCATCTCCTCCCCCCTCGCTCCCCGCCCGGCTCCTCCGTCCCAGCCTTTTTCTTTTCTTAAGCAGTTAGTCCCAGTTTAGGACGGACTCCGGGGCTGCGCTTCTCCGGCTGCTTTACACCTGGGGCGGGTTAGGGTGAGGGAGAGCGTTATACAGGTGGGGAGCCTTCCTCAAACAGAATTTCCTCTTCCCCAATCTTTTCCTCCTTTCTTTATGGTCCTGCCCTTGCTCTTCGTTTTGCTTCCTTTTTCCTCTTTGCTTTCACTCTTTTTTTCTCTTCTCCCTACTCCCTCTTCTCCCTTTCTCTTTTTCTTCTTTCTCTTTTCTGCCTTTCCATTTTCCCACTCTTACCCCTTATTCTCTTTCTGTTCTCCCTCTCTTTGCCTCTGTCCTTTGGTCTGCTCTCTTTCGCTTTTTCTTCCTCTTTCTCTCTCTCTTTATCTCTATTCCCCTTCTTTTCTTTCTTCTCCCTCTCCCACCTCACCTCTTCCCTCCCCGCGCTTCCTTTGCCCCTCCCTGCAGCCGGAGTGCGGCTAATTCCGGGCGTCTATATTCACTCAATTAGAGAAATCTACAGAGAAGATCGATCTTCCATCTGCAGACATGCCAGCTTAACAAATTAGATTCTTGTTTCGTGCAGGTGATTTGGTGACAGTTGGGGAATTAGAAGTAATAAGTTGTTGTGTTTGAGCCCGGGCCCCCGCCACCCGCGAGCGCCCCTCCCCGCCCGCAGACCCCCCGGCCGCGCCCGCCGCCGGAGCACCCCCTGCCGCAGCCCCCCCCCCACGCCGGCCCGCGCCCCCCACCGCTGCATCCCCCGCCGTAATTAGTGCTGCTGCCCTCCATGTGGGCTCGATTAAACCGTGATTTAGCCGAAAGAAATATAATTATGGCTGCAAATAAAATAATCAGCATTGAAGAGCGATTTCCTTAATGAGATGGAGCGGTTGCACGTCACGGAGTAAAGGGGTCTCATTAAGAGGTGGTAATGAGGCTTGGGTGGATGGTGCAGTTACAAAATAGCCCGACTTCTTCGCAGGCCCGGCCCGCCCGCCTGAAGTGTCGGCGCCAAGCCTTCCTGGAGCTGGGCGGTCCCGCGGTCCCAGAGGGGCACCCGGGCCTGTCCGCCAGGGCCCCCAGGGGGCGCAGCGCCAGCCGCCCCGCCTCTTCCCTAGGGCGGGCCTCGCCATCCGACCCTGCGGGGCGGACAGAGGCGGTCGCGCTCGGAAAGTGGGCGGTGGGCTGCTCGGTGGCCCCGCGGCCCCGCCCGGCCCGGCCTGCTCCGCGTCGGGAGCTGAGTTTGTACAACTTTGAGGACGACGGTCTATGGAGGAGCCGGTCGGAGCCCACAGCCCCTGACCCGTGCGGGCGCTGAGGGGCTCTCCAGGGAACCTCAGGGCGCAGGTGGAAGTCCCCACGGGTGGCTGTGAGTTGGACTGGGAAAGAGAGTGTCGCTACAAACAGGTGTTCATAGGCAGGGACACCACCGCAAGAGGCGTTCGCGCGTGGAAAATGCCGCGTCTTCACCCCGGCTTCGAGTCCTGCCGTGGAGGGCCTCGAGGGTCCTCATTCTCTGCACATTATTTTCCAAACTTCATGAAAGTACCGAAAAGGCAAAAACTGTTTAACCGTCTTGCACAAAAAGAATCTTGAATAAATTATTCCAAAGATTTTTTAAATGGGTAGCGCAGACCTTTCTGGGTTATTAGGTTTAGATAGCCTATGAATTCCTTCTGATATCAAGGTGTGTACACCAGGCTTGTTTCTAACGTCCAGATGCAGTGATACCTAATTTATTTCTAACCAGATTGTTAACCCTCTCCTCGATGCAGTTTCATCATTTGGAACCATTCTTAGTTGGACAAGGAAACGCATTACCCACACAGAGTGACAAATAAGGCAGCTGACACACTTTCCCTTTTTCGTCCAACCAATATGTACTGAGCACCTACTATGTACTGCGTACTGTGCTGGACACCAGGGAGGGAGAAGCAAACAGAGGGACAGATCCTTGGCCTAGTGGAACGTAGAGTCAACCATGTCCTGCCTTGAATTTTGTGCCATGGAGGACCGTGTCCATCAGGTGTTTTGCAGCCAGTGGCAGGGGGTAAATCTGGAAAGTAGCTTAGTTTATTCAGTGTGCTGATTCTCCCACCTTCAGAATCTTTTCCCACCGAGGAATATGGGATACTGAGGAAGAAAGTAATTTTTTAGTTTTTTTATATATGTATTGGTTCCAGAGAGAGACAGAGGAACATGGAGGTGAGAGGAACATTGATTTCTTGTGACCTGCAGGCCCCGCAGGTGGGACTAGGTCTGCAGCCCAGGTATGTGCCCTGACCTGAGTGGAGCCAGCGACCTTTCAGTACGCTGCCCCCACCAACGGAGCCACACCAGCTCCGTTGAAAGTAATTTGAAAAATCAACTTTCCTAGGGGTTAGGAGTTAATATAATACTCTTTACAGGATGTTCCCATTCTTTTAAAGATTTCATTTATTTATTATTAGAGAGAGGGAAAGGGAGGGAGAGAAACATCAGTGTGAGCGAGAAACATGGTTGCCTCTTCCACGCCCCCAGCCCGGGCAGGGACAGGGCGCAGCCCAGGATTTGCTAACCAACTGAGCCGGACTGGTCAGGGCCGCTGTTCCCATTTCAAAAGAGGACAGCAAGGAAGGGCACGTTGCCTAGATAAATGAGTTTTCCATATCTTTCTGGTGGTAGTGTGAGACTTGAGAGAGGAGAATTTGAGGTTAAATCACTACTATCCAAACTTTCTAGTCAGCCATACAGCTCTGGTGGAAACCCTTGCACTTAAAAGAAAAATTTATCTTGGGGAGTCACAGATGCCTTTGAGATTCTGATGAAAGCTATGGACCTCCTTCCATTAAAATGCACATTTTGCAAACAACTTCAGGGGTTCAGGCCCACCACAAGTCTTAGTTTATGAGAGTGGTATCTAGGTGAGACTTTAATATTTGTGATTAAGACTTTCAGAGAAGAAATAATGCAAGTCTCCAGAGGTAGTCTACCAATAAATCAAAATTTAAAGAACAGCTGGGTCAAGAATCAAAAAATAAACTGGCAAACCAGGAAGTTCAGAGAAAATAACCAGTTAAAAGATGTATGCATTTAACAAATTTATGACAAATTCATATCTTTCATCTGACCCAAATATAGGTTGAGATTAATCCAAACCTACATTAAAATGTCCACGTTTCAAAGAGTTGTCAAGAAACTTAATTTTTTGGTGGACAGCTCTTGTCCCAGACACAGGCCCTGGGCAGCTTGGCCCTCCTGCTGGGTGGGGGTGGATGGGGGTGGGGGCAGCCTCACACAGTGGTGTGGCATACACAGGCAGACGGCAGACCTTGCCCTGGATGGAGGTGCAAGTGAATGTGATTAAAATTCACACACTGGCACCACAGGGAGTGAAGAGTGATTAAAAGTCTATCTTAAGCCCACTAAAGCCCCCAAATCCAGAGCTTAAGCTAATTCTCTATTCACTTCCCAAAGGCATTTCACACAGTGGAGCCTGCAACCACACAGCAGAGCTGCCTTCTCCTCCACCCTCCGACGCTGTCTCAAGATGGCAACATATGGAAGCAGAGTCTTTTCTAGGCAGAAGATAGTTCTTTCCCGGCTGCTTTAAAACAGGATTTAGTCTTTCCATCTTTCTTAATTTTGGAGAGGCCCCCAAGTCACCCATTAAGAGGGATATTGACTTTTCCACATATATAGTTTTTCCCGGCATAATCTTTTTTTTTTTTTCACTCCCATAAAGCAGCTGCATTTAGGAGGGGAGTATTTATTAGTTAGAATACACTCAGGGTGAGGCAAAAAGTAGGTTTACAGTTGTGAGTACATGAAATGCAGAATTTATTCTTGCATTATTTATCATTATTGTATTATTTTCCATATGAACAACTATAAACCTACTTTTGTCCTACCCTGTATTAGGTTACTATAACACAGTTCCCAAACAGAGTAACTTAGAAAAGATGGAATTTAATTTCTTCTTCACATTCTAAGGCTGATGAAGCAGCTCCAAAATGTTGAGATTCCAGCCTTCCTTACTGTTGATCTGTCTTCCTCAATATTTGGCTTCCACTCTGTGGTCTGCAATGGCTGCCCCAGTTCCTGCCATTGCCTCTGTATTTCAGGCATCTGGAAAGGGAGATGAAGAGGAGGCTCACTCTTTTCTTTTAAGGACACGGCTCAAAAACACATCTATCACTTTTTACAATGCATTGACTAAAATTTTGTCACATAGCCATACCTATCTCAGTGGAGATAAAGTCTCTAAGGAGACTGAGGATTGCAGCCTTTACCTGAACTAATTAAAACATCAGGAAGGAGGCTCCACGGTTTTCCCGTTCTGGGAGGGGCACCACTGCTGTCTTTAACACAGCCCTCACTTACAGTCCAGCCCTCATCCCCACACTTCCCCTGCATTTATATTGAAAGATTCATGTGTTGTGAGGGGAGGAGAGAAAAGAAGTGGAAGCAGAGTGGCCATTTAGAAGTGTAACACAGTAATTCAAGGGAGAGATGATGGTTACTTGGACCAGAATGAGAGCAGTGAGGGAGTAATAAGCAGTCAGAATCTAGAAGTATTTCATAGGAAGGGCCTGGGATTTCTTTCTGGATGTAGGGTATAAGAGAGAAGAGTCGAGGATGACAGCATTCATTGTTCATCTATTCATGCATTGATTGTTCATTCATTCATTCATTCATTCACCAAATTGTTATTGAGCAGTGACTGTGAGCCAAGCACTAGGCTGGGACCTGTGGATACAATGGGTATAGTCATTCTTTCACAGTTGATGAGAAAATACAGACAGCAGAGAAGTAAATATAATTGCATGATTGCATAATAAAAAGCAAGTGCCAGAGGCTACAAAATAGCAACCTGGAGGAAACTAATCTAGTCTAGGGGTCTGGGAAGTGACGCCTGAGCTGAGATGTGAAGGGTATGCAGGACTTGGCCAGGAAACTGAGGTGAGCTGGGGGCAGAAGAGGAAGATGTTCCTACAGAGGAATACTCTCTCAGTCCTAAGTCTTTGCATGGCTTCATGTTGCCCACTTGGGATAGCACATGGCAGCCTGGGCTATGAAGTCTGGAAACTTCAACTTAGTTCATGCTGTCTCTTTAGAGAGAAAATGCTTTTTGAAATTCGTTTCAAGTTAATTCAACTCAATCAACATTTGTAGGTTGTGGGCCAGGTTCCCAGCCCAAAGACAACAGCCCCTGACACCATTTAACTGAGAACAGACAATAAAATTGAAGTTGTTGAATTTTAGGAAATGCAGAGGCATTCTCTATAGGGTCAGACTAAACCTCAAAGGATTTCAACCTAGAAAGACAGGCACTGAGGTGTGATGTGATCAAAATCTATATAATTCAGTAAGGTTATAAGACAGTGAAATGGGTGAGGAGACAATCCACAATCTTCAAGGCAAACAAAAGGAAGTCTCTTATACAGGGAAATGAAACTACCTCCAAGAGGTGGTAAAAGTTCTCTATTTATTAGGATGAGGATTCAGGGGCCATAAAAACACAAACAGCAGCAGCAAACACCTATGGTGGTTCAGACAAGATAGAAGTTTGTTTCTCTCTCATGTAAGATGTAGGGAAACCAGGACTGTCACGGTAGGTCCATGGGATCAGGAACCTAGCCCCTCCATCTTATTCTGCCTGCTATGGTGTCCCCACTGTCCATTTTGTTTAGGATGGCTCACCGCCACGTCATATTCTACCTAGCAGGGAGAAGGAAGAAGAGGAGGGTTTCCTTCTCTCTCTAAATAAATAAACCAGAAGTCATACCCATCACTTCTACTCAGTTCCATTGGCTAGAACCTGGTCAGATGATTACGCCTAGCTACAAGGAAGGGTGGGAAACTGTCTTTATATTGGACTGTCATGTTCCAGGTAATACAGGGGGTCTTGTTAGTGAGAGCAAGAAGGAAGAACAGACACCGGGGGCCTCTACGAGTCTTGTTGTAGTGAGGGCTGCCTTTTCTTACTCAGAACTTCCAAGGTTAGCATTGGAAAGAGAATTTTCAGGAGTGTGTGTGTAGGAGGAGTGATTGAGAGACACCTCTGAACCACAGTCTCACCTTTTTTGAGTCCTCTCTCTTGAGTTCCTGCTATGCCATAGGTGGTGCTACCCCCTTAAATATTCTGGCTCAAGCAAAGATCAAAACTTCTCCCTGGGTTCCCTTAGCTAAGAGCTTTTTTTTTTTTTTTTAAAGATTTTATTTATTTATTTTTAGAGAGGGGAAGAGAGGAAGAGGAAACATCAATGTGTGGTTGCCTCTCACGCACCACCTATGGGGACCTGGCCTACAACCCAGGCATGTGACCTGACTGGGAATCGAACCCAAGAACCTTTGGTTCATGGGCAGGTACTCAATCCACTGAGCCACGCCAGTCAGGGCAGCTAAGAGCTTTTAAAGAGTTTATTAGAGATGTCAAGAGAACAAGGAAGAAATAAACACAGAAAATATGAGAAATGTATAAACTTCTTAGGTTACAAAGTCCAAGGTATCTATTGACTTCCTGGCCCTTGTCCCAGTAGTTTAGCACAACTTCTCTGGCACCGTGAACACAGCCCTCATTCCCTGGTTCCAAGCTTGTCTTTGTGTGAAGGATGCTTGTTTTAATATTCATTATTCAGGAGCAATCTACTGTGCACCCTGTATACTTGGGCAAGCAGGTGTCCTCTGCCTTGGACCTTCAGGTGGTCCCATTTGGACCTTCTCTGGCTTCAGCCCACCCAGAGCCCACTTCTTCCCCCCTAGACCACCTGGTGCTCCAGAACTCTTGGCCCAACAGTCCTGCTTCTGCTTCCAGGGCTTGTATGGGCCTCTTCCCACACTGGTTCATCTGCAGTATGCAAACCCCTAAGCCTGAGGGGCAGTTGTTGGTGATGAGTGTCGTGAAGCTTGGACAAATGGCCTGGGGTGACCTCTTGTGTGTGTGGGAGGCCCCTAGGTGCACTGGATGCAGCTGGTTGGTAGGAAGAGAAGAAAGGTCAAGTCAAGAGCTTGAGGGCTAGGACTCGAAAAACTATAAATTTGAACTTGAACTTTCAAGTTGTTATGAAGATAATATTTATCAAGACAAAAACATAGAAGATATTTTATGTACCAATTTGTTAGCTTGATTTATAATTTCAAAATATTTAGACATATAGTATTTAGTCTTCTATTTGTACGCATGCTCCAGGTCCTGTAAATATTAGGGGTAGGCCTGGCTGTCTTACCCCATATTTTGTCATCTTTAAAGTCACCTGTGTGAGATTCCTTTCCTGCAGCTTATCTTTCTAACTTCCAACTTGTGGACATCCACTCCCAAGGCCACTCATGTGCTAGCCTCTTGCTCTTCCTTGGATTTGCCATCCTCATTCCAGCTCAGGGCCGTTTACCTTGCTGTCTGTTTCTTCTTCCTTGAAACCAGACCTTCTATCTGGTTAGATCTCTCGCTTCATTCAGGTCTGCTCAAATGTTATCTCTAAAGAGAGGCCCTCTGTAAGTCCTTCCCCCAACCTTAAAAATGTCCCCCCAAAGAATCAACTATGTCCATCACTTTTAACCTTCATCCCTTACCCTGCTTTGTTCTTCAGCATAGCACTTAGCACTCCCCGAAAGTGTGACACGGGCATATTTGTTTATTGCCTCTTCCCCTGAGAAGCATACCAGCTCTACGGAGACTGAAAATTTCTTACCTCAGTATCCCTACAGCCCTGAACAGTCCTAGATACAGAACAATGTTCAAAAAAGTTTTTGTTGAAAGAATGGAAGGAAGAATGAATGAATGGCCTAGCTGTTCGACAGCAGCTGGGAATCAGATTTCCCCATTCAAATTATGCCTGTTAAGCAATCTGAATTATGAAGTAGTTTATAACTATTGGAATGTATGCCTCCCACGCAGGATGGAGCTGACCTGGTCAGCTTTGTGTCGAGCAGTCCAGACTGGGAGTGCGCAGTTGCCTGATGGCGAGGTGTGAAGAGGGCCCTGTTGTTGAGGAGCCCAGTGCAGCCTTTGCGAGTGAAACCGGGCCCTCCCTCTCCAGCTCTGCGCTCACGTCTCAGCTCTGGAAAGTGCGCCCAGGGCGGGGGTTGCCATGTGATTATTTGCTGGTGAGGGACTCAGTGTTTGGACAGGGGACTGGACTAAAATCTGAGGTAGACAAAACAGAGGATGCTGCTGCGAAGGGTCCTGTGCCACCAGAATCACACCTTTCCTTAAGGATGACTGCCTAACATCTCGTTTTTTAAAAAATTCTTGTTAAAGATGACAAACCAAGGCCCACTGGAGCCAAGGCCTCATAGAGGCTAGTGGAGAGTTAGGGCCGGGACTCAGGTCGTCCCTGTCCCCCAGGTCTACTTCCACTCTTCTAAATAAATTTGCTTAATTTCATAGAAACCTCCAGAACTGAGGTGAAATTCCCTTCAAGCATTAGGTATAGTAACTCTTATAAAAGAATCCCTACTTGCAGAGGGTCCCTACAATGATCTGTAAAATGGGGGTAATTAGAGTACGCCTCTCGTGAGGTTGAGGTGAGACTTAGGGAGCTTCATGCAGAGCAGAAACATAGGAAGTGCCATCTCAGTGAGAGCTATGGCAATACTTGTTTGCACCCTTGATTCCCATCCATTCGTGTACCAATCTCCCATATTCTTTCTCAGAAGTTGTACTACTGACCATAGTGATTCTGGAAACAACAGGATTGGCTCTTTGTTCTAATCCAGGGTGGAGATTTGGGGGTGTCCACATGGGAGTGAAGTTCTAACCAGGCCCAACGTAGGTGGCCCCTAGAGTAGCACCTGCAGATCTGTAAGTGTCTGAGCAGCAGGAGGCCCCGGATGTGCCAGGCAGGGTCCCCAAACCTTTGCAGAGCCACTTGCTCCTCATGTGGCAGGTACATGCCATGTAGGCAGCCCTTTGAGATTCTCATGGTTCCATTTTCAGTTTGGGCCCTGTACCTAAAGAAGTGAATTGAGAATATTGATAAGCTCATCCATTGACCAATAAGTTGTCCTTTTTCTCTTTCTGAAACTTGGTGTAGGGCTTGTGATGGGTTGAGGAACAGCCACCCCATATATCAATTGCACATGGGCACACAAGCCACTTCCAGGTTACCATCTAGTCAGCTTGAGGCTGGGCACTCTTGATTCGAATATATTGTTGTCAGTGTTCTTTATCACCTACGCAAGGTCACCAGATTTTGCTTCTTTGAGTGAAGGGATGGTGCAAAGTGGACTGACTTGTGAAAGGGGGACCCCACAGGGGGGTCCCATGAGCCCTAGATGATCTGGGCATCAAAGCTCCACACTCTCTATCTTTCTGGGGAGCCAAGGACTTTGGAGAAAAGGAAAGTTGTTCATCTCAAGAAAAGACTGGGGACCTAATTTTAGAAGAGAAAGAAGGAGGGTAGTAGTAGAATAATGGAGTAACCAGCACCAAACCTGTCAGGCTATGTTTTGGCAGAGTACTATGTCTGCCCTCTTGTTTACAGAATTCTGAGCCAGGTGTCAAAAAGTCAGAAAACTGCCCTGGCTGGTGTGGTTCAGTGGATTGAGCACCAGCCCGTGAACCAAAGGATTGCTGGTTCTATTCCCAGCCTAGGACACACGCCTGGGCTGTGGGTCAGGTTCCCAGTGGGGAGCCACTCGAGAGGCAACCATACATTGATGTTTCTCTCCCTCTTTTTCTCCCTCCCTTTCTCTCTTTGAAAATAAATAAATAAAATCTTTTAAAAAAATGTAAAATGCCCCATTAAAAAAAAGTCACAAAACTTTAATCCCCACTGTTTTTCAGAAACAAGTACATGCACACAAAACTCCTCCTCATCCTAGCCTATAGGCACCATTGCTTACCTCCCTACCCCGCTTTGGTGTACTACATACCACCACAGTGGCCTCATGAAAATTCATGAAAGAAATACTCTCCCCCCACCAACACACACTGCAACTCAAGGCCTTTACACATGCTGTTCCCTTACCCCTGAATGTTTTTCATTCTTCACATAGCTGGCTTCTAAGCTCTCCAGATCTCAGTTTAAATCTCAACTCCTGGGCAAGATTGTCCTTACCCTTCTAAATAGGCCCTGTGCTTACCTTCCAACCCAGCACCCTGTTCATGCCGCCGTGGCTCTCTCCCAGTGTTAATGACTGAGTTTATTAAGCGAGTGCTTGTTTATTGTATGTCTCTCCCATTACAAGGTGAGCTCCTTAAGGGCAGAGACATGTCTGTTTTGTGCTCCGAACACAATAGCTGCTCAATAAGTGTCGCCAAGTTGCTCAAGCCAAAAAAATTGAAGACATCTTTGAGTCATCCCTTTTTATTCCCTCCACATCCAATGCAATGGCACACATTCTTGGCTCTACTTTCAAATATAACCCCAAATATGCCCATATATTGTCACCCTCACTGCCACATGTCCAACCTCCACCGTCTGACACCTTGAATAACGTCCTACCTGCTCCTCCCTGACCTCTGCTCCAGCGGCCTCCAAGCTGCTCTCCAGTAGCAGTCAGAATGGAAGGCCAGTTAGGTCACACTTCCGCCCTAAACCTGTGTCTTCCCTTGACTCCCAAGGCCCACGCGACCAGGTGTCTGCTCCCTTTTTGACCACGTCTGCAAGCACTCTCCTCCTCCCACTTTAGTCCAGAACACCGGCCTCCTTCCTGCTGCTCCAGATCCCAGGCGTCCGGTTTTTCTTCCTGTCGGAAATGCTTTCTTTCTCCCGCATTCCCGCAGCACATCCCTCACTTCCGTCAGCTCTTTCCCCTTCCCTACACAGCCTGACACTTGCGCAATGCTACCTGGGTAGCCACAGACTACTCCCGAAACGACATTCTTTTTAATTTTAAATGTGTTACATGTCTTAGAATGCATCTCTAAACTATACAAATAAATTATAAGCACATTTATACTGTATTTTTGGTATTTTTTAAATTTAATTTGGTGAATAAATAATGATGTAGTTCAGATTTCTAAAATGAGACAGAAATGAAGAAGAGTCTCCCTTTTGCTTCTGTCCCAAAGCCACCCAGCTCCTCTCCCTCCAATGACAAAAATTACTGGGTTGTTTTTTTTTTTTGGTGTATGCTCCTTGCTAAAGTTTAAGCATACAAATATTAATATGTATGTGTCTCTTTAGGTTTATCTTTTTTGAACCTTTTTATACTTCTACACTATGTATGTATGTATGTGTGTGTGTGTATCATCTAAGATATGCTTTTTAATCAAATGGTAGCATACTTACATATACTACCTCATGCCTTGTTTTTTCTTCTTGTTTTTTACTTAACAGCATAATTTAGATAGCTTTTTGTATCAGTATATAAAGAGTATTCTCATTGTGTTCTGTGGCTACATAGTATTTTCTTGCATGGATGTCTCATAGTTTATTTCATCCCCTATTGATGAACATTTAGATTATTTCCAATTTTTTGCCATTAAAAATTATGCTGCATCATTTTACACACATGCAAATATGCCTGTCCTGCATACCGAATTCTTAGAAGTGGAAGGCAGCACCGGGACAAAGTGTTTGCAGCAAACTGTCATCCACTGAAGTTGTGCCAATTTATGCAATCTATAACAATGCTTGTTTCCCCGCACCCTGTGTGTTACAGAGTTCCTGGGTCTCCATGTAGTTTTAGTATGTACTTCTATTATTACCTGTGGATTGAGTGTTTTTTTCTTATGTTTAAGAACTACTAGTATTTCCATTTTCTGTTCTTTTTTTCTATCTGGTTGTGGATATTACTGATTTTCTAAAATCCATGAGGTCTGTCTGTAAAAAGTTCAGCCATTGTTAATACAATGAGAATGGCATGGGTGACATCGATGTAACCTGGCAGCCAAGAAGAGTGGACTGGAATGCACATGCGTGAACAATGACTTCACTGTAGTAGTCAGTGGGGGTGGTAGATGCCATTGAGTAAGCATGTGTATTGTGTGACCATCACATTCAAAATGACTGAGTGAGTAGACCACAAATCTGCATCAAATATTGCGTTAAGCTTTAATATTCCTCTGTGGAAACTGTTCAGATGATTCAGAAGGCCACAGCCATGGGCAACTGGTGACTGGCAGCTTCATTGTGACAACATGCCTACTCATGTATCATGTCTCATGCACAGTTTTTTGGCAAAACATCAAATCACCCAGGTGACTCAGTTCCCCTACAGCCCAGGTTTGGCGCCCTGTGACGTCTTGCTTTTCCCAAAACTAAAATCACTTTTGAAAGGGAAGAGATTTCGGACCATCAGTGAGATTCAGGAAAATATGATAGGGCAGCAGATGACAATTGAGACAACTATGTGAGGTCCCAAGGTGCCTACTTTGAAGGGGACTAAGTTGTCATTGTCTTTTGTACAATGTTTATTGTATCTTGTACTTTCTTCAATAAATGTCTCTATTTCTCATATCAGATGGCTGGATATCTTCATATGTACATTAGGAAATAACACTTTGTACGTGAGTTACAAATATTTTTTTCAGTTTAATCTTTGTCTTTTGAATTTATGATACTATGTAGTCTGATTTATCAATGATTTTTTCCTATGGCTTCTGAGTCTCCCATGGTTTCATTTTAAAAATTGAAGTCTTGAATTTATTTGGAATTGCTCCTTAGTAAGATATGAATATGAACACAAGTTTGTTTTTCTTTATCTCACATTGTCATGGAATTCTTTATCTCTACAGTCCTAAATGATACCTGAAATGATATCACATAGGTATGTGTTCACTTGGTTTTTATTTATCACAAGACCATCAATTGCACTAGGGCAAGGACCTTGGCCATTTTTGTTTTTACTGTATCCCTGGCAAGTTTTTGGGACATAGTAGATGCTCAACAAGTATTCAGAGAATAAGTAGGTGTGTCATCAAGCTACAGTCACAATAATGCATCATGAGAAACCACCTCAAAACTCAGAGGCAAGTAACGAGAAGCTTCTATTGCTCAGTCACACAGTAATAACCCTGATACATGGATTCTTCCTCCCAGAGATTCTGAATTAATAGGTCTGGGATGTAACCTGGGCATCTGGATTTTTTTTGTGTGTGTTTGTGTATAAACTCCCTATGTGCAGTAATGTTCATAAAATTCTAACAGATTATATCAGAGTTTTGAGTTGTGTGATTATGACGCTATTTTCTGAAGCATGGTAATTAGGAAACCAAGGGATTTGAAAAATAAAGTGGAACTTGGATTATGTTTGCAAAGAACAAAAAGGTGAAATTTTGTAACTACACAGGGATTTAATCAACATAGGCAGTTACACTGTAGAAGTCAAGTTCCAGTTGACTAATAACACTGTGGTTTATCTCATGGAGCGGGGAGGACTCCTTGTTAAGTGACTGAAAGCTCCAAAATATTAAGGACTCATAGACAGGTCATGTCACAATAATGTATATTGTCAAATATATTGAGGAGGAAATTGGCATTTGCTCCTGTTATGAAATACTCTCACACAACCCTGCAGCGTTAGCCCCAGACCATCTGGAGTATCATCACCCTTTTCCTTCTTAGGAGTAGTAAATAAAATTAAACCAGGGTGATGACTTACCTATTGTTCCCTGGTGAGGTGATGCGGACCCTGGCTCATGGGGTCCACCGCATTGTGGATGAGACACAAGACAAATTCACATGGACCTCCAAGTCTGGTGGAAGAAAAGGGACAGCATGGCTTTTCTCTCAAGGGGAGCAAAAGCCGCTGCCCTTGCCAAGACCGGCCTTTGTTTCTTTTCTGGGCACATTACATGATGGTCCTCATTTACTATGCACAGGTTCAGTTTAGGTGGTTACCTTTTACAGAAAACAAAGGAGCCAATGCTGCTAATCACATCACATAAGAAGGATATTTGCAAATGAAAAGGGAAAAGTAGTCTTGGAAGGTTTAGCACAGATTTTAGGAAGTTACTTTGCAGTAAATGTCCTCAATTCAGGGTGAGGGAGTTTTTTAGTGAGAGCAAGACTCAAAGCAGCCTGGGCACATTGCAGGCCTGATTCCCGACGGGAGAACCTATCCGTGGGCGTGGGTCCTGTGCATCTCCGAGTGGGAGCTGGGCCCATGCCACGCAGAATGGTCTCCTACAGCGAGGTGCTGCCAGGATCCCTGGATTCCTCCCTCAGAGATAGGCTATATTAACCAATCCCTTGCCTCAAGCTTCTTTGTTTAGAAGCCCTGCTTGATCAATCTTCTGATGTATTGCCTCCATATATAAACTGGGGAGAAACTTCTCTCTTTGTAACTCAGGTAAAGGGAAAGACATTTATATGAGTGGATATCACCATAGGGTCACAATTTTGACACCAGGGAAGGTAAGAAATCAGAATTCTCTTCCCTCACCATTGGAACAGCCACTTGGTGCCAAGCCACACAGGGGCTTGGCCAGCCACTGGAGTCCAATACTGTTTACACTGAAGAGTAAATATTATGGCCTGTAAACTGACATTGGGAATTATGAATAACAGGAGAGAGAAACCCTTTGGCTGGTGTCTTTCCTTTGGGTCCTGCACCCATCTCATTGTGATCAGAAGAATCGAAGTGCCATCTAGCCAGAGAAGGAGTCATTGTTAATCATGGCAAGCTCTGAAATAACTGTGTGTTTTGAGTGGCATCTAGCACTCAACAGGCACTTAATAAATATTCACTAATAACATTAGGCCACTCAGCACCAAGCAGGAAGATAAGGCCACTTTTTTTGTTGTTGTTTTATACTAGGGTAATTGATAAAAAAAATAATTGCAAAGCTTTAAATGTTTAGCAGTGATTAGCTAAAACTATCACCTCGAAGCCCTTCCCACTTTGATAAACTCATTCCCATGAAAATACTCAGAACCTGAGGAACAGCAGGGAAAGAAGCCAATAAAAGCAGCTCAAAGAATTTTACATTATCTCCATAAGCTATCTAATCTAGCCATTTTGAATGATCTATGTAAATTAATTACACTTTTTAATTGGGTGGTCTTTAGCTTGCATATTGAAGTTTACCACTAATTACTGCAAGGCAGGAGGTCAGTTGATTGGTATGGGAAACAAGAGGCCTTTATTTCATTGAACTGAAACACAGAACAGTTAATGCTTAGGGGGGAAAAACTGTAAAATTTATACCAGTTCTCAAAAATCAAACTGTGCAGCTCTTGTTCATTTTTTTTCTGACTCAAATCTCCTTCTATGGCTCACTGGGGGGTTTTCTTTATAAATATCAGAATGATTTCTAAACACCCACTGACTCAGAACTATTGTAATACAGCAGCTCAGAAGCCTAAATTTTGCATCTCTAATGCTAGAGGGAGAAAAATCCACCCTTTTGTATTAGTCACATTAAATGCCATTTAATTGCCAGTGCAGCTGTTTCCAGATGTGACTTTATTTTGTTTCTGCCAGCCAGACAGTCTGCAATTTTCATTAAATTCATCATTTGAAAAAACAATACCAACAACAAATCTCACAAAAGCTAAAGCTGTACTGCATGCCAAGCAGAACAAAGTATTCTTTAATAAAAAAAAAAAAATACAGTGGTCATTGTAATGAACAGACTGCATTTAATATCTTTAAAATATTTCTGAATGACATTTTATGGCTCTTTCCTTCATCTAATCTTGCGTCATGCACCAGGATTCCAAATTTCCATTCTTTTTCCACATTTTAGTGACCTGTGCTGTCCAATTGTGGGTCAGTGGGTGGGAAGTTATACAAGAAGCATTGCTGATTTAATGTGATCCTTAGAAAAATCAGGGTTGCTAATTAAAAACCACAGAGTGAATAAAAGTCTTGACCCAGAGGAATTCTCCAATCTGCCACTCAGAGCCAGCACACACACATCATCACAGTCCTGGGAGTTCAGCTCCTCTCCTGCTGCTCGAGTCCCCCCTCCCCGGCCCCGGCCAAGGGCTATGCTTCTGTGGAATGGCCTGCCCACCTCCCCAAAAGGCCAGGGCTTATTATTCCAGTCCCTCCATCTAGCTTTGCATTGTCAAGTCACTTCAGACAGGCAGTGTAATCAGAAGGTCATCAGCTTGGACATCAGGAGGCTTGTGCTGCGGGCCTGGTTCTGTGCACAGAGAACTAGGTGACTGTGGCCAGCCCCTTCACTTTCCCGGTGGCCCCCACTTCCCTCATCTGCGAATCAAAAAGGAATCATTTGTACCCATGCTCTCCAGTTCCCTCCACCTCCCATAACTTCCAAGACTGCCACTGCTGGCACTTTTTGTCACATTCAATGCATCCTGTACTGATCTACAGAGATGGAAAGCTCTTAGAAGGCAGGAATCAGATTTTATTCCCTTTCTTGACCCCTGGTACTGAAAGACTGAATGTTGTAAAAGTGCAGCATGTAATTTGTTGGATCAATGGGACTGTAAAAATCGGGACTGTGAAGTACTACATTTTACTAACAAGAAAAATAGTAGCAGCAGCAAACTTTTTTTTTGAGACATACTATAAGCTAGACATTGTGCTAAATATCAATACTTCATGAGGTTTATCTCATTTAATTGAAGGAGACAAGCTCATATTTCCTTTCCCCCTCCTGTGGCAACCACCACTAAATATAACCCATTCACATGTGGTTTTGTGCATATCAGTAGAACCTCAGTTTTGCTTGGGACAGCAATGTAAGTGTTAGAAACAGTTACCTTCCCCAGATACCTTTCTTTTTGGGGTAAACCATGTGACCCACTTCTGATTAATGAAATGTAAGTAGAAGTTGATTGGGTAGAACTTCCAGGAAAGCTTTTCTGTCCCAGATAAAAAGGGGAAATGCCAGTTAAAATGTCTTGTTTGTTGTCATTTTACCTTCTCTTGCTCCCTGTCTGGGGCTTGGACTCAATGCCTTGCAGGCAGGTGGATGGAGTTGTCTCGTTATCCCATAGACAAAGCCATAGGTAAAGGCTGGTACAACAGGAAGTGATGTGGAGCCTGGACCCTTGGTGACTTTCTTCAGTGGCCACACCAGCTGTATGCTGTGCCTCCAGACTCCTGTTTATACAAGGAAGCTAATCTAATAAATTCTCCATTGCCTACACTCCATCCTTGATGACACTACAATGAATGTTTTCCGAAAATGGAATACGCCTGACCTTGGTTTTTATAAGCTCTAGCCTACTCATCCTCCTTCCACAGAGAGCCATGCCACTCTGGCCTCTCTGCCTGCTTCTTCATGACTCTTCCTCTCCTTTTGTTTGACCACTTCTTTATTAACTATATTTTCTTATTTTTGATACTGGGGCATCTGGGGCATCCATGCCCAGGGAGACTGCTCCTCCCAGCGCTGGCCAGTTCTGAGAAGCAGTACACAACTCACCAGGAGGCATGCCTTTCAAATGCAAACTCACTAATCCAGAGCCACCTCCTTTATCTAGCTTTTACAGTCCAGGAAGCAACATTCCTCTACCCTCATTACCCCAGACCTAGGTACAGGACAACGGTGGACCACTCCTATAGCCCGGAACCCTCAGAAATATAATTATTCAATCCTAAGCCTATGCAGCTGCTTACCCGCCTCACCCATTCCTTCCCGCAAAACCCACAATAAAGTCTGGTACTCGTGTTTTCCCTCATTCCTTCTGTCTCCTGAGTGACCCTGGTACTTCCTTATATGGCCCTACATGTTGTGACATGTTCCTTCTTCAGAACTGGGAGTAACAAACTATCTCATCAATGGCAATTGTCTCCTGACCTGTTGGCCTCACCATACCCAAATAAAACCAAAACCCAGGTACATTTTAAATAACTTCTGGGAGCTTTACCCTACCTTCTCGGTGCACCCTTCCACACACCACACATCGAGACGTGCATAGCTACGACAGGCAAAAGGTACTGTTCGTGTTTCACTTGCTGTTCTTAGTCTACCTTCAATACTGCCCCTGGTCACCATTTTGACATGGATTATAAGCCCTTTTACTAGGAGTAATTATTGCCTCTCTTGACAGATTTAAAGTTTTTCCTTTGCCCTGGCTGGTGTGTCTTGGTTGGAGTGTCTTCCTGTAAACTGAGAGGTCGAGAGTGGGATTCCCGCCAGAGCATGTGCCAAGGTTGCAGTTTCGTCTCCGGATGGGGTGCTTATGAGAGGCAACCAACTGATGTTTCTCTCTAACATCAATGTTTCTCTCCTTCTCTTTCTCCCTCCCTTTCTCACTCTCTAAAATCAATGAGCATGTCCTCAGGTGAGGATAAAAAAAGGCATATAAAGTTTTTCCTTTGCAAAAGGTCTCTTCAAATCTCTATGATGTTACACACCTAATGGTGTAACAATACACACTAGCAATCAGTGAAAACTGATAAACTGGGCACGTGACTTCTTCGAATGTTAAAACCGAATGGAGCCTTCAGGAATCATCTAGAGATCAGACTTTCTTCTAGTTTAAGATCTCCTGTGACCCAGAAAGGTAAAGTGACTTTCCCTAGGCACACAGGGAGCCAATAAGATTCAAAATTATAGATAATTTACATGAGTGACTTTTTTCTCTGTTAAGTACTTAGTACATACAAAGTAACATAGTATACACTAGGAAGAGAGTGGGGAGTGAGGTGGACCAAAAGATAAATGTGACCTTGGTCCTGCCCTCTCTAGGAGGAAAAAATAAACAGCAGTAAATAACTAGAACTCAGGGTACAAACAGGGCTTCCAGGTGGAGATGAGGAAATTGACTACATGTGTTGATCTGTTTTTACTAAAACCCCTTTAAGAAAATGCTACATAATTAAAAATGAATGAACATACAAAGACAGTAAGAACAGTAACACAAGATGAAAGATTTAGACAGTTTCTAAATGAGAAAAGTAGAAAGAACACTAGTAGCTGATTTAGCAGAACAGAGGACATTACTGTACCACCCAAGAGGAGAAGTGAGGACCTTTGCCCTACACGATGAGATAGCAACTCAGGGTGGGATGTACTACATCCTCTTTCTCAACCCCACCATCAGTGGGGTCACGACCCCTACCTTATCAAGAAAGAGAAGGTTTCTTCTCTAGAAAAACTGAACCTGAGATGATTGGATTTGGAAACATATCAGAGAGGCGTGGAATGAATAGGCGCTAACAAAATTAGTGGAATTCGTGGAATGTGAACATTTAGGATTCTTCTCTGGATAAATATCAATAAAAAAGTACTGGAGAAAAAGTCTCCACAAATTAATATTTGGTGGTGGGGGTAGTGATGGGTATGTCTCTCAAAGAAAGTTCAGTCCTGGCTGGGTGGCTCAGTTGATTGAACCATTGTCCCATACACCAAAAGGTTGTAGGTTCAATTCCCAGTCAGGACATATACCTAGGTTGCAAGTTGGATCCCCGATTGGGGTGTGTACCAGAGGAAACTGATCTGTCTCACATTGATGTTTCCCTCTCTCTCTCTCAAACCAATAAACAATCCTTGGGTGAGGATAAAAAAAAAAGTTCAGCTTTCTACCTTATCAACCTACAGTAGAGACTGCCAGCCAATAAGCCAACACACACAGACTTTCTAGGCAGTTGTTTTTGGTGTCTCTTGAATATGAATGGATAGCCAAGAAGCATTAGATGCTTAGTACAGCCTCCTGGGTGGAAGATAGAGACCAAATAAAGAGAATAAAGATTTTAGGAAACTGGAACAGTGCAGGTAACAGAATAAAATGTCAAGAGAACTAGAACTACAATTTTAGACCGATGAGAAACTATTACATTCTTAAAGCAAGTGAAATATGCTATGAAAAAGAAAGACTAAGAGATTAACAAAATGCTCTTGGAAATTAAAAAGATGACAGCTGAAAAAATTTAAAAAATTAGTAAAAGGATTGAGAGGTACAATTGATGAAACATCCCAGAAAATCAAATAAATAAAGATATTAAAAATAGAACAGAGGAGATAATACAAATTAGAGCAGTGCTATCCTATAGGAATACAGTATAAGCCACATTTGCAATTTCAGTTTTTCTAGTAGCCACATTTAGAAAGTAAGACCCCTACATTATAAGCAAAATTAATTTCAGTAATGTAGTCTACTTAAACAGGCAAAATTAATTTCAGTAATGTAGTCTACTTAACCCAATAAATCCAACATACTAGTATTTCAACATGTAATGAATATAAAATATTAAGAAATATTTTACAATCTTATATTCATACTAAGTCTTATACAGCGCACCTCAATTTGGACAGTCCGCATTTCAAGTGCTCAGTAGCCGCAGGTGGCGAGGGGCTACCACACTGAACAACACAGATATAGAAGACCAATCTAGAACATCCCATATCTGAAGAATGAGAGTTCCAGAAAGAACAAAACAGAGGAAGTCATAGGACTCTGGCAACAGGGGCTCAGCACAAGAGCAAGGCTGGAGGATAGCACCGGGAGGACAGGTGTGTGGCAGGGAGCTGTGGGTCCCCAAGGGGCTGGAAGATGGAGGCTCCAGGAAGGAAGGCCCCACGTGAAAAAGCAAATGTAACACATTTACAAGTTTGAAAAAATCCACTCGCCAGTTGTTTGACAGACTTATCAAAGCATTTGAAAAAAGTTAGTGATGGATTTATAAAAACCAAACAAAAAATACTGAGGCTATTACTAACTACAAGAAAAGTAAATAATTGTGGGGGAAAATTAAATATATAATCAAAGTGTATTAATGGCTTAAGAGAAATATATCATCAGCTATCATTATGGAAAGTCAATAAATGCTCCTGTGAGAATCTAAGAATCAAGCCATATAAGTCTGTTGCTTAGAAATGGGGAGGTAAAGAACTGAGGAAGCAGAAGAATCAGCTAAAACCATTTCTGGGGAGTGAGACAGGGAGGAAGGTGGGAGTCTGTTGTGTCTTGTAGCATTTTAATATTATTTGATTTTTAAAAACTCTGTTCATATATTATTAAAAATAAATAATTACAAATACATATATAAGTAATAATGTTAATATAGATAAAGTGCAAAAAGAGTTGAGAGGACAGTATATACTTCCAGAAGTCTTCTTAGAGGGGTTGGGATTTTCACTGCTCCTTGAAAGATTGTTACAGAGTCTAGTATGGTAATACTAGCTTCTTTTCATCCCCAGGAGTGAGGAGGTATTTAAGTAAATAAATAAATAAATCGGTTAGGGAAACTGACCTACAGAGAGGTTATAACCAGCGGTTCTCAAAGTATGGTCTGTGGACCAGCACCTTCAGCAACATTTGGGAACTTGTTAAAAGTTACAACTTGGCAAGATGGAGGTGTAGGTAAACCCAACTTGCCTCCTCCCACAACCACAGCAAAAATACAACTAGAGTACAAAACAAATATTACCCAGAATCATCAGAAGATAAAGCTGCGTGGAAGTTCGACCACCAAGGAATTAAAGAAGCCACATTCATCCAGAAGGGTAGGAGGCACAGAGACGTGGAGAAGCATGGAGACATGGAACAGGCAGCCCCACACCCATGAGTGGTGGATAAAAATTGGGAGGGATACCTCAGGAGCAAGGTATCCATCCCAGCTCCATACCAGACCACGCAGCCCAGGGTTCCAGCGCCAGGAAGAAAAGTCCCAATAACTTCTGGCTGTAAAAACCAGTGGGGTTTGGGGCAGCAGAAGAAACTACATCCTCTTACAGGGCCTGCAGTGGACTTAGGACTCATGTAGACCCACCCCCTCTGGGATTTAGCACCAAGGCAACAGCTGGAAGGGCACGAGTGGCACACAGGGAGAAAGTGAAGTGATTGGCATCAGGGCAAGTGCTGGGAGACAGCTTCCTCCTGGACAAAACCCCAGAGGCCAGGCAGCAACATTATCCCCTCTCTGAGCTCTGCCCCACACAGAGCCACAGAGCAGTGACACAGGTTGCCCTGACTTGGCCATTACCTAAGGCTCTGCCCCATCCAACTTATAGGTGTGCTTTCCTACAACGAGCCATGCTACTCAGACACAGAGTCAAAGCAGCTCTACCTAATACACAGAAACAAACACAGGGAGTCTTCAAAAATGAGAAGACAGAGAAATATGACCCAAATTGAGAGAACAATTAAAACTCCAGAAAAAGAATTAAATGAAATCAAGATAAGCAATCTATCAAATGGAGAATTCAAAACACTGGTTATTAGGATGTTCAAGGAACTCATTGGGTACTTCAACAGCATAAAAAAGACCCAGGCAGAAATGAAGGTTACACTAAGTGAAATAAAGAAAAATTTACAGGGAACCAACAATGGAGGGAATGAAGCTGAGAATTAAATCAATGATTTGGCGCATAAGGAAGAAAAAAACATTCAATCAGAACAGCAAGGAGAAACAAGAATGGGAAAAAAAAAAACCCAAGGGCAGGCTAAGGAGTATCTGGGACATCTTCAAACATACCAACATCCAAATCGCAGGGGTGCAATAAGGAAAAAAGGAAGAGCAAGAAATTGAAAACTTATTTGAAAAAATAATGAAAGAAAATATCCTTAATTTGGTGAAAGAAATAGACAAACAAGTTCAGGAAGCACAGAGTTCCAAACAAGATGGGCCCAAACAGAACCACACCAAGACACATCATAAGGGAAATGCCAGAGGTTAAAGATAAAGAAAGAATCTTAAAAGCAGTAAGAGAAAAGCAGATAGTTACCTACAAAGAAGTTCCCATATGACTGTCAGCTGATTTTTCAAAAGGAAATTTGCAGACTAGAAGGGACTGGCAAGAGGTATTCAAAGTGATGAAAAGCAAAGACCTACGATCTAGATTACCCTACCCAGCAAAGCTATCATTTAGAATGGAAGGGCAGATAAAGTGCTTCCCAGAAATAGTCAAGTTAAAGGAGTTCATCATCACCAAGCCCTTATTACATGAAATGTTAAAGGGACTTATATAAGAAAAAGAAGAAGATCAAAACTATGAACATCAAAATGGCAACAAATTCACAACTATCAACAGTTGAATGTAAAAAACAAACTAAGCAAACAAGCAGAACAGAAAAAGAATCATAGATATAGAGATCACATGGAGGGTTATCAGTGGGAGGAGGAAGGGGAAGAGTGGGGGCAAAGGTGCAGGGATTAAGAAGTATGAATTGGTAGGTACAAAATAGACAAGGGGATGTTAATAGCAGCATAGGAAACAGAGTAGCCAAAGAACTTATATGCATGACTCATGGACATGAACTAAGGGGTAGGGGGATTGCTGGAGGGAATGGGGAATACTGGGTAGAGGTGGGCAAAGGGGGAAAAATTGGGACAACTGTAATAGCATAATCAATAAAAATTATATATATTTAAGATTTTATTTATTTATTTTCAGGGAGAGGGGAAGAAAGGGAGAGAGGGAGAGAAACATCTCACATTCCCCCAACTTGGGACCTGGACTACAATCCAGGCATGCACCCTGACAAGGAATCAAACCAGTGACCTTTTGGTTTACAGGCCAGCACTCAGTCTATTGAGCCACACCAGCCAGGGCCAATAAAAATATATATTTTTTAAAAGTTAGAATTTGTTACAGTAGATATTGTGGCTTCTCAGTCCCTCCATGGACCTATTGAATCAGAAGTTCTGTGATTTAATAAACTCACCAGATGAGTCTGAGGCACACCTAAGTTTGAAAACTATTGGGTTAAACTATCATCCCAGGGTAGCAGTTAGGTATTAAAAAATAAAAAAGCTAAATCCAAAAGGGACTTTACTCATCACACAATCACATCTTTCATTTTAAGGAAGAGAAATGGAGACCCAGAAAATTTAAATGATGTGACTGCCAGGGTGGCAGCAGTCATTCTGGGACCAGAGCGAAGGCAGTACCAATAAGCTGAAGATGATACAGCCAAAAAGGCGGAGACAGCCTGAGGTCTAAAACACATCATTAGTGTTATCTACTCCCCGACTTCTGGTTGTATGGGACACTACTGTACAAATCTGCATTGGGCAAGTGTTTTGTTACTTGCAGCTGAACACACTCTATGTGATCTGGGGGTCTTCTGAAAACTAACTTTTCTCATTTTCTCTCCTACTAGAGATGATTTTGGCAGCTGTGGCAGCATACTATATAAAACCCAAACTGAAAGATTTCTGTTGGCCCTTCCTCTGGTCTCCCCAAAGACCTTCTATGGTTCTAACACCATAGATGATTCTAACACCAGTTCTGACTTGTGGTTTTTTCCCCCCCTTGCACCACCAAGCAATTCTAACACCAGCTGGGTGTCCTACAATTCAACTCAGTTCTGGTGCTACCTGGAGACAGCATCAGATCCACAGGTTAAGAGCTCAGTCTTAGAAAACTGCCCCGACTCCACACCACTTCAGGTGCCAGCCACGAGCCCAGGTTGTCACCTGTGCTTCTGATAGAACAGCTATAGACTGGAGATTCCAATGACTCCCCAACTTGGGTTTGATTATTTTGATAGAATGGCTTGCAGAATTCAGAAAAACATTTTACTTACTAGATCACCAGCCTATAATGCAGGAACACCCAGAGGCAAGAGATGCACAGGACAAGGTGTAGGCACAGGGGTGTCTAAACTTTTGGCATCTCTGGGCCACACTGCAAGAAGAGTTGTTTTGGGCTACACATTAAATACACAACCACTAATGAAAACAAACAAACAAAAATCTCATAATGTTTTAAGAAAATTTACGATTTAGTGTTGGGCCACATTCATAGCCATCCTGGGCTGCATGCGACCCGCAGACCACACGATGGACACCTCTGGAAAGAGTCTGCAGCTTCCCTGTCCTCTGCAAGTGTGCCACTCTCGCAGGACCCCCATGTACTCACCAACAGGGGAGATCTCCAAACCCTGTCCTTGTGGGGTTTTATGGCAGCTTTAATTACATAGGCATGATTATCATTGGCCACTGGTGAGCGATTTAAGCTTGAGCCCCTCTCCCCTCCCTGCAGGTCAGCGAGGTGGGACTGAAAGGTCCAACCCTCCAATCACATTGCTGTTTTCCCTGGCAACCAGCCCCCATCCTCCATGCTTTCCAACAGTCACCTCATTTCTTTTTATTTTTAAATATTTTATTAAAAACGTTTTATTGTTGTTTAATTGCAAAACTCAGGTGTGGTTTGTTAAGAATATTGAGACACTTTCATTCTCTTAGCACTTAGGAAATTCCAAGGGTTTTAGGAGCTCTGTCTTAGAAGCAGGCACATGGAGGCCAAATATGTACTTCTTATTATGTGTATATCACAATATCACAATGAACTTTAATTAAAGCACTTGGTCAGCTGCACTGTAAGGATTAGTTATTGGATCATGAACTTCTCAACTCTGTATTCCCAGAGCCTAGCACGGTGCCCAGCACGCAGGGTGTGGAATGAATGGCTGTGTCACGGACGGATGGAGAGCGGGTTCTCATTCAGTGTTCATGCCACAGGTTAGCGTGTGGCTGCTGCTCCTGTTTCATTTGGTCTACACACCCAGCTGTTTCTTCACCTAAGAGTTTTCTAATTTCCTTGTTCTACTTACACATAGTTTAATAATTTCATTTTGAAGGCAGCCTTTCTCCTAACAGAAACATGCAGCTTTTGCTCTGAATCGTAATTTTCCCACCACCCCTGAGATGTCCATACCTTTGTCTTTGGTGGGAGTGGATGTGAAAGGTGGATATTTGGAAGAGAGCAACCACTAAATGGAATTAACCTGCAAACTAAACTATGCTCTACCAAGACTCTGGAGGGAAGAGGGTTTGGAATGGGCTGGAGGGAAAGGCCGGTGGAGGAACCAGGGCGGTGGCATCAGCCGACCTGTGTGCGAAGCTGTGTAGTCTCCATTAAGTGGGCAAGACACATCCAGGGAAAACCCAAGCCTAAGTTACAGTGCGTAGGATCCTTACACCCCAAATCTTTAAAAAGGAGGTCATTTATCAGAGTACTTAGAGAAGGCTCTGCTTTACTCTCCTTGGGGCTTTCTGATCAGCAAGGAGACGGTGGGGCTGAGGGCTGCCATCCTCAGGGATGTTGGCTGCGGGTGGGGGGAGACAGTCCCTGTGCCTAAGGCGAAGAGCTTTCCAAAGGGAGTGTTTGGAGCTGGCAAAGACACTGACAGATTATTTTCCTCACTATTGTCTTGTGTCCGCTTTACTTCCAGACTCAGGATAACTCATTAGAAAATCATTTGCCTTTCAAAGGAGCAGAAGAGATGCCAAGTGCTGCCTCTGTTCCTGAGATAACCTAACAAATGTCCGTTTTGCCCAGTGTCCCATTCTCCAGCTCAGCCGATCACTTTCACGACAGGCCCCCACGCCTGCTCCCACTGCAGCTGAAACAGGCCCACGGGACGCTCCCTGCCGGCGAACCTGCCTGCTTCCAGCTCTGTGAGGAACCCTGCGCCCCGGGGTCCAGCGGCACCTGCGGCTGTCGGTCTTTCTGGTTGCTTCACCTTCTCCGGCTTGAGTTTCAGCTCTTCTATCCCGTACAAAACTAAACCCCTGCACTGAATTTCCTTTCGGATTTCTCTTAAAGCCTCTTTGAAACACCTGGGTTCTGTTTCCCTGGTGGAACCCCAACTGAGAGAAGCACCAGTGTGTGAAGTTACCGCGTCAACCTCGGAGACTGGTGCGGCTGTCGCCGTGTTTCTACCTCTGCGGGAATTACAGCTCCGATTAAGTCACTGGTCCAAGTTCACACGGGTCATGAATGACAGATCAGGGCTCAGGACAAAGGCCGTGTTGCTCTCTGTACAGTGCGTGTTTTTAAATATTCAACAACGATAATCCACATCTCTTTTACCCAACGTTGGGAGCGAGCTCCAAGTGTGAGGATCCAGGTGGGTTGCTATTTCCTCTGGGTAGAATACTTCAGGTCTCACTTTCAAGCTCACCTTCCTGAGGAAGTCTCCTGTATCACCTTAGTCGACATTGAAGGCCCCCATCCTTGTTTTCTTAAAGCCCCAAGGGCTTGTTCTGTTCCCCATTTTATGTCGCATTTGCTTGTCTGCTGTTGTCTCTCCTGCCACACTGAAGTTGCTGGGAGAAGGGACTGTATCTCTTTTTGTTCACCATCCCATTTCCGTCACCTCGCACAGTGAACATTCGATGGATACATGCACGGATCACTCTTAGACACAAGGGACAGGGTGTCACTCTGCTGCTCAAAAACCTTAGAGTCTTCACATTTCCTGGGCCATAAAGCCCAAGCTTCCTGCTTGGCTTCCAAGAACCTTCCAAACCTAGCCTGACCACCTACCTGTCCACGCTTTCCCCCATGACTCGTCAATCCAGCGAGCCCTCCACTCCACGCAGCCCAGTAACTTTGCTGCTCCTCTCCACCCCTTCTTAGATGCACAGCACTAAGAAGCACTGTCAGAACCGCTCACCCTTCCCACTTACATCCCTCCATCCTCCAGGGCTCACCCTCCACTGTGTTCCCAGATAACTCTACTCCTGTGTTAAAACTCTTACCATCCATACCTTTTAGTTGTTTATTTCAGCATCAGAATACCATCCCTCGTCTACCTACAAGTAGTGCAGAGGCAGAGCCTTGCATGATAAAAGCTAAAAAAATGTCCAATGCTTGCTTTCCCTGCCTCACTTGCCAAAGGGAAGGCATGAGCCCATAACCGTGGCTGCACCAGAGAGATTCAGCCTAGACTTTGAAATGGGAGCTGGTGTTGTACAGGAGGAGGATGCAGGATGCTTTCTCTGGAGGTGATGGTGGTGGTGGTAGCAAGATGGAGCTCCTAGGACAGGCTCTGTCCAGCATCCAGGGATAACCATGTAGACAGAACTGATGGTTCTGGTATCCTTTCGAGATCCACTCTGAAGGGTAATTTGGGGACTGTTGTAGCTGAGCCCTGTGATTTGAATGTCCCTAGAATTAAATAATGTAATTCTTAATTAGGCCTTTGTTCACATTAACTGCTCTTTCTGCTCAGCTCCTTGTGTTCTCCTGAATGTAGTCATAAGTTGCTGATGTGCCTCTTTGTCAAGCAGGAGGAGGAGATCACTTCAGGTGCATGAGGAGAATTTGGGTTTGTTTTGCAGAAGGAAAGAATGTCCTCCAGATAGCTGTGACTAGCTGCTGATGTCCAGGAGTCTGATACCACAAAGTGTTTTCTATGACTAAAGAAACACAGGCTTCTCAGTTCCCTGAAACTCCCCCTCCGTTACCCCCTAGCTAATAAAAACTACCTACTTTTGCTTTTTAGGAGAGAAAGATTTGGGAGATCTTTCCCTTTGATTCTCACTTTGGCCAAATTGATTAAACTTTTCTCTATCTCCAAGCACTGGTGTCTCAATGTTTTAGCCTATTAGAGCATTGGGTATTTGAACCTGAATTTTGGGAGGTAACAGATAGGTTTATATATTTTTTAAAGATTTTATTTACTTTTAGAGAGAGGGGAAGAAAGGGAGAAAGAGAAGGAGAGAAACATCCATGTGTGAGAGATATATCAATTGGTTGCCTCTTGTGTGCCCCCAACTGGGGGCCTGGCTGACAACCCTGGCATGTGCCTTGACTGAGAATTGAACCAGCAACCTGTCAGTTCACAGGCCAGCACTCAATCCATTGAGCCACACCAGCCAGGGCTGGAGGTAACATGTTCTTAACTGCATAGCCCTGAGCCTGGTCTTTCAGCCCTCCCAATGATTCAGTGAGATGACCAATATTCTTTTTTATAGAAAAAGAGAGTTTACCAGAGGGCACAGAGAGAGGAGTGAGAGAGGAGTGAGGACGAAGAGGCAACCATACAGGGTCTGTAAGCACCCATGCAAAGCCCTGGTGAAAGTGTGCAACCCACCCAGTGCATCCAAAGGCACCCGCCTCTACGCCTGCGCCCCCAATGCAGAGAGAGCATGGTTTGGTGAAAGTCTTGGAAACCACAGCGCTGAAAAAGGAAAAGGCACGGGCGCTCCGTGGGACCTGTGAGGCCCAGGCCCTGAAGGTAGGAGAGGTGGGCGCCCCTCAGGACCCAGAGAGATAAAAAGATTAATGCCCCCAGCTTTATTGCTGTATAATTGATGTACAATAAATAGAATATATTTAAACTGTAAAATTTGTTGTTTTGTCTTGTGCATAAGCCTGTGAAACTATGACCACAATCAAGATAGGTGAACTTATACATCACTCCCCAAAGTTCCCCATACCTCTTGTAATCTTAAGTGCCTGCAGCCACTTTAGCACTGGGAGAGTTCTGAGACGAACAAGATGAACACAGCCTTTTGAGCCAGTCTTGAAAGGAGCCACCAGACAGTTCAAAACAAATCATTAAAAATTTGTGTTAATGAGTTCAGTCTGCTCCCTCTGCTGCTGGTACCAGTACCAGGAATATGCACTGTTATTCACAAGACAACCACAGAGCTGGGAGTAGAGGATGGGGCCAGGGTAAGTTGAAACACCAGAACGCTCACTGTTTTTGCTCAGACTCTGCCAGTTGTGTTTGGGCACAAAGTGGTGACTCCAAGACCCTTTACATATGGAAGTGGAAACTAGTAGTCTCCCTATTTTTATATATATATTAAAAACATTAAACTTCTATTAAAATCATTAATTTCCTATCCCATTTTGATGTCCATCATGTAATTTAGTTTTATTTTGAAATAGACATTTATAAATGTTTTATTTAGCAAAATCTATTCTTTTTATGTTTATTTAGACACCCACTTTCCACTCCAAGATTAAATATTAACTAAAATAGTCTTAATTTTTTAAGTTTTTGTTTTTTACATTTAACTCTGTACAATTACAGTGGCCTATCTCAGCTTTTACTTTTGCTTCCTATGACTCAGTCTCTACAGAGCAACACCATTTTTAAACAATGATGATTAAACCATGTCACTCCTTGGCTTAAAATTCTTGTGGACTCTCATTAGAATGAGTTCGGAACACCCTATACATCATTCGCTTGGCCCCTGCCCCACAGGTTCTTAGGATTCACCTAGCACCTTCTTCACCTTGGATTTCATACTAGCTGTTCTTTTTGCTTGGAATGCACTTCTCCCTGCTGAGTTTCTGCTTCAGAGCTCAGCTTAAATGTCACCTCTTTAGGAAGCCCTTGCCTGATAACCTAGCTGTTCTATATCAAAGCATTTTATGTTATTTCTTTTCACAGAACATATTATTGCTATTTTATTATCTACTGTCAATCCCCATGAGTTGTGTGCTCCCCAAGAGCAGAGGTGCTTGCCTTGCTCACCATTGTACCCCAGCTCCAAAACAGTGCCTGGCTAATAGTAGAGGCTCTAGAAATACTTATTACATAAATTTAAGTCTTTAATCTACTTAAACTGTATTTTGTTGTGTGCAATGAGGTATATTTTTATTTTTCTTAATAGGGAACTGACTTTCCTAATTCCATTTATTATCCATCCTTTACTAATAACTTGAGATGCCACCTCTATCAGATACTTATGAACTGATACATACTCTGGGCTGCTTTGGGTTTCTATCTATTCTACCAAGTTTAATCTTATTCTGGTTTCACTGTTTTCAATTCAGTAATTTTCCACTTCCAATTGCTTTACCTCCATTTACCCCCCATCCTCCTTATGAATTCTCCCTTTTCAAGATTTTCTTGGATGGTCACACATTTATTTTTCTCTATCTCTGTAATTTTGATTGTTGTGTGTGTATTTGAATTGCCAGCTTTAAAATACTCTCACCAACAGTTTTAGATGTCCTATTTTTGTATACTCTCATTTCATAATATCAATTCAATTTTTTTTTGTTGATTAGTTTCACCAATGTTTTCTTTTAGCTTTTTTGTTTTATATTAAATTTTTTTACTCAGTTGAAATTTATTTTGGTGAGAGGTGAAAGATTCTGCTTTATTTCCCTCCCAAGTGGTCAGCCAGTTATCCCAATATGACTTATTAAATAATCTACCAGGGGTCTGAAATAACCTTTATCACATACTAAATTTCCATATACATATTTGTGTTTGCTGCTGGACTCTATGCTCTCTGACCTCTTATTTTTTATATGTTTAATTATTGCAACTTGACAAACTTTAATAGTGAGCACAGCTAGTTACCCCGGATCACTCTTGTTTATCATCCCCTTCCCAGCCATTCTTACCTGTTAAAACAATTTTTTTTTCAATTTGGATTTTAGAATAATTTTCTAAAATTATCTCTTCTCTCTCCAAACTCTGTTGCATTTTATCCCATTGGATTTAGATTGACATAGGGAGAAATCACATTTCGACAATTGTCACTTTCCATACATAGTATAAGTCATCTTAAAAAATGTCTTCTATGACTCAGGAGGGATTTATTTTTCTATTACATTTGGTTATTGCTGGCATATAAAAAAGCTTTTGGATTCTATGTATATCTATGACTACTTTAACAAAGTAACACAAATTAAGTGACTTTAAAAAACAGAAATTAATCGTCTCATCATCTGGGAGGCTAAAATTCTGAAATCAAGGTCTTGGCTGAGCCATACTCGCTCAAGAGCTCTAAGGACAATCTTTTCTGTGCCTTCCTGTTAGCTTCTAGTGTCACCGCGTTATCCCTTGGCTTACAGCCACACAATGCCAATCTTGCCTGTGTTTGTCACACAGTCTTATTGGTGTGTCAGTCATATTACGTTAGGGCCTACCCTACTCTAGTATGACCTCATCTTAACTGATATCTGCAAGGACCCTATTTCCAAGTAGGGTCAAATCCTGAGGTCGTGGGGGTTAGATTTCCACTTATCTTTTTAGGGGGTCGTAATTCAACCCATAAAAGTTCTGTATGTTCATTTTGTAACTACCCACTTTAATTTGCTCATTGCTTCGGATTATCTTAAGGATGACTGACTGACTTGTGTTTTCCTGATACACTTACTGACTACATATGAAAATGCCTTTTTCAGTATTTTCATTTTACCCTTTTATCTAATCTCATTGGCTAGTACTTTATCTCACAGGCCCTTATCTCATCACTCATCTTCTAAAATTTTGCATCATTTTTAAACTTTGAATTTGATTACTACTGAAACATTTAAAAAGCTATGTATTTGCATTCCTTAATTTGTGAACTGTGTGTTTCTATGTTTTGTCTATTTTAATATGCTGGGGATTTTTTTGATTAATTTGAAAGGGCTCTTTGTGCATTAAAAATATTAATCTCTTGTGACATATATGTACCTGTCAACTAGCCAACAGTCAACAAAGAGCACAAAACAAAGGCACAGATCTATTGTAACATAAATTAATTTCACCTTTCTGTGCAAGTCCAATACATGAACAAATACCTCTCATATTACGAGAGCTGTAAGACTAATAGTGGAGTGCAATGTAGATTTATATGAAGCACTCTTGAAAATTTCAAGTACACTAATACTTATAACTTGTTTCATAGTGCACCATCTCTAAACCATTCAATTTCTTTCCAGCTAAAGCACTCAAGAGTATGAAGGACCAAATTATCTGATTAACCCTTTCATGCCAAATGCTTAACAGCTCTTGCTCACATGCATGTCAAGTTTACACTGACATTTAAAGGTCCTGACTTGCCATCAAAGAAAGGATTAATCTGTCCTTGGTTTATCTAAATGACCAAATAATAAGATTTAAGTGATAACCAGCTGTAGAATATGTCCTTATTAAATTTGATAGGATTTTTAAAAAGCCAACTAATGTAATGAAGTTTGCAAAGTAATTTAGATTAACCAGGTTTGACTGCTCAATTTGGAAGTGATTCAATGCACAGGTATAGGTGTAGAGACAATTTTTAAATATTAGGCTTTGAATATTCTTGACTGGGAAGTCAAGAAATGTTAAATGAACATTACAATATATTGCCTTAACCAGCTTTCACTACTCTTTACACTCCTTCCTAAGGAACTGTTTACATGACTTACCTACCACCTTGTAC
Organism: Trachops cirrhosus; assembly: GCA_028533065.1. Taxonomy (NCBI): domain Eukaryota; kingdom Metazoa; phylum Chordata; class Mammalia; order Chiroptera; family Phyllostomidae; genus Trachops; species Trachops cirrhosus. The sequence goes on along the minus strand of CM052540.1, from coordinate 149,075,339 downwards.
AGTGTAGGATTAAAGAAAGATCACTTCGTTCTTAGGATGTTAATTCTCCAGAATGGAAATGTCCCAAAAGCCCAGCCTGAAAGCTCCTGTCCAAGCCTTCGGGGAAGCACTTTGATTTACTAGGACTGACTCCCCATGGGCCAAGGATGTCCAAGTGAAATTCTAGAATTTGAGAATGCTCTTAACAGCATTGAAACTGGCCTAGATTTGGTACCTTTATTCATTTCATGTTATATTTCTTTATCCTATGAACTTTCTTACTTAGAAATGATGTACCCTTTGCTGTACAGAAAACTATACAAAAAAGTTAGGCTTACTACTTGATTCTGTCACTTGTGTCTTTGTTTTGCCTACCTGTCCTATGGAAGCCACTGTATTCATCTGTGCAAGGGCTAAGAACACCTAACCATTGTTAAATGATTACACTTGACCATCATGACACTTTATACCAGCAGTGTATATAACATTCACTTACACAACTACTCTGAGACCCAAGAAGTATTACAGATAACAGAACTTTTATAATTAAACCAAGGTCTGATTGTATTGTATTAGGGTAGTGTTTTTCACAACCCACTAGCAGGTGGTTATGAACACTATTAAAAAATGAAACAATAAAAAACATCTGAGGAATTGAACATATTAAGGGTACTTATTACTTTATGTACTGGGTCACAATGGAAAATGTTTATTAGCGTGATTTGTGGCCAAAACAGTTTGAAAAGCTGTGTGTTGTATTTTTGATGTGATGGAACCCTTCCTAGTATTCTCTCACTCCAAAGGTTAGAGATGTTTTTGCTTTTCACTTATTCTACAAATGTTTATGAGCAACTGCTATATTTTGATTGGGAGTCAGGTGTCGGAAGTAGGGAGAAAAGGCAACATTCCTTTTGGAAATTTCTACCTATTGTTACACAGATACAAGGCTTTAAATAAAAGCTTAAAAACAAGTTAATGCTGAATCACTGACAACTGTTCTTGTTAATTTAATGTGCCTCTTGGTTGTGAAAAATTAAGTGGAATGTGTCAAAAATTCCCAGGAGTAAGTTTTCACAGAATTCTAGGTTTTTTGCTGCTTCTCATCAGTACTTGGAGAGATCCAGTATAAAATCTATAGTTGAGGTAGAAATTGTCTAAAGATAAGTATTTAGTTACCTTTTGGCAAGAAAATACTTTTTTCCAATAAATAATATTCAGGTCACATGATTTGTGAGAGAGAAAGGAAGGGGTGGGGAAGAGAGAGAGAGAGAAACATCGACTGGATGCCTCCTGTATGTGCCCTGACCAGGCATCAAACCCGCAGCCTTATTAAGGTGTATGGATGACATTCCAATGAACTTAGTCACCCAGTCAGGCACTTTCTTTTTTAATGGTGTGTGCTCTTCAAGTTTTAATTGGTCAGAAAACCATTTGCTATGAATACATACAATATTTATGTATGTGGGAAAATAGTGAAATGAGATGTTTTACATTAAAAAATAGTCAAATACTTTCTTTAAATGATATCTCATTTTTTAAAAAAGGGCCAAACTGTTGGTTGCTTAGTAATTCCATCTACAAATATTTTCAATTCTCCTGGTGCTCAAAGCTCTCATATTGAACCTCAGTATAAAAATTTACATAATAATTATAGTTTTTATTTTCACACTCTTCTCCCCTACTAAAATACTTATTAAATGGCATGCAATATGTTTCAAGATGATGACATTTCAATTTAGAAATGCTTCTGATGTATGTTATTCTCTGATGAAGTAATTTGCTGCATGTACAAAGATTTTATAAATGATACATTCTGTGCTTTAAAACAAGACTAGCCTTTATAAATAACATTAGGAAAGAATACTATTATTTTCCACTTCTCTATAATCTTAACATATTCAATGTTTTGATTTCTAACAACCATTTGCAACTTCCAAAAACCAAACTACACTATGAGTTTGTAGCTGCAAAAATTCAAGTTTTATTCTTTTCTTCAATTATGAGTTTTAAGTTTAAGTGCTATTATAACTATTTTGGTTCATGAGGTCACTGCTCATGTTAGGCTGACAATATAAGGCTCATACACATTTTCTAGTAATAGAGGAGAACATGAGTTGTTACATATTTTTGGAAAATGAACTCAAATGGTTAGGTAATGGGTTTATAATTGTACTGAAAAAATACCTGTGATAAAGCAATGCTCTTTTCTAGTTAATCAAAAATAATCCAGGTTTGGCTATGGCCAGTGTATTTTGGAGCTGGCTCAACTCTGTGTTCAGTGATGTCACGTTACTAGCTTGAAATCGGCCACAGAAGTAGAATTTATACCACAAAAATCAGCAACAGCTATAACTCAGAGGTTCCTTTCCCATCTTCAAGAGCCATTAAGCATTTCCCAACACACTAGTGGCATTAGACGTTATTCCTTCAAAACACAGCTCAATTCTTTATTGTTCATAGAAATCTTTATTTGAAGATTAAATGGCTCGTGTTTTCTGTATAAATCTGTCTTTCTGGAAAAAAATTTAAATGTTTCTCATTAGTAGTGAAAATGATAGATTTTCACTGTGAAGTGATAAATATGTGGTTCTTCTATTCTAGTCAGGGAGTTGTACCCTATTCAGAAGAAACTGCTCAAAATTTGGATTTTTATCTAAAAAAATAAAATGGTATCCTGGTTTGTTTTTTTTAAAAAAAGATTTTATTTATTTTTAGAGAGAGAGGAAGGGAGGGAGAAAGAGGGGGAGTGAAACATCAATGTGTGGTTGCCTTTCGTGTGCCTCCTACTGGGGACCTGGCCCGCAACCCAGGCATGTGCCCTGACTGGGAACTGAACCAGCAACACTTTGGTTTGCAGGCCTGTGCTTAATCTACTGAGCTACACCAGCCAGGGTGGTATCCTGTTTTTAACTCAAACCACACTTATAAAGCAAAATATTTGAACTTCAAATAGAATCTAACAAATTTTAATTCTCTGTCAAAAATGTCTATGATTTAATAATGAAAGTTTAATTAAAATATTTTGTAAAAAAGTATAAAAACAATTTTATTAGACGAATTCATTTATTTGACACATTAAATTAGGCAAAGAAAAATATATGCAACTACATAAAAAGGATTACATTCTCATACTACTTGAATAAACAGCAGTGGTCAAAAACAATGAATTGTGGAATGAATCCAGGATTTAATTGCAAAAAACACCCTGTACAGAAAAACTTTAGGCTTCTAACTTCACTGAATCCAGTACTAAACGTGCTTCCTTATATTCCTCAGCTTCTTCCAACTCCTTTTCGCTCTCCTAAAATGAAATATAATAAAAGAAAGTTTATCCTTCTCAAACATTAGTATTTTATTATTTATTTACTCAAGTATTACAAACCACCAATGTAAATAGCTCAAAAATTAAAAGAAAAAGGATTCCAAGCCTCATCTAAATATAGTGTAATTCCACAGGTTCTTTTCCTCGTAGTTCTTTTTTTACAGGTAAGAGAAGAAATAGGTTTGGTGTGGTCTCATTCTATATTCTCATATGATAAGTGAAAAACATGGTCATCTGAAGCTATTAACATTAAGTAATTGAATAAGAAGTTATGGAAAATCTAAAAAAAAATGTATTCCTATTCTGTCAACACATTACAATACAGAAGGGATTATTATTAATCATGGACTAAAAGCAAAAAATGATGACTTCTTACCGTGTTACATATATGATAAAATTTAGACCAAAATAATTCCAAAGCTACTCACAATGACAAAGACAACTCTGGGGTGATACCCAAGTTAAGTATAATCTTTGAATTAGAAAAGTGAACTTGCTGCCTATTAATAAACATTATATATCCTCCCATAAGGAAACAAAATACTAACATTTTTCCTTTTCTGATATTTAAAGACTGAAATTTTCCTTAATAGTTTATACAAAAAACTTTAACTAAATATTATCATCTAACTTATTATGCATAGCAAATTTTGCTTGGTATTTAATAAATAAACAAGGCTATGGTCAGTAATTCAGGTCAACAAAAGATGGTGATATAACAAGCAGTTACAGAGCAGAGGGAATAAAATGTGTGTGTTTATGTAATATAAAACTTAAAGCAAAAGGAGTAAGAATTTGCTTAATTCAGACTATAGTTAAGAATTTCCTAAACCTCTGCATTATACTTGTCTTTGTTCTCTATCAGTAAATATAAGCTCTTTGAGGGTAAAGATATTGCTGAATACATTCTCAAACACATCATCCAAAGACAATATTATTTTTTTCAAGCAATTTCTATTAATTTCTTTGCTATTAGATTCATGAGAGAAAAAAATCATTTAAATTGTCAGGCAATACAGATGATGCTTCTGTCTCAAGTAGTATTTTAATAGAGTAATTATTTCTTGCTTTCATCTACTCTTTATTTCAAAATCATAGCTTTGTTTTTGGCTATTAAGGAAAGCAATCTTGCCTTTAAAAGGTTCCTATTGATAAATACGGGGTCCTATGTCAAAATTACAGTAAAATGTGAATATTTCCCTCTCTCTCTCTCTACAGATTTAACCTTAATGCTATTTTTGTGGGAAAACAAATCTCATTCTCCTTCAAAGAATATACATGATCACACTGAAAAAGCCTCACATTATTTTTGTTATATAGGAAACAACTATGAATCAGGAGACAGTTATGTAGTTAGTAATTAATATTAGCTCAAGAAATAGAAATATAAAATGAAATTAGTAAAAGTTAGAATTCATCAAATTACTACCCATATACATTCCAACTGGCTTATATATACTATTATGCTTTTTATCTCTATTAGGACAGAAATAAGATGACCTAATTATGCTTAGAATTCTTTATAAAATGACTGCCACTGTATCACAAAGCATTTATAAAGCAAGTATAATAACAGTGTATCTAGCACCAATTTAATGTAAGAGGACTACCTAGATCACAGGGTTTTTCTCTCTCAAATTAATTTAGGTTTGAATCTGAAAGAATTCCAGATCCTTTTTATTATGGTCCAAGTTCATTTGACACACTTAAGTGTGTCAAACAATCTACTCACCTTCAATGTGTGAAAAAAGATCTTCATGTATGATAATCAAATAATTCAAGGTACTGGGGAATAATATTAGTACCATGAATACCTACCATGTTAACTCCCAATATATTTAATTAAGTTTAAATAAATAGAAAAAACATACTGGACATAGTACCTTTACTGAAGGCATAATTTAAAACAGAATTTAAAATCCATTAATTATTCTGAATATATTGGTACCACTGGGTAAGCGAACAAAATATGTCACCAACTAGTTTTCATTGTAAAATATTTAAAAATTTTGATCTTTTGTATATCAGGTTGAAAAAAAATTAAACATAAGACAGAGAAGTCTTTACTTACTAATATCTGCAGAAGATCGGTGTATGCCGCTTCCAGCCTGCGTTGGCAATCTGGGATCATCATCCGGGACTCTTGCAGGATCTCAGCCTATAACAAGAATCTCTGTGAGACAGGCAGAAATGACAGAACCTATGTATTTAGCTTACACCTCTATAAATATCTAAAGTGATTCTGAGGAATCAGGAAAAAATACAGATATGTAAAACAGTTCAATATTTTAATTTAATTTTTTTATTGACTGCTCTGAAAGAGAGAAGGAGAGATCCATTTTTGTTGTTTCACTCATTCATACACCCACTGGCTGATTCCTACAGGTGCCCCAACCGGGGGATCGAACCTGCAACCCCAGCACATCCAAGCAACACTCCAACCAAGTCACCCAGCCGGGACTCAATATTTTAATTTAAATTGTGTTTATTAAAAGTCAGAATGACTATCATACTGTAAAATATACAAAGCACAAGTTTTAGATCTAAACCTTTTTGGTAATCACCTTCTTGTGCTAAGTGAAAATTAACTGGAAAAGCTTTCCATAGAGCATTTATTTTAAAAGGCTATTTAAAATAAACTATTTCTCCTGCTGTCACAAAGCACCTTTATCCAAAATGGGATCAGCTGGTTATATAAATATCTCCTGCATCTTTTGAGTAATAAAGAAAAACAGTGTTCAGATAATATCACATGGAGATAATTACTGCATGAAAAAAGTTATTGAGTTATTGATCACATCGTGTGCACACTGCAGGAGGTTCTCCCTGAAAGACAGAGGTAAAGAAAAATGAAAAGCAAAGACCAGCAGGTTCATATTTCTGATGCTTATCATGCATAAAAAGTTATTACTTATCCTTGTGCTTCATTTTAGGAGACAGATTATTCTCCCCATGTAGTTTGAGCCAAATTACTAACCTAGCATCCCTCTGAATCTGAACTTCTGCCTCTTCCCACAGAAGACACCACAGAATTAAACACAGGAACATTTATTCCAGCATATATTTCTGGACTTAAAAATATTCAAAGCTGGACTATAACATATAAAATCATAGAAGAAAAAAAATCAAATCAATGACTCGGAGACCCAATCAATAAGAGGATAAATAAATTAGTTTCAGATGTTGGATCTCAAAAAAGTCTTTTTCCTAAGGTAAGTAGGAAGCTTTATTTCCTTAAAGCTATTCTTAGAAAGAGACACAGAGATCAATTAAGCATTTATTTCCGAACACTCATGTGTGGTCAAATACCTTTGGTTAAATGAGTACAAAAACCTGAACTTTTACTTAGATTAATTACCTAGCTCATATAAAATAAAAAGAAGAAAAGCATAGCTTAATGGTAATTATAATGTATTTTAACAGAAACTTTAGTAAGTCCCAGACCAACAGTTTTGTCATAGCTTACACTGTAAACAAAATCAGAATTCTAATATACAGTGATACTCTCTCTGTCCATATTTTCTCAGGTGAAAACCCACTGCTGAACTTGTAATTCTTTTACTTGACTTCACAGCCAAGCATACTATGCCTAGATATTTAATCACCACCCCTACATTATTTTTGTGTATCTGGTTAGTCTGAATCCATGTGAAAAATCAGTGGCAGGCACATTTCATTGGGTAAGCAATTCATATTTCCTCCCTTATGGATTTCTCTAGAGAATAGCTTATAGAAACTAAACAAGATAAAAGAAAGAAAGAATAGGTCAAACACATGATAAGCCAAATGTATACTTGTAAACTTTTTTAAAAAGCTTTAGTAAGTTGTCACTGAAATAAACTTCAAACAATGCTATCCAAAATAACTTCTGTTCATTATTATTTTATTCATTATTATAGAGCCAGAATCATCACTTAGTTTATCAAAATGGGACTCTGACTTAATGTGGGGCCAAAGATTAGTCTCTCCTGTACCCAGCCCCAATTCATTCAATAAGCTTACTATATAGCTATAGAACACCAGGTACAGGAGATACAAAGATGAAAAAGAGAAGGTGTCCACCTTCCAATCCAGTATAGAGCATAAACATAAAAACAACATTTGACACTGCTTCCATAAGGCCATGCCAGAGGGAGCCAAAGGCTTCCAGTACAGTGATGACTATGATTTGGATTCCAAAACCACATCTCTTACAAGGCCATAAATCATATATTTTACCTTGTAACAATGAATTACAACTGTCAGAAAGAATTTTAAAAGACAGTATATAAGGTGTGATTATACAGTAAAGACACCCCTCAAAATACTTTCACAACACTAAATGAGTATTACCTTTCAAAGTGTTCCTTTGGGAGGAAGTCACTCAAATGAATGGTGTCTCTGTTTAAAATACCTGAGTAAACTGTCAGTTTATTCTAATGCTGGCTATGACAAGACTGAGGTTAGGCCAGGATCTTGATACAGACTGGGAGGTACAAGGAACCTTAGGGGAACACAACAGGATGAAGTCTTACTAATGTCTCATTGTTTTAAAAAAAAATTACGCCTTTTTGAGGATGTTATTTAGGTAAAATGGAAGTCAGAGGAAGCTTAGTAAGGCTCAGGTTATAACAATGAATAAACAACTGAATTAAAATCTGATCAATTTCCTTTAAAATCAAACATATATAAATTGGAGGGAAGATACTCTAATTGGCAGATCGTCATTTTCCCCCTGCTCCCAGGAAGAAGCGTTCTGTGAAATAATCTGGCCAATGTTAAGTTCTTCTGCTACTGCTTAATTGGCATAAGGATTCCAGCTTCTTTAAAGATCCAGATCATTTACCCAGGCCTGGCTCTAACTATAATCTACAGACACTCTAACACTGGATACTGGCTGCTTCTGGAACCAATGGTAACTGCCAAACTGAGCTCCAGAGAAGTCCAGAGATAACTGAACAATGGTTATGTCTTTTCTTTTATATTATGGTAAAATGGCAACGTGTTAAAGAACATGTTGATAAATCCATTTGACAACAAAAGAATGAAAATGGCAGCTATATGAGGTGATGGATTTGTTAAGTAGCTTGACTGCAGTGAATAGTTCACAATGTACACATATGTCAAATCATCAGGTTGCACATCTTAAATCTATATAATTTTAAACAGTCAACTATACCTCAATAAAGCTGAGTGGGAAATGATATAAAGATACTCTTGACAGAAAAATAGATGGAGAATCACAGAGTCAGAAAGGACATAGTGGTCATCTAGTCCAGTCTCAATTTACATATAAGAAAGTTAAGTCTCAAGAGTGATTAGCTAGTTGACAGGGCCTTAGTTACAGCCGACAACATTGATTTCAATTCTTAGCATGTGAATCAGTGGTAGTAGTAGCCAGTCTCCACTGTGGCCCCCAATGATCCTCACCTCCTGGAATTCTTGCCCTTGGGCAGCCACTTCCCATACAGAATTTGGATTAACCCTGTGTGGCCAATGGAATGTTGTGGAGGTGGGATTATGAGACTGAAGATCTGAGGTTAGGTCTTAAAAAAAAAGCCTTACAGTTTCCACATGGCTTCTTGGAATGCTTACTTTTGGGAATACTTCTCTCAAACTAGAAGAAATTCAGTTGACTTGTGTTTGAGGTTATTGCTGATTAGTTAAGGATGTAAGAAGAATCCCATGGGTCAAAAATAATCTGGTTCCTTAAACCCTAACAATAGCAATAATTATTTTAAATATAAATGGTCTAGATTCACCAGCTAAAAGACAGACATTCACAGATTGGATCCAACTTTTTGGAGTCTACAAGAAACTCACTTCAAACAGAACAAAATAGATCAAAAATAAAAGGATGAAAAAAGACATGTCATGCACAAAAAAGGAGTGGCTCTATTCATGTTGGATAACTGGATAGACTTCAGAGCAAAAAAACTTAGGAAGAAAGAGCATTATTACACAATGATAAAATGATCAACCCCCCAAGAAGACGTAGTAATCCTAAATGCGTTCTAAACAAGATAGTTTCAAAGTACAGAAGACAAAAACTGATAAAACTAAGAGTCAAATCCACAAATATATTTGGGGATTTCGATATCCCATAGAAGTACTAGACAAAAAAAATCAGCAAAGATATAAAAGAACTGAACAACACCATCAACGAATAAGATCTAATTGACATTTATAGAACATTCTACCTAAGAAAGTTAAATACAAATACTTTTCAAGCACCCATGAAATATTCACAGCAATACATTGCATACTGGGAAAAAAAAACAACAACAAAACAAACAAAACAAAACAAAAATAACAGGCAGACAAACAGAAAATCTTTAAACTCTTAGAAATTAAACAACATATTTCTAAATAACCCATGGGTCCACAAGAAAGTCTCAATGGAAACAGAAGTATATAGATAAATGAAAATGAAAATATAACACGTAAAATTTTGCAGGATTCAGCTGAAGCAATGCTGAGAAATTTACAGCACTAAATGCTTACATTAGAAAAGAAGATCTCAAATTAAATATCTAAGTTCTTAGTTCAGGAACTTAGAAAAGGAAGAACAAAATAATCCCAAAGTAAGTAGAAGGAAGAAGACAATAGAAATAAGATCCTAAACCAATGAAATTAAAAACAGGAAAACAACAGAGAAAAAGCAATGAAACAAAGAGCTGACGTTTTGATAAAAATTGATAAACCTTTGTAAGACCAACAAAGATAAAGTAAGAAGGCACAAACCACCAGTATCAGTAATAAAAAAGAGCACTACAGATCTTGCAACCATTAAAAGGAGAAAAAAAAATACTACAAACAATTTTATAATATTCTTCATGACACTCCTGATTTTAACAACTTAGAAGAAATGGAAATCACTAAAACTCAGCTGATAACCTCAACAGTTCTATGATCATTAAATAAATTAAATTTGTAACTTAAAAGTGCTTGAAAAAGCAAATCACTAAAACTCAACTCATAACCTAAATAGTTTTATAATCAAGTACCTTGAATTTGTAATTCAAAGATTCCTGAAAAAGAATTCTCCAAACCCAGATTGTTCCACTGGACAATTTTATCAAATATTTAAAGAAGAAATTAGTACCAATTTTACACAAATCCCCCAAGAAAAAAGGAGGGAACATTTCCCAACTCATTTTACAAAACTAGTATTAACCTGATGCCCACACCAGACAAAGGCAGTGTTAAAATGAAAACTACAGATCATTATATCCCATAAACTTAAGATGCAAAAATGCTAAAGAAAATTAGCAAATTGAATCCTGCAACATACAGAAAAAATTAAACGCCATCGATCAAGTGATCAAGAAGATATTCAAAAGACCAGACCTTTCTTCTGCTCCTAGACAGTGAAGACTCCATATGTGCCTTGTAGCAAAAACAGTCTTGGGGACTTATATCACCGCCAGGAAGGGAGGATGTATGGATGGTGACCATTTGGCAAAAACCTACCAAGGTTGGGTCTTGGTGCAATCACTGACCAGTTTTGCTGCCTGACACTTTCCTTAAGCATAAAGGTAATGTGTTACCAGAAAGGCTATGGAGTCTGGGTTTTGTTTGTAGGTGCGTGAGGAACTCTTAAAAAAGATTTCAAAAATTAAAAAAAATTTATGTAGGCCTGGTTCAATATCTGAAAATCAGTCTATGTAATCTATAATATTACTGGCCAAAGAAGAAAACCCATATGGATCTTATCAAATGACACGGAAAAAGTATTTGATAAAATTCAATACCCATTCATGACAAAAAAACTCAGCAAACTAGGGATAAAGGGAAACTCCCTCAACTTAAAAAAGACAACCTACAAAAAACCCCCCAGCTAACATTATACCTCATTATAAAAAAGTAACTGCCACCTACTTGATATTGGAACAAAGTAACAACATCAACTCTCACTCACCATTCTTATTCAACACTGTACTGTGAGATCTAGCCAGAGCAATAAGGCAAGGGGAAAAAAAGACATACAGATTGAAAAGAAGTAAAGTTGTCCCCATCAGCAAATGACATGATTGTCTTCGTGGCCATGATGGTCTATACATTGTTTATGTATTGTCAGAAGGAATCTATTTAAAGAGTCCTAGAATAAGTGAGTTCAGTAAGGTTGCAGTTTATAAGACCAACACACAAAAAACCAGTAGCACTTCTTTACCTAACAGGCACTGTTTATGTGGAAACTGAAACTAAGAACAGCACACTTACAATAGCTTCAAAGAAAATGAAATACTCAGGTATAAATCTAACAAAACATGCAGGATCCTGTATGCTGAAAATTATAAAATGCTAATGAAAGAAGCTATATCTAAATAAACTGGACTTTACGAGTTTCACTGATTAGAAAATTCAACATAGTAAGGATATCAAGTCTCAAACTGTCTATAAGTTTAATGCAATTCCTATCTAAATCTCAGCAAGGTGTTTTATAGATACAGACAAACCTACTTTAAAAAGTTTATGGAAAGCAAAGGAACTAGAACAGCTAAAACAATTTGGGGAAAAAGAATGAGAGGACCCACACTTCCCTATGTTAAGGGTCACTATATAGCTGCATTGATCCAGACAGTGCAGTACTGGTAAGGGACAGACACCAGAAGAGAGAACCCTGAAAGAAACCCACACAAATATGTCCAACTGGTTTTTGACAGAGGTATAAAAGCAATTCAGTGGAGGAAGATGACCTTTTCAACAAATGCTGCTGAAGCAACTAGGTACCCATAGGCAAAAGGATGAACACCTAAATAAATATCCCATCTTATATAAAAATTAACTTAAGATCAATCAAAGCCTTCAATGTAAGACATAAAAACCACAAAACTTTAAGAAAAGATTATCTTCAGGATCTAGGACTGGTCAAAGGCGCCTAGATTTGAGACCAAAAGTATGATTCACAAAAGGAAGGAAACATTAGCCATGCATTAGATGTCCTCAAAATTAAAAAACTGTTCCTCAGAGAAAAGCCCTGTTAAGAAGATAAAAAAAGACATATTAAAGACTTAGAGAAAATATATGCAAACCACATATGTGACAAGGGGCATTTATCTAAAATATATAAAAAAAACTCCCAAAACTCAAAGTAAAAAAACAAAGCATTCAAGCAGAAAGACATGGGTAGAAGACATGAACAGACATTTCACTGAAGAGCACATAGGTGTCAAATAAATAAATGAGAAGATGTTCAACACTATTAGCCATTAGGGCAATTCAAATTAAAAGAACAATCAGCTATCACTACACACCTATCATTTAAGTGATGCATAAAAATGAAAAACAGTCATAACATCAAATGCTGGTGAGAATGTGTAGAAACAGAATCATTCACACATCAATGGTGGGAATGTTTTTAAAAAGACTTTATTTATTTTTAGAGAGAGGGCAAGGGTGGGAGAAAGAGAGGGAGATAAACACTGATGAGAAGGAGAAACATTGATTGGTTGCCTCTCACACACATTCCCAGCAGGCACTGAACCCACAATCTAGGCATGTGACCTGAATGGAATTGAACTAGCAACCTTTTTTTCACTTTGCAGGACGATGCCCAAATTGAGCCATATTTTGTCAAGGAATTGGTGGGAAATTTAAAATGGTACAGCCACCCAGGAAAACAGCTTGGCAGTTTATTTTAAAGCAAAAATGTGCTAATATGACCCAGCAATTGATTGGGCATATTATCCCAAAGAAATGAAAATTTGTGTTCACACCAAAATTGTACACAAATGTTCACAGAAGCTTTTTCCATACAGCCAAAAACCTGGAAACAATCCAAACGTCCTTTGATAGTTAATCTGTGGTACACCCATATCATGGAATAGTACTCAGCAATAATAAGGAACAGACTATTGATACACTCAATGACTTTGACCTCAAAGGAATTAAGCTGAGTGGAAAAAGCTAATTTCAAAAGGTTACATACTGTGTGATTCTATTCCATGTTATATAATATTCTTGAAAAAGTGTTAGTTTTTTAGGATTTAGGGGAGGGAAGAAAAGGGGTAATAAAGAGGCAGCACAAGGTAGTCTTGTGATGAAATTGTTCTCCATCTTAACTGCGGTGGTAGTTACACATGCTGTACATGTGATAGAGCTGTACAGAACTACACACGTACACACACGATTACACCTAGTGAAATGTAAATAAGCTCTATGGTGTACCAATGTCAGTTTTATGGTTTGGATATTGTAATATAATTATGCAAAATGCAAACATTGTGGGAGGAATAGTGAAGGGTGTATGAGACATCCCTAAACACTTTTTGTAACTTCCCATGAATTTATAACAAAAAACAAAAAAGTAAATATACAAATGAAACACCATTCATACACCTGAGTTTACACACCAAGAGACAATAATAGTTTCTTGCACCACTGAATGGACTTTACGTAGTATTTTTATTACTGAAAAATACCTGGTATTTCTTACAGAATCAGCCTTGTAAGAGACCCTAGGGCAATTCTTCTTTGTAGACTAAAGCCTATTATTTTCATTTAATAAAAGTTTCCCCTTCATTTTTAGGAAAATAGAAATCAAACTACATGTTAACTTATGTTTCAAATAAATCACAAAAAATGTGTGTGCATCTTTCTCAAAAAGACAAATTTCACGACATTTCAACTGTATGTAATAATTGCAAAATTTTTTAGAAATCTTGGTGGGAAAATGGTACCAGTTTGTCTTTTAAAAAAATTATTTATTTGTTTGTTTGTTTGTTTGTTTGTTTATTGAGAGAGGGGAAGGGTGGGAGAAACAGAGGAAGAGATATATCAGTGTGTGGTTGCCACTCACGTGCCCCCTACTGGGGACCTGGCCTGCAACTTAGGCATGTGCCCTGACTGGGAATCAAACAGATGACCCTTTGGTTCGCAGCCCAAGTTCAATCCATTGAGCTATATCCAGTTTGTCTCTTTAAAATATACTACTTCCGGGAAACATCAAATGAATCAGCCTTAGAGATATTTGACTGCCATTACTGCCAATCATTTCTACTCCCAGGTAAGTTAAAAAAACAAAGACCAGAATATCTTCCCTGGTTGAAGGCAAAATTGCCTATTTTCATCCCTAAATGAGGGATGTGGTCTCCTCTAAATGAGGAGAGTGAAAAAGTATATCATAAGTAGATAACTAAAATCAATTTGGGCAGACTTCCAGTCAAGATGGTGCCAGAGGCAGACATGGCTTGCCTCTTCGCACAATTACATCAAAATTATAACTAAAATATAGAACGACCATCACTCAGAACTGTCACAAATCAACTTGAATGGAAGTCTAACAACTACAGAATTAAAGAAACCACACCCATCCAAACTGGTAGGAGAGGCACAATGCAGAACAGGCTGGTCTCCCACCCATGTGTGGTGGATAAAAATTCAGGAGGGATATCTTGAAAGTGAGGAGTCCCAGCCCCACACCAGGTCTCACAGCCCAGGGTTCCAGTACCAAGAAGGTAAGTCCCCACAACTTCTAGGGGCAAAAACCATCAAGGACTGAGTCGGTGGAAGAAACTTCTGGAGCCCCAATCAGTTCCTCTCAAAGAACCCACACAGAGACTCACCTACTCAGACTCACTCCCTCTGAGCTCCAGCATTGGAGTAGCAGATTGAAAGGCACCAGTGGCATATAGGGAAAAACTGAAGTGTGTTGGGCATCTAGGTGAGCCGAGGCCACTGTCCCTTTGCTGAACCCTCCCCCCACGGAGCTGGTAAGTTGCTGCCATATCTGAGACTCCATCAACCTAACAGTGACCCACCTTGGAGATCCCCAGAGACTCTGCTCCACCCAACTTATGGGCCCACCCAAGCTCCTTTTCCATATGAATGGCTGCTCTTGATTCATGTTTCACAACTTCCTAAATCCTTTCAAAAAAGCAACAGTTTGGCTTCAGTTAGCCCCAGGCCAGGGACTAGCTGCAGCCAGATTAGATTCACAGTTTGAGTTGGCCTGGGAATCTCTAAGGCATCTCTTGGAGAAGCAGCAGATTTCTCAGATTGCTTTATAGCTCAGGAAGGGTGGCTCCAGGCAAAACACAAGAGGGGGCTGAACTTGACCTGCACCACTGCACCACTGCACCACCTGGGAAACCTCAGGGCGAGCGCACCCACTGGACAGCTACAGACCACATTGGAGCACTACCACCCTGCCCCTCCATAGCTGATTCTCCATAGGGGGCCAGTGGGGCCATAGGTTGGTGGTCAGTGGTCCCAGCCAGTTCTTGCAGCTGACTGGCCTGGGTAAATCCCTCCCATTGATCTGCCAACAACAACCAAGGCTCAACTACAAGAGGAGGGTGTATTCAGACCACAGGAAGAGCACACCTTGAGTACCTACCTTGGGTGATAGCAATAAAATATAATTTAAAAAAATAAATAAAATAAAAATCAATTTGGGTAATATTTGGATGTTGTGTAATACTGCTTAGCCAGAAAAGAAAAGGATAGCAGAATAACTCTGACTGACTGGTACTTTGGCCTCTTAGGGTCCTGAATGTCTTACTTTTTTTGAAAAGAACCAAAATTAGAAACAGAGGCACAGATACATGGGACAGACTGACAGCTGTCAGGGTGGGGGGGGGGTAATTGGATGAAAGAAGGTTAAGGGATTAGCCAAAGAATATATATGCATATCCCATAAACACAGAGAACAGCAAAGTGATGGCTAGAGGGAAGTGGGGGCAATGGCTATGGGCAGGAGAGGTAGGTAAGTGGGAGGGCCAGGTACGGGGACATTTGTAATAGTACAAACAATAAAAATAAAGTAGAAATAAATACATAAATAAATAAAAAATAAAAGAACCGAAGTTAGGCCTAGTCCAGAAGTCAATTTTGGAAATCAATTTCAAGTAAGAAGTTTGGTACAAACTGACAGATAGCATCATAAGCGTGTGTTACAAAACAGGGCTAGTTCAGGAAGATCCAGGAAAGCCAGAGCAAAATGAATCCAAGAGAACAGTCAAGGTAGTGAGGAGTGGCTGAGGACAGCATTTAACTCAAAAGAGGAGGAAATACAGGGAGAAGAGTAGAGAACCCACAAAATGCAGCACTTGGCTTCCTTGATATTTTCTATGAGGGACTCAGCAAATGTCAAGAGATCACTACAGCTGCGAAGTCCTAGGCAATCAAGAATAGGGCTTCTGGCGATGCAATCCTGCTTCATATAATAAAAAACATGAATGGCAAGCCACAATATATCTAAAGCTAGGGAGAGGAAAATGAAAAAAGCATGTGGCTTGGGCTAAAGATAGGTTTCATGAGATTCTAAAACAAAACTGCAACTAACACGGTGTACACTGAAGGTTGACAATAGCAAACAGAAAAATATATTGTTCTGTAAATAGATATGAGATGGTATTTTTGAATATGAATATTGGGTTAATTAAGAATCTAAGAAATTGTGTTATAAAACATGACCACCATGGCAAAAAAATTTTAACTTGACTGAGTGTAAAAAGAACTTTTAAACAAAAAAATTTCCCTTTTATATCTGAGTATGTAATCAACAATATAACAAGTGTCTAATATTTTACAATAACAATAATCAGAGTTTAATAGAGTTAATCCTTACTATCAAGTAGTGATTCATTTGAAAGATGATCAATGTATAAATATAAATGAAGTCCTGGCTGGTGTAGCTCAGTGGGTTGAGCATGGGCTACAAACCAAAGGGTTGCTAGTTTGATTCCTAGTCAGGGCACATGACTGGGTTGTGGGCCAGGTCCCCAAGTAGGGGGTGTGTGAGAGGCAACCACACATTGATGTTTCTCTCCCTCTTTTTCTCCTTCCCTTCTCTATCTCTAAAAATAAATAATAAAATCTTTAAAATACATATAAATGAAATATTTACATAAATGAAATAAAATAAATGAAATAATATGTGATATTATTTGTAGAACTTTATTTAGAAAGGGAACACTTTTATTCCCTACTCCATGTAACTTACAAGTCCTATTCTAAACTAACTATATGGCTAATTAAAAATAGATTATTGGTGATGAAAAGAACAGAGCTAAGAAAGAACTAAATGAAGTCACTAACTACACAACTGGAAAAATCAGCCTGATGGAGTCCAAGAAGGACCAGGATGAAATAAAGTTATACACACTATTGCTATGTTTCTCATTTGATGTGAGAAAACAGTAGAGGCATTCAAGTTAGGGAGGTAATAAAGTGTTGTGAACATATGTGGAAGTATATATTTTAAAAGCACTTAATCATAATTTTAAGAATCAAAAAGTTACAATCCATATGTAAATCTTAGGAAGATTTGTAAGATCTGAAAAGCAGTTAGTTTATAAAGTCAACATATTCAGGGACATATAAATACACATCTTATTAAATCTTCCCCAATTTATGAATATCTGACACAAATGTCTTGCTATACCACACACAAAGGAAGACAGGCTCTCCTAGAAGCTCAGGAAAATATGAAGGTTCTCTTCCTGGGTAGCTAGGGGAAAATGTTTCAGGTGCTAATGTACTCCTTTTGCATCAAATGAAGCTACTACCTACAGAAAAATCCATTTTAAGTGATAAATTTTGCAAAATTAAGTCTGGATTAAGTGCGCAGTATTACCATTTGTAACAATTTACATGATGAAAACCACTGAGAATTCATAAAGCTAATTTCAAAAAATAAGTCTTGAGATTAATCCATATAAGCTTGTTCATACTCTTTTTCCTAGTATCATCTAGATTTTATTGTAAATGCACTGGACATTGGACTTTAAAGGAGAAGCGATCCAATGTACATTTTGAAGAGATCAGCCTAGGTGTTGTGGTAGGAAAGGAATGGAAGGTGTCAAGAGACAAAAGATATGCCAACCAGGAGGCTTTTGCATTAGTACAGGCAAGAGATGATAGTGGACTGGACTAGAATAGTGGCAGTAGAGAAAAAAATAGAGGGAATAAGAAATAGGACTTGGTGTTGTTATATGTGGTTATTAGAAACAGAGAGAAGTATCAAGAAGGGACCCACTAAATTTTTGGCTTGGGTATCTGGATGGGTGGAAGTAACCGTATACTGAGAGAAGGAAAATAAGAGAAGGAACAGCCTTTTATTTGGGGGGAGTGGGTTGAGTTGAGGGAAGACCAGAATTTTTATTTTGGATACCCACGAGGATATGTGAAGCAGGTGATTAGCTAAATATACATCTGAAGTAGTCACAGAGATATAAATTTGGGAGATACTGGCACTGAAATGAATGCAAATAAGCATGGATTTGAGTAGTTTTGTTTTGTTAGTGGTTTTAATTCCACAACTAAAAGAGTACCTGAAACTGCATTTGTTAATAAATATCTGTTGAATGAATAAATAAAGGGACATTAAAATGGTACTTAAAGTTAAAGGAGGGTAAGAGATTACCCAAAAAGGGATTTCAGAACTTTTTTCAAAAAGATTTTATTTATCGCCCTGGCTGGCGTAGCTCAGTGGATTGAGCGTGGGCTGTGAACCAAAGCATCGCAGGTTCAATTCCTAGTCAGGGCACATGCCTGGGTTGTGGGCCGGGTCCCCAATGGGGACCACCCCCACAACCCAGGCATGTGCCCTGACTGTGAATGGAACCAGTGGCCCTCTGGTTCACAGGCTGGCACTCAATCCACTGAGCCACACTAGCCATGGCAGGGATTTTAGAACTTTTAAAGATTTAGAAAAACATGTTTGTATGTGTGTATATGGGGGGTGTAGGTAGGTAGGTGCGGAGGAGGGAGAGAGGGGAAAGGGAGAGTTTCAGTAAAGGGAACTGAGGAATAATGGCATGTTATAGAAGGAAAACTAGGAAGCTATTCTATCAAAGATGCCAACATACAGGAGTGTTTCAAGGATAGAGCGGTTACTTCTGTCAAATGCTATTGCGGTTATATAAGATGAGAGGAAGGAAGTGATAACAATGTCACTAGTGGTTTTAACAAGGTGAGGGCACATAATCCACTTTAAGATGAAGGAAGGTGGTATGGGTACAGATGTAGGGAAGATGATAGATTTTGTGGTGGGAATATGAGGAAGGACCACTGATAGCCTCTTTTCTCTCGAGGAATTATGAAACAAGTGTAGACAAGAATGAATACTCAGTAAATGCTATGATGGGAGTAAATAAGGTATTATGGGAGCACAGAGGAGAGGCGCCTAACTTAGCATTGACACAGAGTATAGGGGAGGTTTAAAGGATGAATAGGAATTAATAAGGAGAGGGCAGACAGAAGGAGTAGGAAGAGTACCCCAGACTTGTGCAAATATCTCAAAGGCAAATGAGAAAGGGCATGTTCAGGAAACTGAAAGGCAGAACCTAAGAGATCCAGGTAGGGACTAGCAAGAGATGAAGTTGGAGAGATAAACAGGTATGAAAATCAAGAAAAGCCTTGTATGCAATGCTAAGGAGACTAAACTTTCTTATTAAGATAATCAGAAGTAGCTACTGAAAAGTATAGAATATATTTTATTTTGGTGGTCTTCACATTAGTTTGGGGTGTAATGTAAAATTAACTCATTTTTACATTTAATACATAAAAGTGAAGAGGCAGCATAGCTTAATGGTTAAGAGTACAAATTCCAGAGTCAGAATGCCTGTGTTCAAAATGCTACTTAGTAGTTGTGTGACCTTGGGCAAGTTATTTAACCTGTGTTTCAGCTTCCTCATTTTTAAATGGAGGCTTTTAATAGTAAAGGAATAATTGGACCTTCTCAGAGAGCTGTTAATAAATGAGTTAATATGGTATTCTGTACGTGTTAGCTATTTTCATTTAAGATATAATTTTACCTGCTTTTTAATGGCATAATTTTCACCATCTTCAGCTTTCATTTTTTCAATCTTTTCTTCTTGTTGTTTTGCTTCTTTTTCATACATCATTTTTTCTTTGGCCAATCTATAAATAAATGAAAAATGTTTTAGAGAATTAACTCTCTCTAGCAAATAGACCACAAGAAATAAAGAAACTATGTAAATATAAAACATACTTAAAATAAAAAAGTGTATGTACTAGGTGGGGAGTAGGGGAGAAGAGAAGAAAAATATTTTAGTCACTGATATATGATCATCTTGCCCTTAAGTCCTGCACCTGCCTAAAGTAAGTACAATTTTATCAAAACACACAATTCTTACTTTTAATTAAAAACATATCCCATTATAATTGTATTACAATGTAAAAAAACATTTAAAATTATTATGTACTAACATTTCTATCTTGTTCTTTTTTTTGTAATCCTCACCCAAGGGTATGTTTATTGATTTGAAAGAGAAAGAGAGTGAGAGTGAAAGTGAGAGTGAGAGAAAGAGAGTGAGAGTGAGAGTGAGAGAGTGAGAGAGTGAGAGAGAGAGAGAGAGAGAGAGAGAGAGAGAGAGGGAGAAAGAGAGGTATCAGTTGTCTCCCATATGCACTGGAGACTGAACCTGCAATCTGGAAAAATGCTGTGACCGGGAATCAAACCTGAAACCTTTTGGTGTACAGGATGATGCTCCAACCAAATGAGCCACCCAGTCGGGACTGTCTTGTTTTTTTTTTATATATGTTTTCCAAACTTTTATACATGTACTTGAAACAATCTAATGTAAAAGCTCTGCCTACTGGAACAAAAAAAAATCAGTATATTGCATGCCAAATCCAAAACAAAGAGATTAGATTATTTTCAACAACATCATTTGACAAGTATTTACTGTACATGTAATTTTATGCACAATCCTCCTGTGTAAGGAGCTGGGATAGTTTAGACATGGTTCTTTCATGGACAAGTGGTAGAAACAAACAAGTATTTATTTACTAATGCAGAAAAAGGTATTGATATTGATCAGGAAGATTTTCAACAATAAAGAATAAAATAATACAAAGTGATACTGATTATTCCTTGGATAACCAAATTCAATTAACCATAACAGTTCTATCTCTCCTAATTCTGGTTAAATAAACTGTAATATAAAAGAAAAGTACAGTTCAAGAAAACACTAACACTCCCATACTGACATTATCTAGACAGCAGGAAAAAAGCTCTCATAGTCCATACACATTAAGAGCAGCTATCTCTATCTGGCTTGCTTACATCTGTAGACCTGTGTTGCTAGAATGGAAAATAAAAATCATATTAGAGCATGACTTCTGTCTAATCATTTGCAATGAAAATTTTATCAAAATATGATTTAATTTTCATATTCTAATGAGTTAATATAAGTTTGCAAATATAAAAAAAACTTTTATCATACTACCTGGAAGAGTTTTAAGTCAGATTATAAATCTGGATTTAAATCACCACACAAACTACACACTAAATATTAAAATATTCTAGTTCAGAATTTTGAGGTGTTCAGGGCAAGGCCCATCCTGTCCCTCATAATCTTGTGTTACTGACATAGATAGAAGGACTACAACAAAATGTTAACAGCATTTACTGTAGAATATCATGTAGCATTCAAACACTCATCCTGAAATACCTCAAAGCAAAAAACCAAACAACAAGATAGGCATAAATTTTATGTTACCATGAATATACAAAGGATATTCAAACAAATAACAACGACCATCTGGGAAACTAGTACTGTGGTTACTTGGTAAGAGAAAAGCCCTAAAACTAAGGATTGATTTGGGGTAGGGAAGGTTAACTGGTTGGTTAATAGGGAGGATTTCATTTTATGCCTTTCAATAAAGTTTGAGGGGTTTTCCCCATGTATAAGTATTACTTTTATCAGAAAAGTAATCATTTATCAAATGCTAATGATTACCTCTGAGTGGCATGATTCTGAATGATTTAAAATTTGCTAGTTTTCTTTCATCTATATTTTTAAAATTCTATGGAAGAATGCAAAATTCAATTAGAGAGATACCTGAATATATCTAATTCTCTAAACACTGCCCTCCTCTGCAAGTTTTGCAAACGATTTAAACTAAAAAAAGAAGTATAAATAAAAAGTCATAATTTACTATATTTTAAAGGCATATTAACTGCAAATGTTTTCCATTAGATTTGGAAACCCACACCTCACAGAGAAACACAGCAACTTCACTTCCAGCCAAGATGGAGGGGTAGGTAGACACACTGTGCCTCCCTTCATAACCAAAATAAGGACACAAAATTTTAGAAACAAACAAAAAAAACCCAGTTCTGACAGAAAATTGAACTGTATGGAAGTCTGACAACCAAGGAGTTAAAGCAGACACATTCATCCAGACCAGTAGGAGGGGCAGAGTCAGGTGGCCGCTTGGAGAGGGGTTGCAGCAAAAAAAACAGTGGCTGGCAGACCAGGGGGGTATGCGGTGGCAGTGGGCAGACCCAGTGAGAGGCAATTGTGGAGTGGGGAGCAACGAGCAAAGCAGCTGGCTGACTGGGCGGTCCCACATTCCGCATGCACATATACCAAGTGAAACTGGGGAGCAAGACAGACCCCACAACCCAGGGCTCCAGTGCGGGGAAATAAAACCTCAAAACACCGACAGAAAACATCTGTGGGGGTTGAGGCAGCAGGAGAGACTCCCAGCCTCACAGGAGAGTTCGTTGGAGAGATCCACAGGGTCCTAGAACGTACACAAGCCCACCCACATGGGAATCAGCACCAGAAGGGCCCAGTATGCTTGGGGGAAGTGGCGGAAGGGAATGAAATCTGGCAGAGAGCAGAACAAGCACCATTGTTCCCTCTCGGACCCTTCCCCCACATACTGCATCTCAACGCAGCAGGTGGGTTGCCCCGCCCCAGTAAATACCTAAGGCTCCGCCCCTCATGTATAACAGGCACCACCCATGTTACGAATAACAGGCATGTCAAGACAAAAAAAAAATGGCCCAAATGAAAGAACAGATCAAAGCTCCAGAAAAAGTACAACTAAGCCATGAAGAGATAGCCAGCCTATCAGATGCACAGTTCAAAGCACTGGTGATCAGGATGCTCACAGAATTGGTTGCTTTTGGTTGCAAATTAGATGAAAAAATTAAGGCTACGCTAAGTGAAATAAAGGGAAATGTACAGGG
>CM052540.1:149033982-149048982 GCA_028533065.1 Trachops cirrhosus | reverse complement strand
TGAAGATTGATTTATGTATACAAAGAAGTCCTAGATTTATTTTTATAATTTGAGAAAACAAATTATACCTTGGTAAATTTATTACCTCATCTGAAAATGAAATTATTGGCCTTTTAAACCACACATGCAACTATTTTAATTGTAGAAAATTTGTACTGTTTAAAATGTCTGGACACATCATAAGTTACTTTTTATAATCATGATTAGTATTATCTAGTTTTGAATTTTGTATGTTTAATTAAGATTTTTAAGATCTTTAGAGTAGTTTCTTATTGCTATAGCATATAAAATAAATGAGTGGTTTAAGTTGTACTGGCCACAGTAGCTAAAGGACCTTGTAGTGCCTGGAGAATAAAATTTCATATAAAATGACTACCTGTTTATTTTTCCCTAATGCCATTCTCAGTTTTCCTTTTATAGGAAGTACAGCTAGGAAGAAACAGTAGTCTATTTAAAGTTAAATCAGATGGTTAGGAAATTAAAAGTCAATTTCTTACAGTGTTGAGGCTGCATTATTTAGCCCATTTTACCGTAATAAAAATACAACCTCATCTCCCAAATGATTTGTGCTATTTTAGAAATTTAAATTACTGGATATTTGTTAATGGTTGTTTGGAGGTCTGTTGATGATATTTTATGTAATTATTTATAAATGTAAAGTTAAGGAATCAATTTTAAAGTGTTTATGTAGATAATTTCTATTGAAGTTATCTTTAAAATGACTTCTATTTAAAGTAATTGTGATCTTTTATAGAATTTTGCCAAGAGGTCACTGAGTATTTATTGCCATTAAGGTACCATATCTAAAGTAGAAAAATAAACTTTGTTAGGACAAATTGGATTTGATTTTTAAAAATTTGTCAGTTATAATAATGTTACTATACAATTTCTCAAACTACATATTTTGCTTGATACTATCACAAGACAGTATGACTCGTTCCTTTCTACTAAAATGTGAATTCAATAATCAGCGAATTAAAATTTTAAAAGTGATAGGATAGTTACAAAATTAATGGTCATTTATTTAATATTAATTATACTAATATACTAGTATATAATTATACTATTATACTAATATATTAATTAATACTGATATATTAGTATTAATTAAACTGTTGCCATAGTAAGATTTATTTTTAAAATTAATTGAATTATTTAAATTAATAATTAATATGACATTAACTTCTATAAATTGGTGGTTTTGAATGGAATTTTTTATATTTAATATAAGGTAAAAATATACTTTAGAAATAGAAATGTATAAAATATTGTAGTCAGAATTTTGAATATTACCTGCCTCATTTTGGATTTCAAGTTTTGGTATTCTATAGAATATGGTTAACTAGATCTTAATAGGTAAGTTGAAAAAGTGTTCTGTGTTCAAATTAATAGGGTAAGGGCTGACTTAATCAAAGTTTAACCTGTTTTCTCATTGTGAGATTACTCAAAAGCTCTCACTATGGGAACCTCTAGGGGGAATAGAGTTATGCAATATTTCCCAAGTTTTATTTGTTCATAGAAACCTTTTTCTTTTCATCACTTCTATTAACATTTCTTGAAACAGCTTTTCTGTGAAAGAAAACAATTGCTACCACTTTGAAAAATGGCAATTTGGTTATATTTATATAGTCAATTAAAGGATAAAAATTTCTCTCTACATGTAGGCCAGTTTGAATTATCTCCTGGGTCTTCCTTTAACCCTAATGCTGTGGCTATTATTACTTGTGTTTCTTAGGTTGACTACAGAAAGGGATGTTATAGAAGTGTTTATATATAATCATGATAGTCTATCCTCAGAGTCAGGGTCCTAAGATTCTATAAAATAACTTATTTGAAATAGTCCAAGAAGACTGTTTAGAACAACTTGCAGAAAGTTCTGATGCTCTTAATGCCAGAAAATACATTATTTATATATTCTTCTGTTTTTGTGAGATAATGTTAGAGGCTTTTCATATTTTTACATGCTAACGTATGTTGTTCATGGGAGGAGAGCTAAAGGTGGTATGCCTCCAGTTATGAAAATGCAAAATTTTTGAACAATATTTACTGACAAATTCAGAAAGTCAAGCTGTAAAATGACCGTTTTACTCTGAATAAACAATTATGGCATAAAAAGAGGGATTATTAGAGATAATGCAAATTTTTGAAAACTACAGACTATAATATAACATAGACAAGATTTGGAGAGCTTCAGAGTCATTGGGGATCACTAATCTAATCTTAGAATAATTAAAGAAATTTTGCTATATTGAATGTTCAAACCAGATTCACAAGCTATTAAAATTGTGTCAAATACAGCTCTGAAGTATCATTACCAAATATTATTTATAAGTAATATAGAAGTAGTTAAAGACTTAGAAAATTGGCTTAAGTTTTAAAAAATTCTTTATATGTGGTAAAGTACAAAATAAATATACAATGAAAGTGGGCTCTTTATCACACCAAATTACTCTATAAATTTCAATAGGATTATAAAGTGAAAATTAGTTTTGACTTGCATTTTTCTAAATGGAAATTACTACTAATGATTATTACTACTGATTATTAATATTCTGTCATTCTTCTGTACATAGGGCTTAAACAGTACCTCAATGTCAGTAATATAAAAATACAAAAAAATCTCTGTACATGTTTCTTCTTAAACTGTTTTGACCTGATGAACAAACCTCAGTACGACAAGCTGAATAAACACGTTACATTTTAAAGTCTCTTAACAGTCCCAAAGTCATAAGTTCTCAATCCTAGAGCTCTACAACTAAAAGCTCCCAGTTTCAGCTCCCAAATTTTCTCAGCAGTAATTCCAAAAATAACTTGAGTTAATGGATCATTAAGCATAATTATTATGTAAAATAGTACTAAATAGGGCTTATTTTATAATTTGATAAAATTCAGATATCCTAACTTGAGCTTTTTTTATTTACAAGAAATGAAAATCATCAATCAGTTGAAGTTATTTACATCAAACTGTATTTTCTTTGCCCGTTTTAGTTGTGATAACCTGTATTAGTTTGGAGTCTACCATCTATCTGAATGTTTTAGCCAAACTGAATTATTTCACAAGATAGAATGATGGTATTGAATATTCCTCTGCTAATACTCTAGTTTGTAAAGGTTAGGGTGCAGATAACTTAGCTCTTTTTCTTAGAAATTCTCACAAGTCAGGCCTACTTTATCCAGTACTTGTGTGATTCTGATGTTCACAGTTCAGGTTGGGGAAAGGGGCTTTGTTTTAGGGTAGGATAATTATGAGCTCACTTTTCAACTTGCTTTAGTTAATTGCTGGTGGGGTGTCTAAATAGAGATGTAAAGATAGAAATATGAATCTAGAGAGAAGATAGAAAGTCAAATGTACAGAGATTTGTAATTTTAAGTAGTGGTTAAAACTGTCAGCTAAGAACCATGTGATTTCACTTATGTAGGATATAAAACTGAAACTCATAGACACAGATGATAGTATGGTGGTTACCAGAGAAAAGGGGGTGGGGGTAGTAAAGGGTAAAGAGGGGCAAATATATGGTGAAGGAAATTTGACTTTGGGTGGTGGGCACACTGATCATGTACCTTAGAAAAGTACACTTCAAACCTGTATGACCATATTAACCAGTCACCTCAGTAAATTTAGTGAAATTTTAAAAACTGTGAGAGTGTTTTGTATGGAGGTGAAGTAGCTGTGGGAGGTACTATTGCTTTCTCATACAAACGCAAGTCAAAGCTATTCACAGTGGTGTCCTTAGCCCTTTAATAAGTACACACTTTTCAATTTCATTGACATTTCAAAACCTTTAAGGGACAGTTTAGAGGATTAGTGAAATAATTAGTTTTACATTTGCATTGTGTAAATTATTAATTCCTGAGATTAATCAGTTTATTAACCTCTGAAATTCACAATATTGCAAAAAACATTGTGGTGTTGATTTTGCATTTGGCACGCATCATTCTAGTTGTTTACAAAACAGGTTTTGTCTTATTTATTAAAATTAGTTAATTTTACATAAGCAGTGAATATAACTTGAACCATCTCCATTTTAGTGGATTAATTAATGGGTAGTGGGAGATACGGTAATAAATACCATCAAATTAAGCATTTAATTTCTTTCATTTAGGATAGACAAGAAGTTGATAACATGTTGCTTCCAGTGGTGGAAACTGAGTGGCTAGAGACTTGGTTGTGGGTAGTTGGTTGCCTTTTCACTTTGTATTATTTTATACTCTTCAGATTTTGAACCATGGAATGTTTTTACTTTTGGAACAGGTAAAATAAATTTTAAATTTGATAATGGCTTTATTTACTTTAAACATGAGATAGTACGATGTGTTAGAAGGTAAATGACATTTGAAGTTAGAAGTCATGATGTCACCATTTTCAGGACTGCTGGCCTTAGGTGAGTCATTTCTCCTCTTTGAATTGCAGTTTCCTATTTGAAATTGGGGATGATGATAGATAATTGCCCTGCTTACCTCTCAGGGTTATTGTGAATCCTTTCAGTAAACATATCTGAGAGGCACACATTCTGATAGGTGCTGATAAGG
This sequence comes from Trachops cirrhosus, assembly GCA_028533065.1. NCBI lineage: Eukaryota > Metazoa > Chordata > Mammalia > Chiroptera > Phyllostomidae > Trachops > Trachops cirrhosus. Next base: position 149,044,452 of record CM052540.1, on the reverse strand, counting down.
GACACATTTCCAGTACACAGGGCATTCAGCATCAGGTAAGGAAGTAGACAAAAATTTAACTCATTGTGACCATATCTATGATGAAGATAAATATGCTATAAAGATCCACAGGAAGCATCCACACTGGCAGTTTAGGAAGTGATAAAGATAGGGGTTAGAAGGGTCCTTCTGGAAGACCAGGACATTTAAGTTTTGAAGAATGAATATGGTGGGAAAAGAGGATGAAGAGGGAGAGAAGGCATTCCACTCAGAGTAAAAGTCATTTCTAGCCCCATCTCATTTTATGTGTTTGTGTGTAGCATACTTTTATTTGTTTTGTTAAGAAAAGATTTTATAACAAATTGTTCCTCAGTTTTGCTGCTATCAAAATCTCAACTTGACTTTTTAGTGACTACAAAAGAATTAATAGAAAATGACTAAAATTCACTGACTTTTAACCACATATGGTTTACTATATAGACCATAACCACTAAATCATCAGATTCTGATATCAGTCTTTAGTTCTTCCTCACTAAGGAATTAGTGAGAATTTTTAATTGGGGTGGCTGAGCAATTTGCTTCCAATTTGCAGAATTTTCTCAAATGAATTGATTGTTTTCCCCTGCATCTTTATTGGTATTTTTGTCCTAACAATTTTTTTTGTAAAGACATTATTTCTTCTGTTTCTGGAGTCACATTACTAAAACCCCTGGTGTTCAAAATCCTAAAATTCATTCTAAATACAATTTTTTATTCTGATCTCTATAGAATGCTTTCTCTTGATATGTTTAGCAAAAAAAACTTGTTGCCTACTTTACTTGTTAAGTCAAATAGCTCCTTTTCCTAATCTCGAATACTTTGTTCCTCTTCATCAGGGAAGATAAATTTAAATTCACCTGACAAAAAGTTACTGAGTTCCAAGTTGTATGTGGATACACTTTCCTGGTGCCATAGTGCTTCCTTTGTAACACCAGTAAACATCTTACCCCCCATAGTAGTTTATAGACATTATTATTTACTTAATGCCTACTTCCCTGTAAGTTACCATTTAGGGGTATTGATATTTACTATTTAATATCTGATATCCTGTAAGTTATAGATGTACTTTATAAATTTAAATATGATATAGATAAAAGGTAGCATTATTTACTATGGCTCTTAGCTTCCAGTACGTACCATGAAAAACCAACGTTTTTAAGTTTTACACTAATTTAAAGTTTGAAATAAAGACTCTTGCATAAAATTTACAGGACTACTTCTTAATAGAGTGGAAATATAAAATTGAGTATTGTATAGGAAATTTCCTATTTTCATGTATATTTGTTGATGCGCTTTCTCGGTTTCTAAGTGATTTATTTATTTTAGAGTAAAGTAGCCCAAAGAAAGCATTTCTGTATCTGCAAGACAGCCTTCTGCTGTTAATGATTGCCACTTCAGATACTTGTAGCTTCAAAGTAATAGAAAGTCAACTACACAAATGTTTATCTGTTAATGATTGCCACTTCAGATACTTGTAGCTTCAAAGTAATAGAAAGTCAACTACACAAATGTTTATCATCTCATACGTAAGAAATCTGGAGATTGTATATTTTCAGGGTTGGTTATTTCAGTATTTTAATACCATTATCAAAAATTCAAGTTCTCTGATGTCCCAGACTGACCTGTTCTTTTAGGCTGGATCTTTTCATGATCCCAAGGTGCCTGCCACAAGTGGCAGGTGTCACACACAGGTGACAGTGTCCAGGGGAGAAAAGGGAATTATATGTCTTTATATCGCATTTAGGAAGAATGATAACCTTCTCAGAAGCCCCAGCAGATGGTCCTTTTGTAGCTTTGGCCAGAATTGGGTCACTTAACACATGCCTAAACTATCACTTGGCAAAGGGAGTAAGACCATTATGATTGTCTTCTTCCCTTGAAGGACATGGCTTCTTAGATGATGATAATCAACATTAGATTCTGTTGGCAAGTAAGAAGTGCTGCTGGTTAGGCAACCAACAGTGCCTCTCACATGTGCGTGCATTTTAACTTTTTTATGTGTTCAAATGCTTGAGATTTACTTTGAAAAATAAAAAGTTTATCCCAGTGGCTAAGTATGACTTTGGAATAAAACAGTTCTTTGGCATTTAATAGCTGTGAGAAATTGGACAAGTTCCACGAATTTCAATGTAGTTATTACTAAAATGGGACTCACAATGGTACCCATTTTATAAGGTTGTTTTGAGGATTGACTGATAATGCAGGTAGCATGCTTTGATGTAGTGTGCTCATAGTAAATGATTAGTATGTGTTAACTGCTTTAATTTTAGCTTATCTTGAATGGATCAAGCTTTTTCCTAAAGCTATTATATATCATGTTGCATGGGATACCAGTGTTGTAACTATCAGTGGTAACTGTTGATTGAATTTCACCACAAGGCTAGTTTGTAAGGAGCAGATTCAATGATGACCACTGGAAATGCTAAAATATCAAAAATTATTTATCCAACCTAACTTCTTTCATCAGTGTTGCTGTCTTCAACTTAATTTTCATTAGTATTATTATTTTTGACCAAAGTTTTATAAAATATGTGAAGTATGTTAGCTTGTATTTTATTCATTTTGAAATATTGATAAATCCTGGTTTAGTTTGCTTTGACTCTAAAGGCTGTTTTAAAAACATTGTGGGGAAGTATAATTAAGAGACTGTAAAGTGGGAATGACACTTAAATAGGATTGTAAGTATTCAATATTCAATGCAATAAAATACACAAAAGTCTGTGTCTTCAATCAATTTACTTTCTTCATCTCTCATACAATAAAAATCTCAAAAATAATTGTTTATTTCTTCAGAGACAGGACAATTTATCAGTTATGTCAGTAGAAGAGAACCATATCAGTCAGGAGAAAGGAAATCATACTAGGGATTTCAAACAGAGGGGTTTAAGATGAGAAATTGATTACACAGGTGGTGTTATAATTTTTATGAAATACTGAGGTTTCATTGGTTGGCCAGTGATCTCAAATTTTTTATGAGAAAAAATTTGGTAGACATTTCTTAGCTTTAAACAAATTTAAAAACAAGTGAATATTTCAAACAAGTGGGGAAAGATGTATTTTGCTCATAGGTCTATTCTAAAAGTTGAAAATGAATAAAATAGATTATAATTACATCATTTTAAATATGGTATGTAGTATAGGATTTCATTTCTTTCTTAGTAAATCCTATGTTGCCCAGAGAAGATTATTATTATAAATCCAGATTAAATAAATTTTCCTTTTCATCAGTTGCTTCATATTATAACCATAACTCTATATGTATGTGAGGGGGTATTTTCCCTGGAGTTTCTAATTGTCTTTCATTTTTTATTATTAAGAGAAAAAACACATGAATGACTTCTGTCTTCTTAGTCACTGTAACTATTCCTTAGAATCAGTTCTATTCCTCTTCTTAAAGATGTTCCTGTAAGACTCCACACTAAGATTCTTTAGACTGAGTTCCTGCCAAGATGGGAAGGTGTACGTAGAAACCCTTCGCTTCCTCACACAACCAAAAGGAGAATAACAACCACTCTAAAATCAATAAATAACCAAAAGTGCCAGAAAATCAGACTGCATGAAACTCTGACAACCAAGGAATTAAAGAAAAAATCAGCCAGAACAACCAAACCAGTAAGGGAGCAGACCAGAAAAACCTTGGCGAGGCAGCAGACCAGGCAGGCGGGGTTGACTGCCCAAGCAGGCTGGCTGAAGGTGAAACTGAGACTCTGAGTTGACTGTGGACTACGGCCGGCAGTTGTTGCAGTGGGAGAAACTCCCAGTCTCACATGAGAGTCCATTGGAAAGTGCATTAGAGTGGAGGAGGCAAACAGCACTGTTCCCTCTCTGGCCCCTCCCCCACAGGCGGCCCTTCCCCCACAGGCAGCGCCTCAGTGGTGGAAGGTTGCCCTGCCTGGGTGAATACCTAAGGCCCTGCCCCCTTACAACCTATCAGCTGCGCCAAGACAAAGAAACATGGCCAAAATGAAAGAACGGAGCAAAACCTCAGAAAGACAACTAAGTGAGGGGGAAATCACCAACCTGTCTGATGCAGAATTTAAAGCCCTTGTAATCAAAATGCTCAAAGAACTGATTGAGCTTGGCTGAAAAATGAAAAAACAAATGTAGGATACTCAAAGAGAAATAAAGCAAAATATTCAGGGAGCCAACAGTGACAGGAAGGAAACCAGGAGTCAAAGCAACAATTTGGAACAAAAGGAAAAAATAAACATCCAACTGGAACAAAATGAAGAAATAAGAATTCAAAAAAAAATGAAGAGAGTCTTACAAACCTCTGGGACAACTTTAAATGCCCCAATACCCAAATTATAGGGCTGCCAGAAGGAGGAGAACAACAGCAAGAAATTGAAAACTTATTTGAACAAATAATGGAGGAAAACTTCCCCAATCTGGTGAAGGAAATAGACTTCCAGGAAGCCCAGAGAGGCCCAAAGAAGTTGGACTCAAAGAGAAACACACCAAGGCACATCACCATTAAGTTACCCAAGATTAAATATAAATAGAGAATCCTAAAAGAATCAAGAGGAAAGGAGACAGTTACCCACAAAGGAATTCCCATAAGGCTATCAGTTGATTTCTCAAAAGACACCTTACAGGCAAGAAGGGGCTGGAAAGAAGTATTCCAAGTCATGAAAGGCAAGGACCTACATCCAAGATTACTTTGTCCAGCAAAGCTTTCATTTGGAATGGAAGGGAAGATAAAGTGCTTCCCAGATAAGGTCAAGTTAAAGGAGTTCATCATCACCAAGTCATTATTATATGAAACGTTAAAGGGACTTATCCAAGAAAAAGAAGATAAAAAATAGGAACAGCAAAATGAGAACAAACACAACTATCAACAAATGAACCTTAAAAAAAAAACAACGAAAACAAACACTAATCAAACTAGAACAGGAACAGAATCAGAGAAAAGGACATCACACAGAGGGATTTCAATGGGGAGAGGGAAGGGAGAAATAGTGGGGGAAAGGTACAGGGAAGAAGAAGGATAATTAGTAGGCATAAAATAAACGGGGAGAGAGCGAAAATGGTATAGGAGACAGAGGACTCAAAGAACTTATATGTATAACCCATGGGGCGCTGCTAAAGGGTTGTGGGGGCAGGGTGGAGGGGGGATGAAGGATGGAAAATTGGGGAAACTGTAATAGCATAATCAATAAAAAACACTTGAAAAAAGATTCTTTAGATTGATTCTTTTCCTGGCCTACAACATTTTTAATCCTGGGATTTCTTTTTTTCCCCTTTATTAGACCAGTTGCATTATATTGATCATAGTTTCTTGATTTTCATCTTCAGTTTGCTGGAGTACATTCTTAAATAAATTTATCAGAAAGGGGACATAGGAAATAAACTTTCTGAATTTTTAAATAACTAAAAAAGCTCTCCTGGCCTATGATTTCTGCATCTGTTATTCACATGCCTAATTGCATTTTTCAGATCTCAACTCACATATTCTCTTCCCAAAGTGGTCTTCCCTGACCATCCTATTTTAAATTGCAGATCCCCTAAATTACCTGTTCTTCTTCACTGGTTGGTTTGTTTGTAGCACTTTATCACAGTCTCACCTGCTTACATTTTTTTACTTACTTATTGTCCTTATTTCCCATCCAAAATGTCATGGAGAAGAGATTACATGAAGTCATGCTTGAGACACAGTGGCCATTTAGTAAATTTGTACTGAGTGAGTTAGTGAATTTTCGCCTCACTGCTATAGTTACAAATCTAGGTTATAAATATTTCTCTCAGACTTTTGAAGGACTTGCTCTCTCATCTTCTGATATCTAGTGTTTTAACATGAAACATAAAGTAATCCTGCTTTGTTTTCCTTCTGTAGGTGACCTATTCTCTTTTTGAAAGCTTTAATTTTCTTGGATCTCTAGAAATTTTCAACTATGTACACAACTGTGAGGTTTTTTTTCCCCCTAATTCTAGTAGGCACTTAGAAAGCCCTTTCAATTAAGATGATTGTTTCTTTCCAGGTGTGGAAAATTTTATTTTTAAAAAATTCTTCCCTTGATTGTTTTTCTGTACTGTTTACAGCTCTTCTTGGTTATCAGATTTATCTTCTTTTCCCTCGACGTTCCATTTTCCTTATTTTTCTTCTTTTAATTTTACATCTCCTTAATGTAAATTTTGATATGCTTATTAATATTTCAACAGTGAAATGTGGCATGCTGTTTGACTAAAATATTAAATAGTAGGCCAAAATAGAATAGGTTTATTTAATATTTTTAATTTTTGTATTACTAATAATAATGAATGACAAAGGTGGTTTATCACATCAGCAGAAAAAAGGTAGTATTTATCAGTAAATGATCTCTGGTTTACTGGAAAAGGACTTAGTCTAATTGCTTATCGGGAACTATACATATTTTAAATATTATATAATAAGAAGATGTTACCCATCCATAAAATTTATGACTAGGGATATTCATCACAGTATTTATAATATGGAGATGGCCTAAATATCTGTGTTGTATTGATACTATACGATATAGCAACTAAAAGCTATATTTTCAAAGAATGTTTAATGACATTGTAAATGATACATTATCTTATTTATAAATAAGTATTTACATTTTCATATATTAATATAAATTTTTACACATGTTTAAAGAAAAAGACAAATGAAAAATATTCAGTGTTAATACAGGTCCATAATTGCCTATATGAAAACCTTGGGCCTATGTGTATTTCTGAATTCCACATTGTTTTAGGTTTTGGAACAGTAATATATGCATTTACATAGTAGCATCTAGAGAAACACTCTATAATCAAACACATTACAATACATAAAGTCCGTAGTTTCATGTCATCCAAAGTGATAATATTGCTGCTAAATAAGTGAACCAAACTTAATTTTTTTTTTTACCTTTTTAGATTTCAGAATTGTGTATTTTGGATCAGTAATAATTCATTTGAACAATAAGGTTTTGAATGATTTTTAAATTTTTGTTTTTTGTAATTTGTTGTATTTCTGTAATTATAGTAGCATATATATCATATTTTTCAGATTATAAGATGCATCCCCCTGCCCCCAAATTTGGGAGGAATAATGGTTGTTAATGCTGCTGTTGAGTTCTGTTTACATTTACATTGGTGAAATATTATGTTATTTATGTTATTACATGTTTTACCACATTTTGGCTTCAAACTTTTTTTCCCTATTTTTCTCCTCTAAAACCTAGGTCCATCTTACGGTCCAAAAAATACGGTATTTTTGTTACAGAAAATATTTTAGCAACAAATTTTAAAATTGCGACCATATATACTTAACTGATTTAAATTCTGTTATTAAATCTTAGCCTTTTCTAGAGAAAGGAAGAAAAGCCAAATTCACCAGAATGTATGTATTCATTACTTAGCAAATACTTATCCAGTAATTTTAGTAGGCAGTTAGACATGAGAAGAGTAAGAACAACAAGCCATGTACAAAAGGTCACCAGGTACAAAGCCCTGGGTACCCAGAAACCAGCAAAATTAGGACTTCACCACTAGGGTGATGTTCCTCCCATAGCATATCTCACTGGTCATGCAGGTTAGACCCCCTGACCTTTCACAGGGCTAATCATGAAGTTTGGACCTTCCCCTGACCTTTCCTCCCCTGGCATGTTGCTAATCATGTGGTAGACCTTAGAGGAGGAATAAGAGGGCCAGAGAATAGCTTCATATGACTCCCATATGAGCTCCTGCACAACAACCCCTCATTAAGCCCTCAAGACAGTGAGGTTCTGACTTACATAAAAAATCTGAGGAAAAAAGCTTTGGGTCTTTTGACCACAAAGATAGAATTTTTGGTCAAACTACAGATAACATCAGTTGTGTTTCAGCTCTAGGCCCAGAAACAGCAAGGTGGGAATGGGGGGTTGCTGCCATAGCTGATATCAGGACCAGCTGTGATGACTAATGACCCCCTGTCCTGGTGTCAGCCAATCAGTAGAGCCCAAGACCCTGAAAGGACACCACTGGAAAAGCTGATGAATATTCTATTGAGATACTCTTCTGGGACCTCCTCTAAGGTCCCCACCTTTAGAGACAAGATGAAAACCCTCAGGACAGAGGACTCATCTCTCTATCTCTGTCTCTGTCTCTCTCTCCACCCATGCCTTTGTCCTTTAGGTGTGTTTCTTTACTTTCTTTTTCCTAAGCTCCAAGCACCCTTCTTTTGCCTCTGTAACTTGTTTCCTGAGCCCATGGAACCCAGCTGGCTCACTTCTTCCACAGCTCACTTCTTCTATTTCTATGACTTTCTAAATAAACTTTTGCTTGTATTTGAGTCTTGGCTCTGAATTCTTTCTTAGCCAAAGACTCAAGTACCGAGGTTGCTGAACCAAGGTCCAATCGCCAGTAAGTACATTCTGGTGCCGTTTCATTGCCAAAAGTTATTACTATTTTAATAAACATAGATAACCTGATAGATTATCAGGGAAATTAATATTTCAAATCATGATATAATACCATGTCATACTGTTCTTATTGCCAGAAATTTAATACTTTTTTAGTGACCAAAAGACTTTATTTTTAGTGAATGCATAGCCAAACAGACATAGACTATGACTGTAGCAGACTTTATAGTATATACTTGATTAGAAATTTAATAATTTTGACAGTTCCAGTTGTTCAGCAGGATGCCAAGAAGAAACAGGAAATTTTATACATTGAAGGTTTAGTATCAATTGACACCACCATTTTGGAAAGCAATTTGGTGATATCTAGTGAAATTGAAGTTGTGTATATACTCTATAAAACCTCTTTTGCATCATGTCACTTGTCACCAGCACATTGATTTATATTGTTGGAGAATAGAACCATTTCACTTTCTCCTTCCTTATCTTACCCTGTTTTATTCACTAATTTTATAGGCTGGGTTTTCCCTTTTGAGTGGGGGGAGCAGTACATTTGCTATTCAGAGTTTCCTTCCTGAGCCTTTTCACAAAATATACCACTTTTTTTAAAACAAAAATATTTACTTTTATTTGTTTTGATATTCTAATAGCCACGCAAATATTCAGCACTTTTTCTTTTCAAATGTGATATGTAGTTAAGTGTCTCTTCAGTTTTGCTGGGGCAATTGCTGGTATTTTCCATAGACAATGGCAATGGACTAGGGTGGCTTGGATTACCAACCAGGTGTCTGTGGGCCTCAGCATAGAATTTAAGCTCTTTTATTGTAGACTTTCTTACAAATCACATTTTTCTTATTTCTCAAGTTTTGTGAATCACTTTCGTTCCACTTCAGAATTGTTTTTATATGTCTCTTTAAATTGAAAATGTTGCAAGGCAATAGTGAAATTTTTAGATTCAACAAACATTGAGTGCCTATTATGTAGAAACAAGGTGATGAGATTAGCCAAAGAACATAGTATGTATGGCCATGGACAGAGACAGTGGTGTGGGGCTTACCTGAGGGAACGGGCCACTAGGTAGAGGCAGAAAAAGGGGGAAATACTGGGGATAATAGTACTAGCATAAACCATAAAATATATAATTTAAAAAATGTTTAAAGAATACAGTATGGGACTTCTGGCTAAGATGGAGGCGTAAGTAGACACACTGTGCCTCCTTGTACAACCAAAAGGACAACAATTTAAAAACAAAAAACAACGAAAACTCACAGAAAATCGAACTGTATGGAAGTCCAACAACCAAGCAGTTAAAGAAGACACATTCATCCAGACCAGCAGGAGGGGCAGAGACAGGCAGCCCAGCAGAGAAGACTCGCAGCAAGGCGGTGGCTGGAGGACCAGGGCGGGCAAGGTGGCAGCTGGTGGACCAAGCAAGGCGGCGGACTGTGGAGGAGGGCGCACAAGGCTACAGCTGGTGGGCAAGGTGGCAGATTGCAGTCCCACATTCATGCTCAGATAAACCAGGAGAAGCAACTGGGGACCTGGATGTACCGCACAACCCAGGGATCCAGCACAGGGAAATAAAGCCTCAAAACCTCTTCTTGAAAACACCTGTGGGGGTTGAGGCAGCAGGAGAAAACCCCAGCTTAAGGGGAGAGTTCGTTGGAGAGATCTACAGGGTCCTAGAACGTACACAAACCCACCCACACGGGAATCAGAACCAGAAGGGCTCAATTTGCTTGTGGGAACTGGGGGAAGTGACTGAAATCCAGCAGAGCAGAGCAGGCACCATTGTTCTCTCTCAGACCCTTTCCTCCCACACAGCAGCACAACGGAGCAACATGAGTTACCCCTCTGGGTGAATACTTAAAGCTCTGCCCTTCACTACGTAACAGTCACATTAAGATGAAAAAAAAATGGCCCAAATGAAAGAACAGATCAAAGCTCCAGAAAAAGTACAACTAAGCCATGAAGAGATAGCCAGCCTATCAGATGCACAGTTCAAAGCACTGGTGATCAGGATGCTCACAGAATTGGTTGCTTTTGGTTGCAAATTAGATGAAAAAATTAAGGCTACGCTAAGTGAAATAAAGGGAAATGTACAGGG
>CM052540.1:148994379-149033482 GCA_028533065.1 Trachops cirrhosus | reverse complement strand
ACCGGTCTGGATGAAAGTGTCTATTTTTAAATCCTTGGTTGTCCGACTTCCATAAACTTTAATTTTCTGTCAGTTCTGGTTGTTATTTTGTTTCTATATCTTTGTTGTCCCTATCTTGGTTGTGCGAGGAGGCACAGTGCGTCTACCTATGCCTCCATCTTGGCCGGAAGTCCCCTAAATTGTTTTCATTTAGTATTTCATCCTTGGCTGCAAACCCAGTGTATCACAGGCAAATTAGAGTCAATAGTTTTTATATAATACGTGTGAAACATATCTCTATCACTGAATTCTAAACATTCATGATATAGGAAGAGATTTCCTGCTGTACCTTTTCATATACCCAAATTATTATACTTCAAGAACAGTTAGCCCAGATGTTGAATAGTTCAGTTTTAAATTCGTATGATCTGCTGTCTTTTGAAGACTCAGTTATATATAGGATATTTCTAATGGCATACCTCTTTGAAGTTAACAAGTATCATGATTAAGAAAAAATTAAAACCAACTTTTGGTGCTGGAGAATGATGCTGTAGAAACCCTTTAAGGTGCTAAAAATTCATGTCAGAGCTAAAAATAAAATTCTGGTTGACCAAATTCCATGCCAGAATTCTTGTTTCCTGAAAAAACACAGTGAAGTGGCAACTGATATCACAGTCACATGTATTTATACCTATATTATAATGTACCATGTTTTCATAGAGCTGTATATATTGTTTTCTTTTTAAAGAATTATGGAAAATGAGCACCACAGCAATTCTATTAAAAGTATACAGAAACAAGCAATTGTACTATTTTCCCAGGTAAATTTGATATTAACAGTCCAAATTCATTTTGGGGAATAAAATCATTCCTAACTTATACTTGACATTTATTAGGAAATCTTATAAATCCAAAAATTCTGCTCTCTTTTCCCACATTAACAAACAAAAAGGCAAGTACATGAAAAAGATATTCAGCTATTCAAACAGAAAATAGAGTCGATATAGCCCAAATATAAACTGTAAATCTAACTCAGCCGAACTAAGTACTTAAATGTTAATATGTAACTTCATTATAATGAAACAGTAAAAGAAACAAAAGATAGGATATTTGGTCTTGTGAAACTTAAGTACAAAATATATAAAAATGAAACAATTTTTTAAAGACATAAATAGAAAAGATGGCACAATATTCATGCTGATAATATGAGTAAAACTAAAGCAGAGTTAGACATAGTTATCAGGTAAAGCTTCTAGTTTTAAGATTTTGGAAAAAAATGTGAAAACAAATTGCTGAGTAAGGGAATTTCTGGCTTACAATTTAGTTTTAAGATTTCATATACAAAGCACCCTCCTCAGTAAAAGACTTAGATATTTAGTAAAGGTTACTTTCCCATCAAAACCATGCTTCTAGTGCAAGTATTGAAGAAAAGATGGAGAAAATCAAGAAATCATGCACATTTTTTTCTAGAATAATTTCAAAACTACAAGCATCTCTACTCTCTGAAATATAGGTACCATGCACTCTGCTAATTGAAACAGATTAGGAAAAAAAAAAAAAAAAGACCAAAAAAGGGCCTCAAAAGAGCCAAAATAAAGAGGTCAAAATTTACAGTCAAGTTTATACATGTTGATTTACAGAAGAGATCTCAATGTCCTCATTCAGAACAGTTATTGTTTAAGTATAATTCAATAAATTTTGTTTCCTGTGTTTTAAACAGATTAGGAAGGGAAAACTAGTGGTACAGACAGGAATGCTGACAAAACAATGAAAACCTAAGAAAGAGAAAGAAGAACCATGTAAACCAAGGCAGTTAGGGTCCTTTCATGAGACCTCGACAACTTGATAATCCCTAAGGGGGTGTCTTACCTTATTTATAATAAAGGACAACCATAAATCTGAGTATTAAAAAAGTTAAATGATACTAATATGCTCTGTTTAAAGACAAAGATGATTTTGCTAGATAGTCACATGAAAAAAAACTAATACTCATGGAGCTGATGACTATGTTTGGTGTGTGTTCCAATGGAAAGGTCAGGAAGTAGTCTACTGAAGGGCCTCACTAAAAAGCATTCCCTTCCTTGGTCAATTAATCACAGCCAAGGTTCTGGTTCTCCCACCATGGGTACAATCATGTCTTAAAGAGTAGGATATACCGTGGCCAGTGTGACTCGGTTGGAGCACCGTCCACATCATCCCATAACCCAAGGATTGTGGTTTAATCCCCAGTGGGGCTGGGCAATGCTCCTCTCTCACATAGATCTCTCTCTGTCTCCCTCTGAAATCAGAAGAAGAATTTCCTCAGATGAGGACAAAAATAAAAAAAGGAGGGTAACTGTTGGTTAATGAGGCTGATGCATAATGGCAGAATAACAATTTATTAACATACAATGAGAAGCATAATTGTTACCAGCACTAGAAAAGTCTTTTTCCAAAAGGCAAACCCATAATCTTATGATAGTCATGTGAAAACCATAGCCTTACCAGAAAGTTGATTGGTGAGTATGGAACCAGAAAAAGGAGAATTACATAAACAGATCATTATAGCTTAAGTAGTTTACAGCCTTTCCAGCATCATCATTCTAAAGAGGTATCTCAGAAGCTCTGTATTGTATTGTTTAACTATGCTTGGAACTTACTTTTGGAGGAAAAAAGCTCCATTGCTAAAGAGCAAAGTTCAAAAACTACTTTTACTTAAAGGAGACAGGGTGGTCTTACAAACAGTAAGAGTATAATCAGAGGGCCCCTGTCTCCTGTACAGCACTGAGTTGGACAAAACCAACATTTTCTTTATTCTGTGCTTTTACTGTTGACCAAATGTCCTTCACGTTAACACACTTAATACATTCTCTTTGTGGAAAAGATAACAGCCAACCAATTAAGAGTCTAGTCCTATAAGACTAGGACCCATTCCCTCAGACATCTTAGTATCTTTATTATGATCTATTAAACATTGATTTTATTCTCTCCTGAGACTAATTCTTATTTCCAGTTTCTTGGATAATATTTAATGTAGTAATAATTTAAGTATTGACAGCAGTACTGTATAAAATGTTTCAAAAAATGTTTTCAGTCAGAATGGTTCAAGTAAAATAATTTTTGGTATTTTAAAAAAATTTCAAAAGCTTAGATATTCAGAAAGATACACCCTTAAGACTGTGTTCAGCTAAGATGTTTTACTGAGTTGAATAGTATTGCCCAAAATTCATGTCCACCGGAAATCTGAGAATGTGATCTTTGGAAACAGGGTCTTTGTAGATATAATTCATTAAGACAAGGTCACACTAGGTTCAGGTGGGCCCTAAATCCAATGGTTGATGCCCTTAAAGAAGAAGACACACAAGAAAGAAGGCAACATGAAGACAGGCAGGGACAAGTTATACTGCCAAAAGCTAAGGAACACACCAAGGATTACTGGCAACCATCAAAAGTTGAAGAGGCCAGAAAGGGTTCTTCGCTAGAGCCTTCAGGAGGAGGAACATGGCCTTGCTGACAACTTGATTTCAGACATCTAGTCTCCAGAAATATGAGAGAATACATTTTAGTTGTTTTAAATCACACTGTTTGTAATCGTTTTGTTATGGCAGACCTAGGAAATTAAGATAGATGTTAATGCAAACTGAGTCACTTTTTATACTTCTGGAACAGCAATGTTTTCAAGGACATGAATTCAAGTGATCTGCTGTTACTAGGAGGGCACAAGAACAGAAACCTTCCAGTTTCAAGACCTAGAATACTTCCACTATACCATATTCTACCATTCACCCATCATTTACCATATGCTTACAACATGCCAAGCATTGAGCAATGAACAAGATAACGACTATTCCTTTGCACGTAGTGATCTTGGTCTAGTCTCACTCAACAGGTTGTGAAAGTCCTTCCATGTCAATGCATACAGCCCTACATCAGGCTTTTTAAAAAACAATTATATAGTGTTTAATTGATTAGTACTATATTAAGCAATATCCTACCAATATTTATATTCTATCCAATTTTTCAATAGCATTATAAACAGTGATGTGAACACCATTATACATACATCTATGCCCTTATCTGCATATCTTCTTTAGATGAAAATCTTAGCATGGTATTTCTAGGTCAAGGGGTCTGCACATTTTACTTAGTGATGTGTATTGCCAAATTGTCCTCCACAAATATTAACAACTGACATCCCACCAACAGTGAGAAGAAATTCCATTTTTCTTACCAACACGTGGTATTGGTATTTTCATCCATGCTAACATTATAGGTGATGAACAATATCACTGCTGTACTTATCTGCATTATTTGATTTTTAGTGAAGATACAGTCATTAAAGTACAGAGTCTGGAGCCAGACTGTCTGAATTTGAATGCTGGTTCCACTGGTTCAAAGTTACTTAAATTCCTGGTGCCTCAGTTTCCTCAACTGTAAAACCAGTATGAATAATGGTATCTGCCGATGACACTATCTGAGAGAATTAAATGGGTTAATATTTGTAAAGTGCTTACAACCATACCTAGGTCATAGTTAGTGCTATTATTAATACTTCATATGTCATCCAATTCTACTTTCCATGTGTATAAATTTCCAGTTTATATTCTTCCCCACGTTTATGCTGGAATATTCATCTCTTTATCTCTTATGTAGTTGGTAAATACTTTCCCCAATAGGTCATTTGTCTTTTCACTTTTTTTGATTTTTCCTCCTCTTTACCATTTCCCTAAAGAAATTTTATTTTATAATGTTTATACAGTCAAGTCTATCTATCTAAATTTTATGGCTTCTAGGCTTTGTGCGGATAAGAAAGCATATTCCACAAATAAAATAATTAAATTATAAAATAAAAGGCAGTTAATAACTTCATTTTTTATTCTTTTAGGAGGAGAAACTTCCAGAAAACTTGAGAAGTAATTTCTAGGTACATTCTCAGGGTGGCTTAATATTCAGGGTGGCTACTACTGAGAATTGAAGAAACTTATTATAACCTTTCCTCCTTAAAGGACTTTTATAGAAAAAAAAAGTGAAAATATCTTTCCAATTAGTGATTTGGGACACTACTAAAATCATTTTCTAGAATTACAGCTTCTCTACAGAGTGAAAGCAAGTTTCCTGTTTCAGAACTTCTCTCAATCCTAAAATTTCCCCCCATAAACAAATAGCTATCTATGTCCTATGAGAGCATGTATTTAGGTTTTACATAATATTGAGAGATTCTGGTGTATTGATATCCTGAATAGATGCAAAGAATCACAATATGATAGACAGGCTCCTAAGTGGGGCACTAAATTTCTACTGAGATTGGCAAATGCCAAATTAGAAACAAAACATTTTAATGTACTTAATCTGCTCCATTTTCCTCTTAAAGGAAATTTCATTGTGCTTGTCTACCTAGGCATGCCTCATCATTCTAGCTGTTTTCTGTTCTAATTACAATCCAAATTTTGCATTCTTTGTAGATTTTGTTCCACTTTTTCTTCCAGGTAATTAAGAAAATTTAAATAAAACTATTTAACACAATACCCATGGCATAATGCAGACCACCATCCCTGATTCAACATAATGTCATCGTAACCTTTAGTGTGATTTAACTGCTGATCTTTAGTCCATATTTATAACTTGAATTCATTTTAATTTTCCTGAAAGTATTAACCATTTTGGTAAAAACTAGATTTGAGCTTATTTTAGCTTCCCCCTATTAAGTATTCACTTTATAATTCTAGTCCATTGAAAAGTAAACATACTAAGAGTATTCAAGTTTATTTGGCTTAATTTGTACTTCACATACCCACATGCTTATTTTTTTACTCTTCTATTATTTTTTACATATTTTATATGCATTCTGAATGGTATCACTAGCTTTTGGCAAACATGAGAAGGCCAGTTTTATATTCCTTACTCATACTTTTGCATTATAAATGAAATAAAATAAAACAAAATAGGATTACCTCCACTTAAAAGAAATTGCCTAAGCAAAAATGCATTCATTTAAAATAAACATGGACTGTGCAGCTACTACTAGCATTTAACTAGACATAGTATTGGCTTGACCATAAAGTCCATATGGTTTTTTTCTGTAAAATAAAAGACACATTTTTCATTTTTACCAATAACTTTATTAATTTGGATATTGAGTATGTTGGCTCTCTCCCATGTGGTATAATGCTGACTGTTCTCAATTAATGTCTCAATTTGATCAATTTCAACTGGTCTGCCCTCCCATGGACCATCATCCAGCAAGAAATCTCTAGCACAAAAGTTTGCAAAACACTTCTGACATGTTCGATCAGTCACAGCACCTTCTGCACACACTGCACAAATCTTTTTTTTGTATGTCAGTTGCATTTTTACCTTTCTTGAAATAATAAAACATAATATGCTGAAAATGTTGCATATTTTCTTCCAACTTCAATATTCAAGTGGATATACAAAAATTCATCAATTTTGACAATTTTTTAAATGCATGCTAATATGACAGCTGTCACAATACAATCTAACAAAATTGTTTCAAATGAAGTTAAAGACAACTAAGTGCTACTAGAGCCATCTTACGGAAAAAACCAAATGAACTTTTTGGCTAACCTAATATACATCAGAGATCCAGTTGTTCTAAGTTAAAAATCTAGCTGGAAAAAATTATGAAACACTAAGAAACTACTGTTTTCTTTACCTCCACAATTTAGCCTTCAAACTGTCACTAGAATTCCCCTGTTTTACTCAAATAATTTATCAAATAAACAGAAACAATGCCTAGAGACAGAATTCCCCATTTCTCAAAAGGACATTCAAAACCCTGTGACTGTATTTCCCCTCATACACTCCTTGCTTTATACCTCTATCTATAATGTTTGTGCTATGGCTGAAATATGTTCTACTCATTTCCTAAATGAGCTCTGGAAATGTCTTTTCATTTCTTTTGCTAACAGGAAAGTATCCTTTTCCCAGTCTCCACTTCCTCATCTCCACTACTCAAGATCTACCTCAAATGTCATCTCTTCCAGGAAGCCTTCCTCAATGTATCCAGCAAAATTTTAATTCTATTAAACTGATTTCTTCTCCCAAGTTATTGTGACCTAAATTGTTGTATCTTCATAACATACATCTATATAATGCTTTACAATTGATTTACTAGCACAAATAGTATCTCAATTAATAACCATTCTGTATGATCACATTAAAAATAATATAGGTGGATATTACATTTAGTAACTATAGTAACTAAATGTATAGATCTTGCATTTAGTAACTGAAACAATAGAATTCAGTTGTGCCTGCTTAAACTAAAGGCATATATATATAGGATTCTGGAACTTAGAACTTTTGGAAATATATGAGAATAATATCCCCAAAGGTTTTCTTAAGGAAGACAGAACTTACAATTGAATAGTTTTCTTATTTGCTTAAACCAATAGTTATAGCTGCTCCTGAAGTTTTTGACATAAATATGAAAAGGCTCATGTTGCTAAGGAGTCTACCAGAAGTCCGTCCATTATGTAGATGATCACATTTGCAGACCTGATTCTTATACTGAAAGTATAACCCAAGTCTTTGTTAAAAGTAAAACAGCAGAGTGGATTCCTTATAGAAATATGAAAGACTAGCTTATCTCCAGTGACTGTTTTCCAAGCTATCTTTGTCAAATCGTGCATTATTTAAGTGTTAGCCATGGGATTACTTATGTGACTGGAATTCTAAACCAAGTACAGTATTCCATAAACCAATTTATATAAAAATTCAGTCATCAATGCTCCTACTCAAGTCAAATAAAAGTTAAGCCAATGGAATGCAGGTGACTTAGGTTTTAGTTCCAATTCTTGACTACTTTGTAATATGATCTTGAGTAAGCTGCTTAAGTTCTATAAGTCTCAGGGTCAACATCTGTAAAACAAGGGGGTTGCTCTAGATGATCCCTAGGGTATGTTGCAGCACAAAAAAATGAAAAGGAAGAAATGTATCTTAAATTCATTTTATTAATAGAAGAAGTTAAACTATCAGCATAGACTGATAATTTTTTCTATTTATTTACAAAGCTGATAAATAATATACTAAATTGCCCTAAAATGCTTAGTTGGGTTTTTCAGTTCAATAAATCTAGCACTTGATAGTTAAACTTAATTGATAGTTAAACTTAAACTATCAATTTCCCTTCAGTTTACTGATACATTTTTCATTTTTAGCCACAAAAGTTGCTATAAAACTACTTATTTCTTTGCAATTCATGAAATAATTCATCCCAGTCTGGTGTTTCATCAATTTAACTGTTCTAATTGCCTTATTATCTGCTCTGGTGCAGTAGTAAAGCCTCTGAACATTTCATTTACCTTACCAATAAGAAAACCCCATATTTCTGAGCCTTAAGAATATTACCTCTACCTCTTAGATGAGCAGAGGCATGAAGAACTTAAGCTCTCTGGAAAGCCAATATAATCTATCACTATTTAACTGTTTGTCAATGTTTATGCCTGTCTCAACTTACATTTAATGGAGCTTTTTATTGTTATTTTCCACTATAAAATTTTGAAGACACCTAAATGTCACTAATTCCCTTCTAAGTTTGGCATATACACTGCAATGTTACTTGGAGACACAATGATACAGTGAAAATATCTTTATATGGCCCGAAGTGAGTTACTTGCCTGTCTGAGCCTCAGCTTCCCCATGTATAATAGGAAGACTGACTACAACATGGTAGTGAACATAAAATAAGTATAGTTCCTGGTCCAATACTGCATATATGAGAGGTATTCAGTAACTGTTACTCAAGTTCTTCCCATACCAAGGGCAACCACTTGGACGTGATTTTGCTTATTGAACTGGCCAATCTAAAAACAGATTCTAGTCACCAGATACTTCTATAGGAATATTTTCAAATGTCTGTTTGTAACCCATTAGTCAGGGTTGTAATCCATGACAGCTGAAATCAATTCATTGGGTTGTGATCAGTATTGTTTTAATAGAAGAAAACTGAAAACAATGAGTGTACCATAGTGGTAATAACAGAAATTTTATTGAATTTTTATTTCTTTGTGTGTGTGAAATTGTGTGTGTGTGTGTGTACAATGTTATGATGCAAAATAAAATATATCACTCTGGGTTGGATCAAAGCAGTTTGAAATAATCTGCTCTATAGAGAAGGACAGTCATCTTTGTGGATCACTTCTCCCTGTCCATCCTCCCAAAGGAAATGTGCTAATGAGACCAGTATTTCAAAGTCAAAAGAGGCCCACCAGAACTGTTCCTCTACAAAACCAGTTATATATGTTTGAGGTTTACCGGTATTGTTAATAAGATCAAGGAGCAGAAATTTAATTCTTCCCTTAGAAATACCTTTCTTAACTATTCATCAAGGCTTCATCTCATCATTTTCTTCTTTTGAAATACAGTAGCAAGTAAAAGACTCCCTAGAGGGCCTTTAAAAGAAGCCCTCTGAGGAAATTTACTGAAGAAACCCAGTTATCCAAATAAGAATATGACATTAATATCTAAAATCTAACCACAACTCTTTCAGTAAAGTACACTGATCTTTTAGGGAGAATATTTATTTTGCCTAAAAGCAGAACCAAATTAAATGGGAGTTGGGGAAAGGCAATTAGGGAAGCCTCTTCCCAAAAAGTGATGTCAAAGTTAGGATTTGATAGATGAGTAAGAATTAATAAAGCAAAGCAGAGAGGAGGGGTAAGTGGCAGAAGCAGCAAGCAGGAAAATAGCATTCTAGGTACCAAAAAGAACATGAGAGATTCTAAAGCAAGAGAGAGTATGGAAAATTGGTTTGAGGGTTCACTGAGTGTGGAGGAGAATAGCAACAGATAAAGCTAAATAAGAGAGAAGGGTGGGGCGGGGGAGGGGGGACACAGAATGTAACTTTATAAAGCTATACTAAAGAATTTGGATTTTCCCTAAATGTAACTGCAGTCATATTACATGAGTGGCATAATCATATTTACCTTTTAAAAATATCACTGTGACTACAATATGGAGAATGCAATAGAGGGGGGCCACAGACTAGGGCCAGACAAGGGAATATGGTAGTAATCCATGAGAAAGATGGTGGTGGCCTAGTCCAGGGTGGTAGCTGTGGGAATTAAGATATGTTTATAAGGATGAAAATTATTTTAACCATGGTGAATGATAGCAGTGAGAAGATAAGGGAGTAGGGGAAGCTAAAAGTAGTGTTGCTGTCTGAGAGAAGGAGCCCAGGACAGAGAAAACATAAAACTAGTATGTTTAGATCATGGTATGTTTCAAGTGCTTATGTGACATAATAAAAATGTCCAGAGCTGATCTAAGCTGACCCACATCAATATATGGGTGATCTTTGTTTTACTGCTGTTGTTAAGGAAAGAACCAGACTACAGTGGGTTAAGAGACTGGGAGGTGGAGCCTGTGAATACAGACAACTCTTCTGACAAGTTTGGCTCTTAGGGAGGAAAATGAGATAAAGGTTGCTGTTGATTCTTTAAGATGTTAGTGACTTCATCATGTTTGAATACTTGGTAAGAAATTGATAAAGGGATTAAAGACACAGAAAAGAGATGAGATAAACACATAGGACTAGAGGATAGCATGTAGAACACAGGTAGAACGCTGGCTTTCAATAAGAGGTTCAGATCTTTGATTCTAAGGAGGTAGCAAGTGAAGTAAGGGTGCAAATGTAGGTAAGTCTGTAAGTTTGGTGGCACATGAGACACATACATAGGGCACCTGATTCTGCCATTAGCCAGGGAAGACTTCAAGAAAGAAGTAATGATTAAGAAGAGACCTAAATAGTAAGGACTAGTAAGTTTTAATCTGAGCTATATGAGGGAATTTTCTAGTCAGAGGAAATTGCATAGTTAGAAAAGGACTGAAGGGAGATTTTTTTTGAAAGATCTTATTTATTCATTTTTAGAGAGGGGGAAGAGAAAGAGAGAAATATCCATGTGTGGTTGCCTCTCACACACCCCGTACTGGGGACCTGGCCTGCAACCCAGGCATGTGCCCTGACTGGGAATCGAACTAGCGACCCTTTGGTTCACAGCCCGAACTCAATCCACTGAGCTACACCAGCCAGGGCTGAAGGGAGATTTGATATTCAAAAGTTGATATATTTACAACCTGACCGGGTGGCTCAGTTGGTGAGAACGTTGACTGTACACCAAAAGGTTGCAGTTTAATCCCCAGTCAGGGCACAAATCTAAGTTGCAGGTTTTGTCCCATCAGGGTGTGTACGGGAGGAGACCAACTGATGTTTCTTTGTCTCCCTTCCGTTCTCTCTCAAATCAATAAACATCCGTGAGTGAGGATTTTTTAAAATGATATACCAATTTACAATTCCAAAAACAAAGAGCAGGAAAATTGGCTTGAACCTGGAACTGGCCCTTGGCTAAATTGCATCTACCTCTTAGGCTGCTGCTGATACAATTCAGGGAATACTTTCTACCCTGAGAGGCCACTCTAGTTAGCCTAGTAGGAGTACTCTAACATTTGAGGATTACAATATTTGAAGAACTGTGAGCACTGATTTATCAGCCAGCCATTTAGCTAAGAATCAAACACTTCTTGAATAACGGCTGAGTTTTAGGTACCATCCTGGATTCTGAAGACTAAAAAGAGAATAAAGTACATTTTGCCACTCCCAAGGAGCTTCATCCTTTAATAGACAGAGTAAGGGTAATGTTACTAAGACCCACAGCCCAAAGCAAATAACCTTTATTCCTTTTTTCTGCTTCATATTCCCCCTTTCTATTACCTTATGTCCCCTTCCTCTACATGTCTCTCACTCATCCCTCCCCCTCTTACTGGCCATAAAACTGGATGAAAACAGGGTTCTACAGAAAGTACCCTCACAGGGTGATATGACCATAAATTCCTAACTGAGAAGGTCTTGGTGGGTAGTCACACCCAGGCAAATAACTTTAGTAAAAGATTTATCTTTACCTTAAGCAAGCCCTGTCCATTATTTCTGTGCATCTAGGTTAACACACTTAAAATAATAATCCTCAAAAGAGCACATAATCTTGTTACCTATCCTTTAACCCAATTCTACCTTGCCTTCTCCCACTTTCATGTAATCTTCCTTAAATTCTCTTCTTAATTTCAGATGCATAAAAGAAGCTGCAAACTGTCCTTCTACAGAAGCATTTGAGATCTTGCCTCCTGGCATGCCATCAGTTTGGTTCAAATAAACTTAAAAAATTCTCTACAGGTTTATATCACCAATGTCAATGGTCTCCAGAAGAATACAAAGGACATTTAGGAATATAACATTTGATGACTTAACTCTCAGTTAATACCCCCAAATGTTCATGTAATATAATTTTAATTTTGCTGAAATACTATTATGAAGGTTATGGACTGAGAAGATGGTATTCAGACACAAGTCACCAACATGTGAATGAGTTTGACAACTGTCCAGTATCGAATTTCAATGTGGCTTTTCTTTTCTTTATTTCATCCCTGTGTGGCAAAACTCTAGGAAATGGGTTAAAACACACAAAAAACACATTTTATTTCTTACCAGAAAAAGACCCAGAAAAGAAAGTAAGTTGCTAGTGGTAGTGATAATACTAAGTAAAGGAATTTAAGGAAATTATTGTTTGCAAATTTGGGGATTTGATCTCAGAACACATCACTCAACAAAACAAACTGTGTATTGTATTTTCCTCCATTTCCATACCATTGTCTATAACATAAGAACAATAGCCAGAAAATTATTAATTGGGCTGAAAGGTGGAATAACTATCTGAGAGTCTCAAAGATTTGATAATCAATTATAGGACTAAGGCATTTTATCACACCATTAGACTTAAAACAAAAACAAACAAACAAACAAACCCTGTCTAGGAGAAATAAATGCCAGAGTCAAAAGTTACTGCCTTACTAAAAAATGGTTTTAAAGGTATGTAAGAGACCTAAACCCCAGAATGTAGAACCTATTTTGCCGCTTAGTAACTGCATGCCCTTTTGAAAGTCAATTTCTGTGTAACCCATGGCCCTGGAGAAGCAAACACTAAAATGAGATTAAACCTGCAAGGATTTTATCAGTCCAAATACTCATGAGAAAATGGGAAGGTGGTTGGGAAAGGCTGGGAGAATCATCACACGATGACGCAAGTTGGACCCTGAATGAAGAAAAGATTGAAGAATGGTTAGGAATAAATATCCTAGACTGCAATGCAGTTTTAGAAAGGTTTGGCAAGGCTACCCATGTCTCCCAGGAAAAGGCAGGTCTGCCACTGATCGAGAAAAAATGTAGCAGATTTCACAGTCCAGTAGCTGGGGCCCTTGGTTATCACACTCCCTGAGCATAAATGTCTTCAAGTTCCATTCTCATGGCTACCCCAACCTTTTCTAAGAGTTTTCATGCCTATAAATTCCCTATTTTTTGTCATTCCTATTTTACAAGGTCGTGCCAAGTATCATCCTAGGCACTAGGGATATAACAGTGAACTAGAGCAATACGGTATCCATCCTCAAAGAACACTCTACCTGAAGATACAGAGAAGTAAAGAGGCAAGTAAAATACTGTGTGGATCATTTGTTGTCACTCATCTATAAACCTATGATGGCTCTCTACTACTTGTAGGAAAAAAATCTATACTTCTTAGTATTACATACACAATTGGTCCTAATATATGTTATCAACTTTCTCTCTTACTAACTCCTTGGTCCCCATACACCCCAAATGCTCTAGTACGTCAAAACCATTGGTTCCCAAATATAATATACTGAGTCACACTTCCATGCTTTTATACATACAAGAGGTATAATTCTACATAGAATGTGACTTCTGCTCAGTCTGAAGAGTCCACTCAAATGTCACATGATAAGACTAGAGTAGTGGTTCTCAACAGGGGCAATTTTATGCCCTACCTCCACCTACCCTCCCCCACCAGGATCCTTGTTGATAACCACAGACCAGGCTTGCAGGAGGTGGGGGGGGGGGTGGATAATTGGAGAGGTCAGTGAGGGATGGAGCTAGGCCACAGGGATGGAACCTGGGAGACACTTCTGCACCAAGCCACACCCTCAACGGCATGCAGCCAGACAATACTTTAGCGAACTGCCTGGAGCCACAGCAAGGACATGCTCCTTGGCCAGAAAGCAAGGTGGCAAGAGAAAGTTCTTATACTGAGGATGTGCAAGGGTAGCAAGATAATTGGATAAGAGGGAAATAGCCCTCCTATCCTCTTCCAGTGCCAGATTGGGGCTGGGACTAGGTGAAGCACAATAGAAGTTAAAATGGTGGTAGGGGAGATGCTAGCCAAGGAGGCAGGGGAAAGAAGGGATTAGTTGGGAGGCAGACCCACTTAAATGCAAAAGTTTGGAAGGTTAATTGGTCTTTCTGAGGAAGCACCTGGTCTGTCCTACACTCAAAGCTAATACAAACCCAGGGAAACAAATCTCTCTTGCTCATGACCTGCTGCTCAAGACCTGTATTTAGACAGTAGACTGGCCCGTTCACTTCATGGGCCACGTGACCTTAGCACTTATGTGGCCCATGGCCTCCAAGAGGGTCTCTCTCTCTCCCTCCCTCTCTCCCTCTCTCCCTCTCTCTCTCTCTCTCTCTCTCTGTCGCTGACCTGGTAGAGCAATAGCCAGGGCCTTTGCACGCTTTATGGCCTGGGAGCATGGAAACTTGTGGCCCTAGAAGCCACACAGCCAACAGCAGAACCAGCTCCAAACACAGCCTCCAGGAGAAAGTCCATAGCTGGACAGCAGCTGGGAACAAGCTAGGCTACCCAGACAACCACTCAACAGCCTTGGGCTCCAAAGAACAGCACTTTAAAATGGAGGATGCTCCCTTTGATTTTGGTCTTGTTGAGGCAGCTCACTTTAGAGGGGAAGATGGGTTTTGAAACAAGGAGGCCCCTATTCTCCCAAATCATTCAGCATTCCAATAAAATCTCTCTCCTTTCTCACCAGCCTCTGCCTCTAGAGTTTGCCTTTTGGCGACAGTAGCCAAACCCCAGTTTGGTTTGGTAACACTGTGACAATTTTGGTTTTCATAAGTGTGTGAGGGAGGGGTGCTACTAGCATCTAATAGGTAGAGGGCAGGGATTCTGTTAAACAGCCTACAATGTAAAGGACATCCTTCCCAGCCAGAAGAAAGAAATATCCAGACCAAAAGATCAAAAGTGCCAAGGTTGAAAAATCTTTCCCTAGAGGCAGTGTGCCATAACCTCACCTGAGCTCATGAAATATCCTGTCCATAATTCCATGACTTCTGTCTTTCTGACACCAGGAGCTCCTTGAAAACAGGGTATTATTCATCTTCCTATATCCAATAACTTCACATAATCAGTCTCACCTCCTTTATACATTTGTCAAAGTAAAAAAAGGGACAGTCAAGGTACTGGTGTCACTCAACAGGTGCTCTCATCATTGCCCTACCACTTGCTGACTATTTATCTTTGGGCAAATTACTTAAACTCAATTTCTTCATCTGTTAAATGGGGATCACTACACCTACTTCACCTAAGAATTATGATTGTTAAAAGATACACACATGAAGTGCTTAACTAATGCATGACACATAGTGAAAGCTCAAAAAATATCAGCTAACACTGCTGTTCCCATGCCTTGTCATGTTGCCAGAATAAGCAAAAGGAAGCTAAATGCCAGGGCAGAAGGTGGTAAGAAATTTTAGAAGCAGAAACATCAGTATTCAGCAACTCAATTATAAAAGTGACATATAACTGCCTTTCCTTTTTCAGCATTTCATCACTCATTAGTTTCAAAGCAGTACTTTGATAATATTTATTTATAATTCAGAACAATGCTGTAATATTTATTTGTAATTCAAAATGCTGTCTTTGCTACTAAAATAAACGTAAGTCACAAACTCAGTTTATTTAAGTTTAGTAACACTGTTTCTAAGTGAAATGTCATTAATGTCATGGAAGAAACTAGTCTGAATTTTCACAATGAGTATAAATCTGAATATCTGGTATTAAGGAATGTTAAACTAAAATATATCACATGTTATGTGTTACAAAGCACTTATGAATACTCTTTTAACTATGAGTTGATCCCCATTGGGGAGTTGATTTTAGCAAGAACTGAATAACAAAGTTCTGGTGAAAAGTGCTGGAGCTCAGAGGGAGTGGGTCCAAGTAAGTCTGTGTGCAGGCCCTTTAAGAGAAACTGCCTGATATCCTAGCAGTTTGTCTTCCACAGCCTCAATACCCACTGGTTTTTACAGCCAGAAGTTACCACTTATTTTCCTGGCACTGGAACCCTGAGATAGGGGCTGGAACCCTGGGGTAGGGCTGGAACCCCTTGCTCCTGTGATATCCCTCCCAATTTTTATCTACTAATACGCAGGTGTGGGACCAGCCTGTTTTGCATCTCTGCCCCTCCTACCAGTCTGGATGTAGTTTCTTCTTTAATTCTGAAGTTGTAGGATTTCATTCAGCTATTCTGATGGTTCTGAATAATGGTTGTTCTGTACTTTAGTCGTAATTCTGATGTGGTTGTGTGAGGAGGTAAGTCATGTTTACCTATCCAAACTTAATTGTAATCAAAAGACTAATCCTAACAAAAAAGTTATGCCCCAATACTACTATCTTCAGTAACAAACTCAACACCTAGACCTAAACCTGCTCTTCAGATATTAATGCCATGTCATAATAATAAATCCACAAACTGTATAATGCAATCTATCATAAACATTTTGCTTCATTTTTTCCCTTGGTTTTAAATAGGCATGAGAAATCATAGAAATACACTTTGTGTATGTATCATTCACTTCTGTATTCACTAAAATTGTAGCATCTAGATCAAAAATTAGGCACTATGCTTATGTTTTTACTTCAGAGAATTATCAAAGCCCTCAAGGTTTTGTAAAGTCTTAATTTACCTGAATCATATACAACATTATTTAATCCAGTCAATACATACTTCAGCACTTACTTATTAACATGCAATCAGCTTCTTTGAGATAAATTGTTTTGGACCAAGTCAAGTAACTATTAGTTTTGTATCTGGAGTTACTATAAACATAAAATATTCAAAACTATTTACTAATCTCTTCTGTAAGAAAGTGTTATAAAAGCAATGCACCTAAACAAAAACTTAAGTTACTATTCTAACATGTAGGGAGTTGGCATTAAAGTTTACTTATGACATTAAAGGAAATTACAGTGTTAAAATTCTTCCTCCTCATACATATACTATAGGCCAAATCTTTAAGAATTAGAATTATTTTTGGAAAATAATCAATTACTTATAATACTTAAAATTTTATAGATATATTACTAGTAGAAATTTTTGAAAAAATTCTGGTCTTAATATATAGGGAAAAACCTTAGAACAATCACTTTCACATTTTTTTTTGTCAGTGAAAAATACATCAGCATTTATTCTTCCAGTATGACTTCTACCAAAAAATGTAGTTACAATAATCAAATATAAGGCAAAAATATTTATTACATTAAGAACTCAAGATTACAGTAACCTAAATTTTCAGAGCAGTCAGCACTTCTTAAAAGTATTACATTCTGGAAAATACACTGACCTATAAGAATCAAATATAGCAAGTGGCTGTAACAGTTCAAGAATATACCAAAAGCTTTGGAAAATGAGTATAAAAGTGTTAGTCTTTCTTTAAAAGGCTAATGTCTATTAACAGCTTAAAACAGGGCACAGTAGGGGGTTAATATGTTGTTGTCTGAATCACTTTCATCAGTTTAAATACCTATTAGTCCTTATTAGCAATGTGCTAGCAAGGTGCTATTGGTCTTTTAAAGTTTTTTTTGCGTCTTCTTAGTCTATTTATCAAGACAGATTCTCTGACAATAGTGTTTGAAACAGTTTAGACTTGTATTTTTCTTTAGATTTTGTATATTTGAATTTTAGATTTGCATTTTAAAAAATGTGGAAGTTCTGGCCAAGATGGAGGCATAGGTAGAAACCCTTCACTTCCTTGCACCACCAAAAGGAAGGTAACAACTAATCTAAAAATAACAAACAACCGTAAGTGCCAGAAAATCAAACTGCATGGAACTCTGACAACCAAGGAGTTAAAGAAACATTCACCAAACCAGTAAGAAGAACAGAGACAGGCAGCCAGGTGGGTGGAGAGGACCCAAGGCAAGGCAGAGGACTGTGCTAGTGAGGCAGGACTGGCTGAATAGGAAACTAAAGACTCAAGCTAGCTGTAAACTACCACAGGGGTTGCCACGGTGGGAGAAAATCCGTTTCATATTGGAAAAGTGGGGCTAGAGCTGAGCAAGGAAGTCACATTGTTCCCTCTTGACCCCTACCCCACAGACAGCTCCACAACACAGCAAAGAGAGTTGCCTCACCAGGGTGAATACCTAAGGACCCTCCCCGCAACAACATAACAGGTGCTCAGAGACAAAGAAATATGGCCAAAATGAAAGAACAGATCAAAACTCCAGAAAAGGAGCTAAGCGATGAGGAGATAGCCAACCTATCTGATGCAGAGTTCAAAACACTGGTAATCAGGATGCTCACAAAACTGACTGAGCTCAGTTGCAAAATGAAGGAACAAATGAAGGCTACCCAAAGTGAAATAAAGCAAAATATGCAGGAAATCAACAGTGAAGGGAAGGAAACCAAGGCTCAAATCACTGATCTGGAACAAAAGGAAGAAATAAACATCCATCCAGAACAGAATGAAGAAACAAGAATTCAAAAAAATGAGGAGAGGCTTAGGAACCTCTGGGACAACTATAAATGTTCCAATATCCTAATCATAGGGGTGCCAGAAGGAGAAGAGGAAGAGTAAGAAATGGAAAACTTATTATAATGAAGGAAAATGTCACCAATCTGGTGGAGGAAATAGACTTCCAGGAAGTCCAGGAAGCCCAGAAAGTCCCAAAGAAATTGGACCCAAAGAGGAACACAACAAGGAACCTCATCAAGTTACCCAAGATTAAAAGTAAAGAGAATCTTAAAAGCAGCAAGAGAAAAGGAGAGAGTTACCTACAAAGGAGTTCCTATCAGACTGTCAGCTGATTTCTCAAAAGAGACCTTACAGGCAAGAAGGGGCTGGAAAGAAGTATTCCAAGTCATGAAAGGCAAGGACCTACATCCAAGATTACTTACTCTATCCAGCAAAACTATCATTTAGAACGGAAAGGCAGATAAAGTGCTTCTCACATAAGTTCAAGTCAAAGAAGTTCATCATCACCAAGCCCTTATTATGTGAAATGTCAGAGGGACTTATCCAAGAAAAAGAAGATCAAAACTATGAACAGTGAAATGACAACAAACTCACAACTATCAACAAATGAACCTAAAAAAGAAAACAAAAACTAAGCAAACAACTAGAACAGGAACAGAATCACAGAAATGAAGATTGTATCAAAGGTTATCAGTGGAGAGGGATACAGGGAGTATGGAGGAAAAGGTACAGGGAATAAGAAGCATAAACGGTAGGTACAAAATAGACAGGGAGAGGTTAAGAATAGTATGGGAAATGGAGAAGCCAAAGAATTTCTATGTACAACCCATGGACATGAACGAAGGTGGGGGAATGCTAGTGGGGGGTGGGGGTGCAGGGTGGAAGGGAATAAAAGGGAGAAAAAAATGGGACAACTGCAATAGTATAATCAATAAAATATATTTTAGAAAAGAAAAAATTTAAAGTAAACATGAAAACAAGTTGTTACACAATATAATTCAAGCATTCTCCAGTTAGGGACTCTGTTATACTACTGCAAAGATGTTTATTATAATCAAGTTTTTAGAGATCTCAGTAGGCATGTTTTCCACAGGGAAAATGTTATACTTGATGTTAAGTTTCACAAGCTGTCTCACAAAAGCCTATTTAAGCCTATGTTAGTATTTCAATGTGCATGAAATACCTCCCACAGAATACTACGTATACCATGAATAATTATGTTTCTAATAAGGAAAAAAGGTCAGGGTTCTAACCTAGATGCCAAGAATGCCTCTTAATAATTGCATTCCTTGCTACAGAAGTGCTGACTTTTCTACCTCCTAGGAGGTAGGATGAGGGACTGGAACAGTTGGGATTTCACAGCAAATAGGTTCATCTGTCCTTTCTTCCTTCTCTGCCATCTACCCTAATTAAAGAAGAGCACTGAGCTGGACAAAAAGAGTTGGGAAGTGAAGGGAAAGAATTAAGGAAAATAGTATTCTCTACTTGTGATATAAGGCAGGGGTCCCCCACCCTCAAGGGGACAGCTAGTGGTCCATGGCCTTTTAGGAAGCTGCTGCACAGCAAGAGGTAAGCAGGGGATGAGGGAGAGAAGCTTCATTTGTATTTACAACTGTTCCCCATTACTTGCACTAAGGCTTGAGATTCTGCCTCCTGTTAGATCAGCAGCAGCATTAGATTCTCATAGAAGCGCGAACCCTACAGTGAACTGTATGTGAAGGATCTAGGTTACACACTCCTTGTGAGAATCTAGTGACTGATGATCTGAGGTGGAGCTGAGGCAGTGATGCTAGTGCTGGGGAGCAGCTGCAAATACAGATTATCATTAGCAGAGAGGTTTGACTGCACAGAGACTATAATAAATCAATTGCTTGCGGACTCATATCAAAACCCTATCAGTGAATGGCAAGTGAAAATTAAGCTGCGTCTGGTGGCATGCCATAGAAACACCCCCCAACCCCCATCTGTGGAAAAAATGTCTTCCACGAAACCAGTCCCTGGTGCCAAAAAGGCTGGGGACTGCTGATATAGAGGATGAGACCAGAAGAGAACACCGAAATGAAGGGAAACAAAGGGGCCAGAGTTGAGCCTACAGCAACAGAATTTATACACACACAAAATGAGATTAGAAGGGAAGGAAGGAAATCCCTAAAATAACCAACTCATAGAAAAAGAGAACACATTGGTCGTTTCCAGAGGCAAGGGATGGGGTGGGGAAAGGGGTATGGGAGATAGGCGAAGGGGGCCAAAATGGTAAAAACTTCCAGTTATAAATAGATTCTGGAGATGTAATGTACAGCCTGGTGACTATAGGTAACAATACTCTATTATATATTTGAAAGTTGCTAAGAGATTTAACATTAAAAGTTCTATCACAAGAAAATGATATAACTGTGAAATAACTATTGTTAACTTATTGTAGCAATCATTTTGCAATTTACATGCATTTCAAATCACTATGCTCTACACCTTGAATTAATACAATGGTATATGTCAATCTATCTCAACAAAACTGGAAAAAAAATTAACATAATATCAGTAAGTAGAAAAGAAACTTTGAAAAGTAATACTGTTCACCTTCTTTGGCTTCAGCTCCTGAACCACCCAGCACCAAGAGGGTGTTCAGGACCTCACTATCCAGATCTCTACCTGCAGGCCTACCCTTCACCCCCGAGGTATCCTACACTCAATGTACAATCCTGGAAATGGATATGATTGCCTTTTACAGAGGACCAGACTTTCCACCAGGTAAAAACCCTGGTTGCCTGAGGCATAAACATTTTTCAAGGAGGAAGGACATGATTAAGTATGTGGTTGTGGGTCTGGAACTTCACAACCCCATTTCCTCTCTTTATCTGTGGGGATATTTGTTTAAAAAGATAATTGAAATAATTTAATTTTTTTACAAACTGATGAGGAAACAAAACAGTATTATTAGCATAAAATTAAGATGTCTACCAAGCTTTGGAGAAAATGTGGATCAACGAAGGACCTCTCATACAATGCAGTTAAGAATGGAAAACAGTACAATCCCTTGGGCAAACAATTTGCCATTCCCTGATAAAGTAGAACATTCACCTATCTCATGGCTTCAAAATTCCATCTCTGAATTTTGAAGAAAAACCCTCATATGTCAGTACCAAACACATGAACAAGAATGTACATGGAAACAAGAACAGGAAGAAGAATACAAATGTCTATGACAGAAGAATGGATAAACTGTGGATTATTACACAAGTCAAAAGCAAATGTACTGCATCGAAATGTAAAAGCACTGATAAATCTTACCAACATAATACTGAATGAATAGTAAGTCCCGGAAGATATCCCTTATATAAATTTTAAAAATACCTAAATAATATACTTCCTAGTAATATGTAAATGATAAAATTATGGAAAATAAAAAAGCAAAGTAATAATAAGCATAAGATTAAAAATAGCAGTTACCTCAGGTGAGGAAAGGAGCACATAATTAGATATATTATTATAACTATTTTGACTCTTGTGTTAGGTGATGTGTTCATATTATAAATATATTATTTAAAAGTAAAAAAATACAGGTATAAAACAAATAAAAGAGGGCCATGAACGAATCAATAATGAGTATGTGGCATAAAACAAGAATTAAAATTAATTCTATTCTGTGCAACTAAGATCCAAAGAAAGAAAATATTCTTGGGGCAACAACTTGGATCCATTCCTTATAGCACATCTTACATCCTCTATCTTTATTTTTAATTCCATGTTCAACAATTTCTAAAAGTCTGTAGCAATATTCACCCCAGCTGTGGAAAAAAACTCATTACAAATAAGTTCAGCATAATTCGATGAACCAAGTACACATTTGAGGAAATTTTTCCATAAAAATATCTTAAAAAACAGTTTTAACACCTATACAGGGGTCTCCACTATGGGAAAATATGTATGTGAAATATTTCATTCACTAATAATATAAATAAGACATTAGAGTGACTTCATCTACCTTCTGTTGGAATTAAATAAAAACAATTCAAAAGTCTTTGTCTCCTTTTTTTTCACACAACAAAGTCATTAACAGTCAACCCATATTAAAGTCTGCGGAGCGAGAAAACATCCTGCTTAACTTCACCAGGATCTCAACTCTACTCTCGACACCCATCCAGTTGTTCAACAGTGCTGAGCACCTACTATATACTATACAGTGTACTTACTATAGGCAGAAACGTGGATAAAGTAGTCTTGCACTCCAGAAGCTCAGAGTTGTACAATGCTTCTCAAAGTGTGGTTAGAGGAACATATACAAAGGAATTATACAAATATTTGTAACACATACAAATTCTTGGATCCTGTCCTACACTTACTTACAGAATTAGAATTTTAAGGGGTACAGTCTGGGTAAAATGTCTTTTTAAAGGTGCCCAAGTTGATTCTTTTATATAATAAAGTTTTGAGAATTATTGTTATAGTGCAGTGGTTCTCAAATTCTTTGGTCTCAAAACACCTTTACACTCTTTAGTATCAGATTCCACAGGTTCAGGGCTCAGTCTCATAAGACTGTCCCTGCTTTAGATGCCAAATGAAAGCTCAAGTTGTTACCTGTTCTTCAGACCAAAGGCTATATAATTCAAGAGGTTCCAAGGACCTTTTGCTTTGGTTTGATTAATTTGCTAGAGCTGCTCACAGAACTCAGAAAACCAATGTACTCACTAGATTACTGGTTTATTACAAAGGCTATTAAAGAATACAAATCAACAGCCAGGAGAAGAGAGATATAGAGTGAGGTCCTGGGCAGAAGCTTCTGTCCCCCTGGAATTTGGGCGTGGCAGAGCGGCAAGTAAATGCTTTCTGGTTCACCAACCTGGAAGCTGTCCGAATCCTGTCTTTTCAGGTTTTTATGGCAGTTTCATTACATAGGCATGGTTGATTAAATCACTGGCTGCAGGTGACTGATTTAACCTCTAATGCCTTTCCCTATCCTCGAGGTCAGGGGATGGGACTACAAGTTCCAATCCTTGAACCACTTGGTTTCCATGGCAATAGCCCCTTCTCTTTGGTAACCTAGGGCCTTTCCAAAAGTTGCCTTATTTGCATAACAAAATATACCTTTTATCTCTGTCTTCACTTAGGAA
Source organism: Trachops cirrhosus (assembly GCA_028533065.1). Lineage (NCBI taxonomy): Eukaryota > Metazoa > Chordata > Mammalia > Chiroptera > Phyllostomidae > Trachops > Trachops cirrhosus. The sequence continues at coordinate 149,009,782 of CM052540.1, read as the reverse complement.
ATTCCAAGGGTCTTAGTAGCTCTGTGCCAGAAATGGGGAGAAAGATCAAATACATGTTTATCATAAATCACATATCACAGGACCCAAGGAGCTTTTGCTTATGTGAATTATGTCTACTCATATTTACTGTACTAGAAATTAAAATTTAACAATGTAAAAGTTTTAAAATTAAAAAGATTTAAATATAGTCAATCCACCTAGAAATAAAATAAATGTACATGTCAAGAAGAATAACTTATTTTTATGAAACATAATTATATTTTTCCAAAAAGCATGTGAATTCTCATATCTGCTTCTGCATTCAATCTGTTCCAATATCACATAATACACAGCATTTGGAAAACTTCATTGTACAATTATGAGCAAGTGAAAGTGAAAAAGGCAAATAATGTCACAGTATTTCTATGAAACACTGAACTTGCAGATACCCTGAAAAGGTATCAGGGATTCCAAGGGATCTCTAAACCATACTTTTGAACCCAACAGTATAGTGGGTAGGACACCTTGACTGTATTTTTAGTACTGTCTTAGTGAAATCTACAAAGTTCTCTGAGAACACAGAGAAGGGAGCACTCACTTTGGCAACAGTTAGGAAACTTTTCCGGAGGTGGTGACATCTGATCTGACACCTGATCTCAAGTCCTTATGCTAGGTCCTATAGGCTCTTCTCTCACTTGGTTGCTGCTCCTCAAACGGGCCAACCTTGTTTTCTTTTACAAGCCTTTGTATTTACTGTTCCTTCTGTTTGAAAGGCTCTTCATCCACATATCCTGTGGCTGTTCTTGGCCATTCATGGCCATCCTGAAAGTTAAAGACAGCTATACCTCCACACACCTGTAATCCATTCAGGGCTCACTGCTTAGGAAATTCCGCCTTACACTAACCTTTACTTATGTGCACTAGGAGCCATATTTAAGAAAGTAGATGGTAGTATCACTTATAAAAGCAAAAAGAACTGAGTGGAAAAAAAGTAAAACTAAGTATCATTCAACAATAAAGTAAAAAAAAAACACGAGAATGAATTACAGCTATATGTTTCAACATGAATAAATCTCAAAAACATGCACAAAAATTCTAGAAATGTTCCTATAGGTAACACATGATTCAAAATCATGAGAATTTCCTCCAACCCTATCCTCCAGTTATACAGCTTCTCTCTTAGGAGACAACTGATATGACCAGTTCCCTGTGTGTGTGTGTGTCTGTCTATCTTTCCACGAAGTTGTTAAGTGAGCAGGACGATACTATAATATGGTTTATGTGTACCTACATATAAAGTTAAAATTTTTAAATGTGCATGGGTATGATAAAGACCAAATTCAAAATAATTACTTAAAGATGAAAAGGGAGAAAAAGAGAAATGGACTCAGACGGAAGCACTTCAAATGTACCTAATAAGTGATCTGGGATCATTCAGATCTGTGATGTTATTTAAAAATCAGCTCTATTTGGGCACATAAAACAACATCACAATAGAAATTATGCTCTTCTATAAATGTATTGTTGGAAATGGAAGAGATCACACATTCAAACATTTACATTCTAAGGGTTCTGAACTCCTATTAATAACAAAATTTTTCAAACTTGCTTACTACGAATTTTCAAAATTTCCTACCAAACAAAAAATGCAATGAAAACCCAAAACACTTTCACAGTTCACACAGAGGAGTCAAAAGACCTTTCATTCCCACATTCAACTTGCAGAATAATACAGTTCATGTTGGAAAAACCATGGTCATGAATGGCCTTAGCTTTCTGCCTTCTCACCTTGAAGAGACAGCTGGTGGCCAGCTGTGTAGCTCCTAAGAGTCATTGCTTGCCAAGTAGTTGGCAGAAGGTGGTGAAGAGCTAACTACCTGTAATTCATTTTGACACTGCCTTTGACTATCACTTTGCAGAGCTGGATATATTACAGAAATTCCAAAAGGAGTTGGCTAAATATGAAGGTAGGAAGTTGGCCATTTTGGCTTTAACTCAAAAAGGGTATGATGTAGGAAAAGAAAAAATAACAAAAGCTTACAGGAATAATTTACAGGGCTATGTCCTTAACCTTTCCCAGATACTATCCATACTGCTATCCATCATTACTTTAAATATGAGAAGTGTATAAAGAGCTAAAACCAAAGTGGAAAAACTCTATCTCTATGTCCACTTAAGTATTCGTATCATTAGTATTTTTCACTTTTATGTCAGTATAATATATGCATATATTTTGTATATATAAAAAATGTACATCAGTATGACATAAATATATGAATATATAAACTGAACAAATAACATGGACATTTTACTTACTTTTTATGTTGTTTTTATACCTTCCATACACAATGTGAACATAGGTGTATGTATATATATGATATATCATAAACAATTCTATAACAGAGGAATAGGTATAAACAAACTTGGGAAGATGCCACAGTTTAGGAAAGGCACTTCCTTTATTAAAAAAAAGAATCAATACAATTTCCCCACAGATTCATGATGTAAAATTCTATAATCAAGGCTTGTAGATTTGTAATTATGGTATGTCAGCTACATTTAAACAAGAGTGTTAAAAGATTGTTAAAGTTAAACTAACACAATTGCAGTGTGAATTGTCCTAGTCTCTTTCTAATCTACTGGTGTCACTTTCATTTAATCAGGGGGAAACTATGGGCCAAATTCAGTGCTATTTCCAATGCCCTAACATTCTTTGTTCACATTGGATTTTAAGCCAATACCAATCTAAAAGGGTTACAAAAAGATATATTTAAGAAAGTACTTCTAATCAATTAATTCACTCACTAGTGGGCTAATTTAGCAGGCTTTATTGAAAATAAGTTGCCTTTAAAGTGATTAAATAAACTTTTACGTTAAATGGATGAAAACATTTTGTTCTACAACTTGTAGAAGAATTCCTTGAATATACCATAACTCTGGTAAAAAAAAAAAAACAACTTACCAACACAAATCTTATTTGGAAACTTATTGTAGACATGTTATTTGGTTGAAAGACCTTATGAACATTCAAAACATCAATCCTATATTTTCCACTTTAGTGAAAATTATTTTCCAAATCACTAAGTAAATTAATACCGGAAAAAAAAACTACTCTGGAATGGGTTCATATTTACAGGATGCATTTAAATTTTAACTTAAGCTAGGTACAACACTGAATTTACAGTTATACTATCAGCAAATAGTCTCCAAATAAAAGAGAAAACAGTGCTACATTAGCTAGTTAGAAAAGAGGTATGAATATTAATCATTCTGGTTTGCCTCAAGCTTTCCCAGTTTCAGCAATGAAGGTTCCACATGCTCGAAAACCCTTTATCCCCAGGTAAACCAGGGTACTGACACCACCTAGAAATTAAAGGGGAGGGGGATTTTACAGTTCTGCACTGGAGAAGAAAATTAGAGTAATATTTTAATCTGGCAACTGATTGCCAGATTAACTATGACCCAGTCACAGATATCAGCAGGCCCAGCAATCTTCCTGGGACAAGGATCCAAATCTTTAAAAAGAGCCCAAACCTACCAACTAATACAGTGAGTAACAGTGAACTATATACAGTAACAGTGAGTCACATGTGAACAAACCTGCTGCTTGAAGAAATTTAGCGTAACTACCCATCCTGCCTGTAGTGCACACCTCTCTCTAGTTTCACAGCCAGAATTAGTCCTAGAGAACAATCTATCGCTGGCAAGAGGATATTTAAGGAATCCTAGGAGTCAGAGGCTCAGGACAAAGTCAGATTCATTCCTGTCCAACTCTCACTTTATAAGCCATTCCTAGTAATTGTATTCTTTCCTTGCTCCCAGGAATCCAGTCTCTTAAAATCCATTTTCAAAAATTAGATACTTTGCCTTTGTTACCATGCAAGGAAACAAAATTTCTCCAAGACTAGGGCCTACAATAATGCCCTTGACATTTATTTCTACTTCCATCTCCAGCATGGCTGCCATTCACTAGCCTGCCTTCACTAGTTTGCCAACACACTGAAACACTCATCTTCCAGGCATTGTTTGGGCTCCCTAATGCCAAGCCACCACCTACTTATTGCCTGTTCCCATACTCCTGTAACATTCCACCTGCCTGCCCAGATTTCCTCCGAAAACCCACTAAAGGGCACTTTTGGATTACTTGAAGGATTCTAGCAGATTTAATTAGACACTAAACTCTAAGAATGCACCCTCCCTAGCATAGACTACCCAAATACCTAGAATATATTTCTAGTGGCTCTCAATTCCAAGAGAAAATGGAAGTACTTAGGGGTGTGAATGATGACTTTAAATCTCTTCTTCCAAATAAAAGTTGTGACTTCTGAAGAGAAATGGGACTATGGGAAATGAGCATCTGACAAGAAAAAAAAGGTGATGAGAACAGAAATTGGATTTTAGAACACTGCTTTAAGAAACCAATGAACAGAATCCTGTTCACAAAACCAAGAACCCATCTGAATCATGAAACCAATCAAGAAGTCTTTGAAACTAAATTTGGAGAGGGGAGAAAAATACGTACCTTTAAAAACTTTTTATTATGAAAAATTTTAAACATATAGAGACTATAATGAAGCCCCGTGATCATTCAGATCCAGCAATCATTAATATGTTGCTGTATCTGCCTCATCTATTTTCTTCTTTGCTGAGGTAAAATGGAGAATTTTAAAAATAGGATCTAAGGCAGAAGATGGAAAGAGTTCAAATAAATTTCAGGAGAAAAATCTGAGAGAGAATGAGAGAAAGAGAAACAATATTTTCAGATTTAGATGGTTATCTACCAAAGCAAAATATTCATAATAAATAGCTAAAATAGATCTTCTGGTGATTAAAAATAATCTCATTTTAGTACATATGGGGAACTCTACACCAAAATGTCAACAGAAAAGCCATGAAAAAATGTATGATAGACATTCCCACTAATTTATAAATAATTTGAGATACAGTAAATTGAGGGTTTCACAAAAATGACTAAATTTACTAAATTAAAATTTGATAATGTCCTATTATTGAAATAAACTGAAAGCTAAACTTTATTTCCAAGCAGTTTCCATAGTACTTGGGAATTTTTTAAAGTCTAAAATATTGGCTTAATTAATTATTTAAATGAGTTTATTTTCTCTAGAATATGTATTATAAGCCCACAACTACTTGAACTGAGTAACTTCACAAACTAGTACAGATCATTAGGATGAGAAATGACAAGGTCATGAAGGTAATAATGGAAATCTACCATTAAAAATCATTTCTCATTATACCCAGGTACTTCTACTAAATAGACTTACTAAAATGAAATATCCAAAATCTTCCAAAGTGAACAAAGAACTCTGGGATAACAGTGCAAAGTATTTACATTTTCAATTACATATTTCAAACTGTAACTGAAAAAATTAATTTATATGTCTCAATTCTCCTATTATACATTTTCTAAATACTCTTTTTGAAAACGTTGTACTTAAAATAGAAAGTTGTATATCAGAAACCTTGCTTTCCCTTGCTCTGCCACTAACTAGTACTGTCGTCTTAGACAAGTTTGATTCTTCTATTTTAACCTCATTAAACCTCAGTTTCTCATCTGTAAAACGGGAAAACAAACAATATTATTAGTTAATATTTACTAGCCACTTGCTATTGGTCACATACTATGTTAAACAATATGCAGATTATGCATAGCAGGCACTTCTTGCAACATCTGCAGGAGGTGGGTACTTTCTCCATTTCTGAAAAAGGTGCAAAGTAATATATTCAACAACACATCATAAATGGCAGAATTAAGGTTTGAACCCAAGCAGTCTCACTTCAGAAGAGGCTGAGCATTTAACTACTACTCATACCATTTTCCTTACTGCCTTCGTGATACTGAAAGCTTCTAGGAAACCACAGTACAATGCTGTGCTAAGCCTCCGGGGCAATACCTGAAAAAGTGAATTTATTCTTTTTTGCCTTGTCCTTCAAACAGTATGTTAAAAGGGGGACTAAAGGTGGGCAAAGATGAAAACGCCAGCTGGCTAGGATGAGTCATTTCTTCTGAAAAAATAACCTGTTTCTTCATAAGGCTGTTTAACTTTTCTCCTGGAACTCTTCCTCAAAAAGTTTGACCTTGCGTCCGAAGTTCTAATAAGCACTGAAGTGTCTAACAGCAGTCAGGAATCAAGGGCCGATTACAGGGCTGGGCTCCTGAGGGCAGTTATTTAAACAGCATCCCACCACGTCTGGGGCGAGCGTCGGGAAGCAGAGTGGGGAGAGTTAGGCCACAGAAGTTTGGCAAGAGTGCTGGAAGTTCACGCCCCAGTTCTCCCGGACAGCGAGTCCCGCCTACCACGTTAGATCACCCGGCAACAACAAGGTCTCATTTTTTTTTTTTTTATTAGGGCCGGGCTCTCGGCGTGCCCCCGAAACTTCCGACCCGGCTCGCGAGCCCCCAGAGGCCGCCTCCCTCCAGTCGGGTTGGCTGGGAAATCCGGGGTGCGCGCACACACAGCAGGTACCACCGAAGCCCGACCCGGCCTCCCGACCGCGGCCGCCGCCCCTCCAGCTCCCAAACCGCGGGCGCTGGAGGGCAGGGGACGCCGCCGACCCTCGCCGCTCCACGATTGGCATTTCGAGCGCAGAGGCTACGGGAGGGGCGTGTCCCGGTCCGCGTGCTGCGGCACCGGCGCGCCCCGCGCCCTCCACGCCTAGCCAACCCCGGCCGGGGAGCTCTAGGTGAGGCCTGGAGTCTCACGGCCGCCTCGGGCCTGCGCTCCGCCTGGCCTCTCGGGCGCCATGAGGCGAGGGAGAGGAGGAGCTAGCGGCTGCGCCGTTCGCGGCTCCTTACCGCTTCACCACGCCGGTTTTGATCTTTATTTGCCTCACGCGAGGATCGGCCATGGTCCCTCGAGCGCCGCGGCAAGGAGGGGCGGAGAGCCGGGGTAACCGTGCGACTAACGGCGGAGGAGGCGGTGTCGTCGGCGTAACAGCCAAGGCCCTGCGCGCATGCGCACACCCTGGCGCTGCCCTGGCGTCCCCGCCACACCCGGGGGGCGGGGGGCGGGGGGCGCATTCCGGACTGCTCAATTTTCTGGCCCGTTGTCCCAGGCGGCCACGTAGTTCTTTCCTCGTGGAACCTGTCATAGTCTCTCAGACAGCCCTCCTTTCAGTGCTTGAACACCTGTCAATTTAATGTGAACCCAAGTTATACTTTTCCCGGCCGCCACAGCCTCGGTGTGTTGGGAAACTTTAGTTCTCTCCCAGATAGATTGGTTTGGTGGTGGCATTGCTTTGTGCGATTATTTGCTTCATGGACAGAGTGATCTGAAAATCGAATTAAAGATATTTTTTTCGGCGTCATTATCTGGTGTCAAATGGGCCTAAGCGATGTATCTTTAATAAACTGTCATCGTACATGCAGTCAAGAAAATCCCTACCCTCCACCTCAGACAACTTCTCCCCACCGAAATGTAGAGATGTACTTCACAAAGGAAACGACTAAAGGACTTATTCAAATAATCACCTAGGGTGTATCTTAAATATTCAACTCATGAAAATGTAGCACACAAAAGCTTGGGCCTCGTGGTCAGACCAACTAGCACTCAGGACTCCATCCTCTAACAGCTGGATGACATTGAACATGGGAGCTATTTAACCTCCCTGCTGAGCCCGTTGTCTTGTATGCAAAACAGAAATAATGCCCAATTTACAGAGTAGATATGAACATTAAAGCTCATGCCTGGCACACGATAGATGCTCAATAACTTTCAGTCATTGTTTTAAATTTTCAAAAAACGTGTCTCTTGCACAAAAGGGGTTGTGCCTCCACATCAGCCTCTTCCTGATGAAGTTCTCCAAGGAAGCCAGGGCAGAGTCTCCTTTGTTTTGTTTTTTTCTTGGTATCATCCTTGAAAGCCATCTACCTGTCTTTTTCCCTTCCCTACACTTGCTGTACTTATTCTGGCTTCATGCCTAGCTCTGGGACACTCTCTGCCCTGCGAGTCCAAGACCCTTATTTTAAATCAGAATCAGAATCCAACTCCTGGAGAAAGTCTACCATGATGGACCACCCCTCTCCCCACCACCTGATCAATGCTCCCAGGATGCTCTGGAATCACCCAATACTAATTTTCACTTGTGGTATATTTCTTTTAAAACTATTGTTTGAGTCCCTCACAAGGGCATGCTCACTCTCCTAGTTGGGTTATAAGCATCTTTAGAGGCAAGAATCTTGTATTCCATAAATCCTCCTCCCCAAATTTCCACCTGTGTTCTGTACACAGCACGTGCTAAATTTGATAACTATTGTCATCCAACTAGCTGGCACACTGAAATACAATTTCAAGTGACATAGCAAAACAATGAAATATTGGGGGGCAGGGGGATGAGTGGAATCAAAACAAAACAAAAGCCCAGCATACTCACCAAAGCACAACACTACAATTAGAAATACAATAGCTCATTAATATAACATTATTGGACAGTCCCATAAGGCAAAGAATCAACAGCAGCTGAACCCGCAAACCAAAAGATTGTACAGCTAGGGCTCTTGTCACTGTCAAGGATGTTCCTTCAGTCAGGCAACAAAAGCCATGTAACTCCCTATATTCCTTCCTGCCTTGGTTTCCAGAGCCCCAGAGCTCAGTTTTGGGCTGATTTGCAGGAGTTTCCCTCAGCCTAGGTTTTCTAATGTAAATAATGTCTATCTCCCCCAACCCCCAATTCTATTTCTACTCTTTTGCCCATTTACTGTTTTAATGATTTTATATCTATGACTTTCCTGTAAAACACTAATAAATAAATGTAACACACTGACCAAAACAGCTGTGCTGCTGCTGCTGTGTCCTCAGGCCCATGCCCAGGCTCTCAAGGACAATGTGTGTTTGTGTCTGTGTGTATCACATTGGATGCTTGAGGCTATGGGTTAAGATCATGGAGTTTGGTCCCCACCCCTAAGGATGAAAGATAGGAGATCAGGAGTTTACAGTAGGTGTAAAGAGCTTTAATTTGGAGGTCCAACTGTCTGGGGTCATATCCTAGCTCTGCTTCTTACTAACTGTAAATTTGGACAAGTTACTAGCCTCTTTATGTGCCAATTTCTTCATCTGTGAAATATGGGTGGTAGTAATAAAAGTACCTACCTCATAAGGTTGTTATAAAGCTGAAATGAGTTAATATTTGAAAGCACTTAGCACAGTGCTGGTACTTATTAAGCCTCATACAAAGTGTTAATTAAATAAATAAGTCATCTGGGAAGGTGGACCTAAGTAGGACACAGTAGGACACACATTCAAATGAATACAGAAATGTACCTGTTGTAATTAATGAAATCATACTGAATTCATGTTTGACTGTTAAATCTACCTAACGAGGACTCATGTTGGACTTACTTACCACTGTATCCCAGCATATAGCAATGCCTGGCCCATCATAGGTACTCAATAAATATTTGTTGAATGAATGAATGCTGCTTTAAAACTCTTTTTTTCCATTTAATAGTGTCACAGAACCTTCCCTTTTGAGCAGGTGGGCTACTAAAATAATCTGAAATTCCCCTCTGCCATCTTTCTCCAGGCCTTGCTCCTTGGGGTCTGAACTGTAAGGAGGTAGAACTGATAGTTACTTTTTTGTTACTAGAGGACTAATCATAGGAGTACTAACCATGAGAAAGTACTAACCATAGGAGAGATAGTACTGACCTGTCTCAGACACCAGCCAGCAGTGTCCATGGTGTTATGGATGAGATATGAGATAAATTCACATGGACTACCAAGTCCTGTGGAGGAAAAGGGACAGCACGGCAACTCTCTCAAGAGGAGGGTGCCATACGCCCTTGCCCAGGTAGGCTTTTATTGGGTTTAATTTGCGCAGGAACACAGGTACAGCTTATTAATCATTGTCAGGCAGTAAGGATCAAACAATAGCATACAAAGAACTATTAGGACTCATTCTGAGTCAGGGTCTGTTAGCTAAAGGGCTATAAAACTTTGGGAAATAAACTCATTTCCTGCTTGGGCCTTTATCATTTAATTAAGAGCATTCTTAGTAAAGCAGGGTTCACAAGAGTTTAAGTATTCTTTCTCAGGCCCGATCACCTGGGGAACCTGCCCTTTCTAGCACAGGGCTGCACCGCCCTCTGTCATTGTTTCAGGATTAAGTCAGGCAGAGGAGGCAAGATAGCCAAGAAATTAGGAGACTTCTTTCTCACAGGCAGAATGAGGATTCAAGCTTTGTCAAAGATGTGGGCGAGGGTCCATCACCCCCTTTCTCCATAGCCCCCAAGTCCTTTCCTGGGGCCTCCACGTAATCATGCCTGTCTTAGGTTGTTCCCCCCTTGGGGAATCTTACCCATCATTGGCTAGTTGATCAAGCAGTGGGGGCCAGTTATGGAAAAAAAAGAGCAGAAGCGGTGCTCCTGTCAGGGAGATAAGCTTTGTTTCCTTAGTGGCTTATGGTCCGAAGGTCGCTCACTCAGCCTTAGCCATGGGGGGTTACAGCTCCTGAAACCAGGCAGGGCGGTTCCCAACACTGACCTAGGGCATTTGAAATAGAAACTATGTAAGATGCATTTTTCACTGTTTGCCACCCATCTGTCCCCTTATCCCTACACCTTAATTGAGTTCTTAATAAATATTCCAGCCTGGGTCTCGGTCAGACTATAGGAATGAATGTGTAGGGAACTCTATAACAGAAAGTTAATCAGCATTTGAGATTGAGGGTTGAAGTGATCCCCAGGACTGGGGGAAATCTGGCAGAACAAGAGGAAAGTCCAGCCATCTCCTCCCCAAGTGCCAATTCTTCCATTGCTAATTTTGGAGAGTTTAGGTACTACTTTATTAAAGAATACTGCATATTCCATTACAAATACAAGTTGTTTTTCCCACACACTTTTAGGGCTATGAACTCAATCTCACCATCCCTTCATGCCATTCTTCGCCCACTGACTGCAAGCTCCTCAAAATTAGAGACCACAGTGTGTTCATCTTTGTCTCTTTGGCACCAAACTTATGCCTAGTGCCCAGTGGATGCACAGTATGTATTTGCTGAGTTAAGGAAAAGTCAACTATAACACTGAGATAGTTTTCTAATTTTGACAACAAAAGACTGGTCATGCTTTTACTCTCTGGGGTGGAACTGGAAGGTAGCCAGCATGCCATGAGACTTGCATGTTGTACTCCAGTATGTTGCTCTAATGTTGTACTTCTGTTTAATAAAACTAGATGGCCAATTGGAAAAGACACCTCTGGAAAGACTATTTAAATAAAGAAGTACTGTTGATAAGAACATATTTTTTGAAATATCTCTGGTAATTACCTCTAGGTGAAATATTTCCTTCATCATTAGGAAATACACCTCTCCTGAAGAGATTCAGAAGATCCCCTTCCTTCCCTGCCACTTCTATCTCTTTGCAAATTCTCTTGGCCCTCTCTTTTACTGGAGCCACTGCAGTAGCCCCCCATCAAACTTGGGCTTTGACCAGCATTGCGTTAGTGCCGCCTGGGCCATGAACTCCACCGAGACAGGAGCCAGGCACAGGAAATTGCTCAGCACACACGTACAAACAACCCAGTAGTGTGAGAGAACAGGAGCCTGTGGATAAATGCTCCACCCTTTCATTCTCCAGGCAGCAGGCACTTATGAGACACACTGCGTAAGGCTCTTCGGGTGGTCCCATGGAATCAAATGTCAATCAATCACCTGTGGCAATGGCAAACTCAATAATCCACGTTTGCATTTGCTTTTCTTCTTTCCCTGTCTCATTTATCCATTTCTCACTCCTGGCCTCCAGAATCACTTCCCAAATAAGTGGAATAGTAATATATTGCATTTGGGAATAATGTTCTGACTCATTAATCAAGGGATTCAGAAGACTGTTAGCTTTCAGTGGGGCACAGAGCAAGAATAGGCTCTGCATCAGGTCTAAGCTGAAGAACAAGCTTCCCTGCTATTCAGGGCATCTGACCACATAGATCCAATGATGCTGATATACCTGGTGGACCCTAAGAGGAGAGTAGTATATAGGCCATGCCTACTGAGGCAGAAGTCAATACTAACTTTTTTTACCATAAGAATTTATCACTGTTTAAAATTTCCCCCATACTCTGTAAACCATTAGTGGCATCTATGGTAGAATCTATTAACTGGATTACCCAACATTCATTCCCCAAACCCTCTTCCATACCCGCTTCCATTGCAGGGCTTACTTCCTCAACCTCCCTTGAAGCTGGAGGTGGCCGGGTGCACAATTCTGGGCAAATAGATGAAGGTGGAAATATGTAGGTGGTTCCTGATAATGCTTTGAATTTCTTGATAAAAGGGACAGATACAGGGAACTGCCCCCTTCCCGCTTCTTCCATGAAAGTAGATGTAATAAGTGGAGTGAAAAATATCCATCTTTCATCCACGAGGGAAAGACAAACATTTCAGAGACACTAGTTCTGACATCACTTAACTGCTCAACCTAAACCAGAGGCTGTTTATCTCTAGTCATCGTGTGTGAAAAAAACAAAACAAAACATATCCTTAGGTATTTAAGTTACTGTTTGTAAGATTTCTGTTATTAGCATCCCAAAGGGTTTTCTGTACAACTTTATTAGAGTTTCATACGTATGTCTCTTCATTGAGGAGAAAAGAAGATACAGCTGTTGGATCTTTAAAAGAAAGATGCCCATGTAAACAAAACTATTTCCAACTGTGGCTTTCATAATGTGCTGTGTTCTCATTGTATGAGTGTATTAAACATACAACTTAAATGGCCAAAGGTCACAGGGTAAGGATGGTGGACAGCTGCATATTTTAGACAATAGGAGTTCTATACAAGCATCAAGAGAATCTAATCCTTTTGCCACTGACTTACAGAGGGACCTATTTACAGCTGAACAGGTATGTGATATAACAATTCATTGTTCTGACACATATTGCAATCATCATGTGCAGTTTTTAATGCATCATGTTACATTAGCTCAGCCCATGGTCTAGTACCATGTAACATAAATTTTGCCAAGAGGAATGACATTATGTGACACTGACTTTTAAAAGACACACACTATTTTTTCAGATCACATACCTTTTATCCATGAGTGCCCAATTCAAAAATCAAGCTGGCAGACAAAAGTGGAGTAAATGTGTAGCCTCAAAGCAGCATATTTATCTTGAGTAGTTTTGCACATTTCTACCTGTAGTCAATGATTCCATTCCATTTTTATGCTGAAATGCATGAGCAACATTAATGGACCTTTTTTTGTCACCTGAAGTGAGACTTTTATTCAGGGTCAATCAAGAGAGACCTGAGAGGCATGTTTGGATTACACGCTATGGACACATTTTTTTACGTGTTTATCATGAGCTGTCTATGAGTATTCTATTTGAAACTCTCAGCAAAATATTTATGATTATTTTATTTTTACCCTATCTATGACTATTCCCTTCAGTAAAATATCTTTCTTAGGTGTGAAATATTTTCAGTTGTCATTGCATATTCTTTTTTGATATTAGTAGGAAACACAGCAAAAAATATAAGTATATTTGGACAACAGATGACTACTTTACAGTTTCTAGATAACTAAAAGAATACTCTAAATATTGGTCCACAAAGATCCATTCATATCAGTTTTTAAATTTGAATTTTTAACTTCTTTCTGAGATTATCTTTGATTAGAGTTTCTTGTCCATTATAGTAAACTACTTAAGGCCTGGAGAATTCTTCTTGGGTTATAAACCTAAAGTTAAAGGAAACTAAGCTATCATCTGTGAAGGCTCACCAGGGCTCTGCAGGATAGTCTGCCGTGGGGAAGGAAGGCTTCATGAAATGGCTTCCCCCTAATCTTTTAAGGTAACATAAAAATACCACTTCTTAATTAAAGAGAGAAATTTCATTTTAATTTGCACATTTCAACTTCTGCAATTTCTAATTCCAATATTACTACCCTAATGTTTAATTATTGTATTTTTATTTGATTATTACTACAATTATTTCTCTTCTCCTATTACCATATTTTTGCACATATATGTATGAATGTGATTGCCACTTATTCATATAATTGAGATTTTTAAGAACTCTTTTTGTATAGAAGTTATATGCTTCCAAATGATTTGGAAACTTTAGAGCTGATAGAATTCAACCAATTCTCCTTGGATTTTTAGCCACATAAGATATCAAGAGGAAAGGACTTCAATAAAGACCTTGTTGAGTTCAGTACAACTGAAAGTCTATCTGATACCAAGTAACCAGCAGGTAATAACTAATTCTGCCCCCACCCCCCACTTTTACTCAGATGTTTTGGCATCTGTCATGCAGTCACACTCTTGAAAATGATTAAAAGAAGAATTTGGGCCTCAGCTAAGACACATTCTCATTGGATAATTTGAACAATTTACTGAATTCTCTCTGAGACTTAGTTTCCTCAGCTGTAAAGTGGAGATAAAATATCTGCCACACAGGGTGTGGCTCCTGTGAAAATGATACAAGGTGATGTGTGTAAAGGACCTCACAGAACCTCTGGCGCATCATAAGCACCTAATAAATGGCAACCATTTTTATTGTCTTCCCTCATGTGAGCAAATAAAAAATTCTACAGAATTGGTGCTTTTTAATAAAATTAAACTGTGAAGCAAGTTTATTTTTTTCAGGGAACTAGCAAAGGATTCCAATAGAAACCACTGCTTATAAGTTTATAAGGGTTACAAGTTGAGATATAAATATTATTGGATTGATCTTCTTTCACAAACAGTATGAAAAGGAAGCATCACATGTTAAATTTATTACTGGCAATTTGTAATATTAAAATATCTTTCAAAGAAATACATTTAAAATAGTCTGTGTAAATTTCATGTTTATGCTTATCAAATTTAATGTTAGCTATGTAACTTCGGAAGAAGAAAGACTTATGGTATGATAAAGTGTAATAATGTAAATAAAGACACAATTCAAGTAGGAAAATTCCTAGTTAAAAAAAAAAAACAAAGATAAAAACCAATAAAATCGCCCTGGCTGGTGTGGCTAAGTGGATTGAGTGTGGGCCTGCGAACCAAAGGATCGCTGGTTCGATTCCCAGTCAGGGCACATGCCTGGGTTGCACACTGGGTCCCCAGTAGGGGGTGTGTAAGAACCAACCACACATTGATGTTTCTCTCTCTCTTTCTCCCTCACTTCCTCTCTCTCTCTAAAAATACATAAATAAAGAAGGTAAAAAAAGAAAATCAATAAAATTGCAGAAAGGGTTTATTAGCATGTTTTTATTTAAAAAATGAGAATCTGCCCTGGCTGGCGTAGCTTAGTGGATTAAGCGCGGGCCTGTGAAACAAGAGATCGCGGTTCGATTCCCAGTCAGGGCACATGCCTGGGTTGCAGGCCAGTTCCCAGCAGGGAATGCACAGGAAGCAACCATACATTGATATTTCTCTCCCTCTCTCCTTCCCTTCCCCTCTAAAGATAAATAAATAAAATCTTTTAAAA
>CM052540.1:148967970-148993879 GCA_028533065.1 Trachops cirrhosus | reverse complement strand
GCTGGCGTAGCTTAGTGGATTAAGCGCGGGCCTGTGAAACAAGAGATCGCGGTTCGATTCCCAGTCAGGGCACATGCCTGGGTTGCAGGCCAGTTCCCAGCAGGGAATGCACAGGAAGCAACCATACATTGATATTTCTCTCCCTCTCTCCTTCCCTTCCCCTCTAAAGATAAATAAATAAAATCTTTTAAAAAAAAAAGCAAAACAAACAAAAAAAAGATGCAATTCCTTTAAAAAAATAAAAATAAATAAAAAAATAAAAAATGAGAATCTGTCTTCACCAAATCACTGGAGGATAAACACTTGGAATGCAATTTTATTTAACTAATAATGAATGAAAATTAGTGCTTACAAGTAAAGACTGATATATCATTTAGGTTGTTTGCGTTACTACACACAGTGGAATTTTGCTTTCTTTGTTTTATAAAAGTTAATTTCCATAAGTAAAGATGAAAATAATCAATGTTTTATAAACACTGCTTTGGAAATGGTTGCTGAGGCTTGGCTGAATGTTACACAAATCAAGCAGCCATATTTTAACTATTCTAACAGGAATAAAAAATAGTGCTGAGAGCATTCAAGACATATTGTCTCTCTAGACTGTAATGTATTGAGACTGTGCATATTTTGTGAAATATGCAAAAGGAGAAAAGTGTCACAGTAAAAAAACCTACCTACTGTCAGTGTCTGTTGCAAATTGCTTATCTGGACCCTCACTGTAGCCCTTTAAACTTTCATTATCCCTATGTTTGCTTTTGTAACCAATTGGAAATGAATATAATGTTACAAAGACAAAAGAATGCTACAAACACAAATGAATTCAATATAAAGCCAGGAGTTGAAAGAGAATGGAGATCAGGAGTAAGTTGAGAAAAGGAAAGAAGTAAGGGTGGAAGTAGGCTTGGGGTTAAAATGTCAGAAGAGTGTGACCAAGGCCGAAAGAACTAGGGCAGTTAGGCATGGTCTTGTCCTGAATTCTTTAAACTTTTCTGCATTTGGAAAGTGAGACAGGAACACTGGGTCCTTGCTTTTGTTAGGATATTTTTTCAGTTGTTTAACAGAGATTAAATAGCAGTGGCACACATAGCATAGACAGAAGATTTGCTCTGTTCCATGAGGTTTCAGAAGCCTAGACACCTTCTAGTTTTTTCCATCATGCTCTGGGATTTTGCCCTTTCTTGCATGTTCAAAGATGGCTCCCATTCCAGCCTCATATTCTATGTCCTTTTAAAGGTATGAACTGGAAGATGCTTGAAACACTTCTGCTCACATTCCATTGGTCAGAACTTAGTTACATGACTACACCTCATTACAAAAGAGGAAGAAAATGATAGCTGAGCTATCATGTGTCCATTTCTTTAAAACTTTAATCCCTCATTCAGTTTAATTTTATTTATTGATTTTAGAGAGAGGAAGGGAGAGAAAGAGAGAGAGAAACATCAATTTGTTGTTCCACCTATTCATGCATTTATTGGTTGCTTCTTGTATGTGACCTGACTAGGGATCAAACACACAACTTTGGCATACGGGGACAATGCTGTAACAAACTGAGACACCCAGCCAGGGCACTCTCGTGTACCCAATTAAAATCATAAGCTGGGCCCTGGCCAGGTAGGTCAGTTGGTTGGAGTGTTGTCTGACATGTCTGAGTGTTGTCAGGGTTGTGGGTTTGATCCCTACCCAGGGCACATACAAGGGTCAACCAACAAATGCATAATTAAGTAGAAAAGAGTCAAATTTTCTTCTTCTTCTTTTCTTTTACAGCCAAGTAGTATTCCATTGTGTAAATGTACCAGAGTTGTTTTTTCCATTCATGAACTGATGGACACTCGGGTTGCTAATATGGTAAACTGCATTGATTGATTTTCAACTTACTGAATCAGCCTTGCACTCCTGGAATGAATATCACTTGGTCATTATGTATTATCCTTTTTACATATTCCTAGATTTTATTTTCTAATATGTTTCTGAGGGATATTGGTCTGTAGCTTTCTTTTCTTGTATTGTTTTTTTCTGCTTTTGGGAATGGGGAAATTCTAGCCTCATAAAATAGCTATTCTCTTCTCTTCTGTTTTAATTAAACAGAAATACAAATTAAGTAGAAATTTTCCTTATTACATGTTTTGTAGAATTCACCAGTGAAACCATCTGCACCTGGAATTTCTTTTTGTTGTTGGAATATTTTTAACTCCAAATTCAGTTTCTTTACTACTTATACAACTATTCAAATGATCTATTTCTTTTTGCATTTTGGAAGTTTGTGTCTTTCAAGGAATTTGTCCACTTTGTCTAAGTTGGTGAATGATGGACATGGTGTTCTTTGTAGTATTCCCTTATTATTCTTTTAATGGCTATAGAGTCTGTAGGGATGTCCATCCTTTTCTTGCTGATATTGGTCATTTGTGTCCTCTTTCTCCTTTTTTTTAATTGAGATAAAATATACATAATATAAAATTAACCATTAATCACTTCAAAGTGTACAATTCAGTGGCATTTAGTACATTCATAATGTTTTACAACCATCACTTTATCTAGTTTTGAAACTGGTGTCTTGTGAGGTTGTTTAAGTTTGAAAAAGAGGATGATTAAGAAAGCTGTGTGAAGGAGGCAAGGCAAAGATTAGAATGCAGGTTTTACTGGTGATAATGATAAGACTGCAGCAAGGGACCGGGAGTTAAAGGCTTTGGGTATGCAATGCCATTTGATTCAGGTAACTTTGGTGTAGTGCTTGGCAAAGAGGAGTGTGTGGATCATGAGGTAGGTTCCATGTTTTGTAATCATAGTCCTCAAAAAAGCTTAAAAATATCTGGCTGCTTTTATATAATATTAACATGGAAACAATTCCTGGGGGAAGAAGGTAAGGGGGAAATTCCTCTGACAAAGGTGGTGCTTGGCTTCGCTCAGAAATATAAACACAGTCATTTCCATAAACCCTGCCTTGAGCTACACCTGTGTAACCTAGACCTGTGATGGAGGGAGGTTTTAGATTTCAGGGAAAATGCAGGAAACGTATGCCATTTCCTAGGGTAGTGCTGCTTAAGAAGCTTTCCTTTTCAAACTGGAATGTCCCAGATAGGTCCAAAGCGTGTATATTCCCTGGCAGCATAAACCTGAATTACTCAAAGCCACACATTTTTAATTCAAATTTTCATTTAGCCACTAGGAGTGGTTTATTTCTTTGACATGCCAGCTAAATCATTTCTTCTCTTGGGGACAACTGGCTACAAAGTGTTCAAAACTGAGTTGTCTTTCCTTTGCCCTTCAGGCGGCCCCAGAACCCTCCCAGAAGTAAGCAATTGTTAAGCCATGCTCTTTCCCCCTAGAATATCCTTTCAAGCCTCTCCTCAAGC
Organism: Trachops cirrhosus; assembly: GCA_028533065.1. Taxonomy (NCBI): domain Eukaryota; kingdom Metazoa; phylum Chordata; class Mammalia; order Chiroptera; family Phyllostomidae; genus Trachops; species Trachops cirrhosus. The sequence goes on along the minus strand of CM052540.1, from coordinate 148,990,529 downwards.
CAAAATAATAACCTTTTGAAATCTCAGCTCTAAGAAAGCCCTAAAGTAAGCACTCAATACTATGGAAACAATCATTTGACATCATTCCAGTAAATCCATCGTTGGGCTATGCAGCTTGTTTTACTGTAATGGTGTTATTTTGGGATTTATTGGCTTCCAGAACTAAGAAAAGACATAGGAGCACCTTGAGCAACTGCTCAGTTATGGAGAATGTGGAAAAAATCAAATCAAATATCTACAAAATATGCCGGTCTATTGTTCATTTATTTCTTCCAGTTTTATTCCTATTTTGACAAATTGATGTGAACTCATCTCATTTTTGTTTTTTGAAAATCATATACAGATTCTTAGACATGAATAAATATCTTCTTGCCAGTTTCAATAAAAGAAGGAGTAGAGGAATTGCAGCTCATATACACACATCTGTATCATTCAGGGTACAGTCAAGAGACAGAAACCATACCAATTATTAGAACAGAGAAAATACAGATGTTATCTAGGTATAAAGTGGTTAACTAAGCAAATGAAAGGGCCAGAGAGGTGCAATGGAGGTCGCAACTGCAAGTAGCATTTAACACCCCTAGTACTTGGGAACAAAGGAAATAAATTAGAATTATTACAATTGAGGAAATAGAGGAGGTCGCTAACCTTTGAAGACAGAACACTGGCAGATTATGCTGGGATCTCTGAGAGGGCGGAATGAAGCTGGTCCCGAAATATCGAGAACAACTCTGAGCTGAATGAAGCTTCTGCTACTGGAAGGAACTAAAGCTGTTGGGGTAAAGGAGTGATGTTAGTGTCGTGCTCACAGAAACAGGAAAAATTTATGAAGCACAAGAAAAAGTAAGTCCTTTCTTCTTCCTCTAGCATTACAAGCTCCCTGACAAAGCAGAAATGTGGATTTTAGAATTTTAGAACCAGCATTATAATGCAGAGTAGAGAAGGAGGGGTTTGGAGGTGAGAGATAGAAACCTAATAGGGATGTTTCAACAAGTTATTCAAATTACACCTTAATTAAGCAAGATGAAGATATTGGAAAGGCTGGCTGGCTGCCAGTGAGGGGCTCCCAGTCGCATTACCTTGGAAGGGTCCCCATGGTCCTCAGTTTTGTAGGTCCAGAAATTCAACTCTCTCAGAGCACTAAGAACTGACAGAACTGGAGGGATAGGTCACATGATCCCACTTACAAGGGACTGATAGATAAACTCAAAGGCCAAGGTATTTCAAACAGGGGTGTCCAACCTGTGGCCCCTGGGCTGCATGCAGCCCAACATGGCTATGAATGTGGCCCAACACAAAATCATAAATTTACTTAAAAACTTTGTTTTTCTTTTGCTCATCAGCTTTCGTTAGTGTTTGTGTATTTAATGTGTGGCCCAAGACAACTCTTCTTCCAGTGTGGGCCAGAGATGCCAAAAGGTTGGACACCCCAATGGTTAAGCTGGTACACCCATCCTGTCACCTGTAGGAAAATATGAGTCAGGAGGTAGGTGGTGGCGTGGAGCAAGGGTAGGAGCGTTAGCTGGGTGCACTGCACGGCTCTGTAAGGATGGTCTGACACCATTACAGAGAAGCACTGGGTCAACTGACATCACGTCCACCAGTCAGTATCCTCAGCAGTTCCACAGAGCTGGATAGAGCCCCCCAAACTTACTCTTTCATCTTTAATTGGCTCTTGACAGAGTCCATCCTTCTGTTAGTATCTTTTCTTCAGAAAAACATACATAGTTACAATTTTATTTGTCCGTGGTAGATGGTCTTACACAAGTTTGAATGTTTCTGAGTCTTTCCTCGTCTTTAGATGAGGAACAATTATCCCTGGGTCATAAGACTGTTCTATGATTAAAAACTACTCCATATGAATATTCATAGAACAATGCCTAACACACAGGAAGCTCCCAAAACATACAAGTTTCACCCCTAACTTTTATCTTGCTTTGACTATATTAAGACTTTCTCTTCTGACATTTTTCATTTTAAAAAGATAAGTTACATGGCTGTATAGCATTCCACTGAAAGGATGTATCATTTTATTTAACCAGTAGCGACTGTTTGGCAGTAAGATTGTTTTTAATTTTGTGTATTAAACTTGATGTTTCATTGCTGGTATCATGCCAGGCCAAGTTCCCAGATAGATACTCCCATTGGAAACAAACTATCACACTGAGAACATACTCAAAAGCATCAAAGAGCTTGCAAGGAAAGAAAGAATATTCAGGCCAAAGACTACTTGAAGGCAGAACCCACATCAAATACAAAAAGATCTCAAAAGCAGCCAGGGATGGAAGTTAAATTACTTTGAAAAAGGAAAATATATAAAGAGCTATGCTCCTAAAGGCAACATTGAAAGCAAGAGGCCAGGGAAATGGTATCTTCAATGTGTTACACCATCTCCACTAGCATTTCCGTTAGTGCTGGTGTGCTGCTGGCAAACTCTCAGTGTTTTTATATGAAAACACCTTTATTTTGCTCTCATTCATGAAAGATATTTTCACTGGGTGTAGAATCCTAATTTGATAATGATTTATTTTCTTTGCACATTGATATTTAAACACACACACTCGCACAAACTTCTATACATACATATTTATTCTAGAAAGAACATAAGCTCAGATAGGTCTAAAATAAAAACAAATGAAGAATTAAAAAGTGGTTAATTACGTGGGTAAATCAAAACAAAAATTGACTATAAAACAACACATAAAGCAATCTCTGTAATATATATAATTTCCTACTGAAAAATAAAAGATCTTAGAGCAATTAAACACCATTTATCCCCCCTCATGACTTCTATGCAATTTTTTCTAAATTGCTTACATTTTAAATTGAGTACATGACAATAATTTTAAATTAATATACATGACAACCATTGCATAGAATTCATGAGGGGAATAAATGGAATTAAAGTGTTTTAAGCCCTGGCCAGTTGGTTGGAGCATCATCCCATACACCAAAACGTTGTAGGTTCAATTCCCACTTAGAGCACATCTCTCTCTCTCTCTCTCTCTCTTTCTCTACCCCCCTCTAAAAACAATGAAAAAATGTCCTCACATAAGGATAAAAAGAAAGTGTTTTAAGATTTTGTGTTTATAGTAAGAAAGTAAATAGCCCAAATGTTCATCAACTGATGAACAGATAAACATTCACCATAAAACATTCATAAAATGTAGCATTGGGTTAGCCAAAAAGTTCATTTGCTTTTTTTCTGTAAGATGGCTTTAGTAGAGCTTAGTTGTCTTTAACTTCATTTGAAACAATTCTGTTAGATTGTATTATGACAGCTGTCATATCAGTGTGCATTTAAAAAACTTATCAAAACTGGTGAATTTCTGTGCAGCCATTTTAATATTAAAGATGGGAGAAAATAAGCAATATTCAACAATAAAAATAAGTGAGGAATAAAGTACAATACATGTTATAATTTTTTATTATAACATGTTATAATATTGATGAACTTTAAAATGGTAGGCTAAGTCAAAGAAGTCAGTCACAAAAAGCCACGTATTGCAGAATTTCATTTGTGTAAAATGTCTTGGGTAGAAAAATCCAGAGGGACAGAGAGTAGACCAGTAGCTGTCAGGGGATGGAGGTATGGGGAGTGATTGTTACAGAACACAGGGTTACTCCTTGGGGTGGTAAACACAGTGGAAAAATTATGTATCGGTAATGATTGCACAGCTCTGTGGACAGACTGAACACCATGCAGCTGTACACCATGAATGCGTGAATTGTATGAAAGGTGAATTATATCTCAATAAAATGATAATTAGAAAAAACACAAAAGATGCCATTGGGAAAGGCAATCTATTATGCACAGCCTTTCGACTCCCCATTTGGGCATGTAAGAATGGTCCTTGGGCCTGGAACACTTCCTCAGTGAAAGACAGAGGGCCCACCCAATCTGTGCAGGGCTTATCACCTTGTCTGGAAATATCTTTCCCTATTCCAGGCTCAATGTGTGATCTTTTATTCTGCTCGAATGATGCATCAGTGACCTCAGGCACAACCCTGGCTTTCAGTATTTCAGACCCTGCTAGGAAGGGGCCGGGGTCCTTTTGCTGCAGCTTGACTCTGCCATGTTTTCCTTAGCGACTCAAATACTAAAACGCATTGCACAGGCGTATTTGGATTTCTGTTGCTGGTGACTGGCATTGTGATGATCTTTACTATCTTGCACATAGTTGGAGATTCTCCAGATACTGCCAACCAGTGCACAGTGTTCTGTTTAATGATACTACTCTTTACTTTAAATTGGGAAAAGTGAAAGTATCTGACAATTTCAAGTATGGATGAGGATGAGGTACAACTGAAACTCTCATACACCAAAGTGTACATTAGTAAATTCTCTTTGAAAAACAGTTTAGCATTGTTAGGAAAGTTAAACATATGCTAATCTATGATGTTCTACTTCTTTCATTACACCCAAGAGAAATTCTTGTACGTGTGCAGGAGAAAATGTGAATAGGAGTGTTTTTAGCAGCCTTGTTCATAACAGCAAAAAACTAGATAATCAAATATTCATCAGGGTAAAATAGATCAATATACAGCAGTAGAAATGAAAGAACAGAAACCACGCCCATCAACAATGAAGAATCTTATATACATAAAGGAGAGCAAAGGAAGCAAATTATAGAATAGAAATAATATGATTGCATTAATATTAAATTCAAAAGCAGACAAAACTAAACATTATATTATGTAGAGATACATTCGAAAGTGGTAAAACTCTACGGGAAAAGCGAGGAAAAGATTATTCAGAGGTTGGGACAGTTATTACTCGGGGTGGGTATAAGAGGCATGAAATTGGAAAAGGCACATGGGAGCAATGGCCAAGTTGTTATCCTGGATAGTAGCTGCAGAGGTACTTACTTTATTACAATTGTTTAAAATAAACTCTAATGTCTCGTGCATGCTTTTGTATTGGTATATAAGGCATATTTCACAGTAAAACAAAGTTAAATGAATTTCCTGGTATATAAATCTTTGCATACATCTGATTATTTCATTAAGCTAATTTCCTAGAAGTTGAATCACTGGGGTCAAAAGACGTTAATATACTCAAGGGTTTTATCATCTGCTGCCAAATGATCACCCAGAAAGGCTGCCCCAGTTTCCCTTCCCACAAGCAGTACATCAGAGCTCCTGGTTACCTTGCTTGAATAAGTTGTTACCCTCACCCTGCCCATGCTGCTACTCCTACTCCCTCCTTAACCCATCGTGTGCTGGTTTCCAACCCAGCTCTCTTTTAGGTTATGGATATCCTCCTATTAATTAAATTGAATGGCTACTTTTCTCCTTGAATGATTTAGGAATGCAATAGACCTAAAGACTTTTCCAGATGGCTAATACATGAAGCTTTAACTTTTTAAATTCTTAGATTGTGATTTGGCTCCCAGTTCTTAGAGAATAAGCCTATAGTTTCCTATGAACTATCTCATTTCCCAAGAAGAAAAATAGTTTTAAAACAGCAGATAGAACTCTCCTCATTTATCATCATCATCATGAATAATCATCATTATTACTCATTAGTCAGCTTCATGGATGTTGGAAAAGTCCACTGAGTGACGTGTTTAAGCACTGTTGTAGCTAGTCTGTAAAGGTGCACCCTGATGCACCAGGACTCTCGGAGTTCACACCCTCGTATAGTCCCTATCCGCATGGCATCTGAACTGGCTCTACAGCTTGCTTCAATCAAAAGATGTGGCAGAAATGCTGTTGTGCCAGTTGCAGCATTATGCCTTAAGAAGTCCTGGCAGTTTCTGTTTTTGTCCTGTCGGGATCCCTAGGCCACCATGTCAGAATTTTAGCTAAACTGATGGAAAAACCACACAGGGAAACCATGTGGAGAGGCCATGTGGGCCAGAGAGACTTTGAGACTACATGGGAGGGAAGAGGGAAGCCTGGCCACCCCAGTGTCCAAATGATTCAGCTTTCCAGCCATCCCTGCCAAAGCACCAGGCATGTGAGTGAAGCTATTTTGGCCTTGCCAGGCCTAGCCTCCACCTGATTGCAACCACATGAGAAACTGTAGGAAAGGCCAACAGAACAACCACCCAGCTGAAACCAGTTCATGTGTTGAATTACCAGAGTTGACAATAAATTGCTGTTATAAGCTACTAAGTTCTGAGGTGTTTTGTTACACGAGATAATGGAAACAGATTCTGTTCTGTGTTGTTCCTCATATTTAACTGTTGAGATATGACAAAGCTTTTATTGGATCTAAAGTAAAGCTTGAGATTCTATGGTCTGAATTAAGCATGCCACTCTGCAAAAAAAGGGAGATGTCCTAGAAAAGAACAGTGAGAGTTTACTTATATAAGGAGGTAATATTTGAGCTAAAACCTGAATATGCAAAAGATCCAGATATGTGGTGAGCTAGAGGAAGGGCACTCCAGAAACAAGTGGGAAGACCATGAGATGAGAAAAAGCTTCGGTGCTCTTGGAACTGAGAGAAAAACTGTGCACAGAAGCGAAGACGCGGAGGCAGGGGAGCCCAGTGGTGCTGGTTCCCTCGTGGGAAAGCCTGAACCTTCGACACCTGATTCTTTTTTGAGATTAATCTGTGACAGTCACCTCCCCACTCTCACAAGAAACAGAACAAGGTGGGGATGTTTGAGAATTCCAACTAACATGATGAAGGATATAAACTAGAAAAGCAAAGGTAAACCTGTTTCTCAGTCGGGCCCCATTCTGTCGTGACTTCTATCCCACGCCAACAGTTTGTGTCTTAATAGACACCTTACCCTTTATATTAGTTGGGGAAAGGTACAGGAAATGAAAACTCTTCTGGGTATTAAAGCATCAAAGTGCTTGATGCAGGGAATGGGTGCTTACAAAAACCACTGGAAGCAACCAACATGTCCTTTGGTAGGTGAATGTAAACTGTGGTGCATCCATACAACAGACAATTATTCATCACTGAAAAGAAATGAGCCATCAAGCCATGAACAGACATGAAGGAAACTTAAATGATATTACTGAGTGAAGGAAATCATTCTGCAAAGACTCCAACTCTATTCTGGAAAAGGAAAAACTATGGAAATAGTAAAAAGATTAGTAGTTGCTGAGGTTATGGGAGAAGGAAGGATGAATAAGAGGAGCACATAAAAATTTCAGGGCGTCCTGGTTGGTGTGGCTCAGTGATTTGAGTGCCGGCCTGTGAACCAAAGGGTCGCTGGTTCGATTCCCAGTCAGGGCAGATGCCTGGGTGTGGGCCAGGTCCCCAGTAGGGGGTGCGTGAGAGGGAACCACATATTGATATTTCTATCCCTCTCTTCCTTCCTTTCTCTAAAAATAAATAAATGAAATTTTAAAAAATTTAGGGCAATGAAAGTACTTTGTATGATGCTATCATGGTGGAAAATGTCATTACGTATTTGTCAAAACCCAAAGAATGTAAAACACCAAGAGTGAACCCTAATGTAAACTATAGGCTCTGGGTAACAATAATGTGTCAAAATAGGGTTATTTGTTGTAGAAAACATGCCACTCTGGCACTAGGATGTTGATAGTAGGGTAGGCTGTGCATTGGTGGTAGGTGGGGGGAGATAAATGGGAACTATCTGAACTTTCCCACAATTTTGCCATGAACCTAAAACTGCTATAAAAAAATAAAGTCTACTGCAACACAAAACAAAAAATTATTAGAGGCTAGAAAGCAGGTATCAAGCTGGGCCTCCAGAAATGACTCCCAAAAGAACACTGCTAAAAAACAAACAATCAAAAAACCAGAACTCTTCTGAACTAGCTCACCAGGGAGCACCTCTTCTGCCACTGCCAGGACGGTGGGAAATGAGGGAGCCACTGCTGAACTGTCCAGAGCAGAGCACTGCAGCTGTGGTTCAGAGATCAGGAAGCTGCCACCCCACAACTTTTAAAGCTCGTCCAGCTCTTGAGGTTGGAGACTGAACACTCTGGAATGCCGCTGCATAAAAACCCAAAGTTTTCAGGACCCCAGTTGCCAGTAAAAACAACATCTAAAAACAGCAGGAGGATGGTCTCTGCCCCATTTCTGGTTTTCACATCTCCCACTAGTGCACCTAATGGGCAGAACTTAATTTGCACACAGAATGACAGCAGCAAAAGAGCCTAGAAAATGTAGTATTTAGCTTCCTAGCCTCTGCAGTGCAGTAAAGCACAGAGGGAGAAACGGACACCCAAGGCTCATCAAGCATACCCAACACACTCTTCATTGAACTGACTGTCCACATCCCAGCCCCTGGGATGCATGAGGAATGACATTGTGCTACCCAGGCTTCCATTACCACCATGTTTTCTGGGCATCCATCAAAAGATTTCTCAGGAGGTGAAGGTAGAAACCCTCTCCCACCTCTGGGTAAATGTACCCTTGCCTTGTCAGGCCAGTCCTCTTACTCATACTCTCCCAGTCATGTTGTGGCAGCCATGAGATTGCACCGCACAGACCTCCAATGACAGGGAGTTAATTGGCCAAGGTTCTGAACGCTGTGCCGTGAACCCATCAGGTTTCCCAGCATCCCACAGGCCACCCCCAGCCAAAGACTGAGTGCAGCAGAGATGCCAAGGCACCAAGGCAGCCTGTTCCTGGGAAGCATGGAACTCCTCTGATGGCTAGCTTTGGCTCGAGGACTCCCTGACAGCCTTTCCCAAACCTACATGCACTGCAGGGAAGTCAGAGATGCTTCCACTTAAGCTTCCTTCCCTCTTTCCTTAACTCAGGGTCAAACATGCATCATAGTTTGATGGTTCTCCTAGCCTTCTCCTGCTCCTATGTTATCACAGGCATTTCCTCTAATCAAATCCTTGCTCATTCAATACCATTTTGGTGTCTGCTTCTTAGAGAAACTGAGCTAACACACGTGCCTTGCTCATTTCTATCTCAAGGTTTTGCTCTCTGCTCCTGCCTAAACTCCCACCTGCAATGAATGTCCTGCCACATCTTTTTCACCTACTCAGGTCCTACCCATCTTGTGGACACAGTACCAATCACACCTCCTCCATGAAGTCTTCCCTGCCACCTGTGTTACATGGACCATGAGTCTGTCCTCGTCCACCCAGATTCACATATTTTTGCAGGTCCTGTATTGTCTTCTGTTTCAAGGATGGTGAGCATATATTTGGCTCCCCTAGTATATGAGGGTAAGGAGTGAGACAAACACTTCCTTATTAACCTCCAAAGTGCTTTTTAATGGAACAGAGGGCAGAACACAGTAGCTCTATTAAAGTCTTGTTGAAATGATTGATGTTTGTAAGTTAAAAATGGAAAATTCTATCAAAAATAGATGCCCTTTTCCAACTTGTAAACTGGCTAAAATTTTAAGGAGCACTGGTAGATGTGACCTCTTACTAACCTTTGGTGTGTAAAATGACAAACTTATTTGAAGCCAATTTGGCAATGTGTAACAGAAGCCCAAAAATGCACCATTCTTTAACTCAGTTATTCCATTTTTAGGAACATATTCCAAGGGAACTTTTAAGTTACAAAGAAGTCAGTATAGCAGAGAAGAAGCCAAAGCAGGTGTAAGTGGGTATTTACATAGAGAAAACAGACCCTCCAGGCATAGAGTAAGCTTATTAGCCTTCTCCTCTTCCTCCTTCTCTTCTCCCCTTTACCTTTTGTCTTCCTCCCTCTTCACTCCTGCTAATTAGTCCCTCAGGACATCAGATATCAGGTGGGAAGCCCAGTTTTGGACATGGCTAAAGTTTTTGCTGTAAACAGGTACCTAGCCAATCTAGGGAAGTAGCAAGGCTTCTGTTTCAAAGGGTCCGTGACTGCACCTGTTCTTAAAAGTGCATGAAAGTAGGCATCTATTGAAAACTCCTTTGTCCCATAGGTCAAAATCAGTTAAGATGAGGTTGCTCCAGTGCTAGTATAGCAAGACTTTCAAGAACCCAATCCCAGACATTGGCCTTGGTGACAGGTATTAATGCTTTACACGGTGCTGTAGGTGTGGACTGGCACCAGGCCTTTCTAGGCTTTTTGGGCCTGGTCATGGTGTGTACACTGTCGCAGTGAGTGGCAGAGCAGTCCCCAAACCCAGATCTTCTTCCTGAGACTCAGGTTCCCTCAACTCAGCTCAGGCAAGAAACCTCATTATCCAGATTGGGCCTTTTGCTTATTTGTTGAAAACTCAACAGTTTTCTTAAACCTTTCCCTCAGATCAATACTTGTTTATAGATCTTGTATGTTTTTTTCTGAGAGCCTGAATAACAAGCAGTTCTTGTTATTACATAGATTCTCCTCTGCTATAATACTTTGATAGAACAACAAAAATGATGCTTAATATTTTCTAATATAATTTCTAGTTTGTATTATTTTAACCTTTTAGCTATTTTTTTATTTTATGACCTTTTAGCCTACTTTTTACCTCAATGGATAGTGTTTTCAAACCTATCATTTTTTTTATTGCTTGAAAAATTTTAGGGACTTTTCATTTATGTAATCTCAACTGATTATCACAACAAACTGAGTTAAAGTGAGTTTATGGGGGCTTTCAAAATGGTAGTTTACTCCCATTTGAAAATGAGGAAACCGAGTCACAGAGAACTAACTAAAGCTGATTTGCTCAAGGTTACAGCCAATTAGTAACAAAGCTAGAACTAGAATCCTGCTTCCGATTCTCCCTCCAAGCTTCTCTTCCACTGGACATACCTAGACAATAATGTATGAATTTAAGTAAAAAAGTTCAATTCCTGGTCCTGCTTTCATTTTCCAAACTGGCTGAGACACACTGGATTATAGAGGCCATGATCATGGACTTAAGGATGATTGCAGAGTGTTATGTTAAGAAAAAAAAAAGGAGTTTCTAGAAGGGCAAAGAAAACCTAGGTTCTCCCAAGTTGCCAGGAGCATTATCGCACAGACAGTGTGCCACAAGGATAGACAGAAGCAGGGAGAAGAGTAAAAGGAAACCAGCCCGTCTGAACCGCTGCCCACTCCCCCGGCCCTGGAGGTATTCCTATTATCTCCCCATCCTGCAAAGCTTCAAAAGGCTGCAGACCTGCACTGCACACAGGAGGCAGGGCCGAAGTTTGATGAAAGAGAGTGGGAGACTCGCTGGACCCGAGGTTACTTCTCAAGTTCTTCTGTTTATAATACATGTATTATATTATACATAACATAATTTACATAACATCCAAGTCAATAGCCACTCTCTGGGGTCTAAATGGTGAGGCTGAAGGAAAATTATGCTGACTGGAGAACTAACTTCCAGGGCTTGTAGCCACATAAACTGGGACACTACTGGGTGTAATTGTACCATCAGGAATTGTTCTAAACTCCACAATACTTAATTTAAAACAAATTGCATGAAACCAAGGGGGAGGGTGGAAGCAAGGGAGGGAGGTGGGTTTGGTGGGGGTTGGGGTGAATGGTGGTGGGAGAATGCAGACAACTGTAATTGAACAACAATAAAATAATTAAAAAAATAAATTGCATAAAATTATCTGTTTTCAAATAAAGAACTGCAATTTTTAATTCAACTAAAATTGTGCTGAAGTCCTTGAATAAGCATTTGATGTTATGGTTGACTGGCTCACAACATGAAGTTCTGAAAAATACAAATACGGCTAGTTCACAATAAGATACGCTAGCTTTGCATTTTAAAAAGTCACTGTTTGATGAAATATTCAGTTCTTCATAGGTGAAAATGAAACACAAAACCTCTCAGCAGCAGGACTGCAGGCCAAGCTATCTTTCTGGTCCCGTGAGCAGTTCGTGCAGGGGGCCACACAGAGAGCCTCCCTCTGATCGATAGCATGGATCTGCCAGGCATCTGGCTGTCATTGGGTTGTGGCCAAGGAGCAGAAATTTTCTGTGCAAAACACTTGTGAATGCAGGGGTTGAATATATGACTTGGAATATATAAAATAAAGATAAATGTATTTCATGGTATAATTTATATTATATTTATGATTTTGCTCTAATTTTAAAATAGATTAGTAAATAGAGTTTCCCATCCTCATGCAGCTATATATTCGGGACAGAATTCTTTGGCCACATTTATTTCATGGGTTCCCAGGGCAAAAGTGTGCATGCTTTATCATCTTCAGTGGGGAGGGAATGCTACAGGAATGCATATGGATGACAAAGGCAAACCATGTAAGTGTGTCTGCATTGCTCAAGGGGACTTGGTATCATTGTGATCAAATAATATATTCTGTGCATTTCCTTATAATCACACTCCACGCTGTCTCCTCTAATTACCAGTATACAGAGTGGAGGAACTCCTTACTACTGTGGCTATGTCATCTCTACCTTTAGCTATCATTTTATTCAGTCATTCAACACACAATTTGTAAATCCAGCTGTGGGTCAGGCATTGGGCTAGGCAGGCAGAGACAGAATCAAGAGCCAGGCAGACCACAGACCTTGCCTTTATGTGACTTTGAGTCAAGCTTTATTTTTTAAGGGTTTTTGCTTTTCTTTCCTGAATATGAAAATGATATATGATCTCTGTAGAAAATTAAAGAATATTACCTAACATTAATCAAGCAGTGAATATGCTAAGCCCTCTATACATTACCTTATTTAATCCTTACAATAACTCTTGTGAAGGACATAATTCTACTATCCCCACTTTACAGATGAAAAAACTGATTGAGGGTCCATGAGTATGAGCTCAGGGTCTGGAACATAATCCAACCTCAGAACCCAAGTTTTTAAGTATTTAGCTTTATGATGGTTATCTCCAAAATGGGGCATTCTCTCTGGGACAGATACAGGAGAACCAACCCGCTGGGACACAGAGGGAAATGTTAGAAATTCTCTATAGATTTATATCTATATTTAATATATTGATTGATGGTGGTGACAACTGTTGGTGCATATTTCAGCTGATAATAGCAAAGAAAGAAAATGGGGGAGAGAGTCCTCAGCAAAGAGGGGAGTTGAGAGTTGCACAGAGCTGAGGAATTTAGTCAACCTCCTGGTTAATTGATTTGTAGTGCATTGCTACTTATTGTACTTTGAGTATAGTTAGATTGATTATTATACTATTTAGTTTTAACTAAATTAACCTTTCAAAATAAGCAAATTGATTTTTTTAAATTTGCAAACAGACCTCAAATTTATGGTAACACTAACCATTCAAGCACATGTGAATAACCAGAAATGGCAGAACTGACACTTCTACAGCTATAAAAAGCTATTTGCTAAGAGAAAACACAATTATCATATTGGACTTGACATCCAGTAGCACTGTTCTTACTAAAAGGTAATTAATAATAACTTTATTGAAATTGAACATTTTTTGTATTATTAATATGAGTAAATAAAATAAATTTATTTAAAGTGCTGCTTGTTTCATCTTTTCATATCCTTTAATTGATTGTATATGACCTTTATAATATAACATACTGAATTACTGCATGTAGTTTATGAATGAATAAACATACATATAGTGGGAGTACATACTCAAACTTTTTGTGAAATAAAAACATTCAGAAGCAGGAAAGGAATTCAATTTTTTTAAATAATCCTCACCCAAGGATATGTTTGTTGATGTTAAAGGAAGAGGAAGGGAGAGAGAGAGAGACATTGCTGTGTGAGAGAAACACTGATCAGTTGCCTCTCCTGCACACCCCGACAGGGGACTGAACCTGCAAACTTTTGGTGTATGGGATGATGCTACAACCAACTGAGCCACCTGGACAGAGCAGAAAGGAATTCAATTTTTAAAATACTGTAATAAATAGCTTTATAAATATACCTGTGTGAGCAAACTATTTTTGTAGGATACTACTAAGCAAAGGCATAATTGGATCAAAGGGTATAAAAATTTTTGAGGCTTTGATAAATATGGCCAAGTTACTTTCCAGAAAGAATTGAATGAATTTGTACTCCTAAGGGCAATACAGAAGAATTTCTTTTTTCCTACTGTAGCCTTACCCATTTGGAATATTATCAGTTTTTATAATCTTTGTAATTTCACAGGAGAAAAATGACCTTTCACTTTCAAGAATCATTTTTGGGTATAATGTAATGAACCTCAATACTTCAATGACTGCTGAATATTCACCTCTCAGGTGTGCACAAGGTATGCTAGCCAGTGCATTTGGGCATCACTGGGAAAGTATTTATTTACTCAAATTGGGTATGAGTGTGATCCAAAAACAAATTATGAGAGGGGAAACCAAAAACCATCTTTTTCCTTTATGTAAGTAGCAACATGTATTTCTCAGAACACAAGAAAAATGAGAAACAGACATCATTTAAAATGTAATTATAGGGTATACACATACAAATGAGTAAAGTGGTCCCCTTTCTTACCTTGTAACTCAAATGGATCATAGACCTAAATGTAAGAGCTAAAACTATAAAACTCTTAGAAGAAAACCTAGGAGGAGCTGTTTGTCACCTTGAGTTAGGCAAAGATTTCTTAGATAGGACATCAAAAGTACAAATGACAAAATAAAAAAATAAATTGGACTTCCTCAAAACAACAAACTATTTTACTTCAAAAACACTACCAAGAAAGTAAAAAACTAACCCACAAAGAGTATTTACAAATCTTATATCTGATAAGGGACTGGTATCCAGAATATATAAAGAACTCTTACAACTTAGTAATAAAAAAAGACGAATAAACCAATTTAAAAATGGCCCTGGCTGGTGTGGCTCAGGGGATTGAGCACTGGCCTGTGAACCAAAGTGTCACTGGTTTGATTCCCACTCAGGGCACATGCCTGGGTTGCCGGCCAGGTCCCCAGTTGGGAGCATGCTAGAGGCAACCACACATTGATGTTCCTCTCCCTCTCTCTCATTCCTTTCCCCTCTAAAAATAAGTAAATAAAATTGAAAAAAAATGAACAAAGGATCTGAATTAGGCATTTCTCTGAAGGGATAGATAGATGGATAGATAGATAAAGATATAGATAGATAGATGGCTAAGAAGCACATGAAAAGATCATGTGCTTCTTAACATCATTAGTCATTAGGGGAACACAAAATCACAATGGGATAATACATCATACCTACTAGAATGGCTATAATAAAAACAATAGATAAAATGAGTGTGGGTAAGGATGTGGAAAAGTTGTAACACTTACATGTACTGTAAATATGAATGTAAAATGGTATAACCACTTTGAAAAACAGTTTGGTAGTTCCTCAAAATATTAAATATAAAGTTACCATATGAGCTAGCAATTCTACTCCTAGGTATAGACCCAAGAGAAACAAACAAAAAACCCAAGACTTGTCTATACAAAAACATGTACATAAATGTTTGTAGCAGCCAAATATTCACAGTAGCCAAAAAGTGAAAATAACATAAACGTCCATCAACTGATGGGTGGATAAATAAAATGGAATATATTCATGTGATGGAATATTATTTGACAATAAAAAGGAATGAAGTACTGACAAATGCTACAATATAGAAGAACCTTACATACATATGTTAAGTGTAAGAAGTCAGTCACAAAAGACCACATATTGTATGATTCCATTGATATGAAATGCCCAGAATAGGCAAATCTAGAGACAGAGAAGAGATTAGTGGTTGCTTAGGACTGGGGGAGGGGGTGGTGAGTACAGACAGTGACTGCAAATGGATGTGAGGTCTCTTTTAGGGTATGCAATGCTCTAAAATTGATTGTGTTAATGATTGCACAATTCTATGAAGATACTAAAAACCATTGAATTGTATGCTTTAAATGGGCAAATTGTAGAATGTATGAACTATGTGTTAATAAGGTTGTTAAAAGTATATAGCAATAATATGAAGAACCTCTGTGTAATAGACATTATCTTCATTGTATTCCACCATTGTTAATATTTCATGTTTTATTTGAAAAAAGTATTGCTATTTTTGGAAGCATGCATTTGATCTATTATGTTCAGCTTCTGCCAATTATGAAGTGCCAATATTAATAAAAATTAATTATGTTACCTACTTTGAGTAGCTGCCATTAGGAAGTGCTGAAGATCAGATGGGCCTTATTCCTGTCCTCTGCATGAAACATAACTTTCTGGGTAGAGTCAGCTTTTTCTCTCAGAATAGGAAGGCACAGACATATTCAATTTTAGTAAAATAATCTTACAGACTATCTGTGGGGACCTTTTTGATGTGAAATTAAATTGTGGCACAGACAGAGATTTTATTACATTTACATGGACCCATAAAATAATTTTTATGGTTCCCAGTGGTGCAAATCCTCCTTAATTTTGTTAATTATTTCCCCCCAGTTATCCTTAGCCATGTCTGCTAATTCAGTATTGATCTTGATACTAAGATATGTTATGATCTTAGAAATACACTTGAGTCCCCACTGAGGAAAAGAACTAAGAAAGCAGATCTTACCTGAGGTAATGTTTTGGATAGATTCCAATTAACATTATAATCGAGGATGACGATGTCCTTCTCCCCTCATTGTTCTGACTTGCTGTTCAGAGCTGGGCTCAAAACCCAGACCACGGTGTCAGGGTCTGTCCCAGAGAAATCTGAGGCGGAGGTGGCAGTCAGTCACCTTTGGTTCCTCTCCTGTGTTCGGGTGTGCCTGTCCCTCTCCTGTTACGCACACCCTCCCACCACCACTTCACAGTCTTCAGGCTGAACCTGGAAAACAGTCTGTTATTCTGGTTGTCCCTACCCTTTTCTCTGTTAATCCTTCCTGGTTAACCTACTCACACTTTAATTAGAATTTTCTGAAGAAAATGTCTTAAATTAGCTGTTCTTAACTGCACTGTTCAGTAAGTAGTTTGTTACTCTTGATAGTTATATTACTGATGTTTTTAAATGATTTGCTTTAAAAATATAAAGGAGAACATGTTCAAGGTTACCTCCTCACTCTCTTGCCTCTGGATTTTGAATCGGAGGGTGGGGTGCAGTTACTGCTGAGGCAGTGGGAACTGGATGTAGTTCCCTGTCCTGCCCGGCGGGAGTGGCGACTGAGTGCTGACGACCTAGCTAGTTGGTTCACTTTAGTGTACCCAGCGTTTGTTGATGCCCACTAGGTACAAATCATTAATCTGAAATTAGTTGTTTTTTCAAACTCAAACTTCAACATGCCTTCAGTTTCTGGGTCATCCAATTCTACTTTATGATACATAATTATATAACGTAGGCCTCTTGTGAATCTTAATTCTTTCATTAACTTACTTCATTTAACTTATTAGATAACCATTTATAGCTTTGTAAAATGTACTGTGCTTAAAAGTAATAACTTCAGCCTTTTAAAATACTTCAGAATTCATTCTTTTCATTAATATCAAACTAACTTCTCCTTCCTCCTGTCTGTTATTTTGAAATACTGTGGTTATGCTACTTGGGTTCTTTTGTCTCCCTTCTTTCTTTATTGTATTCCCAGTTCCCAAAGGGTATCCAGTGGTATAACTAGGAACACACACTTGACTCACAGTTTCAGACTCTGGTTGATGATGGTAGCAATTAATCTGCTTAATATTCCCTTTTCTCCTCCCAATTACAAAAAGAATTAGTGTGTGTGTGTGTGTGTGTGTGTGTGTGTGAGAGAGAGAGAGAGAGAGAGAGACAGAGAGAGAGAGAGATGGAATGGGGTATGTTGCCCTAAAAGAAGCCCAACCCAAGGTGTTTTCTGATGTTGCCTTTACCCCCACCACTTTCACTCTTTACCCTCCTGGGTGAGAGCCTCTGGTCTCCCACCAGAGGGTGCTCCACAGGGTGCATCCACAGGGACAGCTGGAAGAGCAGGGGGCTGGCTGGGCCTTTCTCTCTACATATGGCCTTTTTACGTGGCTAGCTTGGCTTCCTCACAATTCTTGGAGTAACTGGACTTCTTACATGGGAACTGGCTCAAATAGGGAGGAAGTAGAAGCTGCTAGTTATTCTAGAGGCCAAGGGTGGATATATCACAAAAACACTTCCATCAGAGCGTTTTACAAGGCCAGCCCAGATTCAAAGGTGGGGAGAAATAGATTCTGTTTCCTGATATGAAGATTGTCATACATGTATAGGGGGAGAAAGGAACTGGGAGCAACTGGCTTGCATATGGTACAAAATTCAAATAGTACAACGGGGTACATAGTGTGAAGTCAGTTTTTCAATACCCCTGCCCCTGAGACACCAGGTGAAAGCACTGTTATGCTTCTTGTGTATCCTTCCAGAGATGATATTCTGTACATAGACAAGTAAATGCTTCATGTATATGCATATATATATTTCTTACATCAACAATGAATGTTATATAGTTTTATCCTAAGGTCCAGTGTCCATACTTCACTTTTTTATTGAATTAGACATCTGGAGGTAGTTCTGTGCTTTGTCATGGATACACATATCTGATGAATATTTAGCTGTTTCTGATCTCTTATTGGTGACAATATTACTTCAGTAAATATAACCATGTGTTTATGTGTGTCTCAAAAATCTAAGTTTGTCAAAAAGAAAAATGCCTATAAGAATAACTGCTGGTTTATCGATTCCCAGTCAAGGCACATGCCTGGGTTGCGGGCCAGGTCCCCAGTGGGGACCACATGAGAGGCAACCACACATTGATGTTTCTCTCTCTCTCCTTCTCCCTCCCTTCCCCTCTCTAAAAATAAATAAATAAAATCTTCAAAAAAATAACTGCCGGTTTAGATAATATTTGCATGTACAATGCGATTAGGTCAATAAATAATGTTACAAAGTCAGTGAAGCTGGTGGGAGAGACCTCTTAGTCAATGGCCTTCTCCAGTCGGGTGGGGAACATGTGAGTGTGAAAAACTTTGTCTGCCATACGTGACCCCGCCTCACCTGGAGGAGACTCTGGTCCAGCCACCAGTGTTTAGAATAATACTTCCCTTGTTTCACTTGTTGAGAACCACTGTTCTAGAGCAACTGTGCCTTTTGGCAGATAAGCATCCTGCAGATCTGAGGGCCTGAGTTGCCTGTGGGTGCCGTATCACTCAGTGAATGAATTGGTCTTCTCCCAAGTCTCCCAGCAAATGAGCGGTCACTGCAGGATCAGACTTTTGCCCAAAGGGTGTCCTGTGAATCACTAGCCCCCATAGAGCTTCCTCTCTCTGCAACAGAAAAGGATTTGGTCATCAAACATATCTGGGAACACTGCATCCTATTATCAGCAAGTCACACTCCCCCACTGACAATCAACAAGAGCAAACAGACTTAGAACTCAATCCCAAGAAATCCTGTTTAACATTGTTTAAAGGAAATGAAAGAATGGATTTCATCACCTGCTTCCTAGTCTAATTTGACTATAGCACCCTGTTTTGTGACACCTATTTCTCTAAGAGCCTATGGAAATAAGTTTTCTGAGAAGCACTCTTTGGGAGATAGTGGTTTAGGAGAAAGGTTGTTGGGCTGGGAAACTGGCTCAGCAGCCACCAACACTGTCATCTTGAACAAGCCTGGGGCCTGGGCAGGGGAATTGTCCATGTCGTTGTTTTGTTTTTTTGTCCTTCCAACACAGATGAGCTCCACTTTCAGTTTCCTTCACTGAAGCAAAACAAGATGTGCCTGACCAGGGACACTGAAGTGTAATCTGTGTTTTTTGTGTTGTTGTTGTTGTTCCTTGGAATTCTTATTAGTCAGTTCTTCAGATCAGTGTATGCTAGTGGAAGTGGATATGAGGGCTCTGCTTGGGCTTTTTGCTCAAGTTTTTTTTGTTCCTGCTTCCATCACCCTGACCACCCCTTCCCCATTCATTCCCACTTTCGGATAAGAAAAAAGGCTGCAGGGTTGGGCAGGAACCAGGCTAACCTCAGACAAGTGCATAGCAGGAGATGAATATATCTAACTCTATCTTTGCCACTTCTTTTCTGGATAAGCCATAAACAAATTTTGTGCTCAGAGAAAAATGCTCTGATATTCCTATATCAAATTCATATAACCTTTACAAATGAGAACATATCTTCAAACCAGGTATAGTGTGATTTGTTTTTGAAACTTTACTGCCTCTATCTGAGATGTTTTACATATATTAATCTAAAGACAATGAATCCTGAGCTGGTTTCGTGAGTATAAGTTATTCCAGCCCTGAGATGAAGGGGTTGCTATGTATCAGAACACACAGATGCACAGGCAACCAAGAGCCGTCTAGCTAAATATCTTTTTTTTATTAATTGGAGCTTCAGAGGTAAAATCTCCTTCTCAGGGACATCACGGTGATTTGTGACACTCTCTACACACCTTTAGATTTGCAAGCCAATGAGTACATCACACCAATCTCTCGTTTTCTCATCAGTGGCAGACATAAAACACAGGTAATCTTCATTTTAGTCAGATGTTTCAATTAACTGTGAAAACCCCTTGGTTTATGTTATATAGCATATGTGAGTATTTCATTTTATTTCAGCTTAAGCATCGACTGAAACACAAGCTTAAAATCTTGTTACATTTCTTTTAGAAATGGATACAATTAAATGGTTGAGCTAACTGTTCTGAAGCCAAAAGTAATGAACTATAAGGACACCTGAGATCTGTCTCTTAGCTGTCTGCCCAGGTGTTAGACTCATGATTTACAAAGGCAGAACCAGTTTTTATACTCACCAAGAACACAGGGGCCTGAAATGGGAAATCCAAACACATCTGTTTACTGAAATTCACCTCGTTGCACACATTGTTTTAAATATGAGCCCCTTGTCTATACATAGACTTTTTTATCATTAACTCACACAGGAAAGTACAGTCATTTGGTGAATTTTTCTAAGTGAACCTGCAAGATATTTACAATCTTTTAAAAATGTTATTTTCAAAATAATTTTAAAATATAAGGTTTTTCAGCATCCCAAACAGTAGGTATTAAATAGTGGTTCCGACTAGACCCAACTCTTAGAGCTGTTCTAAAATCGACTGAGACAGAACAGTGAGAGGTGCCCCTCCCCTTCCTCTCATTATGAAGATGTAATTCTGTTACAATTATTTAATCCCAAAGGCATTATTACACCTGTTCAGCAGTTTTCAACCATTCACTAAAATGATGTACAACTCCACTGTGATAAATCTCAGGGTGATTTTTTTTATTAAAGTTTCTTTAAAAGTATTATGGATGGGGGCTGATAAATTTAAATAAATGTTTGGGGAACCAAATAAATAAATTTATGAGGAATGTGTTATCTCAGAATTTGCTTTTACACATGTCTGAACTGTGCCTAACCTTAAGACATGATTACAGAATTATAAAAAATCACTGAAGTTATATAGATCAGATTAAAGGGTAATGGATTCGTAGAACATTAGCACTGGATGGGAGCTTAAGGAACATCGACTTCAGTGGCTTTCCAACCTTGGCATGAATGTTGAGATTCACCAGCAGGGCCTGTTAACACAGACTTCTGGGCCCCACCTTGAGAGGTTCTGATTCTATAGGTCTGGGTAGGACTTGAAGTTTTGCATTTCTTACAACTCCCAGGTAATGTTGATGCTGTTGGTCCAAGTGCCCTACTTTGAAAATTAATCCAATTCACTTTATGAACAAGGAGGTCAAGGCCTGGAACTTACCTCTACCAGTTGGGGAAACACACCTCCCTGTGCATGGCTGGGGCATGGAGAAGACGGTGCCCTACAGTCACAGTGACAAACAATGCTTGGCTGTCCGGCATCAGGAGTCTTGGAGTGATGAGAGAATGCAGTGCCAAATACACACATCGCACACAGCAAAGGAACTAAAAACTTGAAGTCAGGTACTGTTTGAAGTTGCAAGATAGTAAGTGATCACCATAGTGTGGGAAGGGCAAGGATTAGAAGTAACTACTAGGAAGTTCAAGAGTACCTCAAAGACAATGCTTACTCCCTCCACTGCAACAAAATCTGCCCTCATTTCAGGAAACTACATCCTATCTACCTAGGGGCTCAAGGCCAGGGTCTGGAAGTCAACCCATTTTCTCCTTTTCCCTCATCTCCCACATCCAATCCATCATCAATTCAGTCATTTTCCTCCAAAATATATCACAAATCCATCTACTTCCCTATGTTCACAAGTATTTCACAAGTATTAAGTCCCTGACGTCTCTTTCACTCTTGACCCACTATAATTCATTCCTCATCCTCCTGCAGCCAAAGTCTGTTTTTGAAAATAAATTTGATCACACCACTTGCATGTTAAAACCCTCCGATAGTTTCCTATTACATCTAGAATAATATTCACACTCTTTATCATAGTGTACAAGGCTCTACCTGAACTGGTCTCTGCTTGACTCTCTGACCTCACCTCGAGTCACTCGCTGCCTTCTTGTGAACCCCAGTCACAGTCTTCATTCTGTGCACAGAGCACACCCATATGAGGGCCTTTGCACTACCTGTTCTTGCCTCATCAGACGTCCTTCCCCAGATCTTCAACCGGCTGACCCTTTGTTAGCTAGACCATAGCATAAATGTGACTTAGTCAAAGACCTCTTTGTGACCACCCAATCTAAAGTACTCCCAGAGAGAGACGTATCTCTCTTTGATAAATCTATCCAATTAATTTTCTTTTTGTCCCTCATCAGTGTCTAAAATTGTTTCTTTTATTGGTCTACTTTTTCCCTCTTTTTTTATTTTATTAATATATTTTATTGATTATGCTATTACAGTTGTCCTATTAACCCCCTTCATTCCCCTCTACCCTGCACAACCCCGCCCAACCACATTCCCCCCCTTTAGTTCATGTCCATGTGTCAT
>CM052540.1:148938720-148967470 GCA_028533065.1 Trachops cirrhosus | reverse complement strand
TGCTGCTTCTAGGATTCTCTCCTTCATTTTCACCTTGGCTAATGTCATTATGATGTGCCTTGGTGTGTTCCTCCTTGGGTCCAACTTCTTTGGAACTCTCTGGGCTTCCTGGACTTCTTGGAAATCTATTTCCTTCACCAGATTGGGGAAGTTCTCCTTTATTATTTGTTCAAATATCTTTTCCACTTGTTGTTTTTCCTCTTCTCCTTCTGGTACCCCTATAATTCAGATGTTGGAACATTTAAAGATGTCCCGGAGGTTACTAAGCCTCTGCTCATTTTTTTTCAATTCTTATTTCTTCATTGTTTTCTGGTTGTATGTTTTTTTCTTCCCTCTGGTCCACTCCATTGATGTGAGACCCATCTTTCATTCCATCACTATATTGGTTCCCTGTGCATTTTTCTTCATTTCACTTATTGTAGCCTTCATTTTTTCATCTAGTTTGCAACCAAAATCAACCAATTCTGTGAGTATCCTGATCACCAGTGCTTTGAACTGTGCATCTGATAGGTTGGCTATCTCTTGGTCACTTAAAAGGATGGGTTCTGGGGCTTTCAATTGTTCTTCTATTTGAGCCATCTGTTTTTTTTTTTTTTTTTTTTTGGTCTGGTAGTACCTGTTATGCATGAGGGGTGGAGCCTTAGGTGTTCACCAGGGCAGGGCACCCCAGTTGCTGGGTTGAGACGCTGTATGTGGGGGTGGGGTCCGAGAGGGAACAATGGTGCTTGCTCCACTCTCCGTAGGCCCTCAGGCCCTTCCTCTGCTTCCCCCAAGCAAACTGGGCCCCTCTGGTGCCAATTCCTGTGTGGGTGGGCTTGTGCACCCCATGGGTCTTTCCAACAACCTCTCTTGTGAGGCTGGGAGTCTCTCCCTGTGTCTCAAACTCCATAGGTGTTTTCAATCAGTGCCCCAAGGCTCTATTTCCCAGCTCTGGGATCCTGGGTTGGGCACAGTGCCTTACTTCACAACTGCCACCTCGCTTGGTCTGCAGGTTGCCACCCCTCCGCCGGGGTCTGCCAGCTGCCGCTTGTGTGCCCAGGGTCTGCCCACTGCAGTCTTGGGTGCCCGGTCCCAACGCTCTTTGTGCTGAGCAACCCCTCTCTGCCTGGCTTCCCTACTCCACCCCTCCTACCGGTCCTGATGAATGTGTCTATTTTAACTCCTTGGTTGTCTGATTTCCATACTTCAATTTTCTGTCAGTTCTGGTTGTCATTCTGTTTCTAAATTGTTGTTGTCCCTATTTTGGTTGTTCGAGAAGGCACAGTGTGTCTACCTGTGCCTCTATCTTGGCCGGAAGTCCCTATTGGTCTACTTTTTAATTGTTTATTCTCTTCTACCAGATATAAGCATCAGGGAATAAATCTAAGTTTTATTTGTCTGGTTTATTGCCATATCCCTGGTGTTAGTATGGTCATATAGTGCTCAATAAACTTTCCTAAATGAACAATAGGGCCTGAGCAACACAAGCAGGACTTCCTCCCTGGAAACCACACCAGCCAGAAGGCAGAGTCTAGACCCAGCTAACAAGACGGATATCCATTCACTAGCTCTGAAGGATCAGGTGAGGTATGGGACTCAGGAATGAGACAGAAACCCTGTTAGCAAGGCTGAATTCAAAACTGGGTTAACAGTAACGAGAACTTGGTGCTGAGGGGACAGAGCCAATTTGCCTAAAGTCAGTTCACTGAGAGTCAACTTATTTGTTTCCCCCACCCCCCAGCTATTTTAGACTGAATTCATTCTGCCATCATAGTTGGCTGCTGATAGAGCTGGAGTTAGAGAGAGAACCGAGGGAGAGGTATAAGGAAGGGTATAAGGAGAACTTATTTTAAAACATGAAGTATGCCCTGGCCATTGTGTCTTGGTTGGAATGTCAACCCATAAATCAAAAGGTCACAGGTTTGATTCCCAATCAGGGCACATGCCTAAGTTGTGGGTTTGGTCCCCAGTTGGGGAGTGTTGGATAGGCAAAAGGATCAATGTTTCTCTCTCCCATCGATATTTCTCTGTCTCTCTTTTTCTCTCCCTTTCCATCTCTCTAAAATCAATAAGCATGTCCTCGGGTGAGGATTAAAAAAACATTTATGAAATATGGAGAATTTCATTAATATATTATTAATTGCCTCATTGTTAATAAGCATGCATACATAGGAATTTTTCTAACTCAGTATATTAAAGGATATATTCTTCATAACTGTATTTATAAGAAAAATACAGCTATGAGAAAAACACGTTCATTGGCAGTTGCCATCTTGATTCTCTTCTCTTCTTTATCAGCTGTCCTGGCTGGTCCAGAGAGTTGCTTCCTGTTCTCAATGAAGGCTCTCTGCCCCTGAGCTTTCCAATATTGCTCTAGAATATATTATTGTTGTAGTGTCTTGTTATACTTTTAATTCTTAAACTGCCTAATCAAGATTCTCAAAGACCTTACCAGTGAAAGTACTATTTTGTTCATAGGTCACCCAAGACCCAGCAAAATCAGGAACGTGATCAAAACCAATGACCCAAATACTCTGACTTAAGATTTGGGTTGGAAGGGGTGAATGTGAGACTTGGGGCCATCGCTTTACTGCCATTTCAGGATGTCACCGAAGAGCCAGCGTGCCAGGAGAGGGCCGCGGCTGGCAGCATCACTCCTCCAATAGTCTAGGTGGACACTTCTGATGCCTCAGGTAGGGCAACTGCCATTCTAGGTGCCTCTGTCCGTGGGTGGAACAGAGCTCCTCTGTGCTGAGTTCTGTGAAAAAGGCATTTGAGATGGAGGTGTGACCCAACCCGAAAGGAGTGAGCGGCAAAAATCAAAACTGATTCCATATAGTACAAATGTGTTCAGTTTATATGCTCTGTACAATGTTTCTTTAATGAGATCTGTTTTTCCCCTTTATTGAATTTATTGGGGTGACACTGGTTAACAAAATTAGGTAGGTTTCAGATACACAAACGAGATCTTAAGACATAGTTTATGTCCCATAATTGAAAGCCTACTTTGGTTACATACATTACAGACTATCTGCTCTGGCATTTTAAGGAAGGACTATTTAGAGTTTTGCTTAGTTCTCAACAAAGGAAATGAAAAATGTTCCTTTAGAAATCCTAAATGTTGGTATGTTCCTCTATGCAGAGGTGCATGATTTGCAGTCCCCATCACAAATAAACTGCTTGACCTGATTGATTAGGTTGGTCTGGTTTTATGAAGCTTTGGGTAGCCTCTTTTTGGTCACTTCAGTGTTTGTGGCCAATTGGCCAGAGATGGGGGGAAAGAAATAAAAGAAAAAGGGAGTGAAACCCAAGATTTCTTTCTGTTCTAACGTTTAAAGTGTCAGTAAAAGTTTTAGTGTATGGGCTGCCCATGTGCACTTGCATGGATGTGGTCACGTCTGTTTAAAGATGGGCATACCAAAGCCACCTGAAGCTGGAGCACCATATAAATAATGCACATATAAATGTGTGCATTAGTGATTATAAAAGAAAGAAACTTGATTTCATAGACATTATGGCTTTTTGTAGGGATTTGAGAAAAAGTGATTTTATCTTCCCTCAGTTACTTTTTTTGTTATGGTGGGTGGGGCAGGTGGGGTTCGGTGAACAAGAGTTCTGATGGCATGACTCAGAGCAAAGAACTACTCGGGAGACCTGCGTATAAGGAAGAAATTCTTAAACTGGGGTTTACCGGTCCCTTTGGAAAAACCTTTCAAAGCTACATGCTAAATTTTCCATGAATGTGAATGTGTGTAATTTTTCTGAGGAGCAGGCGTATAACTTTTATCAGATCCTCAAAGGAATCCATGACTTATAAAATCTATGTCCCTCCCACCACTCTTGGGAACACATCTTCTGGTGGTACCTGGATGTCATGATATAGAGAATGGGGTACTCAGACTCACATAAGACTCTGACAGGGAACCTGGTTGTTTGAGTGGATTTCTTTGGGGGGCAGGCCGACGGCAGTGAATTCCAGTATAAGTGAAAACTGTTACTGGCTGCTCTCCCCCACCGTGGCAGAAGTTTACGAAGGCAGGTATGAAGGCTGGGCTTCTGTTCACTAAATTGAGGTGAGAAAAAGACTAATACACTGACCATACAAACACTAGAAATATTAACTGAAACAGAGCCTCCAACTAACCTCAGACAACAAAGAAAAGTAGTCAGGGCAACCCAGCAGGTAGTATTTTGAACCTAGGACTTACCTTGCTCTCAAGAAACATAATAGGAAATAGGAACAAACCTTGCAAAAATGTAACTGCCTCCTACCAATGCAGGTCAGTTGTGGACGTGGCAAAGAACTGTAGGACCCAGAGCTATATTCACAATAACACTGTCTTTTCACTTCTAATTTCAGCGGATACCAATGGGGAAGTTATTATGTAAAGGTACTTTCACAGCTCTTGGGATAGATAGGTAGATGCATAAGATGCTATTGTTCTTGATTGTCAATAAAAGCAACAAAATTCCAGGAAAAAGACAATACAGGTTCACCTTGCTTTGTGAAACAGATGAGTCCCCAGAAGGCTGTATTTTAAGAGACTAGTCATAGATCAAAGTCTATGTCAAATGCAGTAGGAAGATGAGGAAGTTTGAGGCTAATTCTCTGGTAAGGAAGTAATTCTTTTTTTGTAAAGCTAATAATGACACCCTTTTGTCTACATTGTAAATATAGACTGCCATAGCTGTGATTTTCTTAAAGCACGGTGTACCTATACTTATAATATGTGCATATATATGCATAGAAATTCATCACTATATCCTTAACATTAATTTTCATGTAATTTAAGGACTTGCACTTTCTACTTTGTGAATCTTTCTGTCCTGTAAAGGAAATGAGTTCACTCAACTACACACTATCAAGCAGACAGGTAATCAATCAGTGATCACACATATCAGTTCCAGCTGAGCTCCCGTCTATTGCTAAGATGGTTACAATAACCTCTAACTGTTCCATGTAAGTAGAAATGGCCTCTTAGACGTCTACACCAAAGGTTCGGACAAGGAGGTTCAACCCGTCAGTGGCGATAGCATTACTTTTTTTCCAAATGTGCCTTTGTCAGCAGTATTTTTAAACATGGGCCCTACCCTGTACTATATTTTATTGCTAAAAGCATCTTTATTCTCCATTTTCAGGGATAAAAGGCAATTTTTTAAATGTCATGACAGAAGGTAATTTTTCAAGGTTTTCATGACAGGACATAAAATTAGATTTAAAAAATATCCAAAATAAGGCCTTGCTCATCAAGATTAGGACTTTAATCTGTGTTTCAGGACATTTGGGCAAAACTCTCCTACCAATATTGCTAAGTTGCCTAAGGAAATATTTTCAGCTTTCACAGAAAATTTACAAACTCAGGCACACATGACTTCACTTAAAAGCTGCTATTAGCTGGCTTCCCTAGTTTTGTCTTTTCAGCAGTTCTCACATATGCAGCATATTATTATTTGAAATTCCCAAATTCTGTGAGTGAGTTCCCCATGGTTCTACCCATGGCAGCTGGAGAGACACCTTGTTACTAGGGCATTGTCCCACAGCAGGGGACTCCTTAGGTATGTGTCAAGGGCTACTAGTGGCAATAGAATCAGGGTGGATTTCATAGTAGAAGAAAGAAGAAATGTTTCCCCCTTTTAGTGAAAAGGTGTAATCTAGACATGACATTCACTGGGACTTTGGAGTGACACCATCATTATTGAAGTCCTGCTCTTTGTGAGAATACATGTGTCTATTTGAGGGGAGGGGTTCTATAGCTTTAAAAATCAGGCACTCCACATGTTTTTCTTGAATTCTTACTATATGGTATAGACAACAAAAGAAAGCATGGTTCCTTTTTCAAAGATTAGAGATGACAAATTCTCAGAAAAGGCAGAATCCATGCTGTTTTGAGTTGTTACTTTATAAACTTTATCTGCGAAAGCAGTAATAATAATAATAATGGTACCTACATCTGAAGGTTGTTTAGGGATCAAATGAGATAATGTGTAAAGAGTTTAACAAGTGCCCGACACACAGTAGGTACTTCATAATACAGGGGTTGGCAAAAGGAGGCTTATACTTGTGAGCTCATAAAACAGTTTATTCTCTATTATTATTTATTAATTATTGCATCACTTATTTGTATTACAACTGTAAACCTACTTTTGCCCACCCTTGTGTATTTTTACTTTTTAATTAATGTTTATTGTAGTTTTTTTCCCATCACCATTTAGTCCCCTTATACACCCCTCCCCCCAGCAATCACCATACTGGTGTCCTTGTCCATGAGTCCTTTTCCTTTTTGCTTAACCCCTGTATATTTTTAAATAGGAAAAGCTTGAGATTACTTAAGAGCATGTAATAGCAAATGAAAATATGAGTATTAGAACAGAAATTCTAAAGTTTCAAGAGTTGTAAATAAAATATATGAAATGACTCAGAGAAGAAAATGCTACTTGAGTCATAGTAGGAGACCAGAGTGGTTTCAGGAGATTGCACTGGGAGCCGTTTGGGGGAATCGCTTAAGATTCTTCTTCAGACATTTAGGCATAAGATGATGAAGTCCTAGCTTAGGGTTGTGGTTGTGAACACAGTTGGTGAGAAACAGCAGAAACATTCTTTAAATCAAAGGAGTTTCTTCCATAATTTGGAGGGCAAGTAATTGCCACAAACAGAAAGAGGCAAATGTATATTTTATAAAGGTTCTTTTTCCTAGGAGCCCAAAGTATTTTTAATTACAAAAGTGCTATATTTCTCAAAGTAGGTCTGGTGGGATAAAGTTAGAGTAGTAAATACTCAGAAGACAGTTTCTATCCCACTTATTTTCAACATAATGCAGGAGAAATATAGAGTTTAGGAATGAGAGGAAGTAAGGAAGTAACCCTATCACAAAAATAGGTGTCATGCTAAGCATGGGCTTTAGCCTTGGGCTTCCTGGCAGTCAATGAAAAAGAGAAAACAAATCAGCTATGAAGTTTTTCCACCCTAGAGAGAAGGAAGCAAGCGCTTCAGGAGCAGGAAACCTTTTTCTGTCTTTAAAATCTAAACAGGTGTAATTATAACCAGCTTGCTTCAAGCTTTAGGAAAGGGGCAAAAATTTAAACATCAGACTTTATTAAGCCATATTAAGTAAGCACTCTCTAATAATTCTCTCCTTACCTGAGTTCTCAAAGGGTTTCAGGCCCATCAGTAAATGGAGAGTTTTTGGTAAAATGAATAGACACACACCATTAATGATGTATAAATCCTCAAACACATGCTTTGTCTAACCCTAGATAGAAATGAACAGTCTATTAACTTCTTTTTCCAGCTTTTGTGAGTTATGGTCCTCCTCATTTTTTAATTTCTGGAAATAGGGAACAAGTCCATCAGATGAAAAAGAACAGCTAGTAGGAAGCTTGCCTCTGTCTGGGGGATAGAGGGGTGGCCAGAAGGGTTAGTGGCCAGGACCGAAGGGGCCCAGCCCTCTTAAAACTCACCAGGCCTGTCTTCAGCTGCTTCCTTCACCCCAACTGAACCTTCTGGCAAACCCAAGTTTCCTTGGAGGGTAGACTAGTTTCTCCCACCAGCAGTCACTCTCCCAGGAAAGAGGAGTGAGAGGAGGAGGGGGCCGGGGGGTGGGGGGGGAGATGGGGAAAGGAGGACAGAGGGGAGTGGGGGAGGGGGAGGACGAGGACGAGGGAGAGAAAGCTTTTGTCTTTACACCTCAGCCCCACGTTGGGGTGGAGGTGGGGCGGCAGCACTGCATTTTAGCAGCCTATGTGAGCAGCGCTCTGCCGTGGAAATCTAATTTGACAGAATAGGTAAATAAAATTAACTGTCATCAGCTCCCATTTTATTTACGGGACGAGGTCAATGTTTTTTAGCATCAAACCTAACAGCTTATTGGAAACAGATTTTAGAACGACTCGATAAAGGCAGTTCTAGAAGTTTGTTTGGTTTTAAATGCCCAAATACGAGGCATTATTCGCAAAAATATCTCAGCGAAGCCTAAGACAATACCTTAGCGAATACATTTGGGCTTTCCGCACAACCTCGCTGGTTCTGGGAATTGGGACCCTGCCGGTGAACTGAACGCCTCTCCGCCCCCCACCCCCCCTTCCGCCTCCTGGGTTCAGGGCTGGGATCGCACCTGGGACCGGAGGAAGGGGGCGGGCAGCCTGCGCACTGGTTCCTTTCTCCGGCTGCGTTCCCGCTTTCCTTTTGTTTGGTCTCCTTCTCTTTCCCCTTGGTTGTTGATTATTAGTATTTTCCTAGTTTTCCAAACTAATAAGTGCCACTATCAGGCAGTTGGAAGCTCTCGGAGGCTGCAGGCTTTGCCGCTCGGCCTTAATTGATATTGAACGAGCTGCTGGTAGACGGGAACAGGGCCGCTGCTGGATAATTTGCAGTTTAATCAGCGTTTGTAATGAGAGCGGCTGATTAGGGCTGTTGGAAATAAAAGAGAGTTACAAGGAACGTCTGTCAGAGTCCGGTGATAATTCAGGACTAATTGTGGTGATTAGCGCAAACTGGATGACTTTGGGCTTTGCTAATGCAAAGAGAAACGTGCAGGCTCCAGCCAGGGACCCCTCGGAGAACAGTGCACTGGCTGCACGCAACTTTGCAGAGCCATTTTCCTACGAGGCTCCGGCGACGCGGGGACTCGGCGAAGAGGGGAGGCGGGGGCCGCAGTGGGGCTAGGGCGCGGTAGGATTGGTGGCCCAGCACTTTCTGGGGCCAGCTACGGCCGTGTGGACGCTTCTCGCTGCCCCACCCCATTCTTTTCGCCCCATTTTTTCCACCTGATGCCTTCCTCCTGTCGCCCTGGCTCCCGGTCGCGTTCCCCACGCGGCCAAGGAGGCACACGCAGCTGCCCCTTTGACCCTCCCCCATGCCCTCCTCCTCCCACCCGCGCCCCTCCTCGTAGGGAGTGTAGGAGTTGGCAGGGCTTTCCGGACTTCTCTCCCCCCTACCTGCCGCCTCCTCTCTCTTCGCCTTCCCCCAGGCCTCTGGGCCCTCACCTGTCTCTCCGAAAGGTTCTGTTCCCTCCCTCCACCCCAAACCATCTCCTGGGTTGGCGTCCCACAGCCTGTGCCGCCCGGAGCCTTCGAGTGCGCTGCGGAGAAGAGAACCGCCGTTTATAAACGGCCGCAGTTCTCATTATTGAGGAGTTTCATAACTCTTTAATTCATTTTTAATGATGGCAATAAACATGGTAGTCATTTTGGAACAATAGCTAAAAATCATAGGGCCATTACTGTCCATTAAAACAGTGTTTACAGTTCAGTGGAGGTTCACGTGCCCCGTAGTCATTCACATCAGGGAAAGGAGAGATTTATAGGTCCGAAAAACCGTTCTCTTTATTCTTTGCATAACATAAAGCTTTTCCGAGCAAATTGTTTCAAAACATGAAAGTTCACTTGACTTTTAATCGTGTGAGTAGGGATTAAATAAGGAGCTGTTGTCTGGTGCCTGATTTCTACTTGATCAATAAATCATCAAGTGCCTTTAAGTGCTTTATTCACTATCAAATTAAATGAAAAATACTTTAACCTGCGTCCCTGGTGTCGGCAGATAAAGCTAATAATATTTTCTGTTATGTTTCCATTTAGGCATTTAACACAGAAAAATCCACTAGGTCTTGCACTCATCTGTCCCTCTGTTATAGAAACCACATATTTATCCCACATATCTACAGACATAGGGAATTCTCACTATAAAGAAAAAGCTTCCTTGTTTGCAGTTTTAAAAATCTAACTAGGATTCCTAGTACACCAGAATATCAGTAACCAGCCACAACTAGTGTGGCTACACTTGAAAGATCAAGGTGGAGACGCAGGACTTCCGGCCCCAGGGGCACCAGGGGGCTGGCTGCTGCGGCTGTGTTACAGGATTGAAATAACCTTTTACCTAAGTGTTCGCCCTTTTCTCTTTGATTCCAACTCTTAATACAATAATAAATCTAAACAGGAGGCCCAAAGGGGCAAATCTCTAGTATTTCCCAGATTTTTAGTTCTAAATTAGATATTATCTGTTATGATATATGTTACACACAGTCCTTCCCTGTCTTTGGAAGAACAGTCTGGTCAGAAATACTTGCTCTACTACATACCTAGAGACATAACCACAAGGACTGAGTTTTACAGGATAACAGAATTAAAACAGTGTGTTTAGATACCAAACCATTTTATTTCACACGTCCACAAAGAAAGCATTTCCCTTAGTGTATACATTTTAGAAAGTGGTTTTTTTTTTGTTTTGTTTTTGTTTTTAATGTCTGGAGTAACCTGATTCTGGCTTGTAAAAAATTTTTGTAAATGCAATAGGATGATATTTATGAAGTTTAATTGCTAACTTAGCAGCTCGGTCACACCTTCCAACCCATTAGATGATGAAATCTCACCTGGTTAACGAATACAGCACTGTGGCCTCAATGGCAAACGCCTGATTATACAGCCAAGCTGCTAATTTACCAAAACCCCCGACCAGGGAGGCCTGGATGGCCACCACTCACTGTATTCATGCGGTAGCTAAGAGAAGGAACTGTATTCCCTGAGCCGCTTTCCAGCTACCCGCAGAATGAGAAATGTAAAATTAGTGGAGGTGTGTGCATGAAGGGAGCTGAGCAATTAGCAAGGCCTGGGCGCCTGCTGGCCCGGAGGGGGCCTGGGAAGGCGAGTGGGGAGACCAGGGCTCGAGGGCAAAGGGCTCCCTTCCTCGAAGCCTGCGATCTGCAGGCCTCGGTGGTGGCGAGGTCAGCGCTTGTGCAGCAGCCCCCGCTGCAGTTGAGCCCAGTTAAGAACAATGCAGCTTCCTACCAGCTCTTAGCAACGTGCACCTTTCCGCGATTAGATACCTACCAGGGCTCCAGACTCATGACACGCCTTGGA
Organism: Trachops cirrhosus; assembly: GCA_028533065.1. Taxonomy (NCBI): domain Eukaryota; kingdom Metazoa; phylum Chordata; class Mammalia; order Chiroptera; family Phyllostomidae; genus Trachops; species Trachops cirrhosus. The sequence continues at coordinate 148,956,640 of CM052540.1, read as the reverse complement.
GTGCACACACTTTGTCTTTCTGTTTCTTCTCAGTTTGGCCCAACAAAATCATGGTAAGCATCCAAACACTGCAAACTCAGCAACTGGTAACATTTCTACCAACTACGACATCCATTTTAGAGGGAGGGATCTGAAGCCTCTAAGACCTCATAGTCCCGCTTGCCTAATACCCCATCTTCATTCTCTCCTCTTTCCCTCCTCCCCAGCTCCTAGCTCCCAGACAGCCACCAGCCACTCTTCTCTGGGGCTGCAAGGCTTGGCTGTGAGTGCAGTACAAGGCGTGAGACCTGTATTTCCCTCCGCCCAGGGTGGGGATGAACATAAACTGGATATTTACAGCAGGAGTGTGCGCATGCACCTCTGCCTGCGAGGGCAGGTTTCTTTTTAGATTCTGTTAGATGCAAGTTGAATTACATGCATTTGTACAGGATCCAAAGCCATTTTGCAGCCGGGCTGTAGCTCTGAGATTGAATGAAGGGGCCAAGGAGAAAGCCCCTCTTCAGGGACTTCCTGGCTACCTTTACTTCCTTTTTCCAGCTCCAGGTGGCAAAGTCAACCTTTCCCCCTCCCATCCTCCCTTCAAACCGACCAAACAGTTCACAAACCCTTATTTATTTGTTTGTCTGTGGTTATTGCCCATGTTATTAATTGCACTCGGGCCTTCCTTGCTCTTTGAGAGAGCAGCGGTATAAATTGGCTCTAATAAATATTAGCCGCTAGATTAGGCGAGGTGAAGCTGGCACCGCGCTCTATTTTCGACCTGTAGCCTCTGCGAAGCCGCCAGTTCTGCGCCAGATTAGCCCCATCCATCCAGTGTCAATGGTTGTCTTGTTGAGAAAATCAGTGAGTAAACAGGGCTGACAGAGAGGGGGCCCAGCTGATTACTCATACAAATAGACTGCAAACTCCTCCAGGAGAAGCTGTTTCCAGAGATGGGTTTCTCGCATTGACAAGGCTGCTTCTCCCAGGATCCTGTGTCCTGCTGTTCCCACTTTGTCCTCCATCAATCACACAATTGTGTCCGGGATGTTTTATAGAGTCACTTAATATCCCTGCCTTCATCTCTATTCACTTAGAGAATCATCTGCCATCAGGGCTAAAGGCTTTCTGCAGGACGGGACTGGCGACACACCCGGGCAACAATAGCTCTGGTGGAAGCAGGACCCTGAGCCCTTTCTGATGCTAATAGAACAGCCCCAGGATGTTCCAATGCAAGGCGGCCTTTATTGAAATTGGCCATTAGCCCTTTGTCCACTGCATTAAATTATCCCCTGGGCTAGTCCATGATAGGGGTGTGGAGGCCACAGTAAGTTTTCTTTAAAAATTATTTCTTTTCCCCTAAAATGGTTTTTGGATTTGAGAATTATTTGTAATGAAAGTCATGCATAAATGCTTTCTCTCTTCTTTAATAAAAAGGGGGAAATATTTTCAGGTTCAAGTGTGTAGAGTAATTTTGGCCTTTATTCACTCTTTTATTATTTGTAGTACTCTGCCCCAGCACCCCCCTGCTGCCCTCCCCCCACCCTCTGCCTCCAGACAACCTGTCCAGTCCTGATAGGGAAATATTAAGTGAAATTCAGTTTTAGTCTAAACTCACAGCATCTTCTAAGCAGAACATTTCTATGACTAAGAGGCCAGCTGGATACAAAAATCACATTTTACGGGGGGATTTTAAAGACAGAAGAAAGAATTACAAGGTATCACTCTTTAAGTGGCTCATCTACAAATTAGATTGCTACACAATCAGAAAGTTAATTAATGAGCAAGTTACTAATTAGGACATTTAAAACCAGTGTGTTTATAGTGCCTTAGTTAAAAAAAAAAGCTCCTGTAGTTAATTGGCCCACACACTGATCTCATAACTGGTAGTGGAGGTTAAAATACCACAGATGTATTATTTATTATGTATAAGTTCTAATTATGTCACCATTGCATTCCATACTCCATAACTGTCAGAATTTTACAGTTAATTGAAAAGGCTGGCATTAGGAAAATGTAATCAGATTAGTATGTGAAAACCACTAAGTATATCTACTGGTTGTGAGCATAGCTGCATTTACTTTTTTCCTGGTTAGGGACTTCAGGCAGGGTCCTTAGGTTTTCTTCTGGTCTTCAGCAGTTCAAGCTTTCAGGGCCTCTTTTTTATAAACGGAATTTAAGGTTTGCTTTGGAAAATTAGCTTAGGGTTGAAAACTGAGGGGCAAAATTAGGTTTTAAAGTTTGAACTCCTAAGTTTTACCCTTCACTGAAGGGGAGCAATATGTCCAAAGGGCGGCATCTTTTTTTTTTTTAAGCCACACTTAACACTATAGTTTACATTAAAACATAGGTCTCCACTGAGAATTTGGAGAACATTTACAAAGGAGAAGTGCCAAGTTGATTTCATTAAAAAACAAGGACCTGGTCAGGTGACCTGAAATTCCCTGTTTGTTGTATTTCCACCTGGCTAGTCCCTAAGGCACTCACCTTCCTGAAGGTCTCTATGGCCTCCCAAAGCCCAGGCCATTTGCTCTGCTTTGGAAGGGAAGACAAGTTTTAAAGCTGCTGGAGTCTTAAGGATTAGAATACTCGTCTTCCTCCCTTTCCTCTGAGTCAAGGAAGCCAAAAATGATCCGAGACCTTCTGCTGAGACGGACTTGGAGGGTGTCATCCTCCACTCCCCAAATGTGACCTTCCTGGAGAGTGAGTGTCCAGGGTTGAGGAACTTGGTAGGATGGAGAAGTGAGAGGCCTGTCCCAGAAAATCTGCTTTCTTTGCAGGCCTTGGGTTTTCCACATCCACTTCAAACCATCCCAGCCCTCTCTTTGGGGTGGGTACCACCCAGTTAACAGGTCTCTGGGTGTTCTAGAATCTTCAAAGGGGGAAGGGAGGACCCTGAGGCCATACAGGGACTCAGGTAAAGGCATTCCAGAGGGAAGTCATGCCCCATAAACAATCAGCTTTGATCTTTAGCCACAGGGGAAGGTGGCAACACACACACCACCTGCGCACGCACAGGTAACCCCTGCGAAGAGAGCAGACACAGGTAATTTTAATGAAAGAGGTTCCTGTACCACATTATTAGCAATAAATCTACACCATTCTTTGTTGGTTAAAATCATTATGATCATCATCGCTATCATTACTGAACTCATTATTCTTGTGTTACTATCAGAGTAGATTTATGATAATACCCACCATTACGCCTGAGTTAAAGAAGGTGTAAAGGTTTGATTAATAGCTGCTTTCATGTTTTAATACTCGACATTTTCTCACATTTTTTTCTAAATAAGGACCATGATAATTACAGGCAATAATTACAGCTTTTGTTAGGAGTGTTTAATTAGCCACATACTCATTGTTCTTGAAAGAAAGAAAAGAAAAAAGGGAATAAAGGGTTTTGGAAGCAGAGTCACTGCCCAGGCTGGACAGAGTATGGGCGGGTCACTGCCTGGCCCTTTAACAAACTGAGAGATGGGTCTGCAGCTCCCCCCAGTTGCTGCCTGCTCCAGGTACTGTTTTGAATGAGACTAGGTGAAGTTGGAAATGAAATATTTAGGAAGGTTTACAAGAAGAAGTGGTTCGCCTAGAGATAACAGGTACGGCTCAGGCCCCATAGTAACGCCTGCGCCTTGCCTGCCCAGCCTCAGGTTATGTGGCACAGATCTGCGAGCTTTGGGGCACAAAAATGCCGGAGCCTTGTCTACTCCTGCCCAGCAGACGCCTGCCTTTGGTCGGTCCGCATCAGCCATCCTCCCGAGCTGATTTAGCCCAGGAGCATCCCCGGGCTCTTGGCTCCCCGACTATCTGTCCCTTAAAGGTTACACGCTGCCTGCCTTGCCTCTCTTTGTCTTCCTCGTGCCCTTTCCTGGCAAAAATGGAGACATCACATCCTTGCCCAGCCCCGGCTCAGTATTTATGAAGGTTTTCTGACAAATAGGCAGGCTTGCCACGCATGGGTGACTGCCTTCATTCCGCACTTGGCTTGTTTACATAGGACCAGCACCATTTCCACGGATTAAACAAATCACAGGGAGAAGGAGACATTTATAATCCGCCAACGAGGCCACCAGGCAGTTCGAAAAAAACGTGCTAGTGAATGTGTGTACGCGCGACTGTGCAAAGGGAAAACGAATGTCCTCTCCGCGAGGCTGACCTTCGGGAGAGGGTGATCCTAGTGATGCGTGTTTTTGCGCCCATACGTGGGGCACGCGCGCAGAGGGCTTGAGTGGATTCGTATGTCAGGGAAACTTTTGGTTAGATTGACATGAAATTACCCTAGGTTTTACCCATCCTGAAGACATACACAAAGGTCAGGGAGCACAGGCATGCGTTCCCCCATCCGGAGTGTGTGTGTCTGTGTGTGCGCGAGAGCGCACACGCGCTCGTGGATGTAACTGCCCGCGAGCACGGTGCACACGCCACCCTCACAGGACCGCCACCCAGCATTTAACCCTTGGCAGTAGAGCGGGGAATAGAAGAACTCCAAGGGGAGTGCTTTTCCTCTCCTGCAGCAGAGTTGGGTTTTACACCCACCTGGGCTGGGGAGACTCGGTCAGGCTGGCGAGTGGGCGGCTCCGTGTGTGTGTGTGTGTGTGTGTGTGTGTGTGTGGCGTGTGCCCATATATTAGTGTGTCTATGTAGTGTTGTGTAAGCAAGATTATGTGCCCCTGTATGTGGCATGTGCGTATACTATCATGTATATGTGGCGTGTGTGGGTATGGTGTGTGTGCGTGTGTGTGCTGGGTGTGCTGTGTGTCCATGTGCGCTGTGCGTGTGCATGTGCATAGGCGTGTGTGCGAGTGCATGAGCGCATGTGTTTACACTTCCAGAAATCACATCGTTTCTAGGGCTCCCCTCACTTCACCCGGAAGTATTCAATGACCCCTCCACACAATTAAATAAAACAAAGCAAAAGGACCGAGCAGGCCTCCGCTCGCTCTGCACTCGCTGAGCTGAATGCCAGGTCGGGTCGTACCGGCCTTGGCTGCTCGAGCCAGGGGCTCGACTCCGGTCACCAGCCGCCTCTTCGCGCCGCTGCGGTGCAGCAGGCACAGCCGGGGCTTGCGTGACACCAGGCACCCGCCCCTGGCCGCGAGAGGAGGAAAATTCCCTACAAAATAGCAATGGTTCCGAGAAAAGGATCACAACAAAATATTGAATAAATTCCCTTTTAATTTATTTGATCATTCCACATTACGGGGCTATGAATTGCTCAAATTTGATAACAAGTACTCAATTCAACTCATTATGTAAGTTAAATTAGACTTCGATAAAATTTCAGTGGCGCGCAGTGGTTCCTCGAATGAAATGTAATTTGTGCAAGAATTTGTTGTATCTGTCACAAATATTTCCAATTAGCGACCGTAATTATTTGATAGTTTCTGCAATTATGGCTTAAACGGGTGAATTTGGGACTGTGGAGGACCCTAATTGGCCTAAATTTGATATTTTGCATATTTGCATAATGAGGAAATTGGTAGAAAATTGTGTTCATTCATTTGTGAAAAATCCTATGAATTTTATGAATTTGAAAGCTCTGTTTGTGCAGACTGTGACTTTGCCTGCTGATCCCTGAGGAGCTGGCGCTCAACGCCTGAATGGGCAGCGCGCCAACTTCGCCGCTCCTGGAGGGGGTGGGGAGGGAGAAAAGGTGGAGGAAGAGGAGAGAGGGGTAGGGGGCAGGCTGTAGTACCCGTGGGCGGAGGCGCATGCTCTGTAGCCGGCCCAGCCACCGGTAGAGGCCCTCGGCTCACCCCGGGGGTGTGGGGATGGGTGGGATGGGAGTCGGTGGGGGAAGTTGCGAAGGGTGTTACACTAGCCTGGTTACAAGCGGCTGCCCTGTAGTATCACGGTGTGCGCGCCCGCACACGCACACAAGCGCACACACACTTGCTCTCAATGAGAAATGTACTCAATCCGCCAGGTGGAAGGGGTAATTGTGGAGGGGTGAGGTCTTGAGATGATGGTAACTGTGCACTTGTTTAAGTTAAATTGCCAAAGCTTCTCCTCTCAGTAAAAATGTTTGATCTATGGCGCTGTCAATTTAAAGTGTTTAAAGAGAAGCAAAAGCATAGATTTTAAGCTGCTTTGCCCAGCACCCATTCATCATGCATCAGAGATTTTAAAGTTTCATGGTTGCTGTGGTTTAACATCTCAACTCTGACACAAGAATCTGGATGGAGGAAATAACTCTGCAGTCAGCGGCTTAGGACTAAAGGAAAAAGATCATGGCAAAAAAAAATGTACAAAAATAGTAATTTCTGTTAATGCAAAGAGAAGATGTTTTCTTTTGAGGGGACAGGGTATGTTAGTAATAAAATTGAAGCCCACTTTTAACTAAAACTTGCTAAAACAATGCCACCAATCCTTTTGTAGGAGAGAAGTGAGAGACACCATTTAAAAAGAGAATTAAAATACTACATCTCCTTTGTAATAGATAATGGCTTTCCCTCAAGTGTTTTGTTGCAAATATCCTGCATGTTCATCAAAATGCATCAAAAAATGTCATCCTTTATGTTTCTTGAATGTAACAGTTTAGATACTCCCTTAATTGCTATAGATCTTGGATGCATAAAACCACCCAAAACAGACTCATAGTGAAGAACATGATATCTAGCTTTGCAGTTAAGTGCTCTGTAAAAATGCTCTACTTGCGAACATTACTTTTGCTGGGAAGGACTTTCTTATCTACATGGAAGTGGGTAATGTGAGTGTCTAACAGGCTATAAATGCTTAAGTGCTTTGTTTCACAGTGCATTTTCAGTAAAGGTCAAAATAAATTCATCTTCCTTTAATGCAGTATTTATGTTTGTTCAGGGTTTGGAATAAAATCACCATTAAAAATCCGTATAAAAAAAAACAAATAGGAAAATGGGAGCTGTGTTTGTGGTTGGTTTTTCAGGGATAAAAAAATATCATTTGGAGATGGAAAAAAACAATTAGTTACTTAAAATCAAATTGCAAGAATGCAAACATATTATTGTACAAATATTTAGAAAGAATTAAATAGGCCCTTTTCAATTTTAATTTAAATATTCTTGGAAACAGATGACCTTGGTGTCCAGTGATCAGAAATTAGGGCTAATAATATCCTTGTGCACCTTACAGGGTTTTAATAAAAGATTAACAAGAATATGCCCCAATAAGTCTCCTATATTATATTATTTTTGATGTCACCATCATCATCAGTAGCAGTCATAGTATTGCTGTGACATTATTAAGCTAAGGTGTAAAGAAGGATCTTGTGGAAAGGGTTGAAAGTTAGCCCAGACCTCCTTTGACTACAGTGTGGAAAGAAGCAGGCCATTCACACTTCCTTTCAGCTTGCACGCGGGATCAGTGATCACCATGAGTGGAGTCATCTTCCAATACAAAGGATAATGGTTCATTCTCTTCTTCATTTAACAATGCATCGTGTTAAATTTGGGGGCTATAGATATTATTTATTTAACTTGTTCAAGAGGTCATGAAGCACCACTTAGGTGTTGAAATTTAAGGCCACCTCTGATCATTAAGATGAACAAGGAACACGAAAGACTCACAAATTGAAGATTCGGGGTCTCTGCCTCAAGCTTAGGTCCAAGACACAGTATTAACATTTGCACTGTTTTGTGGCTTCATTTTTAAAAAGAAAATTAATCAAATAAGATTTGGGTGTCAGTATGAATATGTCAATGATATGTCTTTTTTAATGTGAATATGTTTTCATAGGTGGTTGTACTAGATATGAATATGATAATATCCCTACTGCAAAAGCTTGTTCAGGATGGTCATAGCCTTGAATGCTAATCATTTTGTTGATCATGTGACCTAAACCTCTACAGTAAAAATGTTTATGAAAACTGGGATTAAAAAAGGACCACTTAATTTCCTTCAGATCAAAACCAGTTTTATCTGTTCCCTTCCCTTCTCCACCACCTTGCCCAGAAAGTACTCCTTGCCATCATTCTACATAGTTTAGGATCAATTCATATGGTTTAGAGCTGAACCTATCATTGTTTTCCAAATATTGCATCTGATTACATTCATAAAGAAGAGGTTTCAGTGGTTTCTGAAACTACAGGAGATGGCAGCCCTCCTAAGTCCAATCCCCATCCCATGATCAAGTGTGGTCTTTAGTGCCCTGGAGAAAGTCAAGTTGCCTGCCATTTGTAGGCTTGCTCTCAGGCAGAGGAGGAGAGGCTGAAGGGAGTAAAACTATAGCGACCCCCCACGGGAATCTGGCTCTGGTCCCTTACCCTCCCTGAACATGTTGGGTCAAAACATTCATCTACTAGCTCCTCCTCACAGCTTTCTAATTTCCAGTGAAATGTGTGCTCAGAACAAGTATTCATACTGTAAAAAATGCTGAAAATGGTAAAATAAATATTCCTAACCTGGTTTATCCATAGAATGTTTTTGTTCAAATTTTGATTTTAATAGATTAGTTTTATACATTTTATTTCATTGTATCTATTTCTTCCTCTCCTTTCCTACCACCAACCTCTCTATCCAGGCCATCAGTGTATTTCACTTGGACTATTGCAGTAGGGCCTCCTAACTGTCCTCTCTGGCTCTAGTCTCTTCCCCAACCAGTTAATTCTGCTTGGGGCTGACAAGTTAACATTGCTAATGTCCTACTATTGTCAAATCCCTCTCCTACACAAAATATTTAACAGCTCACCTGTTCCTGACAGATGAAGTCCAAACTTTGTAAACTAGTTTTCAAACCTTTCCACAATCTGACTCCAGCCTCCATATCCACACTGTTTTTCACTGTTCACTCATGGAGCTCTGTATTCCAGAAAGATTTGTTTTAGAACACCCACTGTGTACTTCAACCACATTTCCCTGTACCAGGAGCACTCTCTTAGAACCTTCATTTACCTATATGTCTCCTACATGTTATTAGAGATCCGGCATAATCCTGACCCGTCCATGAATTAACTCACTCTTTCATTCAATAGACATTCATTGAATGTGCCAAGCACTGTGAAAACTGCTGGGAAGACAAAGATGAATAGACCAGGCCCCATGCCCTCAATGAAAAAGACAACCATGTAGTAGCAAATAACTATGCCATGCAAGAAATCCTACCTATGACTGAGATACAGAAAAGGTGCAATAAGATCACCCCAATCCAGTCATTGCTCCCTATTCTTAATTCTTCTTCTTTTAAACTGATCATGTCCGTTGGAAACTCACCTATACTGCTTAGTACTATTGGTAAATTCTGCTCTTTTAATTTTTATTTATTAATTTAAGGAAGAGAGAGAGAAAGATCAACTTGTTGTTCCACTTATTTCTGCATTCATTTGTTGATTCTCTTATGTGCCCTGACTGGGGATTGAACCTACAACCTTGGTATATTATGATGATGCTCTAACCAACTGAGCTATGCGGCCAGGGTGGTAAGTGCTTAGAGAACAAAAACCTATCAATCCTTTTGTGTCCCTCAGACTCCCCAGCACCATGTCTTGGAACATCAACAGTAATTAAGCAATATGTGGGCATGAGTATAGTTGTATAATTGCCACTTTCAGTCATATGAGTAAAACCTGGTCCTTCTGCAGAGTGGAGGGACCACCATGAAAAACAGCTGTGGTCTCTCCCTAACATCTGACTCTGTAAGAACCCTTAGGCCCATAGGGCTACAAGTAGGCACCCAGATTTGTGGACATAACTTTGTTTGTGGTGGCTTATCCCAGGTATTGTATATTGTATAATAAGGAGCCAATGAATACTGGGGAGAGGGTTGAGGGTGTGGAGGGATTGAGCAAAAAAAAACAGGAGAGGAAGAACTCATGGACACAGACAACAGTGTGCTGTTGTGGGGGTGGGAGAGGGAGGGGTGGAGGTGAACGAGGGTATAAATAGTAATGGGAAAAATACAATAAAAATTTTTTAAAAAGAGTCAAAGAATAATGAGTAAATAAAGGGAACTTAAATTTTTACAAAACTCTTAAATTGCTGCCTAGTCCTGTCCCCCCCGATCACCATCACCACCCCCATATCTCCACCACCATGCCACCATCCCCGCTGCACTTGCCGTAATTGTCAGTAACAGAACTTCTCTATCATGGGCCATATGCTATCTGGTGGTATATACCAACCACCTCTTACTATTGACAATAATAGACGCTGTCTTCATACAGAATGTTAAAGGACTCTCTTATAATTCAGTGCAAAGTAGCATTATGAAGGTGCAATTCAGCACAGAACTAAAAAGGTACTAGATTTAAAACTGTTGACACATGAGCCTTTTTATAAAACTGGGAAATATAATAAGCATTAGAACATCTCTTGCTCAGGATTGGAGTAGGCCCATCACAGGTGGAGCTGATAGATCTCCACACGAATGATGTTAAATGATAGGAGCGAAGCCCATTTTTTGTGTCTGTAGACACATCAGTGAGACTGCTGAGAGGGAACAGGCTGGCTGATCACTATCCATGTTCTGCCTAGCTGAGAGGGTCTCAGGCTAATAGGCATGACAAATCAAATCTTAATTTCCAATTACATATGGTGGATGAAACATACACATTGGTCTATGCTCTCCACCAAAGACCCTCAAAAATGAGTAAAGATGGCACCAACCAAAAAGGCAGAAAGCCAGAGAGGAGGTGATGGCAGAGCAGAAAAGCAAACAAAATTTTGGAAGGTAGAATGCAGAAGTACAAGGAGTAACTGACTTTGCAGAACCCCCTAAGACTGGCACTTGAGCCTGCAGTGGGGAAACCAGTAAGGAGCAAAGCAGCTCCCGCCAGAGAAGCCTGCAGGAGCAGGGACCGCTGTGGGGGAGGGGGTGTGGGAGGGACTGCAAACAGGAGGCAAGGAGCATGGGCAGGGGGTCTTTTAAAGATAGAGGAATCTCTACAACCCCCACCTCCCTAGAAGTAGATGAGGGATTTTCTCTTTGGAAGTGTTGAACCAGAAAGGATCTGGGGACATCAGTTGGCGTAAAGATGAGGCAGAATGTTAGAAACCAGAACGAAGTGAAAGTCCACATACTGAATGGTGAGTTTTCCAAACCCTCTTGCCCTATACTCCAGTCGGCTCTCAGAACACTGGGAGCCAGCATTTTTTCCTTTCAGGAGGGAATCTGGAGGATTCTTCTGTCATAAAATTGCCTGCAGACATTGACCACTGGATTGCCCCAAAAAACAATAGCTGGGTCCCCATCTGATTGTTGTACAGTAAAACCCACCAGTCAGAAAGCCCTGCCTTGCACACAGCACTTACCACCAAAATTTTAGTGCTTTTGTTATTTATTTATGTATTTATTTTAGTGCCCCACTTTTAAATATAATTAGACAGCCAAAGCCCATTAGACATTTGAGGGAAACTGCTAATGGAACAAGCAGAGCTTGAAACAAACGTACCGAATAAAAAGGAACTCAGAGAAAACAGATCAGAGCACAAACAACTTAAAACACAACAAATAAACAAACTAATTAGGAGATATGAGACCATGCTGAGGCCACAAAACAAGACGAGGAGGACATTAGAGAGAGAATGTTCAGAGAATGAGAAAAAATGCTGGGAGTTTACAAGTATACAAGCAGAAGTAAAAGATACAATAGAAGAGCTATAATATAAAGTTGAGGAATCGACAGAAAAATAGATTTAATAAAAGAGATGGAAGACAAGAAAGAAAAGAAAATTAGTGCTCAGAATTTTAGGAATTCTAGAAGGAGATAAAAGAGAAAGATGAAAAGAAGAAAATTATCGAATAAATGATGCAAGAAAATTTCCTAGAGTGGAAGGGTATATGTTTTCGGACTGAAGCTGGAGAATCATGAACTTAAAAAGACTTTTCAGCAAGGCACGTCATCAGCTGAGACAGTGGAAGCAGTTGCGTTTGGGGAACAGGATCGAGAAGGTGAGGTGTGGGGCTGGGGACTGCTAGTTGTCATTATAAACTTTGTTGTACAATCAGACATTTTATATAATGACATGTATTACATTGGTAGAAATCAAATTTAAATTAAAATTTGCTACTCAGAAGGAAATTCGCACTCAACATTGGGAAAAGGAAGCAACTATTAGGACTTGCTTAGCAATATTACTTGGCGTATTGCCACCAGACATCTCTGAGATTTTACTCCCGTTTCCCCCACCTGGAACACCTGCAGTCTGGCTTGAATAGGAGTGTAAGGTCTGAGTGGCCACTCACAGAGCACCATCAGTTGATATTAATTTGGGTTGTGATACTTAAAACCTGAGTTCAATCACAATAATTTGTAGTTTTGCAGGGGTTTGAGCTTGAAATGCCTGTGTTTCAAAGCTGGTGTGCAAGAAGGTAGGAGCCAGAGAGTCTGTGATCTTTGAAGTCCTAGGCAAATAATTGAAATTAAGAGTGCTAAATCAAGAATGTCAATAGTCTACTGCTATTTATAATATCTATAGTATGTATAATATTACATGTGCATTATGGTTATAACTATTTAAAAATGTAGACATATGGCCAGTGCTACCTGGAAACACAAAAAATAAAGATGGTTGTGTGTGGGTGAAAGAACTCTAAGTAAATATTGTAATAACTCTGTGTGCTGCCAGGTAGGTACTAGAAATATTGGGGGAACATTTTGTAAAGTATATGATTGTCTAACCACTGTGCTGAATACCTGAAACTAATGCAAAATAATATTCATTGTAAAATAAATAAGTAAAATTAAGTGGAAATGCAAGAAAACAAACAAACCTAGGTTTGAGTCTGTTCTGCCACCGAGGACTGAGTGACATCATCCAAGTCCCTCATCTCTCTGGACCACAGTGTCCTTATATATAAAATTAGTAGGTGGCCAAGATCAGAAGTCACAAATTGGCAGCCAAGAAATGAAATCTGGCCCATAGGTATAGTAGGTCCACATGGTGTTTTACAACATTCATTAAAAAAAATTGAGATATATCTGTCTTTTCTTTAAAATTCAGAAAATCCCTGCAACAGTGAGCTGGCACTCCTTCCTGGCCACAACTCACTGGGACCAATGGGACAAATACTGTCCAGGTGGCCACAGGCCCCTCCCTGTCTATCACCTGCTGAGCCCTGCTAGCTATTTGAGTTTGACAACCTTGGGCTAGATGACTATTTAAGTCTTTTCAAAATCGAACATTTCATTCATCCATTTGATCACTTGTTCATTTAATGAACTTTCATTGAACACTTTCTATATGCTGCTATGTTTAACACTGAGGACACAAAGATGAGTAAGACAGAGCACTTGCTCTCAATGTTTGTCACCCATGGGGAGTGCTTAAAAATATTTACGACACTGAATATTTGCCAAAAGAGGTCAGTACCATGTGCAAGGGATGAATCATTTCAAGGGAGAGATGCCAGGAATCTTTACAGAAGCTGCTGATATTTGAATTGGTTCTTGGAATGCATTAGGTGGGCAAAGTGGATAGCCTAGGTCTTGCATGTAACACAGCATGGACTAACCCACTGTTCTTAGTGGTATATGATAGTGGTATCTGAGTGGTATATGGTACCTGAAAACCTCAGGGACACTCTGTACCACTGAGAGGAAAGCTAGGGATACAATATAATGTAATGGTGTGTCAATGCCCTCCAATCAAAGACCACCAGGAACCAAAGCATTTGTTCACTTACTGCAATGAAAGAGAACATGCCCATGGTGAACCATGAGGCACCTCAGGAAGAGGGGTTAGAAAGGACTTGGATTTGTGTCCAGTGATGGGGAATGGTTTGAGGGAATGGGGCTTGGCTTGCATTGTATACTATCAGGAAGTAGGGCAAACCTTTGACTGGGTATCTGAATACATGTTATCAAGAAGACGAGAAGAGCACAGTAAGGTTATAGCTATAATCAGCAGTTACTCCCATTGGCCAGATAAATGGATGTCTGGTCATTTTTTGGTTTGAACAATGTTCTTATTATTGTTTTCATCCAGACTTGATTAAGGGGAGGCTTGTTTTGTTTAGCTGCATCGTGGTCACAGAGTGGCCTTGTCTGGGGCTGGTACTCTGTGAAATTGCTCATGTTCAACAGGAGATGACCAAGGCCCAGTCGCAAGTGCCAGGCCAGCTTCGGACATCAGAGGCAGCTTTTCTGTTTCCCAGCTGTTAGTGTCTTTGAGCATTCAGAGGCTGAAAAGCCTTCTCTCAATTTCTCTCTAATTCTCTGAATTCACATTAAATTCAAGCAGAATTATTTGTCCAATGCTGAAGGACTGTGTGTAGCAGCTCTGTACTACTTCTCTTCTTGGAAAATACTCCTGGTCAGTCCTCACCCTGTCCTGGACCAGGTCTTCATGACCTGGGATCACACGGCTTGATCTGCCCACACCTCTTCTGCTTATTTTCAATGATGGAAGTAAACAGTTCCTTTCTGCATAAACATAGAGTTTCTGTCTTGTCACTAGTTCCCTTAAGAGCATTTTTTATACCAAAAAAACAAAAACACTCACACTTAATATCAATCCATGAACACAAGGCTCTCAGAGTTGGAGATGTCTAATTAGTCTCCTTATCACCAGTTTCCCCTGAGCCTAGTCCATCTTCTCAGAGTCACTGTCCAAAATTTATGTTTTACGTAGTCTTGCCAGTTCTCAGCCTTCCCCCTCCTAGAGAGAGAGCACGCCCCTTGTCATAACACCCAAGGTCCTTTACAGTGCAGCCCCAGCCTACCTGTCTCATCAGTGTCACCTCCCACCAGACTGTAGGTCATCCCCGCATACTCAGGAACTTCCCCAGCCACTCTTCCCTCTCCACTTTGCCTAGTTAGAATTCATTTTTGATGAGCAGCAGAGTTAGTAACTCCCTTTCTCTCTTAATGGCACTTATTTTTCACATATCTAGGGCTGTGCATGTCTTGTTGGGCTGGGATTTTGATCTGTCTCTACGGAAGGTGTTATGTCTTGATATTCCCAGTGCTCAGAACATAGTACTTGTTCCAAGAATGTATAAAAGAAAGCATGTGTGTGTGTGTGTATGTGTACACACACAGAGGGTCCTTTCAAGCCCACTCTCCCGTGGTAGCCATCCACCTGGGTTAAAACAACTCCAGTGGTTGGAACATCACTGGCTCCCAAGGTGACCTTTTTAACTTTTAACAGTTTTGTAAGAAAGTCCTTCCTTGTATCAGTCCCAGATTTTCTCTCTCCCAAATCTAATTCCTTTTCAAGCATTTGAAGTCAGAACTTATGTCCTTCTTGTCTTCTCTTCCCAGAGGAAGACAGTAAGGTTTTTGCTATGCTGGTCATTCATCTGGACACATTCCAGGTGGTCTACATCCTTGTTAGAACAGGACGAACAGAGCTAGGCAGGATTTTTCAGATGTGGTCTGAATAGTTCAGAGTAAAAGAGAACCATCAGCTCCTTTATTTTAGCCTGAGATCCCTTTAGAATCAGGAGTGTCTGACCCACAGCCTACAGACCGCATGCGGCCCGGGTTGGCTACGTATGTGGCCCAACACAAAATTGTAATTTTACTTAAAACATTATGAGATTTTTTTGTTTTCATTAATGTTCGTGTATTTAGTGTGTGGCCCAAGACAACTCTTCTTCTTTCAGTGTGGCCCAGGGATGCCAAAAGGTTGTACACTCCTGCTTGAGGTTGTTTGGTCCCATTGTCAATGAGTTTACAGTCAGTTCAAACCTTTTGCTTTTTGTGATTTTCATCTGTTTTGTAAGTGCTGTGGCTAATTCATGCCTCTCTCATCTTAACTTGCACAATTGATTTTTTGGAACCATGGGTAGAACCTTGCATTCATCCCAATTATGTTTCATCTTGTTATATTTAGTCCATTATCTCATTTTGGGGAAGTACTTGTTGCATCCCAATTCTTATCCTGACTGGCAACATCTGCAAGCTTTTTGATCATGCTCTCTCTGTCATCTTCCAAGTTGATATAAATGCCAAACAGGACTGTGTTATGGACAGAGCCCTGTGGCCAGCCAGCCCTCACTCCTTTTCCAACCTCCATATTTTCTTTCTCTCTTACATTCTTTCCTGTCTTGTTTCAGAAAGATGCAAAAACAGCTGCTCCCTAGGGCTTAATAATACAAACGCCTTCCAAGATGCCATACCTCCAAATCAGCACCCTTTCAAGACAGTCATTTAACTGGTTAGATTCCACCTAATGTCCTGGCATCACACTCATTGTTTGTTTTCTCTTGTCCACAGGATACAATAAAAGGTAACCCCTCCCTAATTCCAGATTGATTAGGCCTATCAAATGTCTGTCCAAAAAAAAACCTGTTTCTTTTTTGTTGTTGTTGTTGCAATTTGTTCTGAAGTCCTAGAGGCCAGTTTCTTCTAGGACCTCATAGTCCATCCCTTCAGTGCTCTTCTTGGAAATACTCCTGGTCAGTCCTGACCCTGTCCTGGGCTTCATGACCTGAGATGTTCTAGATTTTTCTTTGGAACAGACAAGCTCTTCTCTCTTTGACAACCCCAATGATATTTATACGTTTCCTGTCTCGCAAAACATGGAAAGGAAAATATTGGTATCTGTTGAATATGCAAATGTAGTAGCTCTATAGTGGCATTTTCTTAAGATTTTGTTTTGTTTTTTAAAAAGGAAGTCTAATTTCAGCTGGGAGACTCCATGAGTTTAAGGTACCTCATGAGGAACACACCAAGGGCAGGTTTAAGACACTGCATACAGTTCAGTGAAGATCTCAGGCTCTCTAAACCTGCCTACAGTTGCGTTGAGGTTTCTCTTCTTCGCTTCATTCTTACCTGTTACACCTAAACTTTGAGGAGGTTACTGAGAGCACTTTGGTGACAGAACTGGATGATCTAGTTCAGGGAGTAGGGCCCGAGAACCATACATGATTCTAATCAATGATCTTAAGTCAGCCTTTCCATCAGTGGAATACATTTTAGGACATTTAAAATCTACACCTGAAGATCCTGTTCTAACCAAAACCTACACCAATGTATAGAATAAATGGCAATGAATTAACTAAGAGAGTTTGACCCTCCTCTCCTCTCCCAAAAGCCCTCATGGATTGCTGGTCAATTCTATTCTTTCTTCTAGGAAAAAAAATACCCAATAAATTCTAACATTAATAATAGAGGTAAAGACTATGCTGAAATTGGAGAGCCTTATAGAATTTTGGGGTTCAGCAAAAAGACCTGAAGTACTTCTCTGAAAGCCAGTTCCACCTTCATGTCCATAAGAAACCTTCACAGGACTCTCCCCAGGCCAGGCTGGTCCCCATGACACACTGGGCTCGTCTCTGTCACTGCCCTGCCTCAGAATTTTGAAACAACCTTCGAACATGTTCGTTTGCCCACATTGCACCTGGATTTTGGCAAAGGGCAGGAACTTTCTTATTCATCCCAGTGCCACTGATGCCTAGCACGGTGCCTGGCATGGAGCAAAGGTTCAGAAAATATCTGCTAAACTTAATGGAGCAATTTCTCAAGTCTTTTAATTTCATAATGTCCACTGTACATTTTGCTCAACTCACCCTCTCCCTTAATTTTAAAGGCCACAGGAAATTTAATACATTATTTCAGATTCATGAACACTTTGCTCATTACATTAGTCCTGTTAAAGGAGTACATTATTTTTGAAATCTTGTTAGAAGAGAGCAATCTAGAGCTGTTGAAAATTTCCCATAGATTCCTGGAGCTTGTGAGAACAAGGACACACCATACCTTTGGCTTTCTTAGACTCCAGAGTGCTGATGAGGAGCAAAAACTTGAGACATCATCTCATCAAACCCCTGAGCTTGAGAAACAAAAACTCAAGCTCAAAGAAGTAGAAGGACACACAGTGAATAAGTAGCAGAGCAGGATGAGAACTCTAGCACTGTGAGCCTAACACCCTTCTCATGACCTTTCCCCTGTCCCCCTCCCCCACTAATCCAATGAGATCTGCTCACTGGACCTTTGGCTTCTCCAACCCCTTCAGGTAAACTGTGTTCCCTTACTTAGGCCAGTGGCTAAGGATCCAGACATGGAGTGGGGCTGGGGCAGGG
>CM052540.1:148883720-148933720 GCA_028533065.1 Trachops cirrhosus | reverse complement strand
GGAAAATAGCAATTCTCAATAGGCAGAAGCAGACAGATACATTTCTGAAAATAAAAGTCGTGTTGACACTAGAAAGGGCCACCTTACTTTGGTCTACTTCCACAATTCTACAAGTTGAGAGCCCTTGGCCAAGATTAGGCAAACATCACTCATTTAAAAAATAGCCATTTATGGTCACCAGTCCTCCTGGGCTAGAGGTGGCCTAGTGTGCCCTAGTTGTCTGTGGCCGCCCTGATCAATCTGAGCTCCGACAGCTAGCACCTCAGCGCATGCACCCAATAGTTACCTAACTTCTCCTTACTGACCTGCCTTGCAGGAATGCAGGGGGTCTAAACAGTAAATCCACCAAGAAGACTGTTTTACAAGAAAGCAGTGCTACCAGGGCCTGGCCCAGCATGCAACTTGAAGCCTCTCACAGTGTAGGGGTGCTCTCCTAATGAAGCAAGGACGAGGCTTGGCCCTCTCCACATTGGCGACCTTATGTGTGGAGCTGCAACTACTTAGGTCCTAAACCCTACGTGGGTCTAAGACAATAGAAAAGATGAATTTTTTAAAATAAGAAAGAGTTTTTTCCTCAAAAAATTAAAAATAGAATTCTCAATGATCCAGCAACTCTACTTCTAGGAATATATGTGAAAGAAATGAAAGCAGAGTCTCCCACAGCAACCAGACAGGAAGAAGAAATGCAGGGCATCCACATTGGAAGTAAAACTGTCATTATTTGCAGATGACATGGTGCTGTATATAGAACACTGTAAAGACTCCACCAAAAAACTACTAAAACTGATAAATGAACTCAGTAAAGTAGCTGCATACAAAATTAATACTCAGAAATCTGTGGCATTTTTATATACCAATAATGAACTACCAGAGAGAGAAATTAAGAAAACAATCCATTTACTACTGTAACAGCAACAAAAAAGGTACCTAGCAACAAATTTAACCAATGAGGTAAAAGATCTATACTTGGAAAACTACAGTTACTAAAGAAAAAAACTGAGGAAGATACAAATAAATGGCAGCATATACCTTGTTCATGGATAGGAAGAATTAACATCTTTGAAATGTCCATACTACCCAAAGCAATCTATGGGTTTAATGCAATTTCTATTTAAATATCAATGGCATGTCTCACAGAGCTAGAAAAAAATGTTTCAAAAATTTATATAAAGCCACAAAAGACCCCGAATAGCCTCTGCAGTCTTGAGAAAGAAGAACAAAGTTGGAGGGATACAACTACACCTCAAGGCCATAGTAATCAAAACAGCCTGGTACCGGCATCAGAACAGGCACATAGATCAATGTAACAGAACAGAGAGCCCAGAAATCAACCCACGGTTTTATGGTCAATTAATATTTGACAAAGGAGCAAGAACATACAATGGGGTAAAGATAGTCTCTTTAATAAATGGTGTTGGGAAAATTAGACAGATACATGCAAAAAAATGAAAAAAGACCACCAACTTACAGCGCACACAAGAATAAACTCAAAATGGATTAAAGAGTTAAATGTAAGTCATGCAACCATGAAAATCCTAGAAGAAAAAATAGGCAGTAAAATCTCAGACATTTCACGTAGCAATATTTTTTCTGATATATCTCAGGCAAGGGAAAAAGAGAAAAAAATAAACAAATGGGACTACATCAAACTAAAATGCTTTGGTAAAGCAAAGAAACAAACAAACAAACAAACAAAAACCATCAAGAAAAGGAAAAGTCAACTAACCGAATGGGAGAACATATTCACCAATGATACATCTGATAAGGTGTTAATTTCTAAAATATATAAAGAACTTATACAACTCAACACCAAGAAAACAAACAGTACAATTGAAAAATGAGCTAAGGACCTGAATAGACAATTCTCCAAAGAGGACGTACAGATGGCCAATAGAGATATGAAAAGATGCTCAATGTCATTTAGTAGTCAAAGAAATGCAAATTAAAGCCACAATGAAATATCACCTCATACCTGTCAGAATGGCTATCACCAATAAATCAACAAACAACAACTGCTGGTGAGGATGTGAAGACAAGGGAACCCTTGTGCACTGTTGGTGGGAATGCAGACTTGTGCAGACACTGTGGAAAACAGTATGAAGTTTCCTGAAAGAATTAAAAATGGAACTGCCTTTTGACCCAGCAATTCCACTTCTGGGAATATATCTGAAGAAACCCAAAACACTAATTCAAAAGAACATAAGCACCCCTATGATCATTGCAGCATTGTTTACAATCACCAAGATCTGGCAGCAGCCCAAGTGTCTATCACTAGATGAGTAGATACAAAAGCTGTGGTACCTTTACACAATGGAATACTACTCAGCCACAAAAAGAAAAAAGAAAGAAAATATTACCTTTTGCAACATCATGGATGGACCTGGAGAGTGTGATGCTTAAATGAAATAAGCCAGTCAGAGAAAGACAAATATATTATCTCACTCATATGCAGAATCTAATGAACTGAACAAACAAAACAGAAACAGAAGCATAGATACATAGAACTGACAGACCACTGACAGAGGAGAGGGACTGAGGGACTGGGTGAAAAAAGGTGAAGGTATTAAAAAAAATAAAAGCAGAGTCTCAAAGAGGTATTGGCACACCATGTTCATAGCAGCATTATTCATAACAGCCATGAGTTAGGAGCAACACAGGTGTCCATCAGCCAACGAAAGGATAAGCCAAAGGTGGTATATGTGTATAATGAAATATTATTCTGCCTGAAAAGAAAAGATATTCTGATATGTGCCACAAATTGGATGAACCTTGAGGACATTATGCTAAGGAAAATTAACCAGCCACAAAAAGACAAATGCTGTGTGATTCTACTTACACGAGGTACCTAGAGCAGCCCAGTTCATAGAAAGAGAAAGCAGAAGGCTTGTTGCCAGAAGGAAGAAACGTGGAGTTGTCATTTAATGGGTTTCGGGTTTGGGTTTTGCAAAATGAAAAAGTTGTAGGGATTGGTTGTATAACAATCTGAATGTATCTAACACTACTAAACTCTACACTTAAAATGGTTAAGATGGTAAATCTTATGTTATATTTTACCAGAATTAAAAAAATAAAAATTAAAAAGTCCCACCCTCCCTCTCACCTTCCCTCCCTTCTACCCTTTCTTCCTTTTTTCAGGATTTCTTCGGGATGCAAGGGTCCCTTTAGCCTGACTCTGCTGCGCACCCTAATGCCCGCACATTCTGGAGCAGAGCACACCGAAAGTTTCTGACGGTTTCTACTGGCTTCACAGGTAGAAAGGACACAACGGCTGCTACCACCAGACCTCTTGTGGCTGAGCTGAAACTTGGGAACCCACGCCCACAGCAGCATGGCACCATCACACCATCGCAGCCAGAGCCAGGTAGTTGGCAGCAGCAGGGTTTTCTGCTGGAAGCTACCCATTTCCATCAGTGCAGTGGGCTCGAGCACAAAACATTGTCTCCTAGCACATGGGGTGGTGGAGACTCAGGAAAACAGTCATCAGAGAAAGGGTGCAACTGAGAGGCAAAGGGCAGGTAATATCTGGGAAGAATTGCCAGACAGGCTTTACCACCTTTATAAAATATGAACAACTGTATTGATCTGAAAAAAAAAAACAAACAAACCCTCACCCTTTTAAAGCCTTTTCTAAATTGAGATGATAGCACTGTTATGCATTAAAAGATGTTATCAGTCCCAAAGAGCAAGTATGGTCTTATACCAACTAATATCTGCTAAAATGTACCTGACTGCATTGGAAATGTTGCAGCAGATTGGTATAGCCGAGAATAATGAACCGCTGCACCCCATTGAAATGTAATTACACAGCCCTCTTGTTCTTAAACCTATAAGGTGAAAGAAAGATGAATAGTGAAAGTAAAAACCGCTGACCCTTCAAACTTTAATTTACGTTATGCATTCGCTCGCCCTTCTGATAGGTTTTAGAAAGGTCATAATTTAGGGTATTTTGCAGTTGATAAATGATCTGTATGTTTGTGTTCACACGCACCGATTGATTTGTTATAGCCAAAATATTGTTTCTATAACAACCCAAGGGCCTTTAGCTAGACAAACAGCAAACCGGAATCCGAGGGGAGCCAAAGGGAAATCTGGGCCTGCCTAGAAGGGGATAGTCTTTGCCCAGGGACTACAGGATGATGGAGTGGAGGGCGTGGGTGAGGATGCAGGGGCGAAATTGTGGGAGGAGGAGGTGGTGACCAGAGCAGATGGAGCGGTGGCTTTGGTTCTTGGCAGACCCATGGTTACCGTCTCTTCAGATCCTCTCAGGCCAGCATGGGTGGCTTCCACCGAAGCCAAAGCAAGTCTTGTCAAGACTTTCAAGTTAAGCTCCCTTTGGTGCAAAGTAAGCCAGCAGGGTTGTTAGGGCAATTTTCCCGCCTTTCCAGCCTTGGAAGAGGCTCCTGTTTCCGGGCCCAGTTGATGCATTATGCATCAGGGCTGCCTGCAACTGACAGCCCCTCAGCCAACGTCGACTTGAAAAGCAATGGTGCTAATCAAAGCCGACACATTTGAATGTCCAGACACACACACAGAGAAATTTACTAATCAAAAAGTGTATTTCCTAGGGCTGTCTCCAGAGAAATCCGCGGGAAGAAATTGGAATAATTTATTAGCTTACAAGTTTTCGTTGACAGTTAGCCCAAAGCTATTTATCTCTGTAATAGAGAACGTCTCCAATGTGGCAAAATTGACCAAATCAAACAGCTTTGATCAGAAAATGAATCTGGCAAGCCTGCCTGTCGGAGGGTCCCAGGAGAAAGGGGGGAAACAAACAAAAAGATTTAACAAGTGGTCAATAGGAGAAAGAGAACAAGAGAAAGGTATTTGGGAGAAGAAAAGAGCAAGGGAGCAAGAGGTAGAAAAAGAATTTTGCAAAGCTACAGCCCCAGCTCTGGAATGAATTGTTGAAGAAATAAATGATGTTTCACATGATAACATTTAACATGGTGCTTATGCATTATCTGAGCCCCGCAGCCCAAACTGAGATGTGATTTTTATGGTAACATGATGATGACAAACAGCGGAGGGAAGAGGCTGGCTGGTGGCGGTGAGGAAATAAGCACAGGGAAACCCAGAGAAATAGCTCTAGGTTCTCTCAGCCCCCCAGATGATCTTTAGCCCATTTCTAGAAGGTTTTGGTGATATGGATTCTACCCAGTCTGCCTCAGGGTGTATAAGGTGCTTGCCCATGAAGTATCAAGTTGGGTGAAGGGCACTGTAGCCATGTGTGAGCCCAAGGGTAAGGCTCACCCAAGGCTCCTCTCCTGTCATGGGTAGTATCAGGGGGAGCACAGTGGGAGAGACCCGTGCACTGGGAGAGTGTACCATTGCTTTCTACCTAATCTCTTCTTCCTTAAGGTATCACGCTGCACTCATGGAGAGCACCAAATACAGCTTTCAAGCCCAGCAGTAGATAGATGGATAGATACTAGGAGAGAACACTCAAATCATTATAGAATTACTTTACATATTGCAGTGAGTCTCTCTATCACACAGGTCGACCAATCACCACCTTCCAATCATGAGCAGCACTCCTCTGCTAACACCCACGTGCATTCATTAGCAAGGTGGTTGCTGTGTTCAACAGTCAAATGATTTGGAGGATGCTCCAGCAGCCAACATATTTGTTCCCAGAATAAGGGCCAAAAACCATCATCAACATCACCACTCACTTTGTTCTAAAGAAGAGGTTTGTTATTAAAATGCATTGGAAAATCATGGTGAGATGTTGACAGAAGTATTTGTCGATAAAGAAAATGCTAAACTATGGAGAAATGCTTTTGCACAGTACCCTCTGGGGTAGAATTGTTTAATGAGGATATTGATGAAGGCTTGAGGTGGCCAAGTAGACTTGAAAGGGAGTGCCAGCTCTGAAGTCTGAGGACCTAGCTGGGATGCTGTCTGTGACTTCTGTCTCAGGATGCCCTGTCCTCTCTGTGTAAACCATAGGCTTTGGCCTGGATGATTATGATTATTACCTGCATAGCAGGGTTTGTTATGGGAATCAAAAGAGACAATGACCAGAAAGCACTTAGTAAAATGTTGGGTTGGCCAAAAGATTTGTTTGGTTTTAAGCAAAAATAAAAGACAAATTTTTCATTTTCACCAATAACTGTAGTGAACAACATTCACTGTTTTGTCTCATTACCTTCTGCCATCTTTCAGGCAACTTCATAATTCCTGAACAAACTTTTTATCTTTTTGAGCAAAGAACTGTTTCAGGTGTCTTTTGCAATCCTCCAGGGGATTGAAACTTTTTCCATTAAGAGAACTTTGTAAAAACCAAAATAAATGGAAATCCGAAGTTGCAATGTCTGGTGAATACAGCGGATGAATCAGAACTTCCCACCCAAGCTGTAACAGTTTTTGCCTGGTTATCAAAGAAATATGTGGTCTTTCATTATCCTGATGGATGATTATGCATTTTCTGTTGACTAATTCTGAATGCTTTTCATTGCGTGCTGCTTTCAGTTAGTCTAATTGGGGGCAGCACCTGTTGGAATTAGTCATTTGGTTTTCTGGAAGGAGCTCATAACAGAGGACTCCCTTTCAACCCCACCATGTACACAACATTACCTTCTTTGGGTGAAGACTGGCCTTTGGTGTGGTTGCTGGTGGTTCATTTTGCTTGCCCCATGATCTCTCTTCCCACATTATTACAAAGTATCCATTTTTCACCACCTGTCATAATGTTTTAAAAACAGAATGTTTTCATTATGTTTAAGTAGAAAATCACATGTGGAAACATGGTCAAGAAGGGGTTTTTTTTGCTTAACTTATGTGAAACCCAAACTCAAAGTGATTAACATAATCAACCTGGTGCAAATGATTTTCAACACTTGATAAGGATATTTTGAGTATGTTGGCTATCTCCCTCATGGTATAATGTTGATTGTTCTCAATGTCTTGATTTGATCGCTATGAATTTCAACTGTTCTACCTGACTGTGGAGCATCATCCAGCAAGAAATCTCCAGCACGTAACTTTGCAAACCATTTTTGACATGTTTGATGAGTTACCGCACCTTTTCCATACACTGTATAAATCTTTTTTTTTTTTTTGGCGTTTCAGTTGAGTTTTTACTTTTTCCTTTTTTTTTTTGAAAGATTTTATTTATTTATATTTTAGAGAGGGGAAGGAAGGGAGAAAGAGAGAGAGAAACATCAATGTGTGGTTGCCTCTCATGCACCACCTACTGGGGACCTGACCCACAACTCAGGCATGTGCCCTGACTGGGAATCGAACCAGCAACCCTGTGATTTGCAGGCTGGCACTCAGCCACTGAGCCACAGCCAGGGCTCTTTTCTTTTAAAAATATTTTATTTATTTTTAGAAAGAGGGAAAAGAAGGGAGAAAGAAAGCACAAGAAACATTGATGTGTGAGAGAAACATCAATAGAGTACTTCCTGTATATGCTCAGCCAGGGACCCAGCCCGCAGCCCAGGCATGTGCCCTGACCAGGAACCACATTGGTGACCCTTCAGTTCACAGGCTGGCACTCAATCCACTGAGCCACACCAGCCAGGGCCTTTTTACCTTTCTTAAAGTAACAAAGTATAATATGTAGGAAATGTTATTTCCTTCCCTCTTCAATATTAAAATGCCTACACAAAAATTCACCAGTTTTGAGAAGTTTTTTTTAAAAATACCTGCTGATATGACAGCTGTCACAAGATGATCTAAGAAAATTGTTTTGGATGATGTTAAAGACAACTAAGCAATATTAGAGCCATCTTACAAAAAAAAACCAGAATGAACTTTTCGGCCAGCCCACCCTATAATTCAAGTCCTGCACCAAGGCTAAAGGTTATCACTACCGTTTAGTCATGGGAGAAGGAGGGTGATCAGCAATTTGCTTGGCCAACGAAGTCCGATGTAATTGAGGAAGGGCAATGTCAGGAAACCGCGCTGCACACCCCGAGAGCTGGCCTCCCAGTCACAATTCTGGGTGTTTTCCCTAGTAATAGGCATCCCATCTTTTTTATCTTCCTTCAGAGAATGGTGTCGCAACCTCACAAGAAAGGGCTGGCCAAATACCCAATGCTTCTATAATCTGTTTCCTTCAGGCTATGTGCCCTTCCTCAGACATTTGGGGAAAAGATACAGTTGGCTTTAAATCTTTTCAGGTTCCCAATTCAGGTTAAAGTCCCCATGTCTGATCCATATGTCTGTGTATTCATAGAGCTATAACCCCTGACTAATTGAGTGCTAGAGGTAGATCAGCAATTTTGCTTGATCAACCAAGTCCAAATTAATCTGCTCTGTAAGAGGACTTTAGTGGACAGTATCTGAAAGTGAAAGTATTTCTAAACCATTCAAACAAAGACAATTCATGTGGATGTGTTGATAATTTAGAAGAGCTCAGGGGAAATAACACTGTGGCCAGTCCTGAGTTTGTTTCTATGATGACAAATAAGACAGCTTAGCTTTATCTGACTAAAGTTTGCAGTCCGTATTGTGCAGGATAATGGGTTAGCTTGGGTGTTTGGATCAGGTCCTCCTGTGAATGCATCATAATTGTTTCTCACTTACAAGAGTTACATTTTAATACTCACCCTGATGTCATGACAGCCATACACCATGGATTTGCCCACTTGTTTCTCATAGCAGCTTCCCTTGGAGCTGCTCTGAGCAGTCACGCCTCTGACCCATGTTTTACGCTCTGCCTGGGAGCTGGAGCAGCACGCAGCCTTCTGCTGCATCCACAAGCCACTGAGCCCTCGTCTCTCAGCACCCCACATTTTGCCTGACCGGGGCCTCTGCAGTGATGTTGTATGCTCTTCTCTCTGGCAACACAGGGCAGCGAAGAAGTTGTGTTCAGTGGTGATGTGCTGGGCACATGCCAGCAAGCTCCTACCAAGAATCAGGTCCAAAATGGGTTAAAAAGACTCAGTATTCCTTAAACTAGATCTCTGCCTCCTCCACCTTGAAATATTCTAACATGTGTAAAAGCCACTGGTTATGCAACTTAGGAGACCATTTAAATGGTCCCGAATGTGAATTACAATTTTCCCTCTCATGTAACTGATAAAGTGTCTAATATGAATGAAGGCTTCAAGAGCTCATGACAAAAAGACGTCAGACCTATTTCTCAAGATATTCCTAAAATCCTGTTCATTTAATTAATTCTGTCAAATCTTCACCTAAGCAGGAAACAAAGAGTCTTAGGAACCAAACACCCAAACGAACAATGCAGGAACTTCCATCTTTAATTCTGAGGTTCTGATAACGATGTTTTTCTTGAAAACTGCTCTACTGCTATCTACTCTTTCATGTATAGTTAGGAGAAAGGGTTTGAGAAAGGAAGGAAGGTGTGAGTGGGAGAGGGCCAGACAATGATTTAGAAAGCTGCTGCCTTTAGAAAAAACTATTATTTTTTTCCAAAAATCCATCTAATCATAGAATTAGGTTAAGATGGGAATTTGTAGCATTTCCCTCTGCTTGAAACTGAACTAGAAGCCACAAATGGCATTCCTAGTGTCCTGATCTCCCCTTGCAAACCTTGCCTGTGTGCATGTATGTACGAATGTGTGTGTATGTTTATATGCACACACACACATAATATATTCCACCAAAACTTCAACTAGATTTCAAGTGTTCAAATTTCCTTTGAACTTAAAAAAATTCTACTACAAAGCCATTAAATTAATTGAAATGTTTCAATGGCCCATATTAGCTTTAATTATATAGCTATATAGTCAGTAAGAAATAAATATATATGGATAAAAACCTCACTGAAAGAAAGAAAATACCCAATCTAAAGCATGGCACAGATGGGAATGCAAACAAATACCACAGGAAAACTTACTTCTGCCTTCTTGATGAGGTTAATAGTTATTTCTAAACATGACAGGAATATTTCTCATAACTATGACTATAGTTCAGGAGGCCAGATATAGGATCAGGGAATTCTTGCTAGAGAATTCAGTTTTATAGTTTAATTCATTAATAACAATGTTCCGAATAGAAGAAGTCTACCTCCAAACCTTGCTTTTGAGACTTCAAGTGAAGCATCTTTTAAAAACTTTGTTTACAAAGAGAATCTTCTAGTTATTTCCACTTTCTTATCCAGAGGAAAAAAATATTAATGTACTAGTTCTGCTCAATCATCACCCCTCTCCAGTTTCATCATTTTATTTTTATTGTAACAGTTGTGTGTGTCCATCAGAAATTGAGAAAGTCTACTCTAACTCCTTTTTGGTTCTATTTGAGAGATCCTGGGTTTAAAGGACCCTAAACTTACAGGCTTTCAGGCCCGATGAGATTCTGTACAACATAATTCCTTCAAGGAAGCCTGAGGTGTTGAGAAAAGGCTGGACAGAAGTTTTAGGGTTCTCTTTGTTTATTTGTCTGTTTTTGTCTGCGGATAGGACTCGACATGTGGAATCAACTGACAAACATTTTTCCCCTAACATTTTTGAGCTGTACTATTTTAATCTACCTCAGACAACTGATGCTCACAACAATCCTACTAGGCTGAAATTGTCATCCCTACTTTACAGATAAAGAAACCGAAGCTCAAGAGGATTCAGAGATATGCCCAGGCTCACACTCTCAGGCCCCAGAGAGCTTTAATGGGAACCCAGATCTCTCTGACCCTACCCTGCCACTGTCCTGAGGGAACAGAAAAGAAGTCCTGGTTTATTCTTAAATGACAAACGTGGCCCCACTCTTTGCTGTGGTCACAAACACTCACTTATACCTCGGTCCATCCCGTCAGGTGTGAACCTGTAAGAGTCAGAATGCACAGGTTATGCTATGACCAAAGTCTCACTCACACTGTTATACATATCTGAGGCCGACAGTCTGGGAGGCTCTGTGTCCCATGTCACCCAGGGACTCACAAGGGCAGAGGCTCTACCATCTTCTTGTCAGTGTCCCAATACAAGGCTTTGGCATTCAATAGAGCAAGGAAAGGGAGCATGGAAAATCACAACGTGGCTCTTAATTGCTACTGTCCGGAAGTGACATACCCACATTTCATTGGCCAAAGCAAGTCAGATGGCCACACTTAACTTCAAGCCAGTCCTCCCCTATGCCTGGAAGAAGAAGAAAACCAGAAATTTGAGTGAGCTCTAGTCATGCCTACAACAGTACTGTTGGTCCTAGGAAGCACTGGGCAGAGATTCAGGGGGCCTTATTCCCAGTACTGGCTCGGCCACTTGATAAGCTCTGTGGCCTTGTCCACACCTCTTAACCCCACTGGCCTTCCACGCCCTCCTCTGTAAGTGAAGGTTTGCCATAGACGGTCACCTCTGTGATTCTGTACCAGAATAAATCTATTATTTTTGCTAGACAGAGCCCACATGCTTGGGAGTAGATCAGTGGGGTCGTCTCCAACTAGAGCTCAGGGCTCAGGGCAGATCCTGCAGGGCATCATGGGAACAGACTCATTGATGCACACATAGGGAAGCGCTAGAGTCAGCCAGTACTTAGAGTTTTGAGACAGTCCACATGAGAATGAATGGGCCTGAGATCTCATGACACAAAATATACTTTAACTCACTTTGACAAAGGCTCTTTAGTTTTAACTGCTTGTGACAACAGCTCACCATTTACTTGAAAATATACCCCGTATACAGGTATTTCCTATTTTATGTCATAGACATGTTTCTAAAACAAAAAGTGGTGGATAAACTAAATTTTAAAAATATAGAATCACTGCTGGAGTTATGGAAACACATATTAGTCAAAGGAATCCAATGATGAAAGTCTTTAAGAAAGGGTAAAAAGGTCATTTCTAGTTTTAGTTTTTCTATAAGACGTTCCTTGATGACACCCAGAGTCTCTGACACAGCGCACAGAGTACAAAGACAGTCAACAATATTTATGAGTAAGTGGATAACACTCAGCTGTTCACCTGTGGTTGATTTGCACTTTCATGAAATAATAACAATACCTTGCATTTGTATAGCACCTGCCAGTTATCAAGCCTTACATTTACCTTTGACAGGCGTAGAAAGCATTAACTTCTCTCAGACTAGAATTCTGATTGTGGTTTGTTTCTTGGTAGCTGTGGGCTCGGACACATTACTTCACCTCTTGGAAATCCACCCCCACCCCTTGTTTGTGAAATAAGAGTGATGCCAGCTTCTCAAGATTGCTGAAAGGGTGCAATGAGATCTGTACGGTGACATGTCTAATAGAGGACCTCACATGGAGAAGATGCTTAATAAAAGGTGCTTCCTCTCTCTTTTCTGTGAGGCAGAAGGGGGAGTTATCATTACCCTCTTCTACAGATGAGAAAGCTGAGGCCCATACAGTGGCTTACCTGTAGCCTCACAAATGCAGGATTGGAGCCCCAAGTCACGCCACGCTCTCTCTCGTGCACCACTCACCAGCCCACACAGGGAGGCAATGGCTGCACGGCAGATATTTGTGCAGGACATGTGTACCATGTGACTTTGGGCTGACATGTTGTCTTGTATGTGTTTTATGTGTCTTTCCTTTCTGTCCAGGCTGGCCATACCCTGATAGCCTCATATGTCTGTGGCACCTGACTCAGTAAATGCTTATCCACTAGCTGACTTTCAAATTCTTGCAAATCCACCCAGCTAATGAGGACACAGTAGCACATTGAATAATTAAGAGAAGAACTTGGCTTTCAGGAACTTTGACATCCAAGGTTGACAATTACAAAGGGCATAATAATTCATTTTAGGATACAATAGGAAAATAATGTTATCTAATATGCTGAGATGATTTAGTGATCTTATTGATGGTGACAACCTGCCCCTCCCCTTTCATGTGGCTGTCGATAGTTGAGACCTGACCTGCGTGGGTTCTTCAACAGATACTTACTGGGTGGCAGGCACAGACCTATAATCCAGGTTATAAGGATGAATAGGCATAATCCCTGACCTCACAGAAGTTATGGTGAGAGAATACTGTCAACAAGTAAATACATATAGAAAATATTTATAATTGTGAGTTGTAATAAATAAAATCAAGGGAAAAAATGAGGAAATGAGAGAAAGTATAACTGGAGGGCCTAATTTAAATTAAGAGGTTGAGAAAAGTCCCTATGCAGAAGTGATAAGTATACTGAGATCTGAGAAAAATTAGAACTAGACAGAGGCATAAGAGGAGGGGGGTGGTGGACTGGGACAAAATTCTTTTGGGCAATATCAAGCAGCAATTGAAAAATTTTAAGCAGAAAAACCATATGATTAAACTTACGTCCTGATGGACCTCTCTACTGTTAAGTAGAAGAAAGGGTTGTGTTTAAGAAAGAACTTAATCGAATAATGCAAAAGGGAAGTGAAGAGACCAGTGGGGAGCTATTGCAGTGATCCGGGTGAAGGATGAGGGTGGCTTGAACTTGGGTGGAAGCAGTGAAATGGAGGGACATAAAGGAAACTGTGAAATAATTTAGGGATAGAATTGATGAGAACGTGATGATGAATTTGATGTATACCACGAGGGAGAGAAGGATGACTCTTATGTTTCTGGGTATCTGGGTGAAAGGTTTGGAGGGAGGGCAGATGAGCAGTGGGGATAATAAGAGTTAAGGTCTGGCCATTTTGCACCTGAGATGCCTCTGAGACATCCAAGAGTAAGAAGTCATTGTGTATAAGAGTTTGGTAGTCCTTGGCTCACGGGTGATAAGAAAGCCATGGGTTGGTGAGCTCACCTAGGGAGAGAGTGTAGAAAATCTGAGAGGAGATGCAGGGCTGAGCCCAGACCTCTGAACCCATGAAGGACCTGAGTAGAAAACCAGGAAAATGAAGTGTCATAGAAAGAAAGAAAAAACTGTGGGTTCAGGAAGGACAGAGTGGTCTGTTGCATTCTGAGAGGAGAGGTAGGATGAAGCCTGAAGAGTGCTCACCCACAGGGGTCACCCGGAAGCTGTTTGTGACACTGA
Source organism: Trachops cirrhosus (assembly GCA_028533065.1). NCBI lineage: Eukaryota > Metazoa > Chordata > Mammalia > Chiroptera > Phyllostomidae > Trachops > Trachops cirrhosus. The sequence continues at coordinate 148,919,856 of CM052540.1, read as the reverse complement.
TATAGAGGGTGGAGGACGGAGTAGGAAGGGAGCACAGAGCTAAGAAGGGGACCTGAGGAGAAGAAACGACACTCTGTACTCATTGATGAGAAGCTGGGCTCGGAAGGAGAGCAGAGAGAGAACAGGAACATGAGGGGACTAAAGAGATATCTTTTTAGTTTTGGGTCGTGTTGAGAAATGTAAGAACACATCCATATGCAGAGGGGAAGGATCAAGATGAGAAGGCAGAGAGAAGATGCTGGGGGAGGGCTGGGTAGAAGGAGGCAAAGCAGGGAAAAAAGAAGGGGGAAAAAATGGGACACCTGTAATAGCACAAACAATAAAACATCAAAAGTGAAAAAAAAACCCTGGCTGGTGTGTCTCAATGGATTGAGTGCTGGCCTGTGAACCAAAGGGTCACTGGTTCGAGTCCCAGTCAGGGCACATGCCTGGTTTGCGGGCCAGGTTTCTGTTAGGGTCCACGTGAGAGGCAACCACACATTGATGTTTCCCTCCCTCTCTTTCTCCTTTCCTTCCTCTCTCTCTAAAAATAAATAAATAAAGTCTTTTTTAAAAAGTAAAAAGAAGTCTAAAAAATGTAGTAAAACAAAAGAAAGAAAGAATAAAGATTCCTTACAAAGAAAAAAAGAGATACAGCACTGATGTTCCTAGGCCACCAGGTCCCACACTCTGTCTTTGGCACCAGGTTCTGAGTCTCCTGCCGGAGGCGCTGGAAGGGGTGACTCCCCCAGTGACCTCTTGGCACTGGGATCCTGTGGAGCTTCTATGGGCATTTACCTGGCAGCAGAGAGAAACAGGAGCTCTTTCCCAATGCAGAGTAAGAAAGAGGGAAAGGGAAAGATGAAAAAGAGAAAGGGCAGAAGGGGGAAGCGAGGGAGCAAATGGAGATGGCCGGTCCTACCCCTTCTCTGGGTGGTTGAGACAGCAGGGAGCTGAACTCTAGATGATCTGGGGGGCTCTGAGGAGTCAGAAGGCAACTCCCTTAGCCAAAGTCTAAGACTTGTCCAGACACAAAAAACTAGTTGTCAAGTCTTGTCTCTCCTTGCAGACATCAAAGTCTTGGGAGATGAGAGAGGCTTCCAGGGAGGCAGGCACTGTCCAAGAGCTGAGAAACCTATTTCCTTATCTTTGTACCTCCCAAATCCCACCCAGGTCTTGAGCCACAGAGGACTGTGTGATTTCAATGTGCTATCATAAGACAAACGTGTTTTCTCTTCCCCACCCAATTGGTCATGTTTCCTGTAGGCAGATGGGGAGCAGAAGAAAAAAGGCTTGCCCCTGGCACGATCCATTCACTCTCTGAGGCATGAGATTCAATTACCAGTCTTTTAACATGCATGACAGCAAACGTTAATATTTGCCACAGAATTATCTGGCCCCCTTTGAAACTTATCTACAATGTGAGGCTCTCTGACCCCTAGAGGTAGGGAATGCCACAGGCTGACTTCATGCCACTTAATGCTACTGCCTCCTCTCAGGCAACAAAGCCTTCTTGAAATATAAGACATAAGAACAAAGAAGTGCCTAATTCCTGGGCATAAATGTCACAGTTCACTGAAGCACTGGCTTACTTTATAAAATAACCACCTAGCTCATAATAACAACAATAACAACCAGCTAGCAACGATTCTTAGTCTCCCAACTAAACTTCCATATAGTCTTCTGCATAAGAAATGTCATTGTATTTAAAAGGACATTAAAAAAGAAAAAGAAAAAAGAAACAACGACCAAGAATCACTGGTTAATATGCTGATTACCTTACGCATCTTTCTCAGCTTTTCCCATACTTACTAGTAGACCAAAAAAAAATCCAGCGTCTTTCAGTCTTTAAGTCCCTTGTCCAAAGGTATGACGTTTTTCCAACTTCTAGGTGGCTCTGAGCTGGGAGGTAATACCTGAAGAGACAAAATTGTTGCCTGGGAGAGACAAAATCTAGCATTTAAAAAGCAGGAGCCACTCCTTGATTTCCTTCTCTGGAAGGTCAAAGGCCCACCTTCATACAGCCTCTTCTAACATCCCTCATCCATCGTCTTAAAACCCATTATCCAGCATTATATCTTTTAAATTGTTGACAAGGAGCCACTTTTAAAAAGTGCTCCCTCTGCTCACCCCCTCGCCCCTCGCCAGCCCCCTCCCAGATGGGCCTTTTTGTGCTTGTTGCCGGAGACGCGTCCTTCCTTGTTGTTCAACTACACCTGGCATCGCGCTTTTGCCCTCTCACAGGCCAATTTCCAAACACTCTCCCTTTATAATGTACGCTTTTCTTGTGCTGAAACCTTGCCTTTCATTTGCTCTATACAGCACTTGTCACACTGAATAATATAAGCTAGACAATGGCAGCAGAGACAAAATAACAACCAAACGCAATCATCTACCATGGAACCACTAATGAGAAGTCTGCCTTTTGAGGGCTTCTTACAAACAAAACCAGAGGCGAGGATAAAGGGCAAGGATGGGGAAAAGTCAATAGAACCTCACAATTCTATTGACTTAACCTCTGTCTCCATCAACTCATTTTTGAGTTGTTATCACCCGCCTCCTTCCCTACTTGTCTAGGGCCAAGTGTCTTGTCAGAGCTGGAGAGGGGGAGGTGCAGGGGGGTGGGCGGGGAATGAATTGCTTTTTTTTCTTTATGCTGACTTAAAATATAAATTTAGAAGTTATAGTTCATGTGAACATTGTTATACATTTTGCAAATAATAAAAAGGCATTAAAGTTGGTATAGTTACATGAAATCAGGATAGTTATGTAAATCTGTAACGAAAAGAAGCAATTTGTTGTAACTAGTTTTTAAAAATACACAGAGATAATATCTATGGTTTATGTTGTTTCTGACATTTTGACTAGCATTTTTATTTCTTGGTATATTAGGTTAATGTTCAAGGTCCATTCTATTTTTCAGCTTGTAAAATTAATGTCTAAGTGCCAATATACAGGAAATCAAATCTTTTTATTTTAGTCTGCTTGGCTTCCAATGACTAGAATCAACATATCCAAGCGTCCACACACTTCTCAAAGACAAAAAGAAATGGTATTTATTCTCCTAGTATTCATTGAGGACTTACTATGCCAGGCATTGTCATAAAAGCCTGGATATAGCATTTAGCTGCATCCTCATGGTAACACCACGTGGTGCCAATACTGACACTCCTTAATGGTTAGATGAAGAAACTGAGGCCTAGAGAGGATGAGCAAGTTCTCCGAGATCATAGTGTGAATTGCCTTTAGAACCAAGGTTTATCTTGACTAATTCCAACACTGCCTCCATGGTGGAGCTGTCAAGGAATAACCTGAAAAATTACTGGTGGCACATGGAGAAAACTGAAATTACAGAATCAATTAAATGACCAAAGAGGTCGATGCATGGAATGGGTATGAGGTGAGTTCTGTAGATGGATTCCCCAACCCTTCCCACCTGATGTCCTCCATTCCTGGTAGGTTCCTCTTCTGGAAACAAAATGCATACCCACTCCGCACATGTCCCTAATATGGCTCTTGAGGACCCTGACATCAGTCCCCTGATTCAGCCCCTCATCCTCTGCTCTGGCCGTAGGATTTGGGCCAGACATGGGCACCTTCATTACCTCATGTAGCAGATATTTAGATGTTGATGTGAGGGGACAGCTAAGAGGCAAGAGATCCAATGTACTGCTGGGGGGTACTCTGCTGGGGTATAAAGCCCTGAAGGGACAATAATTCAGCCAGGCCTGATGGCAGAGCCTACATTTTGATTAAATTTTTCCATAAAATTTCATAAACCAGAACCAAAGGAAATATAAAAACACCTCACCTAAGAAAATCTATTTGATTTGTACTTAGAAATTAACTTATATGTAAAGCATCTTGGACTTGCCTACCCATTAATTTGACCAAAAGTTTTATTACCTTCTAGGAATGCATCTATTTTTACTGACCTGTAAGGCAAATTCATAGCTTTACTATGAACTGGAAATCAAATGTTGCAGAAGGGACTTCTGATACTTATCAAAGCCTCTTAAAAACACTTTACAAAGCCTTCTGCTGCACCCCTTTGACAACTAGAGATGCAAGAAATTCTTGCGCAGTGGACAGTTATGTGATGAGGTACCTGGAACCATCCGTGCCATATTTATTTATAAATACTGGCTCTATGTTGGGTGAGAGATTCAAAGAAAGATGAAAACTTGGTCCCTGCCCATAGGCAGCTGGGCCAGTAGATGAGAAAGCCAGGCAGGCTTTCTTGACATAAATAGAGAATGATTTCAAGCAATACATATAATCAAGCAATAGATATAATCAACCATGTTTGATTCTGACTGTGAAGGAATTCAGTCAGGTACTGAATCAAGAGAAGCTGCTTAAAGATAGAAGTAATATGTAATGTAGAATAATTATGCTGACTAAAATATCTGTGTTGTAACAAGAACGCTGTACAATTTTAATTCCTAAATTGGGAAAGATTATCTACAGGGTTAATGGGCTCCCAGCAAATCAAATGAGGCCAATGGGAATAATTTGCTCTGTAACTCCAGGCAAGCTCATTCACCACTCTGGGCCTCAGTTGCCTAGTCTGTAAAAGACGGGGTTAAACTGGAAAATGTTGTGGGCTTCTGCCAGCTCTAATGCCCTGAAGTCTGACTGTGTCTTCATGCCCAAGCAGTAGGAGCAATCTGCAAACTGTCCAGCTTTTGGAAGGGTCTACTCAGCAGGGGAGGATATGCCATGACTGTCCCATGAGGAAGGCAAAGGACGAGGACATTTTCCAGACAAAGTTCCAGGGGTGTTTTCATATTACATTCCCATAGGAACATTTTCTTACCTTGTGCATCATCTCTGAGGAGCTTCATCAAACATCAGGACAGATGGCATCCCTCACTTCTGCTAATTCTGAATCCTGGCAATATTTTTCCCCTCTCTAACCTGTAAGTTGTTTGATGGAATTGACTAATGTTCTTTCTAAACTCATATACTCTCATTTATCTATTTCCCTGTATCTCTGTTTCTCTCTCATATTCAGACTGAGTTACTCAACCAACTCTACTTCATCTACTCCCCAGTTGATTAAATCCTAAATTTTATCATCAGAGTATTTCTGGGAGATAATATGTTATAAAATTTAAAGTAATTTTAAAAATATTTTATTTATTTATTTGTAAAGAGAGGGAGAGAGAGACAGAAGAGAGGGAGAGAAACATCAATGTGTAGTTGTCTCTCCTATGCCCCCCTAATGGGGAGCTGGCCTGCAACCCAGGCATGTGCCCTGACTGGGAATCAAACCAGTGACCCTTTGGTTCACAGGCCAGTGCTCAATCCACTGAGCCACACCAGCCAGGGTGAAAGTAATTTTAATTAACACCATAATATACTCATAATTGCATTTTCCATAAAGTTTTTAAACTTATAGAATCCTCATTGAAAGTGGAGTTTGTAGACACTTATCACTGAACTTTTCCCAAACTATAATATGATAGACTTCTCACCTTAATAAATTATGTTGTGTAGCTGCTTTATATGAAGTTAGGAGAAATAATATTGGTACATTTTGACATCTTCCAAATAGTCAAAATAATACCATACAAATACAGAATGAAGATCCTCATAATCTCTGTAGTAATTTGTACTTGATGTATGACACTAAGAACAAATTTCTAGAATTAAGTCAATTAATTAAATATCACACAATTAATGTACATGTCTTTTTCATATTAGTCTACAGTTTCTCCTAATAAATCCCTTTTGACTAGAAAACTTCTGTGCTTCTGAAAATGTTATCGTGGCCTCTGGAAAAAGCATGAGAGTATGCACAGGGCAGATTAGCGCAAACCAACATGGATCTTTTTACTCACCTCAAGGGCCAAGTCAGTAAGAAAACATCAAATCGATCAAAAAAATTGCTTAAAGCCCTAGCTGGTGTAGCTCAGTGGATTGAGCACTGCCCTGTGAACCAAAGGATCACGGTTCGATTCCCAGTCAGGGCACATGCCTGGGTTGCAGGCCAGTTCCCAGCTGGGGGTGCACAAGAGGCGACCACACATTGATATTTCTCTCCCTCTCTCCTTCCCTTCCCCTCTAAAGATAAATAAATAAAATCTTAAAAAAATTGTTTAAAGTATTCTTAAACCAACTTAACCAGTCAAAAGGGCTAAAATCATTAAACCAGTTCAGGTTTGTGGACCACCTTCCTATACATCCTGGTAGAAGAGAAACTGCCCGTCATTCCTGTCCCTTCAACAACGACAGAGCATGGCCCAGGCTGGAAGAAACCTAGCAGACTGAGCTTCTCATCTAACACTGGAGCCAGTCCTCACACACCCTCGCAAGAGCAGTGCCTCAAGCTGAAGGACAGCTGTCTCACCAGCTTTTGGGGACCCTCAGGCCTGCACCTGTCAAGGGCACATTTGTAATTCACGGGGGTAGTTGCTAAGAGGAAGTGAGGTGCTCTGAATCACAACATCTCTGCTCAGTGGATATTTCCCCAACAAATGCTCTTTTCTGTTGTCCAGTAATAATTCCTCATCCATTCTATATATTCTTGAACAATCATACCTGTTGACATTCTGACATTACAAGAAAAGCCTTGAAAGATGAGAGAACCCACTGAATTTATTTGTGCTTTTAGTTATTTTCCAGAGAAAGGTGGTATTGCAGCAATCCTTTAAAATCATGTATTGTATCAAAGCTAAAAGTCTGTCACATAAAAGCTCCACCTGTAGCCCCTCTTTTGAAAGGCAAGTCCTTGGCAAACAATGGCCTGAGTGAGCCAGTTTAATCAGGCAGCAGAGTCAAGATCACTGAGACATAAATTAAGCATTCATCCTTGAGTAGCAGCCAAGCGGCCAAAGCCCCCATAATCCCAATTAATCCCATTTTGTGTGGTTGCCCTTGGGCCAAGGGCAGAGGGGAAGAGAATTTGCACATATTGGTTCCGCATCAGCTCTTTACCTTTACAGGGGGTGGGGCTGTAATAAAGGAACACCTATGCAAGTGTTTCTGTTCCCACCTGTCGAAATCAGAGCCCTCCCCAACCTGGCTTCTGCATTCTGTCAGCAAGAACTGACTTCAAGGACATCTTGCACTTTCAGGAGAGTTATATACTTGGGCTCCTTTGAAGACAAGACTCTTTCATTCTCCTTTGACTGTACAGCTGAATTAATTTACCATCGCCTACTCCCATGTCACACAGAGTGAACAAATGTGCCTCAGTCTCCCTGGAACTCATTTTTGTCAGTTGATACTCTGTCCTGGAGGAAAAGTTGACTCACTTTCTAGGGATAGGAAATTTCCCTCCAGAGAGCAGCCATTCTGTCCACAGCCAGAGTCAGCCTAAGGGGCCACTGCTTATTTCTCTTGCTCCTGTCGGAAGGAAACTCAGTCTGCTCCCTGAAAATACATCCTTGCCTTTGCTGCAGACTCGCTGTGCTTAGGTCCCCTTCTCACTTTATTTTTTAAAAAGATTTTATTTATTTAGTTTTAGAGAGAGGGGAAGGGAGGAAAAAAGAGAGAGGGACATCAATGTGTGGTTGCCTCTTGTGCACCCTAAACTGGAGTCCTGGCCCACAACCCAGGGATGTGCTCTGACAGAGAATCGAACCAGTGACCCTTTGGTTCACAGGCCACTACTCAATCCACTGAGCCACACCAGTCAGGGCCCCTTCTCTCTTTAACAGAAGCCCAGACAATGGATGAGTGGAAACGGCTCTGTGGTGGAGATTTCTGACACACTGGCCACCAAAAGCCTTCCCCTCTTCTTGGGACACAAGAGTGCATCCTTGTCTCCCAGATTTCCTTATAGTTGGGGAGAGGTAAGATGCCATAGAAGCAGGCTCTCTCCAGCAGAACAGGAGCACAAATGGTGTGTATCAGTTCTTGCTTTGGCCCATAAAATCTTTCCTGGATGAGATGGAGATGCACACACACACACAGTCCCCTGTGTTTCTCCCAGAAACCAAGTTTTAAAGATGGAAGTGTTACCATCAGCCTGGATCCCAAAGTGACTACATGGAGCAGAGTCACATCTCTCCCTTGTCTTTCCCACCTCCACTCTACTGTTAGGTGAGCAAGAAATACATTTCCATTGTGCTGAGCAATTACATGTTTGGGTCTATTTGTTTCTACAGCCTAACTACCCTAACCACACAGGCTTAAAACACATCAGCTTCTTGACACTCTGTGCAGCTCTGCCTCAGGTCTGCCAGTCTCCTCTCACCATGGGTCAGGAGAGATGGAAGGCGAGGCCAAGGTGGGGAGGGCTCCTCAGCCCAGCCTGAATCTTTCAACCCTGAGCTTCAGAAACTCCCAGATAACAATGGGCCTTTGTTCCAGTAACTCTCTGCCCACACCTATCCCTTCCCATGTGTGAGCCCTTGGGTCCTCTACATTGATGGTAGGCTGGGTCCTGAGGTTTCTTACCCATTTGGAAGTAAGACCTTTTAGGCTCTATCTCAGCTGAGTCACTTGTGACTCAGGCCTATGAGTCAAGCCCCATGAAGCGATGCAGAAATGAGCCCTGACCTTCTATAGGAATTGGGTTGAAATGAAATGTGCATGCTTCTCACTTCTGGGAAGAAGGAAAAACACTGAAACTTTTCATTCTAAATCAAATTTATGAGAATGTGGGTCTGTGGGTTCTTGTTTTAACTGCATGAGTATCCGTCACTTGAAGTCTTTGTTTCCTGAAGAGTGTCAAGTTTAATTTCTAGAATTGCAGTTAACTGTTTAAAATTAAATTTGATAAAAAGAAATAGAAATGTTTTCTGTTATATTTATCTTTGAAAAGGCTAAGCATTAAATTTTTAGAAGAAGAAACAGAAAATAGTACTAGCATTGCTATGACAAATATATCAGGAGATTAGACTTAGGGAATTAATTAGCATTAAGAGCAGGACAAATGGTCATTCAGCACTTTGATCTGTTTCCAGTTTAAAAAAAAGCCACCCATACTTCAAGTAGATAGGCTGTTTTCTTTTAATATACTGACTTCATTTCAAAGGCTCATACTTGTTAACAGGAAGTGTAGAGAAGGTACAGCTCCTAAAAATCATTATTTAAGAGGAAAATGCTGTGTTACTCAAAGTCATTGATACTCATTTCATGTTTTTTTTCTAGACTCTCCAGTTATTAATAAGCAGTTACAAAACGAGAGAGATGGTATACTCCTGCAAATATATATAATAAGTCAGCTTACACTAGATAGGTAACTCAGTTAAGAGTAAGTTTCTTCTGGTTATATCTTACACTGTTGATGGGAATGTAAGCTTGTCAGTTTCTAAAAAGAAAATTTTACATTTATCATATGACTCTATAACTGGAGACTTCCAGTCAAAATGATGACATAGGCAGACATGGCTTGCCTCTTTGCACAACCACATCAAAATTACGACTAAAATATAGGACAAACATCACTCAGAACCATCAGAAACTGAGTTGAATGGAAGTCTGACAACTACAGAATTAAAGAAAACACATCCATCCAGACTGGTAGAAGGGGCACAGACATGGAACACACTGGTCTCACATCCATGTGCGGTGGATAAAAATTTAGGAGGCATATCTCAGGAGCGAGGAGTCCCAGCCCCACACCAGGTCTCCCAGCCCAGGGCTCCAGTGACAGGGAGGTAAGTCCACACAACTTCTAGCTGCAAAGACCTGCAGGGACTGAATCAGTGGAAGAAAATTCCAGAGTCCCAAGCAGTTTTTCTTAAAGATCCCACACATGGACTCACCTACTGAGACTCACTCCCCCTGAGCTCCAGCACTGGAGTAGCAGCTCAAAAGGCACCAGCGACATATAGGGAGAAATTGAAGTGTCTGGCATCAAGGTGAGTAGAGGCCACTGTCCCTTTGCTAAATCCTCCCTCCACAGAGCCAGTAAGCTGGTGCCATATCTGACACTCCATCAACCTGGCTTACACTGTTTGACCTGCCTTGGAGATCCCCAGAGACTCCACCCCACCCAATTTAGGGGCCCACCCATGCTGCTTTTCCATATGAAAGGCTGCTCTTGGTTCTTGCATCACAACTTCCTAAATCCTATCAAACAGGCAATAGCTGCCCTCAGTGGGCCCCAGGCCTGGCACTGGTAGCAGCCAGCTTAGATTCACAGCTTGGCTTCACCTGGGAATCTCCAAGCCCAGCAAAAATAGCTGTCATCTCAGATTGCTTTATAGGTCAGGCAGGGGTCCCGGGAAAAACACAGGTGGGGGCTGACTTTGGCCTGCATCACCTGGGAAACCCCAGGGCTAGCACACCCAGTGGACAGCTACAGACCATGTCAGAGCACCACCACCCTGCCCCTATATAGCTGATCCTCCACATAGGGTAGATGTTGGTGGTTAGTGTTCACAGCCAGTCCTTGAAGCTAACTGGCCTGGGTAAATAAATCCCTCCTACTGATGTGCTAATAGCATCCAAGGCTCAACTACAAGAGGAGGGTATACTCAGACCACATGAAAGTTGCACCTTGAGGATTCAGCTTCGGTGATAGGGGAGGCTATGCCACTGGGTCCTACAGGACACCTATGTTGGACCACACTACCAAGAGAGGGAGTCACAGCAGCTCTACCTAATACACAGAAACAAACAAACATAGAAAGGGAGGCTGCCAAAATGAGGAAACAAAGAAACATGGCCCAAATGAAAGGACAGATCAAAACTCCAGGAAAAAGATAAATGAAATGGAGATAAGCAATCTATCAGATGCAGAGTTCATAGCACTGATTATAAGGATGTTCAAGGAAATTAGTGAGGACCTCAACAGCATAAAAAAGATCCAGTCAGAAACAAAGGATACATTAATTGAAATAAAGAACAATTTATAGGGAAACAACAGTAGAGCGGATGAAGCCCAGAATCAAATCAATGGTTTGGACTATAAGGAAGCAAAACACAACCAATCAGAACAATGAGAAGAAAAAAGAATCCACCCTGGCTGGTATGGCTCAGTGGATGGAGTGCTGGCCTATGAACCAATGGGTCACCAGTTTGATTCCCAGTCAGGGCACATGCCTGGGTTGTGGGCTGGGTCCCCAGGGAGAGGGGCGCATGAGAGGCAACCACATATTGATGTTTCTTCTCCTCTCTTTCTCCCTCCCTTCACCTCTCTCTAAAAATAAATAAACAAAATCTTAAAAAATAAAAAAAAGAAAAAAGAATCCAAGAAATCAAGGCTACTCTAAGCAGCTTCTTGGACAACTTCAAGAGGTCTGACATTTGCATCATAGGGGTGCCAGAAGGAGAAGAGAAAGAACAAGAAATTGGAAATCTATTTGAAAAAGATAGTGAAAGAAAACTTCCTCAATTTGGTGAGGGAAATAGATATGTGAGTCCAGGAAGCACAGAGAGTCCCAAACAAGATGGATACAAAGAGGCCCACTCCAAGACACATCATAGTTAAAATGCCAAAGGTAAAAGAGAAAAAGAGAATCTTAAAAGCAGTGAGAGGAAAAAAAGTTAGTTACCTATGGGAGAGTTCCCATAAGACTATCAGTTGATTTCTCAAAAGAAATTTTGCAGGCTAGAAGAAACTGGCAAGAAATATTCAAAGTGTTGAAAATCAGGGACCTATAGCCAAGATTGCCCTACCCAGCAAAGCTATCATTTCGAATCGAAGGGCAGGTAAAGAGTGTCCCACACAAGAAAAAACTAAAGGAGTTCATCATCACCAAACCATTATTATATGAAATGTTAAAGGGACTTATTTAAGAAACAGAAGAAGATTAAAACTATGAAAAACAAAATGGCAAAAACACATATCTATCAAGAATTAAATCTAAAAAACAAAGTAAACAAGAAGAACAGAGACAGAATCATGGAGAACATTTTGATGGTTGTGAGATGAGAGGGGGGAGGTGGAGAATGGGTGAAGAAGTGAGGGGATTAGAAGTACAAATAGGTAGTTACAGAATAGCCATTGGAATGTACAGTACAGGAAATGGAGTAGCCAAAGAACTTACACACATGACCCATGGACATGAACAATGGTGGGGGGATTGTCTGAGGGAGTAGGGGGCGCTAGGTAGAGGGAGCTAAAGGGGTAAAATCAAGACAACTATAACAACATAATCAATAAAATATAAATTTTTTAAAAGATGTCTTGAGAGAGACAGAAAAAAAATAATTGCACACTGAGCATTTATGCCAAAGAAATGAAAACTTGTATCCACATAAAACATGTACACAATTGTTTATATTAGCTTTATTTGTAATAACCAAAAGCTAGAAACAACCAAAATGTCCTACCATAGATGAATGATTAAAGAAACTGTGGTCCCATGGACTATGTATTACTCAGCAATAAAAAGGAACCTACTATTGATATATGCAACAACTTGGACTGGCCTCAATGGTATTATGCGAAGGAACAAAAGTCAATCTCAAAAGGTCACATACTAAATGATTTCATTTATATAGCATTCTAAAAATGACAAAATTATAGTGATTAAGAATAGACTGGTGGTTGTTAGAGGTTAGGGATTGCAGTGGAGAGGAAGGTTGGTGGGGGAAAATGAGTTTCTAATTCTCATTCCACACAGTACAAGAAAATTTTAATTGAAATTCTTAAATATTTCTAACTCTGTTTTCATATGTGCTAAATATTTTGAAAAGGAGTAACCAATGCCACTTTCAAAATAAAGGTAATGCAAAGCATGTTTTTTCCATATGAAAGCAGAAATCAGATAATCTATTTTAATCAGGGGCTTCAGTAGTGAGGGGGACATTCCAGGAGGTACATAAGACAATCTCTTTGCAAATGGGAGAGAAATATTAGAACACCTATTTCTATTTATTGCATGTCTTACACAGTTAAACTGTTATTTTGGAATATCTTCTATACTGCATAGGATGTAGTAGTTTCATAGTACCAATATATTATTTATACACATATAAGTAAATATAAATATGGGCATGCAATCTCAAAAGTGTTTTCCCAATAGGAGTGCATGAAAGAATATTCCCTAGATGAATACAAAGAGAGCCTTGTTAGGTGGTCCTCTGTTTGCCCTCAACTGTTGGCATCTGTGGCCTGGAGTCCTGCCTTTGGTCCTCTTTTCTTCTCATTCAGCAGGCACCTCCTGAGTGAGAAACCAACCTCATAGCTGTCACTGCTGTCACTATGGTAAAAGGGTAGATCATGCTTCTGAGCAATTTTTATGAAGTTGCCCACAAAGCATATTCCATGAGTATGGCTCTAATAAGTAGGCACACTGCCCTCCCTCAAACTGAGCTCAATATCGTCCAGTCCTCCTCATTTTAAACCTGCTCCTTTTATTATGTTCTTCATCCTTGTCTATAATTCACATGATCACACTAGACAGAAATATGGTGGTTATGTGAGAATTTTTCCCCTCTCTTGCATTTCACATTGTTAATTTTTACTTTTCCTTATCTCTAAATTTTTCCATGTATTAGATCTCCATGAACCAAAAAGGATAAATCTCAAAAACATAATATAAAAATAAAAAAAGTTGCAAAAAGATGCATCACATAATATGTAAAATTTAAATACACAAAAAGATAGTGTATATTGTTTATGGACACATACATGCCTCTAGAAAGTAAAAGTCATGCATGGAAACACTATACTCAACTTTAGCACACAGATTACCTCTAATGAGAAAAGGGCAAGAAATTGGGTATAAGGCTACATTTCATTTTTGAAAATGACACAATGTTGACTCACGTTAAAGCTGAGTGGTGGTCCTGTGGGTGTCAGTTATGTGAAGTTTTCTGTGTTTAAAATATTTCATAAGTAAAAATTTTTTAAGAAAAAAAATACTATTTTGTTTCTTTACCTCCCCGCCCATGATCCTAGTTCAAACTCCTGGTATTTCCCCTTGGATTACCACAGTATTCTCACCGATCTCCCAGCCTCCAACTTTGACTCCCTTTAACACATCCATCACACACAGACAAAATAAACATTCTAAAATAAAATTTGGAGCATATTATATTTCTGCTTATGGCCAGTTAATAGGTCTATGTCAGTCGGAAAATGCCATAAAAATACTGAATAACAATCCCCAAAATCTGAGGTGCCTCCAACAATAAGCATTTATTTGGCCAATGGATATGGAGGTCACCCGGGGTTGGGGGTGTAGTCTGTGGACCTAGGGTGGGCTTAGCTGGGATGAGGTGACTCTGGTCCTCATGGCTGTCATCTTGCTAGCCTGAACTGTCCTTCTCACCATAATGGTAGAGATGCAAGCATGGAAATGGGAATATACAAGGCCTAGGCTTGGAGCAGGTATCACTCACACCTCAGTGCACTGGCCAAAGCCAAAGTCAAGAAGTTCAGAAATATCCTTTGTACCTTTAGTGATAAAAACTACAAAGTGACATGGTAAAGAGTGTGGTTGCTGAGAGGGGCCAAGAATTGGGGCTATGAGCACAGGCATGAATCCATGAGGACATTTGGAGCCACCTCCCCAGCCTCATTACCTGTAGTTCTACCCTTTGCTCTCTAAGTTCAGGTCATTCTGAACTTTCTGCATGTCCCTGAACATGTCCAGCTGTTCCTCCTCTTTTTGCCTTTGCATATGTTACTCTTTCTGTCTTCACCGGGCAAATGCCCACTTATTATGCTACATGGCTTTAACTCCTATCTTCTTGCCCAACCCCTTCCCAGGCAGTCCAATTTTCACCTCCCACCTTCATCCCAGCAGAACTGACCGCACCTCCTCTATCTTCACTGTATTTTGAGCACACAGTGCGGAGACCCAGCACCACTTTTTCTAGACTATAAATCCTTCAAGAACAGAGATCTGCATCTTCTGTGTTTACCACTTTATTGAGGCTCAATAAATGTTTGTTGAATGAATACAATCTCTGGCTATTTGTTAAACTTCCCTAGTTCCTACAAACAAAATAAGGTGTGTTCTGACCAGAGAGACCAAATAGTCTAGTTTTCAAGGCAAGTAAAAACTCTAGTTATAAATTAATACATTGATAGCACTGGTAAGTGATATACTTGATAAATGATAAAACATATATTCAGTTTAGAATCTGATCATTTTTAAATGAGCAGTGCTGGGGTCTCAACCTTAAGTCACAGGGCCACCAGTAAGGTGCCGTGCGGTCAGGTGAGGAGGGGCCTAAAAGGCAGCTCACCTTACCCACTATGTTACTATGCAGTGAAATTTGAGGGTGGAAGAGGCCTGGGGTGTGTTTGCCTTATAAAACTCTATGTCAGTAGGGTGTGTGAAGGAAATGAGAGGGCAAATCCATGTCTATTGTCCTTTAGAGTCATCAACCCCCACTTCTTAGAAGAGGCCTCTACTGCCCACTACTGCAGGGGAACAAAAGGAGGGACTGAACCATAAATGGCTGTCTGTGGGGTCCAAATGACCTACTGTGCTGCTATGTTCCAAATCACATATATGTTTCTTGGTCAGTACAGTTTCATGTTGGGGTGATGTGTGCCCACCCCTTCTTTAACACATCATTTTGTTTTGTGTTCAAGGACAGCCCCCAAACAGAAACACCCTACTTGGATTCATAAACAGTCAAAAGACAGAGTCAGGGACAAAAGTGAGCACAGAACATACAGCCAGAAACAATGGAATCACTATTGTTTGTTTCCTTATTTCTTGGGGGTGGGGGTGGCATGTAAATCAAAGAACAAGAATACAACTCTATTCAATCAAGGTGCAAAAACAACACCCCTAAGGCTTTACACATTCAAGAGAGAGCTAATTACGGCATTAACAAATGCTTTACTACTATGGGCAGCGAAGACTGGCTGCTTCATCTGCCGCTTCCTCTTGTAATTTCCTTAAATTCAGGAAAATGTACAAAATGACTTCATGCCAATATCACATGCCACAAAACAGAGTTCATTTGGGTGGTTCTGGCAAAGAGATTGTTCATCAATGCTGTTAATGTATACTAGAAGACATCTGATGTGAAATTCATAATTGAAATGTTATGAGCAGTTTAGCATATGGATCTTTCACATCCACTTAATTGCCAGTTTAGTAATAATTTTATGTAATGAGGCATTATTAATAATACGTGAAATACTAAATTGACGTAATGCCCTAAAAACATAATATGACATTTGCCACCGAAAGAATATTATGATTCCAGGTGTCCTTACGATGATTTCAGAAACATATGTGTTATTACACACAGTACTAGATTGATCGTTAAAAACAGCTTGGGTATGATATATTTCAAATTCGTTCTCCAAGTTATATTCTGTTTTTTGCAAAACATGCAAGCACATCTTTGACGGTCCTTTACGGACTTGCATTGCAGCCGCTCCTTCTCTGGTGGATGTTTGCCATCCCGCCCTGTCGTGCTTGAGGTGGCATCGGATACGCAGGAGGAGAAAGCGAAACAGAGCCGGTGAAAGGCTGGTCCCAGCTCCCCGACTAAGGAAATACAGGAAGCAGAAGCCAAATGCTCTCTATCGCCCAGCTCCTCAAAATTTTATCACACTTTGGGAACTTATTCAGTATCTTAATAGAGTTCCTAAAACCTTCTGATGGGGCCATGATAATCATTTGCAAGGCCTGAGGGAAGTGTGCAAATGGAGGCTCACCTGTTTAAAACACTATAAATAAAGCTAACTGTTAAATAAAATGTGGTCTTTTCTACCTTGACAAATATCCTGTTGTAATGACAAAATGGAAAAATATGTAAAAAGCCTTACGGTCATCTAAAATATCAAAGACAACTAAATCTAATTATTATTGTGTATTATTTTGTCATTCCATTATTGGGCTGATGGTGATATCTGGATGAGTAATAAAATAAAAATATACATAATTCATAAAATCCAAAATTCAGTCCATAAAATTTGTTTCTCTTGTTCTTATTTTGGCAAAATTACTAAAGATGCTGTAACTGAGCTACTTGGTCAGAGCAATATTTCGAAATTTTAATTAAATCATATTAAGTATTTTATAAAAATAAAAGTATTTGCAATTAGAGCATTTAACATTCAGCTTGTTTCCCATGTAAAGAACTGGCATCACAGTCTCATATGTATATCTAGGTAAATATATCTACAAAAATATTTATAGATATTTGAGAGTAATATGAATTACTATTACTGCAAAATATTCCAAAGCCACCATGCGCAACCATTGCAAATACCTTTAACCCAGGAATTGGAAGTAACCTTTGACCCAGGACTTCACTAACCTTTGACCCAGGAATTGGAACTAAGGTAGAACACGGGAGAGAAGTAAGAAAATGGGTACTTGCACTACTGGGAAACTATACTTCATAGTGTAAGTGTCACCTGAATTCATGCTGACAGGAAGGATTTGACAAATTAATTAATTTGTCTTTTCTCTCACCTAGCTCGCTTCAGCCACTTAAATCCCCCTGCATTCAAAAGCAATGTCCATCTCTGAAGGTGGAAATGGTGCGACCCACAAATCTTCTCAACATTTGGACACAGCTGCCTTTTGTTTTGAGGGCACAGGGCAGGCCACGTGGAAAAGTGTTTCCTGAGGCCTGAGAGGTTTAGTCATAGAAACTGATGTTCAGAGGTTTGGGCTTCCTCTGTCAGCAATGAGCACTGAACCCAAGTAAGTGTGTGTGTGTGTGTGTGTGTGTGTGTGTGTGTGTACAATTACAGAGTTTTCTAAACTGTGGGTACTGTAACAAGGCCAGCTCTTGCCTGGCTCTAAGCACAGCACAGCATGTGGAGGTACATTTACATGTAGAGCTTAATAAATGTTGCTTCCACACCAACTAACAACTGTGGTCATAGACACTAAAATTTTCCCCTACATGCCTCCCTATTTGAGCCAGAGTATAGCTCAACTCTTCCTCCATCTATTTGTGGTATATTTTGGGGGAGTGACCATCATCTTTGGAATTTTGAATGTACATCCAAGGCTGGTTTAGCTGGCTCACATCGGTATTGTCATATTGCTTGTTAAAGTTTTGAAATACTTCCACACCATTTATCTATTATTTTTAAAAGATTTTATTTATTCATTTTTTTAGACAGAGGGGCAGGGAGAGAGAAATAGAGGGAGAGAAACATCAATGTGTGGTTGCCTCTTGCAAGCCCCCCACCAGGGACCTGGCCTGCATCCGAGGCATGTGCCCTGACCAGAAATCAAACCCTCTGGTTTGCAGGCCTGTGCTCAATCCACTGAGCCACACCAGCCAGGGCTGCACACCATTTGTTAACCAGTGGTTTTCCTGAACTCCACGTGCCTCCCACCTTCATGTCCCCTTTTTACTTTCCCTGGGACCCTCTACATAAGATCTCTACACAGAATTTCTCCAAGACCCTGCTTCAGTGCCTGAGCCACATGTGTTTCTCAGTATTTTTAATATCACCCTTGTATTCAACACATGGCACGTAGCAAGGAGGGAAGTACAGGAGACAATGGATTGACAACGTTCACACTTGTATTTAGGCCAGCGTCAGTGGTAGGCTATTGATAGGATATTTCTGGACGGCACCAACTTATAAGGATGATAGGAGAAGAGATACCCTTTCTCTGTGAGGTTGGCTATTAAAATCTGATTCAGGGTCAGCAAGAAGGAGAGCTATTTCCATACTGACAGATGTTCAGTGGTTTTTGTCAAGTGAGTTGGTGACCTTTACCCACTTCCAAGTGGCCAGATGTCCAAATCACTAAAATCACTACTCTAAGCTGATGTGTATCTGATTAAGTTACTTTTTAGGCTTTTTGGCTCAGAGTTTAGAACGGGACTGGAACAGAGATTGAGACAGATTTGTAAAGAAGAGCTACAGCATGTTCTAAGACAAGCCTGAATGCCTAAATGTGCCTAGCAGTAATCCATTTTGCAGATAAACCTCAAATTTAATCTTCATGAATTGTTATTTTAGCACTTTGTAAAAAGCCTGCGAGAAAAAAATTGGTTTATGAAAGTAATTGTTGTTTCAGTATTGTATATGTTTTGTGCTGAATGTTCAGCAAAGGTTAGTGAGAATGAAAGAAGGAAAGGAAGGAAGATGACAGGGCACTTTCCAAGTTGAAATCACTTATTTTGATTTCCAAACCCAAGTCAGCGCAGCCACTTTCAACCCCAGATTGAAGGTGGCCTAGGGTTTCTGCCAGAGCTTGGCCCAGTACGCTTATCATGAAATGGACTCAAGCTTTTATATGTATTTTGGTGATGTCCTCGTTCAGAGGTACATCCAGGTATTGTGGATCCTTAAGCTTATACAATATTGGAAGTCTCTCTTTAGGAAAAAGAATACAAAATCATAAATTCAAAATTGCTAGGGTACCCACCAGAGCCTTAAAGTGGGCCCTGCAAGTGAAGGCAGTGGGTGTAAGCTTTATTAGCATCATGGGGGACCCAATTTTTCTTGACAGCTCACCCATGTAGACACCAACAGACTTTGTGGAGCTGCGACTATCCGTTTTACTTTTTTAAGGTTTTTGCTGTGCTATTGTGCCTGTCTTAAAGGAAACGCAAATCGGGCAAAATCCAGGAGGTTTACATAGCAGGAGAAAAGGGTTTTCTGTCATTTAAAAGAGATGTGATTAAAAGGCCACTCCCAAAAAAGTCTTGATGAAATGTGTGCTGTGTGGCCATACGATAAAAGGGTAGAATTTGTGCTGCTTTCTTCAAGCTTAAACACGGGGACAGCTGCTACTCTTACATGGAAAACTCTTTCAAGGCAATTATAAGAGGGGACCCAAAAAACCCAAGAATTATCTTCTGGGAGCCAGGTCTTTTGTAGCACAGGCTTCCCCTGCTAGGGGAGTGTTCTAGGAAACCATCTGTATCTCTGTGCTAGCTGGTGTTGTTGTGAGAGGCTGTGTTCAACTTCAGTGAATTTGTTTTGAAGACTCTTTCAACATGTTTGCTCATTTCATGATGGATGATTTAGGAGCACACCTGCCCATACCACGCTGAGTGTTCAGCAGTTTTTGACCAAAAACGG
The DNA here is from genome assembly GCA_028533065.1 of Trachops cirrhosus. NCBI lineage: Eukaryota > Metazoa > Chordata > Mammalia > Chiroptera > Phyllostomidae > Trachops > Trachops cirrhosus. The sequence continues at coordinate 148,899,989 of CM052540.1, read as the reverse complement.
CATGACCTCTGTGCCCCACCCTTCCTATTCACCTGATCACACCCGAAGCAACTACTTTTTTGTTTCGCCAAATGAAAAAAGTCCTCAAAGGAAAACATTTTGCCCAAGTGAAAGAGGTGAAACAAAGAAATGGCAGAAGCACTGAAAGACATAAAAATCAACAAGCTCAAAACAGTTTTGAGCAGTGGGAAAAACATTTTGACAGGTGTATTGCAGCAGAGGAGAGTACTTTGAAGGTGACTGAAGTTTCGATGTATAAGAATAAATACATGATTTTTTAAAAATAAATTCTGGGATTTTTGGATCCCCCCTCATATACTGTGTAAACCTCTGTGTGTTTGGGGATGGTATGGGAGGGAGAGCAGGCTGATTATTTTGCAGTTAATGTCTCACCTCCCTTATTGTGCCATGCAAAGCAGAAGATGGGGCAGGATTGGCATCATCATCACCATTCTTACTGAGAAATGTTTGTGAGATGATGTTTCTGAAAGTTTATTTCTACTTGGTCTATAAAGATCAATTATAAAAACATTATTATAGCCTTCCCTCTTTCTGCGTTAATGGGAGGTGCTGACTTTGAGAGCCTAAGCCCTGAGTTGCAGGATTTGGTGCAGAAGATGGTAGATGAGACTTTATGGGACAGGCAGGGTCAGGGCCCTTAGCAGTCTGCTCGGCTCCTGGGTGGGGCTCATATGCTAGAGGGGACAGTAGGCACTGGATCCTGGTGATGAAGGCAAGGTGACTTGAAATTTTTAATGAATCATTTAGAAGTATGTATGGATTTTCAAATATATCAAGATTTCTTTTAACAAATTTTGTGTTATTATCTTCTAGTTTTATTATGGTAACTTCTTTAAAATGTGCCAAAATCTATGATGCAGTACATCATCTCTTTTTGGAAATGTTCCATGTCTGCTTGGGAAGACCATTCTCCAACTATTCACAGAGTTCTATACATGCTCACTGAATGAATGGCATTTATTGTGTACAATGCCTTCTAAGCCTTCACTGATTTTCTGCCTGACCTACCAAAATCTGAGAAATAAAAGATAAACAATTCAAAATTTAAATGGGCAAATAACCTGAATGGGTATTACACAGACTAGAAAATATCCACAGCCGTCATGGATCCAAGAAGAAGCTTAACCTCATTAGTAATTACAGAAACACCAATCAAAGCACCAAAGAAATTCTGTTTTTCATTCAGTTACGGTAATCTGCAAAAACCAACAAGTCTCACAATATCAAGTGTTGGAAGGATATGGATCAAGAGGATTTCTTATATGTTACCAGGGAAAGTGTAAAAAGGTACAACACTTGGAAAAAATTAAGTGGCATCATTTTGTGAAGGTGGACATTTATATACTCCATGACTGTTCATTTCTATTCTGAGGGATAGAGCCGAAAGAAACTCATACGCGCCTGCATTCCAAGACGTGTGAGAAAGTTCATCGCAGCACTACTTGTAATAGCAGAAAACTGGAAGAGACCCAAACGCCCACCAACACATGAATAAAAACTAATGAACTTCTATGCAGCAGTAACAGTGAGTGAACTGCAATGACCCGCGACAACACGAAAGGATATTATGTAAAAATATATACATATCAGGTCCCAAAAGTCACCAACAGCATGTGATACTTGTTTTAGAAAGTAAAAAGCAACTAAAATAAATTGTTTGGGTACATTAACCTATGTAATAAAACATTTATCATATTGCATATATGTAAGATAAACACATGCTTTACAATAATCACTATCTTATGGAGGCAAAGGGACAAAATAGGAGAGGAGCACAGAGGTAGATGTAAGCTATTGTCAATGCTTTAGTTTTGGGGTTCAGTGGTGATTTTGGAGGTGTTCATCACATTCTAAGAGTAAATAAGTAAAGGATTGGACTACAGATGGACAATGAAGACTGCATGTCAAAAACCAGTAGAATATAATAGTCCTGCTCCCTTGAGCTCCTGTTTAAATGTAAATAAATGAGAGATAGAGAGAGATGTGAGGGGTGCCCAGATATAACAGAGGGGCGGGAGAAATGTAAGCTGCAGCTGTCTGATTGTAAAGTATAACTTGGCTGGCATTGCAGACATCTGATGCCCTCAGAATTTAATGACAAACTATAACCCCAAGTGAAAGCCTAGGGTTGGGTTGATGGTAAGCAAGTCTGACGTTTACTCTCACAAAACGACAGGTGCCTCAGCTCCTCTCAGATTCAAGGGCAAGTAGGCTGTGAAGAGGCTGTTTGATCTCCATAGCCCCAGTCCAGTTCCAGCCTTGACCAATTCTCAGTTAACTGACAGGGGCTGAGGCCTCAGGAAAGGAATGTAGCCAATCTTTAATTAGCAAGCGGGGAAGAGCTAAGGAAATAAATTGCTCAGCCTCACTCTTCTCCCACCTTTCTATTATTTTCCAGTGCCTCTCATTGGCTTCACAAAGCAAATGGTGCCTCAGCTTCCTCTGGAAGCCAGAGGGCAAAGGATCCATTGAGACAGTCCATATAACCAGCCTGGCATGGGACAGAGCAGAATGGAGAAGTATAGGAGTAGACCTGGAGAGAGAGGCAGAAGATATCCAACAAGGACATAGGGACAGAAGTGCTGAGTGAGGCTTCTGGACAAGCTTTTGAAAAGCAGATGGGCTTTTTAAGCCATGTTTTCTCTTCTTCCTTCCTGGAAGCAGACAGTGCTCAGAAGCACAGCCATCATCATCTGACCATGGTAGACGCAGAAACACGTCTTAGAAGGGTGAATCAGGAAGACAGAGCTGGTTCTAGAGCAATCCTGAACCACCAAGCCCCAGTCATTGTCACATAATAAAAGATAAATTAAAATCCCAACCTTGTAGTTGTTTCATGTCAGGCTTCTGTTAATGCAGCCAAATGCAATCCTAACTAATTCAGATACCTTGCCGAAGTCTCCAGTCAGATATACTGAATTATTAAGTAATTTTCTGTTGTTTTCAATGTACTAGACAATAAGCACCATTTTGGAATAATTCAAGTTAATGTTCGATACTTCATAAAAGAGAGATTCATTCATCTTCATTTTTTAAGTTTAGAATTAACATAATTTAATTGGCAGTAGAAATAAGCTAAAAGTCAATGATTTTTTGCTTATCTCCATATTAATTGACAGACAACCCAAAGCTTTTATTCATTTTTCTGGCTCATTTAAAATAGGTCAGTTTGTGAGTAAATAAGGAGTCAAATTTATAAAATTTGCTTAGCACTTCTACTTAAAACATCTGTTTTTCAAGTTAAAAAATTATTAATTTCTAATATATTAACTGTATACAGACTTTTTTTTTACCTGGAAATAACAATGAAAATGTGGGAAAAAATAGAATGATACTCTTCTGACTAAATCAAATCTCTCCCAAAGACAAATGAAATGAAAATCTCTTTCATATCTAAGATAAAGAAAAATGCCCTGGCTGGTGTGGCTCAGTAGATTGAGTGCCAGCCTGTGAACCAAAGGGTCACTGGTTTGATTCCCGGTCAGGGCACATGTCTGGGTTGTGGGCCAGGTCCCCAGTTGGGAGTGTGCGAGAGGCAACCATTTCTCTCACACATCAATGTTTCTGTCCTTCTCTTTCTCCCTCCATTACCCTCTCTCTAAAATTTAAAAAAAAATCTAAAAGTAAAATAAAATAAAATAAAGTTAGTATATAACATTAAATTTTATCTATCTATCTATCTATCTATCTATCTATTAATATGCCTTATATGATGCATGAGATTTTACTTGTAGCACAGGAGCCCCAAACCAGGGAGCTGCTTAAGTATTCATGAGATTCTGAAAAAAACCACCCGGTGGATTAGCAGATGTGGACGTGCTGTTTATTACTCCATCACAGGGGAGGGCACGGATGGCAGCTGGGCAGGTGTGACAGAGACCGCACCTCCTCCAGTCTGAGGCTTGCTATAAGGTGTCCCAGACAAAGGAGGCTTGTGTCCTGTGTGTGACTCTGAACTACATTACCTCAGTATGTATGTGCAGAGGGAAAATTCAAGAAGCAGTCACAGGATCAGAAGCCACTCCCAAAAGGAGATAAGGAGGGAGTTATAAGTCATTCCCAAAACAATACACATGCCTTCTGGCCAGAGCCCCCCTGGCCAGCCCTAGTCACCAGTAGTGGGAGAGCTATGTATTGACCCCACACTCCTGAAAAGCCACACTTCTCAGTAACCTCTAAAATGTTTGCTTTTCAAATACCATTTTGACTACACTAGAGAGAGAAATTTGTTAATTAAATTCAACTGGTGGATTTTATGGTAAAGAAAATAATTACATTCTAATTTAACTGTTTTATAAAACCTGTCTCTCACAAATTGGGGTAAAACTGTATATAGACAACATAACCTGTGACCAATCACAGTTCTTAGAAGCTTGTGAAAGAAAGACCAGTTAGATCCCTCAGTCTTACAGTCACCATGGGCTGGTTTAACTGCATTATCAAACTGGAACTGTGGGGTGTTGATGCTCAGAAAAAAGAGGTGCCAGTGGGGCTGGTGACAGAATTTAGAGAGGTAGCTCACGGCGGGACCTATGCCAGGGCATTTAGCAGACAGATGGAATGACTGCACATACCAACCTCCCTTGGGTTTAGAAATTGATGAAACTAGGTTGACTCAACACACTGTGGTTAATAACATGAAACATTCTTTGCAATTCTTGCTGCATTATTTTTTGCAGCTTTTGTTTTGCAGATCAGATTTCATTTCATAAAATGTCTCAGGGGGATTTCTAGTAAACAATGTAGTTTTGGTTGTTGCCTTAATGTAGCCAAATAATAGGCTTATTACTTTTGTTTGATCATCGACCTTTTTCCTTAGAGACACTGTTTGGGTTAATTATACATGTAGAGACTGGCTAGCTGCAGAGACTGTTTTCCTCCTGGGCACCCAGCTAGACTGCATTTCCCTGTTTCCCTTGGAGTTAGGTACAGCCATGATGAGTCTGCCCAGTAGACTGTAGGCAGAAGTGATGTACACCACCTTCAGGCTGGCCCATAATTATCCTCCCTTCTCTTTTCCTTAATGTCCACTAAACACAGAGGATCCCAGAGGATCCCCCTTAGGCCTTAAAGAATGACAGAGCCACCTATTGCAAGGAGCCTGGGTCCCTGAGACACTGTTTGGAGCAGAGTCTTGCTGTCAACCCTTACTGGAAAAACATGTCAATAGAAAAAAATAAACAACAAATTCATTTAGTGTTACATTTCTAAGATTTTAGGGTTCTTTGTTATAGCAGTTAACCCACCCTGATTGATAAATCTTAACATCTGTATATAAAAAAGATGCCACTACAATTATCTTGTCAATTTATATATATAATTACAATAAGTACATATGAAACATTCTGATTATTCCAGTAAAAGTCCAGAAAATACCTATTCCCTATTGAACTTAACAGACTTTGGCACATAGTCCCACAGTCTTGATAAGTATCAGACTTGATTTTTGGTGAATAAATGTCACAAAACTGAGGGCTTTCATTTCTATTTCCTTCACCTAGAATCTATTTTAAAAACCAGTCAATTTGTTAGAAAATTATTCATTTTTGGTATCACCCAAATGATAATATCAGTATGTCAGAATACAAAACCCTGTCACCTCTCCTTAACAAGGAGAAAAATAATTGCATATGTAGTTTTTAATTAGTTCATAAATTTTTTACCCAGTTTTATCTTTTGGTACAATAAGAGTAAATTCCTGTGCCATTGGAGCATGCTCCCAAGAAATACTTCTGCGGTTGTTACACACTCATGGCTGCATTTATGCAGTGCCGCTGTGGGTACCTCTTTTTAATATGTGCTCTCTATGTTCAGATAGACTCTGGCTTGCACCATCGTATTCTCTCAAAGTCTTTATTCATCCCTATCCTTCATTATGCTATTTGCCCAAGTTAAGAATGTTTGCCTCATAAGCGTAGTGAGCCCCAGTTATTTTTTCTCTTAGATGCTTTCTATCGACTATTCAGAGATTAGTTTTCCCTACACAGAGTCATTGAACTCAGTCATCTCAAGATAGCGAAAACAAAGCAGTATAGATCAGCTCCAGGTTCAATGGTCACACTGTAGGAACACAATTCATTTGTTAATTAAATGCACACTGTCTGCACCACAGACTCCTGCCAGCTTCAAATTTGCTTGTGGGAACTCTAGGTTTGCCTAAGGAGTGGAAATAAAATAGACACCTCCCTCTGTTCTTGCTAAATAGTCTTCCATGGAAGATTTTCTCCCACTCCTATTTTTTTTTAAAGATTTTATTTATTTATTTTTAGACAGAGGGGAAGGGTGGGAGAAAGAGAGGGAGAGAAACATCAACGTGTGGTTGCCTCTCATGCACCCCTTACGTGGGACCTGGCCTGCAACTCAGGCATGTGCCCTGACTGGGAATTGAACCAGCAACCCTTTGGTTCTCAGGCCAGTGCTCAATCCACTGAATCACACAAGCCAGGGCCCACTCCTATTTTTTAAAATGTTGATTTATAGCCTAGTAGAATTTTTGTCAACGCTGCCATATGCCCCCCCACCACCCCAAAATTAAAGACATTATATCAACAATTTCATAGTAACAAGCTTTTTGGGAACAATCAAATGCTATATTATTGTTCTACCCAGAAGCCCCAAGGATCAACCTAATTTAGACCTAAACTTTTCAATTCATACATATAAATAAAATAAACTGCATATGATATTTTCTGACCATTTCTTTAAAAGTCCAGAAAATACCTATTCCCTATTGACTTTAATAGAATTTGACATGTAGTTCTACAGAGTTGATGAGTATCAGACTTCACTTTTGCTGAATAAATGTCACAAAACTGAGGGGCAGATTTTCCTCTGAATATGGCTTGAATCTGCTCAAAACTGATCTTACTGAAACAGGGACTATATCTAGTTGGCTTTCTGATGTGTACCCTGCATCTGATACAGTGCCTAGAACACAGAAGTTTCTCAAAAAATGTTTTATTGAAAGGAACAAATGTCAAGATATAAGGCTGGAGAACTTCAAATGCCGTAGTAGGGAATTTAAGCTTCCTCCCAGAGGAGCTAGTGATTTTACGAAGGGAAGGTATATGGATACATTTTTAGAAAGCTCCCTCTGGCAGTGTATGTTTCACACTGGACTCTAAGCTATGTGAAGGGAGGTATCTGCAGTACAAAGCCCAGTGCCTGGAACATATAATCTACCCAAGAGATATCTGCTAAATGAATGAATGAAGTTCATGAAGCCAGTCTCTGAATCTTCCAGAACAGGGAGAGTTTAAGGCCTCGTGGAGAATTGTGAGCTCTTCTGGGTTAGCCCTGTGACGTGATTTCTGAGCTAGCCGCTGGTCATTGATCCATTTGAACCTCTAAGAGAGTCACCAGAGCAGAATGAGACATCACTCTGATCTGGAGAAATCTCTCTGGACCCAACCAGATATAGCTCTTGGGCCTAAACTGGAACTGCTTCATTCTCCAAGACATAGAGGAGGGTGAGCCATCCTCCTTAAGAACGTTTTCTCAAGGGACGTTTGCAGGATGCCTGGAGGTTTTTGTCAGTCCATTCTCAAAGTAATAGCACACCAAAGGAAGGGTTCAGACCATAGGCCCAGCAGTTAATTTTCTGGTTGATAAACATGTTTCAACTTGAGCTCCCAGATCACGTGTTTCTGTGGGTCAGCTAGGCAGCCTCTGCAGCGCTGACCTTTGAAACACGGGCCAAGCAGCCTAACGTCTGAGGCTGCTCCGTTCCTTGCTGTCCACACAGTTCAGTACATCTTGCTTCTCACAAAGCCTCCTCTCTTGCTAACCCTGACTGTTCCCAAATACAAATGAGAAAATTAAACATTTACCTTGATGAGAAAATAGCACTCTCTCATCAACACTTCCTCACACACTCACCAATGTGATTTAGTTATAGTTTTTAGTAGCTGTTTTTACATTTTTAATTATTTTGTAGAGTTAAAATATGTAATAATGGATAACTGTGCAATACATTAAATACTTATGGGTATGTTGTGCCTTCTGTTATAATATAAAATCCATCTATTCTGGTTGATGGGTTTTAACCTCACACAGAATACTTTAAACTCCATTTGGACTTGTGCCTACAATCACCTTAGCAAAGTCTCTTAAGTAACTGCGCACAGCCTAATTAGTATGCATTATCAATTAACAAACTTAATAGCCGGCAGATTGATTAGATCCTCTGTTGCAGGGGCAGAGCTGAAGCGAAACAGAATGAAAAATCATTGCATGCATACACTGCAGCTTTGTTATTTTCTCAGATCCCCTCCTCCTCCCTCACATTCCTTTAATTAATGCATGCATATGGTTCTGCATATCTGGTGAACCTGGGCTTTTTCTAACTCTTTCATGAAGCTCATTCTTAAACAGAGAGAGTCCATGCCTCCCTTTTGGGGGGTTCTGTATATATCATTTTCACCCTGCTTCTTGCCCTTTGCATAGCACTGAATTTTAACGGGCTGCCTCTCCCAGCCTGATTATCCTCCCGGTGGTGGAAGTAGAGAGGAATACAAAGATGAGTAGGAGCATGTGCTTTTTTACACAGAAGACCACTTGGGAGTCACATCGGTGGGGCTTTGACAACCGTAAAGTGCTTCTGGCAATTATTTCCAAAAAGAATAGTACAAATGGACTGTCCTGTTACATCTTGTCTGTTTTTGATGGGCTGGAAACAATAGGAATAAATGAAGGAAAATCTACATTTTCTGTAAGCAGGGATCAAGCTGAAAGGAGTTGCCAACTGCACTGTTCATAAAACGCTGGCATTATAAGAATTTTACACCTTCCATAAACATTCAACACAAAACTCTAAAAAGGCTTCTGAAGACATTTCCAACACCATAAATTGTCACCCTGCAGTGCTGCTAGTTTGGGTTTTATTTTTCTATTTTAAACAAAGTAACGGTTCATGCCAGGTTTTTATGTATCAGCTATTCTCAGGTAGAGTATTCAACATCATTTTGCTTCTATGTGGGAAGAGTTATAATTAGGTTATGGAGGAGGCATAGAGAAGTGTTCATTTCTAGTTTGAAGGACACCCCTGTATGTTTGTGGCTCATAGAGTGTTCCCTCCAAAATTATATCAGGCATAACCCCAGGAATCCCAGGTCTAGTCAGCTTTTTCTTAACCATCCTTCCTCTCTGACCTCACCTCCCACCGTTCTCCCCCTCAGTCACCACACTCCAGCCACACCTGCCTTCCCCACCTTCGCAAATGCACACAGCTCATTTCTCACTTGCTTCTCTCTGCCTGGGAGGGTTGTCCCTACTCTCCTCATGGTTTGCTTTGTTCTTAGCATGTAGGTCTTAGCTCAAGCATCACCTCATGAGAGAGGCCTTCCCCAGTCACCCAGTCTAAAGTAATGCCCACTCCCTTTGCCCAACCACTGGCACTCTTCTTGTTGCTCTGTCCTACTGATGTCATAGCTCTTCCATTGTCTCACATTATCTTATGTATTTGCTCCTTTATTTAATACTTTCACCTCCTATAAGGATGCAAGGTTCTCATTAGCAAGGACCTCATCTGTTCACATATAGCTCTTTGGCCTGAACACTGAGCTCAGTGCCTGGTACATTTTAGGAGCTTAATTAATGTTTGTTGAATAAAAATATGATTGAATAAATGAATAGGAAATAAATCAGGAGTGAGCATCAGTGTATATGTGTATGGGGAGAAGAGAAAAGGGGATCAATACTGAGCCTCAAGTGATACCAACATTTACAAAGTGAGCCCATAAGCAAAAGACATTTCTCAAAAAAAAAGACGTTTTACAAATGACCAACAAGCACAGAAAAAGATGTTTATCTTTAGTCACTAGGGAAATGCAAATAAAAAGCACAATGAGATACCACTTTATATCCATTAGGATGACTAGAATAAAAAAGACAGACAATAACAAGCATTAGCAAGTATGTAGAGAAATGGAAGCTTCCACAGAAGGCTAGTGGGAATGCAGCCTGGTGGAAAACAGTCTGCAAGTTCCTCAAAGTGTTAAACATAGAGTTACCATATGGCCCAGCAATTCCACTCTAAGATATATAGCCTAGAGAAATGGAAACATGGGTCCCCACAAAAACTTGTATAGGAATGTTCAAAGCAACACTACGCACAAAAGTTAAAGGTGGAAGTAGCTCAAAGTCCATCAACTGATGAATGGATAAATAAAATATAGCATATTTATACAATAGATTATTATTTAGCCATAAAAAGGAATGAAGTACTGATATGCTACATAAATAAACCTTGAAAACATTATGCTAAGTGAAGGAAGCCATCACAAAAGACCACACTTTTGTACAATTCCATTTATATATGAAATGTCCAGAATAGGCCAATCTACAGAGACAGAGAGTCAGTTAGCCCTTGCACTGGGCTTGGAGGAGGGATAATAAGGAGTGACAGTTAACAGACACCAGGTTTCTCTTTGGGGACATGAAGGGGTTATAAGTTTGATTGTGGTGATAGTTGAACAACTCTGTGAATAAACTAAAAACTACTGAACAGTCTGCTTTCAAGTGGGTATGGTATATGAATTATATCTCAATAAAGCTGGCCTGAAAAAAAAGTCCATGAAGGAGATTGGAAAGGAATGGCCAGGGATATGACAAAAGCCAGGAGCGCAGGGTTTCATGAACAGAGTGTTTCATGAAAGAGGAGGTGATCATCAGTGGCCAGTCCTGCCAGAGATAAGCAAAACAAGGACTGAAAAGTGTCCATTGGAGGCACAAACAGGAAGAAGCTCAGTGGCTTTGGCAAAACAAATGTGAGCTCCAGGGAGACATCTTAGTTTGAGTTTCCCAGAAAATAATCATAATATAAAGATTTATGTAAAAAGTTTCTTTGACCCTGACTGGTGTAGCTCAGTGGGTTGGGCATCACCATGCAAACTGAAAGGTTGTTGGTTCATAATGTCTGGTTTGCAGGCCAGGTCCCCGGTTGGGGGCATGTGAGAGGCAATTGATGGATCTATGGATCGATGCTTCTCTCGCACACAGATGTTTCTTACCCTTTCTTTCTCCCTCTCCCTCTTGCTAAAAATAAATAAATAAAACATTTTAAAAATATTTTATTTATTTATTATTAGAGAGAGGGGAAAGGAAGGAGAAAGAGAGGGAGAAAAACATTGATGTGTGGTTGCCTCTCACACACCCCCTACTGGGGACCTGGCCCATAGCCCAGGCATGTGCCCTGACTGGGAATCAAACCAGTGACCCTTTGGTTCACAACCTGCTCTCATTCCACTGAGCTACACCAGCCAGGGCTAAATACATATTTTTTAAGTTTCTTTGAAGACATAGGGAACATGCTGGTAGTGGAATGTGGAATGATACAGGAAAATGGAAGGCAGCAATCAAGGGTGCCTTGTTAAGCCAGGTAATCAACCAGAATGGAATCAGTCAGGGAACTGTGGTCCTGCCTCAGCAAGGAAGCTGGCCTGTCAGCACACTCCCTCCCTGTCCTAGGGGTCTGGGCCCTCCTCACTTCCGCACTAGGGCACAGGGGCCCAGGGAGCCTACCTGCTGGCAGACACCAGGAAGCAATGACAGGTCCAGAGCTCTAGAGAGGTACTGGCAGGTCTGTTTCAAGAGGGCTGGCTGCTTCCTTGGGAAGGGAGCCTGACAAGGCAAGGCTGGGAGGTCTGTGGGAAAGGCTGTAAAGCGCAGGTGCAGGCAGGATTCACATGCTCCAGAGGAACGCTGAGAAGACAGGGGTGATGAGGGTGCAGGGGAGGGGGTAGGTGAGGAAGGAAAGGAAGCTTCTGCCCTGAAGCTGGAGCTCTCTTTTGAGAGCAGGAGACTGGACAAGGTCAGAAGCTTGAGGAGGGGGAAAAAGGCTTTACCCAGTTGGAGCTTGGCCTTCTATGGCCTGGAGACATCACAGTCATTGTGAGGTCACAGCTGTAATAAATTGGTAGTGCAAAGCGTTCCTCACATGTTCATGGATATATTGGTGTAAACAAACCTACTGCACTGCCCTTTTTATAAAAGTACAGCACATACAATTATGTATACTACATAATACTTGATAATGATAATAAACAACTATGTTACTGGTCTGTGTATTTACTATACTATAGTTTTATTGTTATTCCAGAGTATAGTCTTTCTACTTATTAAAAAAAAGCTTCCGTAAACAGTATGCCTTGTTGCACAGGTAGCAGCTTTGTATATTTTGTGTTTACTGCGTCTCTTGATTGCATCATTTTCTCTTGTGCTTGATTTAGTGTCACGTTGTTTTGCACAGTAACACACTGCACAGGCTTGTAGCCTAGGAGCAATAGCCTGTATCAGATAGCCTAGGTGTGTTGTAGTCTATCCGATCAAGGTTTACGTAAGTACCCTCTATGATGTTCGCACAACGACGGGGTCACCTAATGATGCATTTCTCAGAACGTATCCCCATCATTAAGTGACACACGAATGTATGTATCTCTGCACATCTGCCATTGAGCCTTTGTGTTTGCCTTTCATGTGCTGGTCCCACCAGCAATCCATGAGCTCCAGAAGCATATGGGCCACAGCTACATAATAACCACGCCTAAATGCCCCTCGTCTAAGACTTCAGCCTCTAAAATAACATGGAGGATAGGAAAGTTGTTTTAAAAGTTTTCTGTTATCTTTTTACCCATTTTCTGCCCCAATTAATAGAGCTCTGGGGTGGGGGGGATGAAGATGGAAAGAAAGGCAGGGGTGGACAATGGGCCACAGAATTGGAGGGGCCAGGAGCAGGGGCCTGCCCTGTCCTCAGTTACCATGGCATTTCCTGGCCACCGACCCAATCACACAGACTTGAGCAGCAGCTGTGTGACTTTCTCAAGGGTAGGAACTGTGTCACATTCATTTTGAACTCCTAGTGCTTAGGTGTTCCCAGTACTTTGGTTCCTAGTAAGTGTGTTTCAGCTAAATGGAAGCGATGGGGGTCTGTTGTCCCCTAAATTCCCTGCTCAGCCAACCTCCTCCTAGGCCCCCTCCTGGGCCTGTTTTGCTTGTTTGTTTGCTTGTTTGTTTGTTTAGGACCTTTGCTAGCTTGTTCAACCTAGACTTAACCTCTTCCCAGCCCCACCATTCTTCTTCTCCTCCTCACCCTCCATACAAGAGCATGCACTTTGTCCTCTCAGACCTGAGGAGAAGCCGGCCCTTACCTTCCCCAGCTGGAGTGTGCCTTTCCTTCCCCAGGCAGCAGCGGCATTTCAGACAATGGACCTAATGGGTCTCCCAATTTTGGATTCCACAGACTACTCATATTTCAAAGGACAGATCTGTAAAACAGACAAAGACTTGCCCACTTAATAAAACATCAAAAAATGCCGTCGATCATCACCATAACCTCATGTGAGAAAGAACATTTAACAACAGGGGAAAAAAAACCTCCCCCAAATGGAGCACATATTTTCAGGTTGAAGTTTGAAGGGCACTTTCCCAGAGACCCCATTTGGAAGATATATGATTTTCCTGATTTCTTCCCTTGTGCTATAGATTGGTCAAATTTTTGCCAAAGATCAGTGTTGAGAACCATTGGTCTATGTGACTGAAAAGTGGAATCTGAGTCCAGGTTTAGTCCTGACTGGGAGACAGAGGTATTTGGGGCCCAATATGGTCACAGGTAAACATGTGCCCATAGTATGTGTGTATGTAGGACTGGATTTGTTAACAACTTCTACAGCTGGCTAAGATTCTAGGTTCTTCTTTCCTGCTCTCTACTTTCTAGGACCCTCACCTGTCTCCCACCTCAATCCTGATCCTAGACCTCCTAATCTACTTTGTTCTTCACTTCTTTTGGGTAACTTCTAATTCCTTACAACATTATAATCTTACTACCAATTTAGGGAAATTAAAGTAGTCTTCAGATATTGTGACAATGTTTAAAAACTATTTTTACTGGGAGAGCAAATCAAATTAGTTCCAGGGGTAACTTATTCCTGGAGCCTTCCAGTTCTTGGCCTTTGCTTTCTTTGTAGGTAAGTTTTTGAAACATAGTCTGTCAGAAACAATAGTTAAAGCCTGGTCAACCCAGTAGCAATAGCAGCCTAGTGCCTAGATCGTGGTCTCAAATACAATATTCTACTAAAAGGAATTAGCACTCCTTAAGAAGCGACAGATTCCCAGACTGTATAAGATGAGCCTGGACACCTTGTCATACCAGAAAGCAAGAAAGCTATCCAAGACAGTTCCGGTCACAAAAATGATTCAGTAGCCAACCTGGAGCTACTCCCATTGACCAAAGATGAAAGAGTCTGGAAATTAAAAAGAATAACAAGTGTAATGTATTGAAATGCATCAAATGTATTAAAATCTGTAAGTGCATAAAAATAAAAAATAATCAATAACTTTGGATGATGCTTGGAAATTGGTAAATAAGGGGAAAGAATCAAATATTCATGCTGACTTTTCTGTTCCAACAATGCCTTGAGATACTGAAGTAGTTGTTCAGGCTAAATTCTTCATAGAGGAATTGTAGCTAACAAATGCAGTAAGAATAATAGAATTATAGCCTATTTTGCAACCCCTTGATGAAATAATGGATCTAAACAACGATCCTTAATGGCTGCTCACACCATTAGGTGAAAGGCCAATGGGAAACTTTATATGATGAACCTGGCTAACAAGCCCTCAACCTGCTGATCAACTGTAAAGTCGCAAAGAGAGACACCAGACATTATGTACCTCCTGATGCAATGCAACATGAATTATGTCGTTACATTCAGTCAGGAAGTGTTGCCAAAAAAACAGAGCCCACATCTGATTAAGGCTCTACATTTTGGTATAGGACATACAGAGAATGGAAGAATGTGTTAAATTTGGAGATACATTTAACAAGATCCAGAATATGGTAAATTTTACAGGGAAAATAATCTGATTTCTTCTATGAATAAATAGCAAGAAAATAAAAGGGGAGGACCTAGAGATTAAAAAATGCTTTGGAGGCATACAACAAAGTGCACAGTATGCAACTTGTTTGGATTCTGAATACAACAAACCAAGTGCAAAAAAGATGTTATGATGTAGGTGGGAAACTCTGAGTACTGGTTAGATGTTTGATGACATTAAGGAATTATTGTTAATTTTTTAGGTGTGAGATGGTATTGTGATAATTTTTAAAAGCCTTATTTTTTAGAGGTGCACACTGAATTATTTACAAAGGAAAACATCTTATTTCTGTTAAAAAACACAACGGCCAAGGAAGGGGTGCGGGAAAGGTGTACCTGAGCGGCACTGGTCTGGCACTGCTGGCCCAACGTGGGCACGTCGTGGTTTATTGAACTGGCCTCTCCACTTCCGTGTGCGTTTGGGACTTCCGGCAATATAAACTAAAACCCTAGCTCTTCTGCAGAATGCGTCGGTGGTGGGGTCACCATCTGTGAAGTCACACCAACAGCTTGCCTTCCGTGAACTGGTACTGAGTGACCTGCAAGTCAGCACTACTTAATTCTCACGTGCCCCACAGTGCAGGTACTCTGAGACTCTTTTCAGGAAGACTTCACTGCCTATTTAGTAACCTGGATGTGGAAGTGGGGCAGTTGGGGACAAATGACCGGTTTCTTTTCCAGTTGCTTTGTGAAAACAAAGGGGGAAAAAAGACAAAGCTACTTTAACCCCGGGCTTGACTCATCTCATTGAAGCAGGTGGGAACAATAACAGTCGCATTTAAGACGGGCTGAGTACTTCCTGAACGCAGTCACTGTGCAGATCCCCATATACTGCATACAACAACACCGTGAGACAGGTAGTACAGACAAAGAAACAGAAGTTAGAGAGTTAAAACAATGGCTTTCTTCCACCCATGAACCTGCTAAACCCATTCGATAGATCTGCTCCCTACTCTGTGGCCTTTAATTCTGTCCCTTCAACCTCATAATTGCAGCTGCTACTTTTGAGCACCTACTATGTTCCAGTAATGTGCAACTTACATCAATTTACTTTAATCCTCACTCGAACTCATGGAGGTGGTGGGAGTCCTAGCCCCCTCATTTTTTTAAATGAAGAAACTGAGGCTCAGAGAAGTAACTTGCCCAAGAAGACAATGTCCACAAAAGATCAGGGTTTCAAGCAGCCTCCGAAGCCGGTCTTTTATTTATTTATTTATTTTTATTTTTATTTTTTTAAATACATTTTATTGATTATGCTATTACAGTTGCCTACTATCCCCCCTTCATTCCCCTCCACCCTGAACACCTTCTCCCCCCCACATTCCCCCCCTTTAGTTCATGTCCATGTGTCATAAGTTCTTTAGCTTCTACATTTCCC
>CM052540.1:148862210-148883620 GCA_028533065.1 Trachops cirrhosus | reverse complement strand
CTGTGGCTCAAACCGTCTCCTCTCTGTCCCCCAACTACGCTGCTTATATTTTCACTTTTGGTTCCAATGTCACTATGGCATAGAAGTTTATTGAGGGTAGGAATGGTGTTCGTTCAGCAAATACCTACTAGGCATCTCCGTGCAGGTACTGAATCTTCCTTGGTGCCTAGCTCATAGCTGGTGCTTCAATCATGTCATCTGAACTGCTTCGCAGTTCTTAAGATAAGACTGAAGCAAACCACTATTTACAGTCAATATTTAAAAACTATATAATTATTTCACCATCGCCCCCCACAATTTTTACCTAAGTGAAATAGGATCTATTACCCTGGAAATAATCATTTTGGGTATTTTACAGGCTGAACAAATGTAAGATTTCACCAGGAGTGGCCAATGGTGCGAAACTCTGAACAGTAAAGCGGTGTGGGTGGCAGGTTCGGGTCGGAAACCTGTGACATCCGGAGGCAGAGAAAAGCCAAGAGGCTCTTACCTGTGTGTTTGTTATCTGGAGTTGGTACTTCTCTTCTAGATTCTTTAAAATTATAAATAGCCACTCCAACCCTTTTTAATTTAACACTGCTGATAAGATATAATTGTTCAAAGTGGAAAAGGAAAAAAACATCACTCTTCATTATTTAATGCAAATGAGCCAACGGGAAAAATTACCTGCTTCCTCCCCTGAAAACTCTATGTCTCTTATTTTCACCATCCCAGTCCTTTGTTTTATAGCGTTTGCACTCAACTCAGAAAACGCCTGTCTAAATTCGCTTTCTTAGCTTAAGTTACTAACCTCTGGTTCTTGTATTTGACACTAACTCAAATAGCCTTGAAACAATTATCCTCTCTAGTCCCTTCAGAATTGTCTATACTTTAATGAGTTCCCACTTAATCTCTTCTTTGCCAAAGAATACCACTCTGAATATCTAAGATCCTTAAATCCCTGTGCGGTTCTCTCTGCCCTCTGCTGTATCTTCTCCGTTTCTATAATATCCTCTTGTAATGAGGTGACTGGAACTGTGCATAGTATTCCAAAGGTGGCCTCACCAGTCCTCACAAAGAACCTGGATAATTCCCTGGATTTAGAGTCAATCCTCTTCCTAAGCATCTTCAAATGGAGGCTCTTACACTGTCTTTATTACCATTAAATTCTCCAAACTGAAAATGTTGGGTTTCCTTCTACTACCATTTACCCATCCAAATTTCTAGTTTCCAAACACACTAGGGAATCCCGGACCATTTTGACAATGAAATATATATTTTTAAAAAATTATTTGGGGGTATATTATATCAGGCACTATAGCCTCTTCCTTTGGGGAGCCAGTGACCAAAGAGGGATCTGTCCTTTGGGAGATCAGCAGTAGGTTTGCTTTGCACAGACCCCATCACTTTCTCCTGCTGAGTGCCTCCTTCAGGGTCTAAAGCTGAAAATCAGGCTGGAATGGAAGAGAAATAGCACAGGCTACTTAAAGATGTACATTAGTGAATAGGAAACTTGGTGAATTCTGGTCTTTGAAAAGATCCATAGAACCCAAAGAATATAGATGCTTCAAAGAATGGTTTTTGCCTCTAATCTCAAACATGCATATCTACACACACACACACTCACCTTCTATATCCCAGCTATTCAATCTAAAACAGGATCTCAGCCCTTTTTGGGCTTCAGTCTTATGTGGCAGACAGATATTAATGGCATGAACAACTAAAGTAGTATATAAAATGATGTAAGTTTTTATAGGAGCCTGATCCAGTCTGGGGGATTAAGAATACCTCCCCTAAGAAAGTGATGCTTGAAATGCTATGAACTGATAATGAGTAGAGTTATCTAACTGGCTCGGAGGTGAGGTTGGGCTGAGTATTCCAGGCAGTATGAACCGCACATGCAAAGGCTGTGGCTCTTTTGGGGAAATGAAATAATGCCAGTTTGGCTGAAGGGCAGAGATTGAAGAATGGTACAAGAAGTGCTTGAGATAGGTAGGGTCAGACCATGTAAGGCCATGGTCAGGATTTTTTTTTCTGTGAGCAATGGAAAACCACTGAATTAAGGTGGTATTTTGAAAGCAAATTTGTTTTGAAAATGTCTCCTAGGCTGGCACATGAAGAATGGATCAGAAGGTGTGGCAAATACCTGTGATGTGCTGTGTCACATCCCTTTGAGTCACCTGACTTCAGCACAGCTGTGATGGACAGTTCCATGCACCATTGCCAGTGTCCCACATTGAACATGTGCAGCAGGGTCTCTACACTCTGCTCTCTCTGAGCTGCAGAAGGATGCTCATCTGTAAGCAGGTACACAGTGGAAATGTTCCTATAGGCAAGCAATCAATAAGGGATAAGATGAGCGGATAGATGCTTCAGTCTCCCCATCCTCTGGGGCGACAGTTCTGAGGCACAATCCAGTGGTTCCTGAGAGGATCCCCACTGGGATTGAGCCTCAGCTGCCAACTGCAGTAGCCAGCTAATTTGCAAACATTTATTGCTTTCTTCCTTCATTACCTTACTTTCTCCTCTACTTCACTTCTGCTTTCTGTGATCACCTCCCAAGTCAGCTACATGAGCCCAAGTTCTTATCTCAAATCTGCTTCGGGTGGAATCTAAACTAAAACAGGATGGAACTGCAGCTTTGAAGAGATAGCTGTGAAGCTGCTTATATAATGGGAAACTGAACAAAACCTTTATTGCTTTGCATGGTGTTCTAGTCATCTACTGCTGTGTGATGAATCACCTCAAAACTTAGTGGCTTAAAACGATGACAATAATTTTGCTGTTATTTACTCTCACAGTTGAAGTGCTTGAGTAAGCTCAGCTAGGCAGTTATTGCTTGGGATCACTCACCTGGTTACAGATAGAGAGTGGCTAAGGATGGAGTCATCTCTAGGGCTTCCTGACTCATATACCTGAAAATTGATGTTGGCTGCTAGTTGAGACTTAGCTCAAGTATTTTCACATGGCCCCTCCACATGGTCTGGGCTTCTTAACAGTATAGTGACTGGGTTTTTAGAGCAAGCAGTCCAAGAAAGAGTACCAGTAGGAGCTGTGTTGTTTTTTCTAATCTAGCCTGATAAGAAGTCTGTGAAGAAGTCACACAGCATCATTTCTGCTGCATTCCATTCATTCAAAGTGAGGGACTAAAGCTAGCCCATATTTAAGAGGAGGGGAATGAGATTCTACCTGTTCATGGGAGGAGCATCAAAGAATTCGACATGATAACATGCTTTGGGAGTGAACCCTATAAACCCTATAAATGAATTCCCAGGTTTTTTTCTGTGTGTGTGTCCTTTTCTCTATGTCAGACAGTATACAGAGTGTTTGCATTGGAAAATCCCATGTAATCTTATTTTTTAAGATTTTATTTATTTTTAGACAGAGGGGAAGGGAGAAAGAGAAGGACAGAAATATCAATGTGTGGTTGCCTCTTACATGCTCCCTACTGGGGACCTGGCCCGCAACCCAGGCATGTGCCCTGACTGGGAATCAAACTGGTGACCTTTTGGTTCGTAGGCCAGTGCTGAGCCACACCAGCCAGGGCCCGTGTCATCTTTAAAACAACCTTATCATGTAGGTGCTCATCTTGGGTTTATATCTGTTGTGAAGACACTCACAACAGAGAATTTAGCCTTTCATGGAATGCTTCAGTGAGGGTCTGATGTTTACTCACCATGTCAGGACACATGACTGATTCTGTCCCTCCAAATTGCTCCTGCTCATTACAGGGGAGATTCCTACTTGGTACTAAAGCAGGGAGGGAAGAATTGAAGCTATTAATTTATCCTAAAGCTAGGGGTATCAGAGAAATCAGCCAACTCCTTTTCCATGATGGGGGCTGTGTAATCAAGAGAAAGTAGAAGGAAAAATATATTAATGACATATTCAAGTTTTTAAAATTGAACTTAGAAATAGCCTTGGTTAATGATTTATTTTTCAATACAAAAATTCTCTTTTTATTGACTGCTTTGCTCTCACAAATGTCAAGCCATTTATTCTATGGTTAAGATGCCCATATTTTCATGAAAGTATTTCCTTTTAAATGTTAAAATATATCAACCCTGAAATCAATTCATTTTCTTTTTGTGCTAAAAATTAGAATATCATAGCAGAACACAGTCTAACTGATGCTAACAGGGATCAGTGCCAAAAAGGAGACCCAAGTCTTCTATTTGATTTTCCTTTTAAGACTCACAATTGAATAATAGTAGCTGTTTTAAACTCATCTATGCTCATTGACCTAACTTGTCAGAACTTAATCAATAATCAATCAATATGTTCTCTGAACTAAGCAATGAATTTGGGAATGCTCAAGGCGAATTCTAGTGCCACCATTGTGACCCCACTCTGGCCACTTCTCTTTAGTTAAACTCCTTCTCAGCTTCTTCATCTGTCAGTAACGGCGCTGCTGTTTTGCCATCACAAAAATGGGTTAATTTTCAAAGTATAATCCCTAATGCCTAGTTATGTTCTCCTGATATTCTCTACTATAATTCCAGAAGCAGCTAAAAGGGGAAAAATTAGGGTAGTGTAGATTCAACATGTAGATTTACTCTGACTATGAACACTGATGTCTCACATATAATAAAGGCAATTGGATCTTTTCCATAAAAAACTGATATATTTTTTAAAATAATATAAATTTGTTGCTGGGTAACAAACTACCCCATAACTTAATGGCTAAAAACAATAGTTTGTATTAGCTTTATATACATCATGATTTTGTGGTGAGAAGTTCCGACAAGACCATGAGGATGGCTATCTCAGCTTCATGATGCCTAGGACCTCAGTTGGGATAACTCACAAGACCAGGAGTTGGAAAGCTGGTTGTCTGGGTCTCTATCTCTCTCTTTCTTCCTCCTTCTTTCCTTCAAGATACGTAACTGAATTTGTTTCTCCACCTACCCTTTCCATAGAGCTATTCTGGGCTTGCTTACAGTATGAAAATCTCAGGGTAGTCACATTTCTTACACGACAACTGAGAATCTCTCTCTGAAAAAAGAGTATGACCATGAACAGAAACCAGAAGACCTAAGTTCTCATAAGATGTTGGTCCAGAGTGACACAGTGCTAACTTCACCATATTCTATTGATCAAACAAGAGTCCACACAGATTCAAGGCGAAGTATAACAAATCCCTTGTATCAATAGGAAGTGTTTTGAAGAATCCAAGACATCTTTAACATACCACACTTAATTATATCCTACTATGGCTCTCAATGTAGCAGATACCCTACCTTCTAATAATGGAAGACAAGCCCCTATCATATTAACCCTCTTGTTATCTTTGGACCAAAAATAACAACTAAGGACACTGGACAAAATATGAATAAACCTGGATGGCAGTGAATAGCAACCAAAAGCAGACATGGAAGGGAGCCAACAATTGGAGGAGGGAATGGCATGGATAAATTTTTCATTTTTTATGGCTTTTTATCAATACCTAAGAGTAGGCCCTTGTTCAGGGGTGTCAAACTCATTTTCACCAGAGGCCACATCAGCCTCATGGTTGCCTTCAAAGGACTGAGTTTAATTTCAACTCCTTAACAGTTAAGGGGTAGTTACATTTATACAGTCTTAAAGTTGTTTCAGCCCTTTGAAGGCAAACGTGAGGTTGATGTGTCCCCTGGTGAAAATGAGTTTGACACCCCTACCCTAGTCTACACTGAGCAGGGCAGCTAACACTAGAATAGAAGGGCTGATTTCTTACTGGCATAAAGAATCAGAGGAAAGAGTTCAGAGGCATCACATAAACCTAATAGTGAAGGGAGGATGCTCCAAAAATAGAGAGCAAGAGAGAGCCCCAAATTCTGTGTGTAGACTTTGCCCAAGTCTCTAGCTGACCATTGAGCTACCCAGATCAAACAGCCCAGGTAAGACAAAGTGCTGAATGAGAGTCCAGCTGCTGAATGGGATCTCAGTTGCTGTCTAGCCAAGTTATGTGCCTGATTTATTAAAATAAAGAAGTAATAACTTTTAGAAGGATGAAACAGAAACTAGGGTCTTTATAGTATATAATTCAATTCCCATGATATAATCCAAATGTATAACTACATTAGAAAATGTGACTTAGACTCAAGAGAAAATGAAATCAATGTAGATAAACCCAAAGATGTCCCACATATTGAAATTAGCAGATAAAGAATTTAAAACAGCTGTTATAACTATGCTCAAGGAACATAAAGGAAAACAAGCTTTTAATGAATGAACAAATAGAAGATCTTAGCAAAGAAATAGAAACTATGAAGAAAAAATCAAATGGAAATCTTAAACATGAAAAGTAAAATATCTAAAATAAAAGCCCACTGGTTGGGCTTAGTAGGTGAATTGAGGTGACAAAGGAAAAAGTCAGTGAACTCGAAGACCAGCCAACAGGAATGATACATTCGGAAGAACAGACAGAGAAGAATAGAAAGACATGAACAGATCCTTAGGGATCTGTGGGACAATATCAGAACGTTTAACACATATGAAATTAGAGTCCCAAAAGGTGAGGAGAGAGAGAATAGTGCAAAAAAATTTTTTTTAAGAAATAGTGACCAAACTTCCCAAAATCTGGTGAAAGAGAGGGATTCACAGATTTAAGAAGCTCAGTGATTCACAAGATGAATGAAATACAAAGAAAAGTGCATCTATACACATCAGAGTCAAACTTCTGAGAAAAAAGAGAAAGAGAATATCTTGAAAGCAACCAGAGAAAAATAACAGCAAAACAATAAGAATTAACACTGACTTGTCAGAAATAACTGAGGCCAAGAGAACTCTTGAAAGTGTTAAAATCAAAACACCACTGTCAATCCAGAATTCTATATCCACTAAAAATAATCTTTAAGAATGAAGATAAAATAAAGATAAAAACAACAGAACACCAAGGAAAAATATGATGCGATCTTAACTTGAACTTCCTAATAGTTACTGGTAAATTGGGGTATAAATATATCTTGATTTTTTGTACTCCCAGTTGTTCTGATTCTCCATTTTACTTTAGCTAGCTCTTATCTGTATACAAATTCTCTACTTGCCAAACCCTATTACTGCCTCTTTTCTCCTCCTGTGTATCAAAGAGTATTAAAAGCTTATTGACTGAACAGTAATGAGGAGCTATAATTTTGAGCAAATGCTGTGTCCCAGGATCCTTCTATGGATATTACATTTAATCCTTAGCAACTGTTGTGGCTGATATTATCAGGATAAAATTACAGATGAGAAAATAGGCTAAGCTAATTACCAGTAATGTGTCCAAGGTCACACAGCTAGTTAGTGCTAAAATGAGGCCCAAGTAGAGGTCCTTGACCTGCTTGAATAGTATTTCATGGACATTTATATATAGCTTGAAAATTGATGAAGTCCCTTAAGAACTCCTACTAAAATCTGTCTTACACTATTTAAGTAGCTAACTTTTTATTTTAAAGGCAAATTTCAGGTTAACACTTCCATAGTGTGTTAAGTGCCTGCAAACTTCCCGCCTTCTCCTCTCCCCACATCCTCCTTCCTTTAGCTAGAAAGAACAGCCTCCAACACAACCTTCACTGCTGTTTTAGCTGAGCTCAGAGCTGCTCAAACCAGAGACTATAACTCCCAGCCTCTCCTGAAGATAAGTGTGGGCCATGTGACCCACTTTGAGCAAATGGGATATGAGTGGACGGACACAAGTATGACCAGAGTTTAACTTGTGGTCAAGTTCTTAAAGGAAAACACGCTTGCCTTAGACCTCCTACCCCCACTTCCCTGAAGGCTGGGAAATGCAGACATGAGCCTCTGCTTTGGACCTGGAAATGCATGCCACATGGAAAAGGCAGGAGAGCCAATCTGTGCACCAGCCCTCAAAGCTGGCTCTAAATGGCTCACTGCTGGGCCGGGCATGGAATACATTTACAATTTAAAGAAAACCAAAGGGCCCTGGCTGTTGTGGCTCAGTGAACTGAGCGCCAGACTTTGAGCCAAAAGGTTGCTTGTTTGATTCCTGATCAGGGTACATCCCTAGTTTGCCAGCTAGGTCCCCAGTTGGGAGCCTTGCGGGAGGCAGCCAATTGATCTTCTTTCCCTCTCTTTCTCCCTCCCTTCCCCTCTTCCTAAAAATAAATAAATAAATCTTTAAAGAAAGAAAACTAAGGTTAAAAAAATTTTAAGGTTAAAAAACTTAAAGGCATTTATTGAAAATCTGGGTGTGTGGCCATTTCTGTGACTTCGGCATTTTGCTTCACCTCTGTAAGCTCTTGTGTCCTCTTTTCTAAAGTGGGGTGATCATTTTACTTTCCTCACAGGGCCAGCCTGAGGATGGAGTAAGATAATGTGTATAAACATCAGCATCGTGCCCGGCACAGGGCAAGAGCCCACACATGCTTCGTTTCTTGTGCCCCATGGGCGAGATGCTACAGAAGATTTGGTTATAGACACAGCCTTTTCCTTCTCTCAGAGTCCGAAGAGAATACCCGGTTAATGAGTGTTTTTGACCTAAGAGTGGAGACAGAGAAATCTGCGGCTGCTAGGACATGTGGTGATGATGTCATAGGCTGTTCCAATCCTCATTTGACAGCCCTCTTTCTCACCTTCCTCAACACTTCATCTCTCTTAAAATAATGGAGGGTATTTTTAAAAACCTTCTCTTCTCTAGTTGTGAAGGATAAATTTCTTTGCGTTCATTCTTTGAAAATTAATATCTCATTTTGAGGCAAGCTCATTCCTGGATTAGTAGGATGATAAACTTCATTTGACAAAAGAAATTACTATTTTCCTGCCAAATAACTAGAGCTTCCCCTCCCAATCTTGCCTTCCCCATACCAATCTGAGCTTCTCTCAATTCTTTTTTTTAATTTTATTTTTTATCCTTACCTGAGGACATTTTTTCATTACTTTTAGAGAGAGAGGGAGGGAGGGAGAGAAACATCGATGTGAATGGGAAGCATCAATTGGTTGTCTCCCACATGCTCCCAAGCCAGGGATCATAGGCATTGGGGCTAGGGATTGAAACCAAAACCTAGGTATGTGCCCTGACCAGGAATCGAACCTGCAACCTTTCAGTTACAGGACAATGCTCTAACCAACTGAGCTGCTCCAGTCAGGGCTCTCAATTCTCTTTTAAAAGAATGTGTAATACATTTAGAAGGTGACAGTATGGTATGAGTGCTCAACATTCAATTTGTGTCTCTAGCTTCAACAGAGGAAAAGTTAGAAATATAAGTGCAGCCCCCATTTACTGAAATTTTACAGCAGTGGCAAATGCCACAGACAAAGGTTGGCAGCAGGAAGTAGTTAAAACCTGGCTGTAAAGCTTTCTTGCCCCACATTGCTTCATACCTCTTCAGGGTAGTGGCTAGTTAATGCTTATAATATGTGAATTTGAGAAAATTGGGACTAAAAGAAGGACAAGGAGCCCTGGCTGGTGTGGCTTAGTGGATTGAGCACCAGCCTGCAAACCAAAGGGTCACTGGTTCAATTCCCAGTCAGGGTACATGCTTGGGTTGCAGGCCAGGCCAGGTCCCCAGTGGGGGACACGCGAAAGGTAAGCACACATTGTTTCTCTCCCTCCCTTTCTTCTTCCTTTCCCTTTGTCTAAAAAGAAATAAAATAAAATCTTTAAAAAAAAGAAACGAAGGACAAGGAAAGGAGGACTTGGAAGAATGAGGGCAGGGAGGAGAGCCAGACTCGCAAAGGAAAAGGAGAAACCAGAGAGGAAAAGGGGAGTGGAGGAAAGAAAAGACAGAGGATAGAGCAATGCACAGTTTGGGTGAGGTTCAACTTGACTTTTAAAAGAAAAGGGTGGAAAGTAATACACACAAAGAAGAAGAGTCATTTCAGTTTTCTCTCTCTGGCAATGATACAAGGAATCAGGGAGTTATATAGTAATAATCTACTTCCCTATCATTAGTCCATTCCCCTCATGTTGCCAAAACCCCCAGAAAATCAGGAAAAAGCCTTCCTTGTCTTCAGCTGGAGCCTCAGCTCTGCTGCCTGGGAAGGCGAATCCAGCCACACCTTCCGTCAGCCGTCTCCCTGCAGCAGAAGGACTGTCAGAGGGCAAAGTGCCTTTCACCGGCTCCAATCACAACAGACTCATTCCCAGGAACCTACCACGGAAAGTGTTCACCTCCCCATCAGTGGCTTGAAGCTTTGAGTTCCGCTTCAGACAGATTTGAGTCGACTTGTCAAAGACTGACATACAGTGTGCAACTGAATGTGAAAGAAAAAGAAAAAGTGTTTGACTATTTCCTCCATGTGTGTGGAGTTTTAAGTGTTTTCTGCTGATTTCTTATACCTGTCCCCAGTATAAGTAATGGGAACCTCCTTTTGGAAAACCAATCTGCAGCTAAAAGTGAGTGGTTTCATGTGGAAAGAGCCTTTTTTGTCACTAGGGACAAAGGCAGTACAATACATTGGTTATAAACTCAAGGTCTATGGTTGAGGTGGCTCAATGGATTTAGTGCTGGCCTGCAAACCAAAGGGTCACCGGTTCAATTCCCAGACAGGGCACGTGCCTGGGTTGCAGGCCAGGTCCATGGTGGGGGGTGTGCAAGAGACAACCACACACTGGTGTTTCTCTCCCTCTCTTTCTCCCTCCCTTCCCTTCTCTCTAAAAATAAATAAATAATATCTTTTTTAAAATTAAAAAAAAACCCCTCAAGGTCTGGAGACAGAATACTTGAGTTCAAATCTCAGCTCCACCATTTACTACATCTAGAATCCTGGGAAACTTATTTAATCTATGCCTCAGTTTCTTCAACTGTACAATACAAGCATTAATAATGGCATGCATTTCATAAAGCTGTTGTGAGGATTCAATAAGCTCACACTTAGCTGGCACATAGAAAGTACTCTACCTGTATTCACTATTATTGTTACTGTTATTATTATGATTACACATTCTTTGGAAAACATGGGGAGGGGCTCTCCGCTGCTGATAGAGCCATGCCCAGGAGGAAGAGCCCTGAGTTAAGTGACCCCATCTTCCAATTATCTTTCATCTGTGATTACTCATTGTAATAAAGAGAAAAGATGAGCAAATAATTAAGGTGGCACTTCCCAGCCCTGTTGTTTAAACCTCCCCCACCCCAACTAAAGGCTCTAAATTGGCAGCTACAAAAGAAGGGATTCCTAAGAGGAGCTTCTACTGGGCACAAAGAAGCTCACAAACTATGGCGTTACAGATTATGTGATTGTGAGTTTAGGGTTGGGTATGAGACCAGCTGTCCCCAAATGAAACATTTAGAGCTATAGTCACATTTATTAGCACAGAATTGATTTACAAAACTCAAGGAGGGCACGGAATTCCTGTGAACTGTAAATTAGTAAATTGCTTTTTAATCTACCATAAAAGATCACTGAAAAGTCCTTTTAAAATCAAAGGTCTGCTAATTCAATCATGAACACATTTGCCCAATGGTGCTCAAGGCAAGAGGAAACCTTAAATGCTGCGCAATTGCCATTGAAAACATATAATTTAAGAAATAATTTAAGTTTAATTACAATATCGCATGCAGATATATGTTATTCTGAGGAGACATTGGCCTTGGCACTAATATTTGCTTTAAAAATATTTTGAAATGAAATGGCACCTCCTGCCTCATGAGCTTCCTGATCATTCCTCCTTCTCTGTGACCCAGGTAAGGTGATGGCAAAGACAGCTGTCCTGGGCGCACAGTGTGGGCTCCCTGAGCCCAGTGTACAGAGGGGACAAGGCAGGGAGAGGCCAAGGTAATGGGGTGTAGGGATTGTAGGTCACACATCACATCAGAGAGAGAATTTGTTATGGTTCAGCAATTCGCCCTCTTGTTACAGATGCAGAAACTGAGACCCAGAAAGGTGAGGGGATTTGCTAGCTATCAGTTAGGTACCGAAGTCAGAACTAAAACCCAGTTCTTCCTCTTAATTTGGTTCTCTTTCTCCTTTAACAGTTCTCTTTACCAGTTCTCAAATTCAAAAGTATTGAAGAATTACCAGGAGATCTCGTCAATATGGTGATTTCTGCCCCTTCCATTCTGACTCTGAAGGACCGAGGTGTAAGGTACATTTTCAACAAATTTGGGTGACACGAATGCACGTGGACCCGGAGACCACCGTTTTCGGAATTCTGCTGTAGGCTGTCTTATGGCAGTTGCTTCTCGATTTATGAGCTATTCAATGAATCATTCCAGAAATGAAAGCCCTTTGAAAAGTGGTACAGATGTACCTCCAATATTCCCTGGCTGGTAAACTTTGCTCCTCAGTACACATTCCCACTCACCGGAGGACCAGGAGCAGCAACATCGTCCTCACCAGGGAGCTTGTCAGAAATTGTGGGGAGTGGGGGGTGGGGGCTTATAAGGGGACTAAATGTTAATAGAAAAAATATGATAAAAATCATTTAAGAATAATAAGTAAAATAAAATAAAAAGAAAGAAATGCAGAATCTCAGGCACTACCATAGACCTAATGAGTCAAGACCTGCAGTTTAACAAGATCCTCAGGTGATTCTGAGCGCACTGATAAAAGGTCCCAGAGTACGTTTTGGTCATCTATGGCTGCATAATAAGCCACCACGAAGTCCTGTGGTGTTCCAAAGCAATGATAGTATTTTATTTCATCATGTCATGGGTCAGGTCTCACCTGGACAACTTGTTCTATTCCACGGTGACTGAGGCCTTCACTAGAGATGGGTGGGACAGCTCGGCCAGATCCACAAGTTCAGGGCCTTGTTTCTTCTTTATATGGAATATTCTGGGGCTGAAATGTTCACTATGGTGCCTTCATTTGCATGATTAGCATTTGGGCTGAAATGGGTAGAAGCTGGGGTATGAAAAGCAGTATCCTATTTTCACACAAGGAGGTCTCCGGGGAGTCAGACTTCTTACACAGTGGCTAGCTTCCCCAGGGTGAGGGTTCCAAGAGACAGAAAGTAGAGTCTGTTAAAGCCAGGACTTGGAAACTGGCCCGGCATCACATTGGTCATGAAGTCATAGAGCCCACCCAAATTCAAGGGGAGGAAACATGGACCCCAACTCTCCATAGGAGGAGAATTCATGGCTCTCTCTAACCTACCACAGAGCTCACTGACTGTGCAGGGGAAACGTTTAGGATTGTGGAGCACCTTGAGCCAGTCCGCGATCAAACAGCCAGACTGTGAGGTCAAACCTGTGGATAAAATCTGAGGTGAGAAAAAGGGAGAGTAGCTGGAGAAGGCTTTACAGGAGGAGATGGGACTCGAATTGGTCTTAGAAGTGTGAATAGGGGCGGGTCAAGCAGAAAGAAAGGGAAAAGGCATTCTAGAATAACTTCTTAGGTCTACCATTGCCTAAGTCTAGTTTGTTTTTGTCCCACCCCTACCCCCCAAACCACCCCAAACACCATTCCACCCTGGGCCTTTGGTTTCTACCACATTATAAAGATACCCATGTTGTTGTCTTCTCGTGGCAATCTTGTGTAAGTCTGCAAAGCAGAAACAGCTTTTCGGATTAAAATTTCCAAAGAAATCTGAAATTTGCCACAGGCTAACCACCATACTCAGTATTCAGAGAAAATAGGCAGCTTTGAACTATGCCAGAGAGAGTGGTTTTCTCAAATACGAGTCATTTCCTTTCTAAAAAGGATAGATAATTCTACCCTCTGCTCTAAGGGGAATAATTAGGCATTCCATAGGAAACCCAATCCCTACTATGACACTTGGATCCAGAAATGCAGCCCAAAATAACGTATGAAAAAGAGCAGGAAGCCCATTGAATATAAGGTATTGTCCCAATTATGTAAAAAATTAATAAAGATACATAAAATATTAGAAGAAATGCCATAACGTTAACTGATTATTTCTGAGTGGTGAAAATATGCATGTTTTTCCTCTTTTCCATATTTCATTAAGTTTTTCACAATGAACATGTGTTATTTTCATAATCCTAAAAACATATACAATCAGAGGATATATTTAGATTTCCAGAGAAGGTTCTAGGAACCCTCACATAGCAAGGAACTCTTCAAAAACACGGTTTTCACAAACCCTGTCACAAATCCTTCCAGAGACCCATATACGAGTATTTGCCGTGAGAAATTCCAGTTCTGTTCTTCAAGATTTACTTGTGAGGAAATCAAGACACACAGAATGAGTTATTTCAGATGGAAGTGTTCTGGGATTCTGGAAACAGATGATGCTTTCTTTCAGCCTGTTGTCATTCTTCTCCTTCATGAATATATTGTCGTCATCACTCCAGCTTTAACTTGGCTTGACAGAAGCCACATTTCTGCGTTGCTCTTCACTTCCACTCTCAGTAAAAGTCTGTAGATGGAGGCTCAGTTCGCAGCTCTCTCATACGAATCAGACACCAGGACTCAATGAGAACAAGAGGGAAGCCGGCCACCTCCCAGGCAGAACTTTTACACTCAGGACCTCCCCCCACCAATGCAGATCAGACTGTTTGCTCTCACTTTTACAGGCCAGAGGGCCGTGGCTTTCACATCCTATCATAAACTATCGGCAGCCTAACCCTTCATCTACTTTTCTTATTCACTCCCAGTTTGCGTTGTTGCTCAAATATTCTGCTTTTCAGCCGCCATTACCTGCGTCTAAATCATCCCTAGTGTAAGGCACCAGCTTGCCCAGAGCAGAAACCACAGACTCAGCAGCCAGGATATCATCAGCAGACTCGAGATTACATCATCTCCTTCTGCCAACCTTAATACCACTATGGGAACCATCAACAGCAATAGCCATGATTATTTCAGTAGAAATATTGAACAGATGTGACAGCCTTGTCAAACTCCTTTGCTGGTGTCCAACCACTCTGTTATACCTCTTGCAATTCTAAAATCTCTCTTCTGGCCATAACAGAGTCAGCACACGCTGACCTCCCGAGTGGGAAACCGTTCCCGTAGTATCCATTGGCATATCAAATACCAACTACCAACACCAGCTTACACATCCAGTGCTTTATGATTCCCACTAATCATTTTTATGCACATTCTCCTTTTCTGACTCTAAAGACAGCTGAGCCTGCAGCGGGATAAATTGAAAGAGCACTGGGCTTCTGTCAGAAGTTTTGACAGGAACCTTGAGCAAGTCACTTCCCACTTGCTCCTTGTCAGTGAATTACCTACCTCTTTCCAACCCAATTTGCTAATCAAATGAGATGGTACATTTAAAAGTAATAAATTAAGGGGGAAAACAGGTACTCAAACAAATACTTGTACACGCTTGTTCATAATAGCACTATTCACAATAGCCAAAAGGTGAAAACAACCCTAATGGCCATCCACAGATGAATGGACAAACTAAATGGGATACATACACACGATGGAAGTTACTCAGGTATAACATTGAATACTACGTACATGCTGCTGTGTGAATGAACCCCATGCATTCTCCTCCACACCTTCCCCTCCACCTGCGCCTGAATAATAACTTTAGGAACAAGTACATTTCTTTTATTAAAAAAAATTTTTATTATATATGTCCATTACCATTTATCTCCCTTATTATTCAGCCCCATAATCACCATGCTGTTGTCCATGTCCAAGAGTCCTTTTTCCTTTTTGCTCCATCTCTGCACCCCTAACACCCCTCATCTCTTCCCCAGAGCTGGAGGCCTGCTCTCTATCTATGAGTCTGTCTCTATTTTGCTTGTTAGTTCAGTTTGTTCATTAGATTCCACATATGAGTGAAATCATATGGTATTTGTCTTTCTTTGGCTGTCTTATTTCACTTAGCATAATGTTCTCCAGGTCCATCCATATTGTCATAAAGGATAAGATTTTCTTCTTTTTTTATGGCCAACCAGTATTCCGTTGCGAGGAACAAGTACATTTTACTTCAGAGAACTAACTCTTAGAAAATTCCTTGCAACACATGGAGTCATACCTGCCTCCCTATTCTTTTCAGCTATAGGTGCTTCCCTTTGGAACTAGACAAAATAACGAGCGTGTTTCAGACGCAGAGTCTCTCGTCCACGTCACCTGCAGCTCTTCAGACGCCTGGCTCCAGGCTCTGTGTCCACTGTGTCTTCTCCCTAGCAACACTTTTTTGCCTTGGAGTCTATTTCATCCAGTAATAATGAAACTGCCAAATGTCTTTTTCTACTCTTTTACTTTTAACTTATAATAGTGCACATTTATCACTAGATTTTTTTAAAATCACTACATGTTTTTTTAAAACTCAATCTAATAATCTCTTTGAACTGGCAAGTTTAGTCAAATTACATACATGTATTATAATTACTAGTATATTTTGAACAATTTCTACCATAGAATTCTGTGCTTTTCTTTCATTCTGTTAATTCTCCTCTTTTTTCTTTCCTTACCCAAGTTCTGTTGGACTGAATGAATTTTCTTTATCACCTTCCTTCCTTCTTGCCCCTACTCTCAATCATCACTGGATTTGGAAGTTGCACCAGCTTCAGTATGTTATGTTTTTATTTTAAATTAAATAGCTGGAATATCTAACAAAATATAAACTAGAACAACTTTACATGTTATTTTGTGAAAAACTGACATGCCCACTTAATAGAACCTAAATTTAATCAATGTCTATTCTGCTTCCTTAGCAAATCAAGGACCTTAGAATACTTTAACTTCATCCTGCATTCCAGATAATTTTTGGTTGACTAATGTGTTTTCAGCTATGTCTAATCTGCTGTATAGCCTGTCCATTGATTATATAATTGCAAAAGTTAAATTTTTATTACTAAATGTTCTTTGTCTTCATTTCAACATTTTTTCTATTTTTATACTATTCATTTTTGTATGTTTATGCCTCCCTTCAGGCCTTCATTATTTTTAAACAAACATAGTTTTAATAGATCTTTTCATTATCCGAACTCTTGAGTGTTTAATCCAGCCACTGTTCTGTTTCTTGATTTCATAGGTGTGTTTTGTAATTTTGTATTGGGAAGTCAGCTTCTGTGGGCTTTACCTGGGAAGTGTTACCCGGGTGGAGAAATGGTTCTTCCAAAGAGTTGTTTGCTTGTCTTCTGCCAGTTGAGCCACAAATATCACCAACTCCAGACCACTTTTTGTTAATTTCTGACCTTAGGGGTCTCTGTTAGTGCAATTAACATACATAAAACCCGAGCCTGCGCCTGCGGGAGGAGCAGAGCCGTCCTTAGGGGAGGTGTTCTCTCATCTAGGGCCCAGGCTGAGACAGAAAGTGTGTGCTGATGGATGGGTTTTGTTTTTCTTCCCTAGTGCATTGTTTTCCTGGGTGTCCTAGATTTCTCTAGGGACCTCAGCACTAACTCTTGCTTCCTATAGGAGACTTTTCCTCCTGTCTCTGCTGGTAAAGAGTGCTAAAGTGGACCATGTGCCTTAGGGCAGCTCTAGAGACTGCTCATAAACTTGCTACTCTGCTGTTTTGTTTTCAGTCCTGGAGTATTTCCGGTTCTTTCTTGTGATATCATCTATTCATCCAAACGGATTTGAAAAATACTTGTATGCTCACCCTGAATTTCTAGGTGTTAGTGACAGGAAGGCTTTCAGTTCATCTAGTCTGCAATATTGATGAAAATAAACTGCCCCAAGTGTTGTCTGTCCACAGCATTTTATAATAACTAATTTGTCTCACTGCAGATTCTCAACTATTTTCAAAATTGAAGGCGATGCTAATCTCAAAATATCTCCAGGAAAGAGCAATGCTTTGTCATACCTGTAAGCTGTTCATACATGAAGTGAGACTCTTAAATAATGAGACTGAGGCTATAAACTAAAAATTATATATCTTTATAATTGTACAGACACTATTTGCATATGTTCTCTGGTAAGTGAAAACAGAACTTCAAAAATGAATTTTGCTCTTATGTGATTACTTATTTCTTGGAAGTGAATAACTTCATTGTTACACTAGGCAGCTTAATTTTTTAAAACAATATCAGCAATATAATTCTTCAATGAAAGTATCACAGAAGGAATCAGAAATCTAGACACTAATCAAAAAACACTGAGTAGTGGTGATACATGAAGGAGGGTTAGTCCATACGGTTACTTTCCTCAGTTCCACCGTTAGCTTACTCCATAACTCAGGATAAGCTTTTACTTTCGTTCACGGCTCTGGGTCTCCATCTCTGACTTGGAGCTTCCCCACTGATTAACTGTGTGATCCAAGGAGAGCCTCTATGACCGCAAGGCTCCATTTCTCCTTTCATAGCAGGAGTAATGGCGCCGTCTGGTCCCTAAGATATCTCCATATCTACTCCCCATGGTTCTAAATCCTGTGTAACAGAAGTCTGTAGAAAACAAAAGTCTTATTTTGGACTATCAGTGTAGGCCGAGTGGGGATATTTGGTGTGGAACCACTTTCTCTGTGTGCAAGTGTATCCATAACTACCAATACGGCTGCGTGCGTAGGTTTCATGATAACAAATGCAAGAGCACAGAACAAGGAATCAGAAAGCTTAGGCCCTAATCAAATAAGCCTTCTGAAAAATTTATATATAGCCTTCTATAAAAAGCCAACACCAAAATGTGCTCTACCTCTACTCAGTAAATCTCATCTTCCAAGCTCCCGTGCTGTGAGAACTGTCTGTCCATTTTGTTCTGCAGCTGCTACGTTCCACACTAAGCCTAAGGCCTTCATATCTTCCAAATACTCGAAACTGCACTCTCTCTGCCTTTAGCGCTTTTCTTACTGGTATTGGTGACAAGACCACAAAAGGATAGGAAACATAAAATAAATATTCATGAGTCCATACTGACATGAATAAGTGATTGAATAAATGAATGGAAACAACAAACTTTCTTACAGAAGAATTCCAAATAATTTAGGTAGATACTCCTTCTCCTAGGAGCATGGGCTGGACTTTGTGACGTGTTTCCAGGGAGCAACTGTGGAAAGGGTGGGCGAGAGACTTGGCGGTGGAGAGAGCTGGTGAGTGTGGCCTCAGCCAGGTGGGCGAGAGACTTG
The DNA here is from genome assembly GCA_028533065.1 of Trachops cirrhosus. Classification (NCBI taxonomy): domain Eukaryota; kingdom Metazoa; phylum Chordata; class Mammalia; order Chiroptera; family Phyllostomidae; genus Trachops; species Trachops cirrhosus. The sequence goes on along the minus strand of CM052540.1, from coordinate 148,864,788 downwards.
GCGGTGGAGAGAGCTGGTGAGTGTGGCCTCAGCCAGGTGGCTGAGGGAACGTTTGCAGCACACGTCACGGGGACTGCACACGTCCCCAAACTCCAGTTTAACTATGAGAAAAACATCAGACAAGCCCCACTTGAGAGAAACTCTACAAAATACCTAGCCAGGATCCCTGAAAACTCTCAAGGTTGTGAAAACAAGGAAAGACTGACAAACTCTTTGGAACCAGAGGAGACTGAGATGTGATGATGGAATGCAGTGTGAAATCCTGGAAAGGAACCTGGAATGAAACATGGTGTTAGTGAGAAAGCGTGAAATACAAATGAAGTCTGGAGTTTGTGAGTAGCGTTGCACTAATGCCGGTTTCTTAGTTTGGGCAAATGTGCCACGGGTATGTGCGACGTTGTCACCATTAGGGGCACTGGTGATGGGGATGTTCTGGGTTACCTTTGCAGTTCTTATTTACGTCCAAATGTATCCAAAATAAGGTTTATTTTTAAAAAACAACACAACCCAAAGGAATTAGAATTAAAAACAGATGCTCATACATCAACATTCATGACAGCAGTCTTCACCATAGCCCAAAGGAACAACAACAGGAGTGCCCATCGGTGGAGGAATGGATAAACAATTGTGGCATACACATGCCATGGAGTATTATTATTCAAGCATAAAAAGAATGAAATACTGATGTGCGCTACATTGTGGATGAACCTAGAGAACACTATATACTAGGTAAAAGAAACTGGTCATATAAGCTCACATACTTCATGATTCCGTTTGTGTAAAATATCCAGAATAAGTCCAAGTGTAGAGAAAAGCAGCAGACTGGTAGTTGCCAGGGGCTGTGAAGATGGGAAAAGTGAAGTAACTGCTTAAGGGCTATTGGCTTTCTTTTGAGGAAATTAAATACTTTTGGAACTGGATAGAGGTGGTGATTGTACAGCCCCGTGAACATACCAAACGCCACTTAATCGCTCACTTTAAAATGGTTAATTTTATGTTATGAGTTTCACACCAAGTAATCAAAAAGAAATAGAACCTAAATGTTGGGTCTGATGAGAATGGTAGCCAAGAGACGGAGTGGGAGAAAACAGATGTAGAGCAGCAGGTGGACCAACTGCCCTACCCACAAACCCTCAGTAGGAAGCTATCGAAAGTGAGCAGGAGCTAGGATCCTGCAGACAGGAAATGAAGAAGCTGTCAGTTTGAAAAAGAGACATCAAAGAACTCAAGACTGTTTTTTCTAGGGAATGTTATATGGACTGTAATACCAAAAGAACATTTTATTTAGGTCAGGATCAATTCTTCATGTTTTATGCTCTTCAACTTTTCTCATAACGTATCTTTCCAACCACCAAGAACAGAATTCTCCACATCTAGAAGATAAACTCCACAAGGGAGGCCCTATCTATCTTTTTTTTTTGCTCTGAATTCTTAGGGTACACCTGGCATAAAAATTGGTTAAACTTATGAAGGTTGAAAAATATGGCCTAAACTAAAGGTAAATGTTAGAGGTGAAAGTTCTATTTTGTCTAGTTATTTTTTTAATGCTGGCACAGCAATTAATATGTTATTATAATTGTGTATTATTATTCATAAATATAGTTATATTTAATATCAATGAACTCCTCTAATGCAATGGCAAGATTTTGATGTGAGTTTAACAGACTATTGTAAGCCAAACTGTATAATTTATTTAACTCAAGCATGGGCAGAATAATTTTTTTAAATTTGTTCGTGCACACACTGACATTCCCCATCCCTTGTCAGCATCCCTAGGTCTTTGGCTATATTTACTGACATAGTCGCTAGAATTTTTAAACAGAAGCTCTTTGAGCTAACAATGTGCATAGAGAACTGTCTGGATCTCGAGGATGCCATTTTGTTAATATTATAATTCTACCTGTAACCACTATGTGACAGTGACTGTGAACAGCAACCAATCACTCCCTTCAGTGATTTGTAAAGTGACACTGCATTGTGAGGAGTAGGTCAAGCTAACCAGCAGAGTTAAACAACCAAAACATATAAAGGCCCAAACCTTCCTTTATATAAGAGCATTTTGTAGCATATGACATACTGAAAGGCAGGCTCTGCAGAAAAACCTCCAGAGTTTGCTTCTCTGCTCCATCCATCACCATGTGACCCCTGGCAAGAGAACAATTCCTGTAGGCTCATGTCCTCAGCTGTCAAGGAGGGTGACAACAGCACCAACCCCATAGGCTGCTTATGAGACCTACTCGGGCTAATTTACCTAAAGCTGCCAAATCAAGACTGTCGATTTATGGTGGCCATTATTATTACTATCACCAACATTGCTATAAAATATTAGTGATAATATAATGGTGATAATATAATGAAAGTGGTCTTTTAAAACTATACACTCAAAGATCAAAGATTTCCCTCCAAAACTAAGTTGCTTAATATTAAGTTAAATTTTTGTATAGAGGATTTTCTGCCAGTCTTATGCATATTTTTTGTAAGGAATCATATTGAGGAAAACAAGAAAGAAAAGCCAGCACAAAAAGGAAAACTATAATGGTGGAGGGGACAAACCCTTCATTTTTAAGCTTTGTAGCAG
>CM052540.1:148824710-148859710 GCA_028533065.1 Trachops cirrhosus | reverse complement strand
AAACATAAACAAAAATTGAGTGGCTGATACTGGTCCCGCCCCTAATCCGTTGTTTTTTTTAAAGATATACATCCATGGAGAAGACAGGATAATACTGAGGCAAGAAAAATATTGAGGTCAGTTTGAGAATGGAAATAGAACTGAATTTAATTTTTCTGGGTATTTCAATTTTTTTAAAACTGTATTGATTTTAGAGGGAGAGAAGAAGCAGGAGGGAAAGAGTAAGAGAGAGAAAGATGGATTTGTTGTTCCACTTATTTATGCTTTCATTGGTGGATTCTTATATCTGCCCTGACTGGGGATCAAACCCACAACCTTGCTGTACCAGGACCATGCTCTAACCAACTGAACTACCTGGCCAGGGCCTTTCCGGGATATCTTTTAAAGAATTACTTTAGGAGTCAGACTCCACTGAATCAGTCTGAAAAGATAAGGAAAAAATGTAAGTCTCTGTATTTTGAGAAAAATAAAAATGTGTATTAGAAAATGAAATAGTTGATTTATTTCACTTAGATAAGCAGCATGATCCCCAAGAAGAGCTAACATACTTTGGTTCAGTGTAGCATCAAATTTAATTCTAACACAGTGGTTGAGAATAGGGCAGTGTGGTTTGAATTTAATAGCTTAAAATGAGTATTAATAAAACACTGTTCTGCAAAAAAGTGCACCTTGCAAAGCGATCTATAGTACAGTCTTATGCACAGACGACCACAAGGAAAACAAATGGAAGGCAGCCCGTGCGCGCGCGCGCACACACACACGTCGGAGCCGGCTCTGAGGGCGAGCGGGGCAGCAGTCGTCCCCGAGAAGGCGCTCCTGACTTTTTACTCTATTTCTTTTCTGTTGTTTGATTTTTATTTGTAATAAAAGTGCTTTGAGATATAACTGGTATAATTTAATTTCTAACGAATTCCAGTAAGACTCTGTTTCTAAGGGAAGAAGTGGTTATTCATATATATATGGAATATATATATACATACACACACATATATATATATACTGCCTAAATAAAGATCAATTGTGATTATTATTATAATTATTATGTGTTGAATGAAGTAGTCATTGAATGTTGCTTTACATAAACCTTTTGAAGGAAAAGTTTGGGAAGTGCCTGTCCTGATGAGGTGCTCCTTTGAGACAAACCAAGTGCACTGGCACCTTAGTTTTCTCACGGGAAGCCCATTTGTTCTTCTTCATCCCCCACCTGCCCCAGCCCCTGTCCAGCCCCAGGGACCTGGGGTGGCTGCCTCAATTACTAAGCATTTATGATACTAGGCAATTCACTTCTAAAAAACATTACTAAAAACATTCAGGTAGTAACATTGTTCTGTGCCCCAGAATTTCTAATAATAATATGCCCCTTGTTAAAATTTTATGTTTTTACAAATCTGATTTTAAAGTGATGTTTTGGTGCTTTTGTGTTTTTTAAAAAAGAATGTCATAAAATACACTTTTCTTTATTGCAATCATTTTCATACCCTTTAATATCTGTTCCTGTTTTGCAACTGATATCCCGAAGTTCTTCAACAATTCTAACCCAAGGGGACTGTCATATTCTTGGGGGAAAAATAGATATATGGACTTAAGACTCTCACTCTAAACTGTATCATATTCTTTCTGATATTTTTAGACTCTGAGATCAAGATTTCTTGCAGGAGCTTCCCTGGAGGTGGCTTTGGAGACACGCCTGCAGGAAACAGGACAGGGAGGGGGAGAAGTTGAGCTGCTATTTTGCCACCAGATCTCACGGGGAACTCTGCGGCTGGGTAGTCCTGCAGAGGGGTCCCCCATTGTACCCCACACTGACCAGTCACTAGGTGCAGGCTGACCCTGGCAGGGCATCTGACTTTGGGTGAGGCAGCTCCCTTTGGCACAGGGCAATTTCTGAAGAGGGGTTTGACTGACAGCTTTCAGCAACCAGCACTCCCAGCAGCTGAAGGAACGAGTGCCTGGCTCTTAAAAGAAGGCTCTGGCTGGTGCGCCCTACATCCACCCCACTGAGTATCCAGGTCTCATTACCTCCGTTCGCATCTACAAAAACGATGTTCATTATACATCTCGCCGGAGCAGCTCTCTAAACCAAAGGAGAGAAGGACCGGAGATCACTATGAGAAAACCTGAGAGGACCATAATTCCAAGGCACTTCCGGTAAATGAGGATATAGTAGAGGGTGGAAATCATTCCACGGCTGTCCCGGAAGCTGTAAAGCAAGGAAAGAGAATGACTTAATGAGTGGCTCGGCCTAAAAACCTGAGATTTTGTTTTCAACTTTTCTCCATTCTCTCACATTGCAGATTCCTTCAGTTCGCATCAGAAATAATTGAAACACATTTTACAATGGGGTCTGGAGACTATTAACTGGAATTTTCCATCATACATGCAAGTGTGGATCATACATGCATTATACCAAGGAGCTGATATTTTGGTCTGAAAGACAACAGTGGAGGCCCTCAGGCACCCATGGCTGTTTTCCTGGTTTTCTGTCCCAGAGAAGCCTGGTTCCAAGGGGAGATGATGCAGAGGAAGTGGATTTGCAGAGCAAGTGGGGAAGGTGGGCTTTAGCCAAGGCTCAGGGGTGGAGAGGACACCTGGACTGAGAGGAGTGTTGTTGACCTGTCCCTGTCAACATATGGCAACTTGAACCCTGCCTCTGCCTTGGCAGCCTGGAAGTGGACAGGGCATATTTTGAAGTAAATGAAATTAATTAAGATTTGCTCGGTATGTGGGAAGGAGAAAATACAAATGTTTTAAAGAGCTTATTCACAGGCATGTTTATTCAATCTCTGGTAGTCTAAGTAGAAAACACTTGTCTGAAAAAGAAAAAACTTGACCTATTACATTCTCCTAACACGTCAAAGAGAAAGTAAGACTGCGAACATTGCCCTCACAGTGGTCCTCCAGAGGGAGTCCTTTAAGGAACATGCACATCCTCCTTGTTCTAACACAGAAAAATGATGGTACCTGAAAGAAATATTTGGCCCTAACTGGTGTGGTTCAGTTGGTTGGGCGTCATATCACAAAGCAAAAGGTCGCCAGTTCAGTTCCCAGTTAGGGCACGTGACTTGGTTTCGGGTTCAGTCGTCAGATGGGGTGTGTGCAAGAGGCAACCGACCAAAGTTTCTTTCTCACATCGATGTTTCTCTCCTTCTTGCCCTCCCTTCCCTTCTCTCAAATAAATAAATGTTAAAAAACATATATGTTCCTAAATATCTCTACAGCATTAACACCCAGCACACATGTCTGTATCCATGTACATGTCTGGACAGGAGCAACAGACACAAATGTTCTGAATGGCAAAAAACAGGGGTTTGTCTACAGTCCTCGCAAGACCTAGGATTAGGCTCTGGGACCGCTCATTCTTAGACTCAATATTTGATCCCTCATTACCTGTCCTTTTAAAGTTTAACTTTTGAGGACAGTTTGTGTGGTAAGGATAAATGTGGAAGCAAACAAGGAGAGATAGGGGACAAAAGGAAAATATATGAAAGAAGTTATGACAATGAGATGTGCTAATAATAATCCTAATAGCCAACATAGGTTGAGTGCTTTCTGAGATTTCCCTCTCAAGGGATTGCATACATTAATTTAATAATCATATCAACAAGCCCAAGGAGTCGGTAGCGCCATCACCTCTGTTGTTATAGATGAGGAAGATGAGAGTCTCCGTGGCTAGGGGGCTCAGATATGAGGTGGTACCGATGAGACTGTAGCTCAAGAAGGCCACTTCTGCGTGAGAGCTGCACCTTGTTTTACATCTACAGACTCTCAAAGGTTAGGGTGGCAAAGAGACCTGCAAGGCCCAGGGACCATCTTTTCTAAGCCTCTTTCACCACAGGCAAGGAAACTGAGGCCCAGAGTAAAAGACAGGAGAGTTCTATATTGCTTCTGTGGTCATAGGCATTATCTTCCAGAAAGATATGTAACTACATGATAAATGATATTGTGGTCTGCAATATTTCTATTTGCTCCTGTAATAAATCATCAGGATATTGAAATGCCCTGGGTTTTGTGACCAGACCCCATGGTCTTTTCTTTCTTTGGACTGCAGCACTAAGCACACTAAGCTATCTTAGTGGGGGCAGGGGGAACATTTTGGATCTTCAAATTTCCTTGAACAGGGGTTCTGAGGATCAGCTGAATCAGGTCCCGGTTTGTGCTGGAAATGTGATGTCATCATATGCCAGAACATTGAGAGCAGCCCTGGCTATTGAGAAATGAGAAGACCCAGTAATGCCACACTGTCTGGGATTGATTTCCAGAAAGATCCTTGGTGTTTCTAGGGGCCACAGCAGCAATGTAGCCGGTTAGTCTTGTGTTTGTGGGCTTCGATCTGAGGGCAAGGGCTCAGGTTATGGATGAGGCTACCTTCAAAAGGACCTTGGCTGATCACTTTTATTTCAGGAGCAGGGGACGTTTAAAAACATACCATTTATTCAATGTGGAACCGGGTTGCCCCTATATCCCACTTGACAATACCAAAAATGTACCTGATTTCTGAGCTTGACGAGGATCACTCTTTTACCAGAAAACACTATTTTTGTTCAAAGGCTAAAAAGCATCTGCACACATTCTAAACAGGATCAGGTGCTTCTTATCCCTCTTATGCAAGAATTCTTAGCTACTCCAATCATCTCATGTATATGCATCAACCACTGACTCAGCCTCAGGCTGGAGGAGTTGACTTCAGGAACTGATTATAGCTGATTATAGTTGCCCATCAGTTTAGTGACAGATTCTGTGCAATGACTTACATATGTTTGAGTCCAACATTTTACATCCTGAAAATGTGCCAGACTTGTTGCTTAGGCTTCATTGTAATAGGGTCATTCCCTGTGGCTAAGTTTTCAAGTCCCTGCCCTTCGCTCTTTCCAGGAACACAGGGAGCAGTCACAGGGTCCTTCCCTCTTTGGAAAATCCCCAGGTCTCTCTGCTCACCTTCTCTTCTTCCTAAATGAGGGATAAAGTTTGGGATCTTGTGATATCGTTTTATATTGCTCAAATTTATATATTTTTAAATAGACACAGAGTGAAACAACCCTGCGCTGTGGAGATAGGGTTTCCTGTGGTCTGAATGAAACACAATCTCTCTAAGTATTTCTCATCGCTAAAATGGAAATAATGATTTCTACTGCATAGGATTATCATGAAGCATAATAATATGAATACACACTTCCTGGCATATACTAGGTGCCCAATATCTTGTAGCTGCCATTATCATTAATTTTTTAAAAGATGTAAGGATTATTCCCAGTGGAGATGTTCTATAAATACTCAGCATAAGAGGATAGAGGAGCAGTTACCAATTGTAAATCAAACTTTATCTGAAGCTTCCTTGGGCTGTGGACAAATATTCAGGCTGTAGCCACATTACCTGGGTCCCCCAAAAAGACCCAACTAATCCAGAGGTGGTAACACCATGAGGAGAGGAACAGAATAAAAGAACTTCATACAAGGAGGTGGTTTCCCTAAACGCCCAGCACACGTGGCCCAACACCCTCCCAAACTGGAGATGAATCAAGGTGGCCTCTCTACTGCCTCCCCCTCCCGCTTGCCCTGCTGTCCAGCAGAACCCACGCCACAGACTTCAGACTGGGGCTTCCCAAACCAAAGTCCTCCAAGTCGTAGCTTTAGGACTTATAAATGAGCAGCTCAAGAAACTGTTACCCCGTGACACTTCTGACTTCTACAAATACATAAGAATTTTTTTAAAAAAATACAATAAGATTATGTAAAAAATTAAAAATTAAAAATGAACTGCTATATTAATACAATAGTCTTACCTCACCATTATAGTGATACTTTTTCTAAAGGTCTATGAAGACTTTAGTCTGTCAGCCCACTTAGTAAAGCTGTGTTGAAGACTCTCTGTTGCATATTTAATTCACTCGTATATGCTTAAGAATACATACAAGCTAACACTGACTTCTAACGGGGAATTAGGAGAGATGCAGAAAATTAGTCATGCAATATGTGAAGACCTGGACAAAAACTAGAAGATACAGGAGGGAACAATTATGTTAGAATGGTAGAGCTGTGCAAAATTTTTTTCTTTATTTTCTCTCTTTCTTTTTTAATCCTCACCTGAGGACACTTTTTTCTTTGTTTTTAGAGAGAGAGAAACAATGACTGCTTGCTTTTGCATTTGCACCACTGACCGGGGATCAAACGTGCAGTCCAGGCATGTGGCCTGACTGGGAATCGAACCTACAACCCTTCAGTCCATGGGACGACACTCCAACCAACTAAGCCACACCGGCAAGAGCCCAATTCTTTTCTTTTAAAAAATTATTTAAATTTGGAATACTATTATTTTTAGAATTAACAAAAGTCCCAGCACTGAGAGCTGGGAACACCCATCTTCTAAGAGATTCTTAAAATGAATGTCAGACTTTTCAGACAAAAAGAAAACAAATGAAGACACAACATTTAAGGTCCACTTCCTATTTCTTTCAGCTCTAAATATGCAGTGATATATGAGGGGGGGGACCCAAAATGTGGGAGTTATCTTCTGGAGGCTGGGTGCCTTGTAGTATAGGCCTCCCCTGCTAGGTGAGCATTCTAGGGACACATTTGTATCAGGGTACCAGCTGGCATTGTTGTGAGAGGCTGCATTTGGCTTCAGTAAATTTTTTTTGAAGACCCAACACATTTGCCCATTTCATGATGGGTGATTTATGAGCACACCTCTCACACTGTGCTGAGTGTTCAGCAGTTTTTGACCAAAAACGGCATGACCCCTGTGCCCCACCCTCCCAATTCACCTGATCTCACTCCAAATGACATTATTTTTGTTTCCCTGGATGAAAAAAGTTCTCAAAGGGAAACATTTTGCAGATGTAGAAGAGGTGAAACAAAAAAACAACAGAAGCACTAAAAGGCATCAAAATCAAAGAGTTCAAAAACTGTTTTGAACAGTGGAAAAAAGTCTTGATAGATGTATTGCATCAAATGGATAGTACTTTGAAGGTGACTGAAGTTTAAATATGTAAGAATAAATACACAATTTTTATAAATCAGTTTCATTTTTTAAGTTCCCCCTCATACATACACACTTCTATAATGGGGCTCTTCATGCATGCACTGAAAAAAAGCTATTTTTAACACAGTAATATATTGTTATTACTTATGATGCAGCATTGGCAAAAGAGGACTCTCTCTGAGTTTTTATTTTCATAATAATTCTAATATTTTGACATGCAGATGACACAAAACTGGAAGGGAAAGCTTATAGATCCAAAGACAAAATTGGCATCCCAAAACATCCAGACAGGCTGGGGAAAAACGATGGGCTCCAGCAACACGTTTAACAGGTGTTGATGTAAGGCCCTACGCTCATATGCAAAAACTTAACAGCCAAAGTACAGAGGTGAGATGCCTTACCAAGAACAAGACTCGGGCTCTTACTGCCCACAAACTCAGTGGAAGCAAACACTGAAGTACTCTGAGGCCCACTTTCAGAACAAGGAAGACCACTATTCTCTTGCAGAAGCTCCCAGTAAAACCCAGACTAGAAAACAGTGTTCAGAAAGCTGGATGAGCTGAACGGCTCCCCCAGAGGGTCCAGGCAGAGTTTTTTCCAACTCTGTGATTCTAAACTCCCAATTCCCACTGTAGACCAAGGCTTCAAAGTCCAGATTACATGGATTCTATACAGGGTTCATGAGTGAGTTTGAAGAGACTTGCAAACCCTCTACCATCACATATAAAAATGTTCTTTTTTCTCACCATAAAATAATTCAGGGAGTTTAAAAACGAATGTTCTAGACCAGTGTGTCTCAAAGAGGGTAGTGCCAATCCCCAGAAGGCAATGCATTGCCACTCAAAAAACTGTTCCAGTTCCCCCGAAATAATTTCAATCGTTGCATTAGACACACATATCAGTGAAAATCCTTGGTAATTATCTCTAACTCCATTTGCAAAGTATTTTCCCAGTTTTAGCATACACTGAATTTCCCCCCTATACCTCTCCCGTGTGCACGGTTTAGTCTGCAGTGTCACCGAGGGTCACTCACCAATTTGGAAATCCTCTTACTGACAACAGTGCAGCTTCTGGGTTTGGAGGTCCCCCGACAGCACCTCCAACAGCCCACACGCACGCACAGCCGCCACACAGGGGTGATTCTGCACACGTGAGCAAACTTACTTATTTCAGAAAGTCAATCAAAAACACAAAGGACAACAATCAATTGAGCAGTTCTCTCGTAAATCGAAATGTATTTGTTATGAAGTATTGCAAGCATTTGACTACTTCATTCAATAGTTGTCATGATGAAGAAATACATATTTTATGTTATTTGTGCTTATTTTTCTCCCTTACAGTCAGGTCATTGTGTCTTTCCTTCCTTCCTCCCTCCTTGCTTCCTACTTGGTTTTTCAAAACTTTTTCTTTTTTAAAAATGATGTGTTTGAGTAGGTTATATTATCCAAGAGTTTCATTTCGAGATAGAAAAAGAGGTATTACAAACGATATTCATTATGAAAAGAGGGCCGCCAGCACCACACACTGCTGAGAATCGCTGCTCCATAGATGTGTCTTCACGTACAGAGTTTCCAGAATCTTCTAGAACGTGTTGAACGTAGGGCGCTCTCAGAAGAAGGTCCAGCCCTGGACGTGTGTAAAGTTGGGCGCGCCTCCTCTTTCCCCTGAGCCCCTCGCTCGCTCCCTGGAGGGGCCCGGCTCTCCGGCCCCGCTCGCCAGGGCGCAGTCACGCCCTCCTGGGCCCCAAACCCAGCGGGGGTGCCCTCCCCAGCCAGGGCCCCAGGATTAGGGCCGCTGTGGCCACATACTTCCTCCTATTAATTTTTTTTTTTAAGAAAAAATGTAAATCATTACTCAGCCCAGCTCAGTCACCAGGCAAACTGTTTAATAAATTAGCTTAATCTATTCCGCAAGTGGTTTGTGAGTGCCGTGTTTCCTCCAGTTAAGGAAAACATTTATATTCTCTCTTTGCCCAGCGTTCCGGGGCTCCCGGAGTCACTCCCCGGGGCGGGCGCAGGGGGCCACTCCAGAGCGGGTGGCTCTCAGCCCACCGCCTGCGGAGCACCGCGCCTCCGGACCCGAGTGAGCGGCCGGGAGGGCCGTTGGTGGCCGTGTGGCTTTGTCCCCGTCAGAGCCCTGGCAGCAGCCCGAGGCACTCGTACACACCCGGCTTCCTCAAGGCCCAGCTCCCAACCTCCGCCCCCACCGAGCACATTCTCCTCTTCCAGAGGGGCCTCTTAACTGCTCCCCATGAAATAATAATTCATTATGTCACCAGGAGGGAAGAAAGGGAGTGTAAATGTCTTGATGGGATTAGAGGAAACCCCCGCAGAGATGATTTAGGGGCCATGATAATTCATTTAATAGGGGCCTGGGGCAAATTGCTAGACAGGGAAATGGAACTGAACCAGCCTAGAAAGGGCGCTCGACAAGGCTGTGTGGGAGAGCTGGCTTCATTAGCAATATTTAAGAGATTTCATTTAAGAATGAGTCATAAAATGCAGTACTATTTTATCCACCTGGTTTGGTGGCCTTTAGCTTTCCTCTGCATGAATATTAAATTTGAAATGGCACTACAGCAACACATTTTGGAAAGTGTTCTTCGGGCTGTTATTTGTATGGTTGGTTTAGTTTCTCGTTTGTTAACCTTTTAAAATGAATATCATTGAAAATGGATAACTGTACAACCAGAACTCCAAAGATTAGATGGAATATAATGCTTTAGAATAGGTTGTTACTAAACTGGGTGAAGGATTTAAGTTTTTATTGATCAACACAAAAAAGGCAGAGAGAGTGAGTCGGTAAACGGCAAATTACTTTGACAATTCGCAATTTTCATGCAGATTTTGTGAAGCTGCCCCATTCGAAGCCGCCACCGGCAGCCTGGCTGAGACCACAAAGCGGTGAACACAAATGGGACTTGCCCGCGGACTCCCTGAAAAGTCACGCACGCTTCAGCAGCTCCAAAGAGTGTTTTCCTGGACAGGAAATATGACATATCACATAAATATATAAAGACTTATGTATCACATAGACAATATGAAAATATTCCATTTTGTTTTCAACAGGCAAAGACAAACTATAGTTTGAGCCTAAAGCTCTTTTCTCCAAATGTAGATTTTTATCTGTAGGGTGGGGGTGGGGGTGAGTGGGGGTGGGGGTTCCTTGGGATTTCACAGACCCAAGCAGTTTAAAGGTGGAAATTCCAACTTTAATGAAACACACACACTGTTTTGGTGCCCATCTTCTTGTTTGGTTTCCATGGCCCCTTTCCCACACGGGTCTGCCGCTAAGTTGCCAGGCCTCAGCCAGGAACCTTTTAGCAAAGTCAACCTCCACTCTATTGTGTCCCGCACGTTAGTGTGGCCTAATGCTCTTCCTTTCAAAAATCTTACATTTGCAAAATTAAACATTAACTTCCATCCCTCCCTTTTAAAAAATAAAAATAGCCCTTCTAAATATGCTAGAATCTTTTTTTTTTTAATCACAGCTGCATTCTGTTACTGTAACGAAACAACTGGCAGGTCTCTATTCACAGAGCTCTTTAGCCACATAGGATACATAAGATGCATAATTAATATGTTCTTTAAAAGACTTTCTTAATCAAAAAAGACACTAACTACATGAAAAATTATTCACTTACATATATTAGTTTGTGCAGCTTTCCACAATGACAGTAAAGGTGGTGGCTGAATATATTTGTTTATATAACAAAACTTAGGGAATGTCTTCTATAAGGCATGCATGGTGAAGGTACTATTAATATCTGTGTTCCTCCTGTTTATAGTCTACCACCTCCTAGTAAAGAAGTTGTATTTTATACGTAGTTAGTTGTAAACCACTTCAAAATATAGTGAGAAGTTCTATTTCAAATAAAATAAACGTCACCAATATACTATATAGTCAGTCTCGGGACAAAGACAAGCTTCATTTAAGTCTGGTTAGTTCCCTCTAGAACCTCTTCCCTGGTCTCGGGCTTTCTACTTTTCTCAGGCTTCCCTTTAGGGAAAAGCAGCCAGCACCAACTATTACCCGGCACTGTCAGTACTGGGCTAAGTTCCGAGAAAGTGGTTCTCCTGGTCTTAAAAACTTTCATGCTTTCCTACCTCTTGTGAAAAGTCATTCTAAGCCTGACCAAAGGAACAAAAAAAGAGATGCCTATTTGCTGCATCTACTTTGCTTTTTAGAAATGGGATTTAGTTGCCAATCAGAAAGTAAAGAAATTCTGTGAAATGGGTATGCACATATACCTGGTCTCTCGAGTCTTGGTGTAACTGACAGTATTGAGAGGATACCACAGATTTAAACAGTTCCAGACACAGTAAATGCATCACCACAGGCGGTCTGCGAGGGGAGCCCACCCTGTGCACACACAGCAATCCCAGGGGAGGAGCTATTCATGCTTCCCCAGAGCCCAGCCTCCACAGACCAGCACCAGGAAGCCCAGGGAACAGGAATATAACGTTATGCACACAACCAAATACCTTAGAGGACTGAGGTACCGGAGACAAAAATATTTAAAATCAGCAAAGTTGGGAGTTGGGTGGGCAAGGAAGTATACCTACTATTAAGGTACCATTCTTCTAATAATAAACTTCGGGGGGGGGTTATTATAAAATAAATAAATAAAGGTGAAAAACACATAGTAGACTATCCAAGTTATCTTCTCTTTTTAAAAATATTAATATTTTAAAGTGCTAAATACTATTTATGAGGACCACATACTTTTTTTTAAAAAAAGCAAACCTCCATGTGAATGCACCAGGAGAAGCAGCCCTTGCAGACCGCACACTGACCGGCCTCTGAAACCTTCCCCGCAGCTCATTCTGAGCAACCACAAACACCAAGTCCATCACAAATCGCAGCACACCACTGCCTTGTAAAACTGCAACCATTTTGTGACAATAATGTGGGTGAAATGCATCAAATTCCATTAAAATATGTTTATACTCTAAATTGGCCCATGCTTTGTGGGAAGTAATGTGGGTAATATGCATCAAAAGCCTAAAAATGTCCACTTCATTTAACCCAGTAATTTCATCTCTGTGACTAGTTCCCGGGGAGATGATCTGAAATGCAAACAAAGACGTAGGTAAAAAGATGTTTATCTTTTATATTTATAATAGGGAAAAGCTAGAAACCACCCGAACGTCCGATAATAGGAATCAGTGGAATAAATTAAGGCATCATACAATGGAATTTAATAAATCTGTATTCAATTTTATACATATAGGATGCTCTGAACCATGTAAAACAGTACAGAGGAAAGAAAATGTTAGCATGATTATCTCTGGGTGGTGGGAATATGTGTTTTTTCCCCCAAATTGTGTAAGTTTTCTGTCGAGAATGCATCATTTTACAATATACATCTTTTTGTTTAACATAGCTATTTTATATACACACAATGCACACACACAGAATTTATTAATTCCTTCAATGTTTATGACATAATAAGCTGAAAGGCAAACCTGAAATCTCAGAGTCAAAATAAAACCAAAATCAGTTAATTAGATCTTTCCCCTTAAATAACCACATAAAAATAAATTAACATTTGTTTCTTTATACATGTTAGTCTATGTTTTTTTCTCAATCCAGCAAATAAATTTTATATTTAGATATCATTGTGAGTTCCTTTTGTGGGTATGTACAGGTAGAAAGTGTTCCATGTTTCGGTTAGAAAAATCAGCTCTCAAGTGGTAAGTTCACATCATGATGGCACCCTGGTGCCCATGTTTATTTATTATTTACACAAATAATAGCACACGGTAAACTTGTAAGGACAGCCCTGCTCTCAGGTCATTGCATTATCTGCAAAAATCTGTTTTTAGCAGCAGACTGTCCATAAATTTGACCCCGTGGCTCTTTTTTCTTTTCTTTTTTTCTTAAACTAGGTCAAGTGGCTGTCCCTGTAGCACCATCAGTATATTCAATAAAAATCAAGTATATCTTGTATTTGAAACATACATTATAAATAGATGTATAGATGGAGCAGATATTGAGAAAAGAAATGGTAAAGATTATGAATATTAAGATTTATATTAATCTATAAGCCTATTAAAGTACAGTAAAACCTGTCCTTCAGACCACCTTTTTAAAGATATCACCTCCCTGATGGGACCACTAAATTTCGGGCCAAATTATTTTCCCATAAAGAACAATGAAAAGAAAATGATTATATTAAGACTACTTCTACTATGGTTTCTTTTCATTGTTCCGCCAAAAATGATTCCAAACAGTAAAATAACATTGATTTTGACCTTGTTAATGAATCTGAAGAACTTCATGGAATACTCAAACACCAATTTCCATTTTTAAGATAAAAAAATGGACCCTCTCCCTCCGATTGTCGACAACACCAGCAGTGGGTAGGGATAATTTCATTGGTATTCGGCTGATGTAGCTTCTGGTACATCGTCGCTAATGTTCCATAAGGTTTGTCATGTGGATTTTTCTTTGTGCCAAAAGCTGGAAATGATTGTGCGATTTGTAAAATATTGAAGAAGCTTTCAAACTGAGAGGCTTATTGCATTTCTTTTTGGTTACCAAGATTCTCACATACAATATTACTGAAGTGATTTTCAGTTTTCCTAAATGCCACTCTCTCCAAGGGAACAACTTTCCCTCCTTTGGCCCTGCAAGGACTCCCTGTGGCTTTGACAGGCTTTTCTTCCTAAGAAAACTGCCATGTGATCCACGCTCCCTGAGCCCCCACGAGGCGGGCCCTGGCTCTCTTAATCAGGTTCTTCTTTAGCTCATTCATGTCAGTCAGAAACACCAGAGGCCCTACCCATCCTTGGGTTGGACTCTCAAGGCATATTCCCTGTTTGTCTGGAATTGCTTTTCTTTGAAGCCTCTAAGGATACAATACGAAGTGTTTTGTTTTTATTTCAGGTCTCTTCAATGTCCATCTATTTAAATAGAACTTTTTTCCCCAGTGGATATAATGAAGGATTAGTCGGATGTAGATATTCTTTATTTTTTTAAAGATTTTATTTATTTATTTTTATAAAGAGGGGAAGGGAGGAAGAAGGAGAGGGGGAGAAACATCAGTGTGTGGTTGCCTCATGTGAGCCCCCTACTGGGGACCTGGCCTACAACCCAGGTACGTGCCTTATCTGGGAATCGAACCGGCAACACTTTGGTTTACAGGTCAGCACTCAATCCACTGAGCTACACCAGCCAGGGCTAGATATTCTTTAAATTACTCTTATATATGCAAGCAATACATCTTAAAATTCTCTGATGAAAGGTAAACATGTGAGCAACAACTGTATAATCTTCTGGCCCCTTCGGGAGGCTTCACTAGACCCCAGAGTCTTTGAGAGCAGGAACCATGTCCTGTTGTGTCACTGGGCCCAGTGCCTGCTGCCATCAGCTCCTAGTAAGCCAGTGTGGGTCTGAACCAAGTTGCTGGTCACACCACCCCAGTCCTGCTCCTGTTCTTTAGCTAGAAGTCACTAGACCGTCATCAGCTCAGAACCACAGGCTTTTGGTGCTGAAAGGGGCCTGGGAGCACATTGGTCTGGTCCTGTCTTCTCATCTTCAAGATCAAGTTATTGAGGTCTTGAGGGAAAAGATACCTCAAGTGGTGTCAATAGACAGCCATGAAACTTACGGGTAAAAATCATAGGTGTTTATTTGTTTCTAAGAGAAAGGCCTATGAAGTGTATCATATTTTAGCTGATAGCTTAGAGGAGTAAGCAGCCAGCTAGCTGTGTGGTTTAGCTCAAAAATAAACTACAAACATTCACAATGTAATCCTTTTCCGTAAAGTTTCTTTTTTCAAGCAGGATTTATTTTTTTCATTTTGAGATAGAGATAGAGATAGAGATAGAGATAATAGAGATATAGAGATAGGAAGGCAGAGTGAGCAGTGAGTACCATCTAGTAAATCGGTTTGAATTCAAGCTCCACTGTTTGCTAGTTGTGGACCATGGGCAAGTCACTTATTCTCTCTGGGCCTCAGCTTCCTGGGCTGTAAAGTGGGCATAATAATACTATCGGCTACTCTCAGCCATTTGAAGAGCAAACAAGATAATAGATCTCATGTAGTGTATAAGGCAAAGGTTAGTTATTTGTCTGAAAATGAATATCAAAGCTATGGCCATGCATATAAAGAAAAGAAAGCACAGGTAAGGAGGAGTGTGCACACCTGTTTTAACTTAGATGCTCCGTATCTCCTGAGCAAGCTAATTGGGGGGTCAGATGTGTAATGAGGCCTAGACACCAGGGCATAAATGCAGCTGGAGCCACAGGGGCACCTTACCGACTCTGCCCGCTCAGCCGCCGCCTTGGAGACCACTGCTGCTTCTAAAATGAGAATGGCCTGGACTCCTAAGGACAATATTAAAGCTTTCTTCATGTTCCTACAATGCCATCTCCTTGCCACACTCCCAAACCTTTACAAGGTGGGGACGATGTCCTCTCCTTAGACTCTCTGTAGCACTCTTCCTCTGATTTTTGTCACTGGAGGCTCTCCCTCTGAGCCTAAGGCCAGTTCTAACCCTGTTGGTGTTCTCCTTCCCCCCACCTGCTGACCTGCAAGTAAAGCAAGCAGCTTTGGCTTTGGCTTCTTGCATCAGAAATCAGGGTAGAAAAGGCACAGGGCATTATTTTTTTGTCCCACTTTTCTTGTTTCTATGGGGACATGGCTGGCTTATTTTGCATGCTCACTGCTGAGGTAGACAGGGCTGGGCCATGAACACCCATCATTCTGGATTGAAATCTCCCTTTCTCTGACACTGAAAAGACACCTTGCATTTTCATGTTTTCACTCAACAAACATTTACTGAGGGCTTATCATGTGCTAAGCACTGTGCTTCGAGCTAAAGAAATAAGAAATGATGCACTCTCCTTCTGAGGTCAAACCCATGGTGCATTTCCAGAGATGTCCTCTCGTTCTTTTTTGTTCTCATCTGGTACTAAAGTAAGTCAAAGTCTTCCCTCGGCAGACCAGAGGCCTGACACCACACTGGACACCCCCTCAAGAAATACTCATGAAATCAGAGAGTCTTAGAACGTCTGAGTACACTGGACCACCCAGTCCAACCCCTGTGGTGAACCATTGAGGAAATAAAGGCCTATAGCATAAGGGACTCACTCATCCAAAGCCACCCACAGTGGCCTATCTCATCTGTCTGGAGAGGTTCAGGTCTGGTCAGAGTGGTGGCCCAGGGATGTCTCAGGAGATGGCTAATGTTCTTTCCCATCTGGAGATTCTAGGTAGATCAGAAAGACGGGTGGTGATCTGGCCAACGGGCCCTCTGGAGAGTTCCAGGATCTGAAGCGATGTGAGCTGCTGCGGGCTCGTGCCTTCGCCCCTGTTTGCCTGGGCCATCACTATCAGCATCAGACCCACTCACTGCTCTGTTAAGTGCTTGGGGATTTCACAAGTATAAAAGGTGCTATATAAAATCAATCACAGGAAACACTGCTGCTGGCAGCTCAGAACAGCTGCAGAAAGCTGTGTCCACTCAATCAATAGTCCCTCCCTGAGAAGGAAAAAGAAGACCATTAAAAAGATGTGCTTTTAGAAAAACTTCCTTCAAGTAAGAACAAAAAAATTCCGCCTTACGAAGAGAATACAGAAAGCACACAATATATTGTTCCTCCATGAGCAGTATCAGACATGGTGGAAAGGGCTGCTTCCTGCTTCCCACATACTTTGCTTTCCGTTTAACCATGGAAGACCTCAAATTGATACGCACTGAGTCTGAGAAAACTTGTAGGCCCCCGCCAGAAGTGGCTACTGGGTGTTAACACCTAGTTATAACAGCATAATACAATCAGCCCTCTAGTACTAGGGTGAAAAAAAAAGTGATTTCTAAAAATGGCTTGCCAAAAAATAGCATGCATGTTTGAAATACAATATACCTTGTCTGCCTTTACTTGTTTAAGTAGAAGGACAATATGTAGATGCATATTTTATCATGTTAAAGACCTGGGCTCCTTGCACAATCCTGAAAAAATATCAGTTCAGGATACATTTTATTTTGGAAGGTGCAAATGGCAAAGAAATCATGTAACTACCTCTATACACGAACACATGATATTTCTTAAGCATATGACAATTAAAGACAGTGATTTAAATAAGTGAGAAAATTAGGAAGAGGGTATTTTACTGTATTTTTAGTCCAAACTATTTTTTTGTTGTTGTCAGTTACAGAAAAGCATTGCGGTGGAGAGAGAACCTGCAAAGCAAACAGTGACAAGCACGGAAGTCGTCGTGAGCTCGTGCATTCCAGAGGAAGGCCCTGGAAGAGTTCGCCTAATGAAGTACGCCTGTGGTCTGAAGGACTAGTTTAATGTCATCAGTGTCTCTTCAAGTCTTTTCCTCAGACTGCAGTATTAGAGCTCATATTGCTAAAGCACAAATGATTAAAAACCTCATATTTACAAGAAAATATGTAGGTGTAAGCATTTTAAATTCCAGAGTGCATGAGAACTCCCAGGGGAGTTGTTGGATGCTGACTTTGAGGGCTGGCAGACCTCACCTGGAGGAAGGAATGGTGTGCCTGGTCCCCTGCTCACAGAGTAGGAAACTACACTACCTGCTGGTCTGGCAGAGACCTGGCCAAGGTCACCCCACTAGGCCCAGACCATGCATAACCCCTGCCCCCCACTGGTCACACAGCGGTGTTCTTTTCCCTTCAGTACCTGGTCCTTCTCTTACACATATTTGGTTACTGTAAAAAACGCTTCCAGAATTTTTCGCCCAGAACAAATGATATTCCTTTCATGGATTTAATTCCTGAATAGCTTCCCCCTCTTCCCTCTTTTCACAGAGCTCTGTATAACAGTTTCTATGAAATTAGAATCGAGTTTCATCAGTTTATTATATAAAAGTGCCCAGTTATATACCTAGTGCCAGTTATTTTGATGATGACTGGTTTTCTCGTTTTAAAATTCTCCAGAACTCGAGGTGGGGGAGGGGGAAGTGTGCGGAGCGGGTCAGTAGACGTCCTAGTTCAGACTCCAGGCTTACAGCCCATTGGTGGTCCCCACCTTAGATTTCAGCAGTTCCCTTAAAATGAATATACTCCCCGGAGCCACAGCATAACACCCAGAGCCTGCCCACATTGCAAGGAATTTCAGATTAGATCTTGATTTAAATAGCTGTACTCAAAATTCCGGGGGTGCTTTTTTTTTGGTTGATATAATTTCATTTTGGTTTACTCAACTCTCTTGAAACCTATGCACACCACCCTGGCTGGTGTAGCTCAGTGGGTTGAGCGTGGGCCTGCGAACCAAAGGATAGAGGTTCGATTCCCAGTCAGGGCATATACCTGGGTTGCAGGCCAGTTCCCAGCAGGGGACGCATGAGAAGCGACCACACATTGATATTTCTCTCCCTCTCTACTTCCCTTTGCCTCTAAAGATAAATAAATAAATAAAATTTTAAAAAAACCTATGCACACCAGTGTGGCAGAAACTCACTAACTCAGACACATCCCAAGTTTATACCCCAAAAGTCATCACAGAAATTCCAAGAGGGGTTCATACACAAATAAGTCCACAACTCTTCCGCAGAACTACTCACACATCGAACCAATGCTCCCTCCTCTCCTGTAACCAGGTCCCCCTCAACAGCTCATCCCACTGAGAGTCAGGGAGAGCCAGGGATACCTCTGATGATCAAACTCCACTCTATGTAGAGTTCTGTCCTACTTCCTCCATGAAATATCTTCTCAGGCAATGACAAAATCAACTTCTTTGAGTCCTAGTTTCCTCCCTGTAGAGCCTGAAAGAGAAGGCAGAAAGCAGAAAGAGTGGGTGAGAACAGGGACAGAAACCTGGAGAGACACAATGTAACCCCGATCTCAAATAACCGAAACGTGGCCATTCTTTCAAACACTGAAAGCTTCTCTAAAAGTTCAGTTCTGTCTCACAATTTCCAGGTGAGTGAGTAAAGAATAATCTAATTTTCAATTATTTCTTAAATCCATAATTTAGAAAGTCAGTTTTTATGGGCCAGAAAAATTTTAATGTTTTAATGCCCAAATAATTAATATTGACAAGGTATGACAAAAACATTCAAAATTTTTCTCATATGCTTGCAATGTTTATGGCTTGACTGGAATACTCATGCATATGAGGAATATCTGGAAGATTCAGCTGTGTGAGCCTGAGAGAGAGAGAGAGAGATTGAGAGACTGAGACATTTAATTTTTCTGGGCTCAGTTTTCCCATCTGCAAATAGGGCTATAAAGAGGATTTGATGGTCTCTAAATTTCCTTCCAGTTTTAGTTGTCTACAAAGTAAGATCTACAAAGTATAATAAATAGTATGAACAAAATGTTTCCTGTGTGAATTACAATCTTTATCACAACAACATATATTATTAATTTTTTTCAGAAAACTTTATATCTACTTGTGATGTTTTGGTTAAGTATTGTTGTTCTAATCAGAATGATTAGAACTTAAATGTTATGTTCCAGTCAGCAGCTTGGATGAATTTAGAGTTCTACAGCTGAACTAAAAATACACTGAATTCATTCATCACGTTATTAGTTAAATGGAGCTTGGATTTCCCCATTGCAGACACAGCTTCATGATTTTCTGAGAACAAATGGATGAAAAGAAATTTCAGTGTTTGCAACACTGAAGAACTTGCAACTTTCAGAACATGTTCTGCCATTGTCCTTATATTTGACAATGAATGGACTTTCTGTGGCCAGCTATTAAAATTTTCTAGAGCAAAAATTTATTTCATTCTATTATCCAAATATGCAGATAGCCAGATTACCATTTTCTGAAAATCCACGAAATGGAAGAGCATAGAAGCCTGGCTATGGCAGCAAAAATGGCAATTTCAGACAAGTCAAGGAAATCTACAGCCAGGTCACAACTCTTTCACAGCTTCTCTATAAAAACCCCAGCCTCTCAAAGGGAAGGCTCTCATGATGCAGGAGAAATACATCGGAGCTGCACCAAAGTACATTACATTGCGACACAAAAAGCATAAATCATGTGTGTATGAAAATCATAAGCCCCAAGCTTTACAGAGAGTTGTGCAATTGACAATCAAATGGAGCTTAAAAGGAATTACGAGGTTTTCAACTAAAGTCTTGAAATAAAGAAAGTAATATTTTACTGCAAAAAATTGCAAATGTCAAGTTTAAATCATAAGACTTTGCATCATTGAGCTACCAGCTAGTTCTATAGCTGCTTCAGTCCTTAACACAGGGAAAGACCAACTTTCATGCTCAATAAAACTTAAGAACTTTAGAAATACATTTAGAAACATAATTCATGTATTTGCGACTGTTCCCCTCCCTAAATGGCTAATTGTACAAGAAAAATGAGTGAGCCTAAGAATTTCTTGGATGATAACCTATTTCACCATTTGCTGTGGATTGTTATGATCTTTTGTGTTTTTTTAAATAGGACTGCCACCCATTTGGTCATTTAAAGAAAAGGTGGGTGGGGGTGGTCATGCAAGGCTGTCTTCTTTCTCCCCTTCAGACACATCTAGCTCTTGCTCTGGAAAACCCCAGGGCCAACTCAGCCACCCAACAGCCAGCCAACCAACCACTAGTCCCCATGAAAAGCTGGAATCCAGCTACCCAGTTCCGTTGCTCCTAGGCAAAGCCAGACAGGTGGCAACCCAGATTGAATCTGTTGTTGTGGGAATGATTTGATTCACAAACAGGGCTATTAAATTTTATATGGAGACACAGGCGAAAGTCACAAGATCCTGGAAAGACCTGATCCACATAAATTTATCTTAATAGCCGTGAATTCGGGAGCATAAAGCAGAAAAAAAATTAATGGAAAGGCATTTCACCTCCTCCGTCTGCCTGCTCCCCTCCACTCCCCAGCAAATTATATGCCCACACACACATAGATCAACAACTGCCCTTCGCAGGAGGAGCCCGGCACATTGATCCGAGCCCGTTTTGACATATAAACTCCAATTTGGCCCCAAGTCACTGAGAGTGGACACTGCCACCAACGGCTCCTGACACTAGGTTATTTGTTGTTGCTGTTCGCTGTCCCTGTTTGCACATTAATCCAGTGACAATTAGGTGTCAGCGAGCGTTGTTTCTGCTTAGCTGATAGCCTTGAGCTCTGCGCTTGAAGCCCTAATCAGGAGTGTAAACTCTGCTATATTTCAATTTGGAGAAGCGCTCTTCCGCTAAGAGGCCCCTGGCACTGCGATAAATAAAACGCCTATTTACTCTATTGCCACACTTAGACATCTAATGCACTTACTACCAGCCCCCTAATCATAGCCTACAGTTAAAACCGCCTATAAATCACTCCGTTCTCATCCTGCACATTAGTGAAGCCATTTTCCCCAAACCCCACAATGAGCACTGTTTCCTTTTCTTGTTAGTCAAAAGCTAGATGATTTTTATTAGGTTAAAGACGAGTTCACAGATGGTAAATCGCATGGAGAGAAATGAGCTGGAGAGTTACACCTAATCAGCGCGGGACACGACGCCCGGGTAGGGGTGGGATGTGGTTCTTGAACCCAGGCGGCTGCACTTGTAAACGCGGTGGGATCCAAGCTCCCACCCCGCCCTCAGGCGCACGGGGTGCCGGGGCGCTGCGGTCCCGCCCTGTCCCCCCAACCCCGGCCAGCCCCGGCAACCAGCGCCCTGGTGCGCGGGGCGCAGACTGCAGCCTGGCCTGGGGACCCCGAACCTGGGGAAGCCTGCAGCCCCCTCCTAAACTGCCCGCACCCACTAAAAAGTGTGAACACTGCCCATCCCCCTTGGTTTTGCCGTGCACATTTCCCACTGACGCCCGCTCGGAGGCCAGAGCCCGCTGGAGGCCCTGAGCCGCGCGGCCCCAGGGGACCTCGTGCACAAAAGCCCAGCCCGCAGCCCCTGCTCCTCGCCTTCCTTTTCAATTCTCCCCCGATCTCAGGTGGAATTAGGAGGATTAAAGCGGCGAGTAAATGAGGCGAGTGTGCAAAATGACTCCTTTCTGAACCAAACGGCATGCTCCGTGCTGGGGAAATGAGATGCACATTTAAATCTCATCCATCCACCGCCTGCGGCCACCGCCATGTACCTGCCTACTTAGCCCAAGGGTTAATTAATTGAGGCTTCAATGCACTATTGCAAGAGCATTATTGCATTTGATACTCTACATCTGTGATTTAAAACTCTTTCAGTCCCTTGTCAGCAAGGGAGGGTTTTTAACTAGGAAATTAGCATTCAGATAAGGGAACGCTCTATTTGCTTCTGAAAGGAAGGAAATATTAAGGATGCTGGTGCACAGACCAGGCTGTCATATCCTGTCCCATCCTGGAGGGAGCTCGAGGACCCGACTCCCCCGGGAGCCCCCGTCACTGGGCCCGGACTCATGCAGCGGACTGTCGCACGAGGGGCCGGCAGGAGCGGGCCCTGCGGGCAGAAGGGGGCCCCACGGCCAGCGGGACCCCACTCCTCACAGTCTCCAACCTGCTGGGGCATGTTTGCCTCTGCAAAGTCCAATGATGTATCCCCCCCCCCCCCACTTCTTAGGAACTGGTTCTTCTTAAAATGCGTTGCCACAGTTAACTCAAACATTGGCTTTCTGACTTCCCTCTCCCACCCCAGCCCTCACAGGGTCTCAGACAGAGGAAGTAACCCAGTTTCTTAAGGGAGAATGAATGGTAAACATTGCCCTGGAATGTTAATGCCACTAAAACAAAATCAGGGACGCAGATACCGCTAGTGATTATTGCTCTTATTATTTTAAAGATTGGATTCAAGAGTTAAACACACAAACATACCTTTCCTACTTATAATTCTTCATCAGTTTTAGCAGTTTCACGACATGCCCACATTTGTGTGTGTGTGTGTAACAAGCTAAAGAACAACAGGAAAAAATAGTGGTTGACAAACTAATGTTCTCAATCAGAAACCAGTCAGAATCCTGTCACCTGGGCATGCTGTAATGTAGACATAGTTTTCATGTAAAATGGGTACGTTAAAAGTTCTGAACTCTCAGGCAACAACCTTTAAAAAAAAGAAAACAAACAAAAAACCTTTGGCACTTGCTAACTACAAGAGGAACCAGTTGCTAGTGGAAAGGAGAATACTTCTTTTCTAAAGCTGCTCATGGCCAGATAAGTTTGGGAGACAGGAATCTTTCAGTAACAAACAGTTTTCCAAGTGCAAGGAATTAGAATTTCTTTTCTGCCAAAGCTGCTGAACCACAGGCATATTAATGTGATGACATAGCATCACCCACAGTAGGATTCAGCTGGGAAGCCCAAGTCAACAATTTGATCTAAACAAAGTTCTCTGAGTCTAAGGCCACAACACCCTGCACGTGCCCAATCCTGTCTAGACAAAAACCTTTGGAATTTCCATTAATCAGGCAAACAATTGGGAGGTAAATTTAATGGTGTGCGTCCATATGTGTGATGTCCACCATGTATGTTTTTCTAGTGATGATCCAATTCTGTCTTTGGGTATTTCTTCAATGACTCAGAAGATTCCCTTGCGGATACTAATCATTACTTACCTTGCTCAGATTCCACTTTCTACATGTTCTCAGTAGCATTAAAATTTTTTAAAAATCAGGAAATGCTGGTGATAACAAGAAAGAATAATTGGAGTATATGTTGGCCTTGTGGCTGGCTTCTTTCTTGGCTATTTCCATTGAAACTCCAAGTCACAATACCAATTAATAAGTTGCTTTGGTCCATTGTGTTCCTGCAGGCCATAGTACTCTAATGCTGCTATGTACATAACTCTTCTAGTGTTTTACAACACGCCCAGTTCCGTATACCATTGTCTATTGGTGCCAGTCACCGTTCTACCACATGCAGAGAGACCAGATACTTTCCATTATTTTAACGCTGTTTGATATAATCCTTTAGAAGCAGGAAAACTAGAACTTGCTTTCCTGTCAGCTTTGTATCACATTTTTCTGACATTGCTCACACTGGTTCGTTAGAGGAAGGCCTTTTCCCCTGACTCCTGGGTGGCCTGCCTTGGGGTCTTCCAAATAAAAGAGCGCTGCAGGAAGAGCTCGTGGCATTGTGGAAGAGAAGAAACACGCAAGTGACTCAATAAGTTCCGAAAATTGATAAAATGAAATGGTGAAACTTTGAATCTACGTACTTGACAGCTATGCTTCGGGGACATTCAGTGATGCCAGTATCCTGAGATTACTCTGCTTTCACAACAGAAGGACAGATCTGCACATTTGGAGAGGCTCAGAGGACCAACTGGATGCCACTTGGTGTCTGGGAGGAAACACAGTGCTACATACCGAACCGTCTGACTGTGATACACATAATTTGAGCATCTTTCCTAAGGACGGGGCCAGCAAACCTACTCCGTGAAACAGACTCTGTCCAAAATAAGAATATAATGAAGTAGAAAATGAAAGTGACATTCTCACTAGGAAAGTGGAACCCCGCAAAAGTATTCTTCAATACGGAATGTGAATTTCTAAGGCTGTGGAGCATAAAATTAGCCACAAGGGTTTCCCTAATTTATGAGTCTGTTCCTTGCCTCTGCACCCAAGTCCCCTCTAGCTCCATCCCTTTCTAGTTCCCAAACATGATGCCAAATGATACCCTCAGCTTTTTACTTTGTTGGGTCAGAGGGGAAAAAGGAGCATGCTCCATCCTCCCAACACCTCGACTTCCCTGACAGAGGCAAGGACTCTGTGTCCTGTGGTGGCTCCGGCACTGTCACTCAACAATACCCAAATAGGCTCTACACAGATAACTTGTGGGACCAACTAGTGAAATCCCATTGTGACCCAAGGGACCATTGCAAATCCCTGGAATTCAGTTCTGTTTTACTGAAAAATAACTAGAAAGTGCGCCAGAATGCAAGGCTGAGAGATTTAAGTGCACACTAGTGTGTGGTGAGATTGGACCTGCAGAGCTCCTGACGGGCGGCCAGGAGCGAGGACTGATTGGAGGCCACTGGGAGTTCCTGATTCTTAGATGGCCAGTTGCAGTGAAATCAGAGCCGCTGACCTCCTCATGTGAGATCTGTTGAGCAGTGTGATAAAATAACTATTGAAAAAACAAACAAACAAAAACAACAACCAAAACCTCCAAAACTAACCCTGGTCAGATGGCTCAGTTACTTGGAGTGTCGTCCCTACACCAAAAGATTGCAGGTTCCATTCCCACTGAGGGCACATACCTGGCTGGATCAAGGGTGTGATCCCCACTCAGGGCGCTGAGGAGCCGCAACCAATCGCTGTCTCTCTCTCTCTCTCTCTCTCTCTCATGTCAATGTTTCTCTGTCTCCCTCTCCCTTCCTCTGTCTCCAAAATCAATAAATATATCCTCTGGTGAGGCTTAAAAAAAAAAAAAGACAAACTAGCCTTGGTCTTTTTTTCCATAGAAACACCATTTGTTTGTGGGTGTGTTTTTTTATTGTTGTCGTTCCACTTTCTGCTTCTTGATGGAATTTATTTCTCATGAAGAAGGCATAACGGTTAGCCCAGATAGCTGAAGGCTGTTGCTCCATAACTCATCAATGGTTGGGCTGGGTCTAAAGTTGGCGTTTGACAAATGAAGGAACAACCAATGGCCCTATTTTCTAGAGAACCTGTTCTGTGACCCTCTTCTTTTGAACACAGGGCCTTGGCTTCCTCTGACCTGAAACACACCAGGTGAGACCAAAACTCTTTTGCCAGCCAAAAAATGCTAATGAGTCCCTGCTTCTGACGGCTGGTTTTATAGCAGCGACACATTTCTCCAGAATGGAAAGTATGGGTGAGGGATTACAACTCATCTCTCCCTCCCATGGGTAGAGGGGAAATAATTCTATTTTATGTTCCAGGGCCACAGATACATAAGAGACAGGTAAACTTCAAGAAGTCAGTTCTTAGAGAATCCATCAGGAAAAGCCAGGAGAAAAATACAAGAGCCACCTTACATTACCCTGGAATTCAGTGGGAATGAAATATAAATAAAAAATAAAAATAATGTACACAAGTATATAAACTTTTCATATTAACAAAGATACCCCATGATGAAAGGTTGAAGAAAGGAATCTTATTTTGGTGAACATTAATGGAAGTAGGTGTGAATAGTTTAAGTGATGGTGACTTTTTTCAGAAAGCATTAAAAACAATAACAATCAGGTTGAAAAGTGCCACATTTTTTAATTTTTTACTTATTGACTTTTTGGAGAGAGAGAGAAACATCAATTTGTTTTTCCACTTAATTATGCATTCATTGATTGATTCATGTATGTGTCCTGACTGGGGATCGAACCCACAACCTTGCTGTATCTGGATGTTTCTCTGACCAGCTGAGCTACCTGGCCAAGGTGTGCCAGGAAGCAAAGAGCAGCCCTTCAATTCATGGTTTTCTTTTCCTTAGTAAAGGAAAGCAAACTCACATGGGAGCTTCTGCAGAAGCGTCACGCTAAGCAGCACAGGACAAAAGCTGCAAGCATCCTTGTGGATTCAGGATCTCAAGGTTCTGACAGCAGATGATCTGAAAAGAGATTATCATTAGCCACACCCCCAAAGTTGGCCCTGTTAGCAAGTGTAATAAGACTTTTTTTCAGTTTCATAAAATATCTTGATAACTGGAAAGTGCCAGTTAATGGTAACCTGTTCCAACTATGAATTTCACAAAGATTAATATACCCCTTTAGGTTTCTTAAGATTCCATCAGGAGGCCTCCCCTAGTCTTGGGTGTTTTACAATCTCTGTGGGCACGAAGCTCAGCTGAAACTACCATTCAACAGCCTGTCATCTTCATCTTCTTCTGGCATAAAAATACATATTTTTTCCCATAATAAAGATTTTTTATAATAGCAATAAAGTAACCCAGAGAACATGGTTGTCTTGAGATAGCTTAACTGTACCTGGTATCTCATAACGCCCTGGGGAGACAGCAGGCCCATAATCCTCCCTTCTGCTGCCACGTCTTTGCTTAATTAAGGAATAAAGCCAAAAGGTCAATGCTGGAGAAAAATGTAAATCTTCCAAACTTTTCATTCTTGACCCAAACTCTGTGTCATAAGACCCCAGTTATCTCTGTAGCAAGCAGCACGCCTACCAGTCAGCTAGGAGATACAAGAATACACATCACATCTTTAAAACATGCTTTGGATACCATGAGAATAAATTCCTGACCTCTGGACTTGGAGTTACGATTCTGCCGTCTTAGAGAAAGACCCTCACAAACCATCTGCTTGTCCCCAGTGAGTGCAAAGCACTAAGAGCAAAGACATCTACCTCGTCAAACATGATTTGCCACTGTCTTTCAATGCATGGAACATCGTGCTGACTCTCACACAGCGAGACGGCGAGGAAGTGAGGTTTGTGTGTGTCGTAGGGAGGGAAAATGAATATGTATTTCATCTCTTTGGCTTATTCGTTATTCCATGGCTGCTGTGAATGCAAATATGATTTCAGCTCCAATCGTTTTATTAGTTCGCTGATTACTGTCCATCATAATGAGTGAGGCGGTTTGGGCATCGCTTTGGTTTTCTGGAGCTGCGGCCTTTTGCACGGAGCTTTACAGACTGTATCGGATGTGCCACCTTCAAAACGGATATTTCTGACCAGTGGTTCTCATTTTAGACAGGAGATGTTTGGCCCCTAAACTGATTTGTTAGAGCTGGTGCAATGAAATAATAAATATTTACTTGCCTTCAAGAAATAGAACCTTCCTATCACACTCACAGCTTCGCTATTGGAGGAAAACTGTTGTTCCATTAGGGAACTAATTGTATGTCATCTGCTTCTCTCTTGGATGAATGAAAGGACAGACAGACGCTACGCTGATCAATTAATGTTGTGATGGATCAATTGATCTGGACTTAGATAATATGTATTTATGGAAGACAGAGAATGATTTATTTATTTTTTCTAGCAAATATGAGAATAAAACGTGACTTTATTGTACTGATGGGAACAGATGATGAGCAAAGAGTTGCCATTGTATGCTTGCCATGAAAAATAAAAGTTATCCTTCATCTTTTACTTGTATATTCAAAAGACAGGGTTCAATAAAAATGGGATGTTTAAATATTTGATAAACGTGAGTAGTGCAATGCATTGTTGCAACTGCTAGAGTAGTCTGTCAGATTCTCATGGAAACGTACATTAGCCTGCATACAGATGGAACTGTTTGGTTGTTCTAGCCTTAAAATTACGTCTGTCTCTAGTCTCACTTTTTTCTTTTCAGTTGTTACTTGATAGGGCTTGGGTTTCACTGGAGGAGTTGCCAACTATGCAGACTATCAGCATCATTAACCAAGTTAAATGAATCTTGCTCTGGTGCCTAGACATTTGCAGGCTTCCCTTAGCTATCGTCCCTCGGAAGCAACCAGAGAGGGTCTCAAGTGCTACCGATTGGCCATCGCTGACACTCCTTACATCAGTCTGAAAGGCAAGTGTGCTGAACTCATCACTAACATGGGCGGCTCCTCAGGTTGCTCTGTACTCATCACCTGCAGCGAAAGCTGACCCTGCTGTGCCCCAAGGGGCAACAGGCTCGGGCACTTTGTTCTGGGAGACCCCCCCTTACCGATGTGGAGTTTCTTTCGGTTGGGCAGAGAGAAGTGGCATCTGGTGGACAGAAGGATGCCAAAGAGGGAGGTGCATGGCTGTCCACGGGGGTTGCCAAATGCCAACATTTCATCTCTAGGAGCTCTGGACCACATGGACAGAATACAGAAACAAATATCAAGTGGCACTGGGTGTGTGTGTGTGTGTGTGTGTGTGTGTGTGTGTGTGTGTGTGAATGTTTTGGCTGCTGTTTTGCCTGACTTCTCCTTCATTATTCAGAGAGCCTGTCTGCTGTTGGTGTTTCTAAAATCCAAAACAGTAAATGAAGCTATGGGGTTTATAAAGTAAAATGACTGACATGCTTGGCCAAGATAGGCTCCCACGCCAATAGCTTTTAGTTAAATTAGATTAAGGGTAGGATTAGAACAAGGATCACAGAATGCAGAGTCCACTCAGCAAACACAGAGGCCATAGAGCAAACATTGGAGAGGTTCGAGTTTATGGAGCTGTCAAATAGATAAATAAATTCACTTGCTGGGTACCTGCTAGATACTAGGCATAGAGCAAGTTGACCTAAGAAAAAGAAGTAGTAATTACACAGTATTGTAATTATAGAACAAGAAAATGCTCTGACTGGGGCACCCAGGACATCAGCATTAGACCCAGATGCAAGTTGCCTAGGATCCCCCACCCCCACCCGACTGAATCAGGTTGGCGTGGGTGGGGGGGATGTAAGGGTGAGGTGGAATGGGGGTTGGGAATCACCCCATTTTTAAAAAGCATCTCAAATGATTCTTACCCACACTGAAGGGCGGGATGCTGATCTAAGCCACCAGGCTTCTCATTCAATGAGAGCAAGACTTGCACAATGTGTTCTAGCTCTTATTTGTTTCCTACTGTATACATTCCCTGTGGCTGTTGTAACAAATTACCACATATTTAGTGGCTTATAATAAGACAAATTTATTCTCTTACAGTTCTGGAGGTCAGAAGTCCAAAGTCCATTTCGCTGGGCTAACTGAGGTGTGAGCAGGGTCAGACTCTAGAGGAAAAGTTGTTCCTTGCCATTTCCAGCTGTAAGAGCTGCCTTCCTCCTCTTCCCAGACTCACGGCCCTTCAACCGTCCTCACAGCCTTCTCTGCCTCCCCTGCCCCTGCTCCTTCTCATGGCCTTCTTCTCCTCTGCGTCAGCTCTCCCTCCGCTTCCCTCTCATAAGGACACCTGTGGTTGCCTACCAGGGTAATCCAGGGATAACCTCCCCACCTTGAGGTCCTCAGTTATTCAGTCTCTTCTAGCATATGAGGCAACATCCACAGGTTCCAAGGAGTAGAACATGGATGTCTTTGGGGGTCATTATCCAGCCGACTATACCTATCTAGTCTTGTCAACTTCTTTTTTTAAAAGTCAGGCTTATTGAGGTATAATTTACACAGAGTAAATTTCACCCATTTATAAAAGTGCACAGTGGCCCTGGCTGTTGTGGCTCAGTGGATTGAGTGCCAGCCTGCAGTCCAAAGGGTCGCTGGTTTGATTCCCAGTCAGGGCACATGCCTGGGTTGTGGGCCAGGTTCCCAGTAGGGGGCATGTGAGAGGCAACCATACATTGATGTTTCTTTCCCTTTCTTTCTTCCTCCCTTCCCCAATCTCTCTAAAAAAAAAAAAAGAAGAAGAAAAAGTGTACAGTGATGAGTTTTGACAGGAGCGCATTGTTAGGTAACTACCACCAGAATCAAGACACACAACATTCTGTATCTAGGTTCATGTACCTCTTTGTAGGGATCTATTCCTGCACCTACAATCTTGTCTTTTCTAGAATGTCATATAAATGGAATCATATAGTATGTAGTCTTCTGTGTCTGGTTTCTTTCACTTAGCATGATGTTTTAGAGATTCACCCATGTCATTAATGTGTTTCTTTCCATTGCTGAATATGCCTCCATTTCGGTATCCATTAACCGGTTAATAACATTCTGGTTGTTTTCTCTTTGGGGAGATTATGAATAAAGGTGTTACAAATATTTGCTTGTACGTTTTTGTGTGGGCCTGTTTTCATTTCTTCTGAGTAAATCCCTAGGAGTAGAATTGATGGATTGTGTAATAACCATGTATTTAGCATTTAAAGAAAGTAGCTATATGATTTTGAATTCTTACTAGCAGGAAATGAGAAAGTTCTAGTTCTTCTCTATCCTCACCAACACTCAGTGTGGTCTTTCCTTTTAATGTCAGCAGTCTTAGAGGGCATGTGGTAAGATTTTTAGTTTCAATTTGCATTTCCCTGATACTCAATGGTGTTGAACATATTTTTATGCACTGATTAGATATTTGGTTATCTTCTGTGGTGACATGTCTTTTAAACTTCTTTTGCCCATTTGTAATTGGTTTATTGATCTTATTATTGGATCATCAAAATTTCAATATGGTCTATGTACAAATATTGCTAGGCAAACACTGCTCTTCATCTCAGGTTTATCTTTTCACTTATTAATACCAATTATGTTTTAAGTTGAAGATTGGGGTTAAAAACACATCTAAAGTGGGTAATACAAACCTTTGGACAAGAATGCTTTTAAAAAGTAAAACTAAATTAACATGCATATATTCTTAGAACTCAGCTTTGATCTTACAATTAGTTACTGGAGAAAAAACGTCACCTGGATCCTAGACCCCTGGACTACTGTTTTTAATTTCCTGCTATATGACTGAAAATTCCATTTCTTCAGCTGTAATTTTCAAGAGACACAAAACAGCATTTGTTATGCTCTCAACATTTGGCTCGGTAGCAATTGTAAAATGCTAATCGTGGTGCTGAGCTGACATTCCTTGGTGACATTGGCATACCACAAAAAGCGTTTGGCAGGGTCTGAGGCTATACATATTGAAGTTGTTTATTTATTTTTGTTTAAGAAACAGACAGACAAGTTAATTTCACCTCCATTTGGGACACAGAAAAGAATCAATGTTTGCCAAATAGAAAAACACAAAATTGGTGAAGGGAAAAAAATTGTATTTTCAAGCTTCTAAAATGGAATTAGAAACAGAGGAGGGGGGAGGAGAGTTACCCAAATGACTTGAGCGTGTCCCTCCTACGATCGCCTCGGCTTTCTACCTGAAATTCTTGTTTCTTGAGAGTTCCCTGGCTGAAGATTCTATCCCACACTAAGAGCAGAAAGCAACTTCAGAATACCTGGCTGGCATTTTCAATGACTGGGCACTGTTTTAAAAACATTCTGTGACTTGAGATTTGGGGTGAATACTGAAAATTGGAAAGTACAAATTGCTTCCTGCTGGATATACACCCTTGTTTGAAGAAGGTGTTACAGGGCACAGCCTTATTTTAACACCCTGAACCTCAACACCCTCTGGCCCCCAAGGGAGAAATGTGTAAGTAATGTTCTGAAAACCAGAACCCAAATCCCCGAGGTCAGGGCGCCCAGATCAGAATGGCAGTGGGCCCGTCTGGGTAGGAGGGTGGGGAGAGCAGGACCCAGGCCTGCTCTCAGGCCCTTGCCCCAACACTGCTGAAAAGGTGCCCCAAGAGGAATGTTATCAAACCATCTAATTCTGCGCTCCCGTCAGCCTGACAGGGACTTGGAATGCACACCTGGCCCAGAGCTGATTACCTTCAGGTACTGTTAGGTCGAGTTAAAAATTCCATTAGCAGTGCTCAGGCATTGGGAACAGGGGTTCATAGGGGTGGGCTTTTTCTAGTTAACAAGGGAGAAATGGCTTCTCATTTCAGTTACTGCAGGGAGAGGACACCGTTTTGTTTACATTCTACAAAGGGGAAGTGCCTGGGCTCCACAGGCCGGTGGCAGAGGCCGGCAGTCAAAGAGGGAACAGGTTTTTCAGAGCAAAAACAGGCCGTGCCCTAGCCATCAGGCCAGACAGGAACGCAGGGCCTCCTCAGAGCAACCTGGCACCGGGGGCCTGCCCAGCCGCGGCCGCCAGTCACCGCTCGTTTCTCAAATTGTTTTTCATTTTCTCATAATAACCCTCCTCCCTCACCCTAAACCAAACACTGAAATTTTGCCCCCTATTTACCAAGCTCCAAGGCGGGCAATAAAGCTTTTGCTGCTCTCTGCCTTGCTTTTAATTTTATTCTAGAAGAAAATCAATTAGACCATCAGAGTCCCATCTTCCTTCTTTGAGGCTTTTGGGCTTGAATAGCTCAGAGAAGTACTTCCCCTGGCCTCAATATTTTAATAAATGCTTGATTGTAATGGTTTTAAAAGGAAAAATAAAAAAGAGAAGACATGCAGAGTCAACTCAGAACAAAACTAGGCAGTTGAAAGGACTCTTCAGGCTGAGCTGTCTCCCCACGCGGGCAGGGCAGCCTCCTGTGTTGCTGACGTGGTCTCAGCACCGGGGCTCACATTCCCTGCTTTCCCGCTTATCTGCACACTTAGGCTGTTCATTAGCTGAGAATGGGACATCCTGGCAAAGCAAGGAACCAACAAAGCAGCCACTGGCTGCTGAGGGAACGGCTCTACCTGCCATACAGTCACTGTCCTGGGCCTTCCTGGCAGTCCTCACAGTCTCCCTGTGTGTGGCACCAGTTTAGATGGAGGGGGAGGCAGCCAGCATTCGAGTGTCTGGGGGTAGAGGAGAGAGAAGACCAGACCCCCAAACTCAGAACTGAGCAAACACCTCCGGGCAGGGGCTTCCCACTGACCTCACAGCCAGCCTGAGATTTGGGGACTTCTTGTTGTGATATGACAGACATTGGCATGACGGTTTGTGCCCTTAGCTCAACACCAGTCACTATGGGGACGAGGTGTCATGAAGGGTTGAAGTGGATGGTGTGCCAAGGTAGAGGGGCAGAGAGTCACCCACATGGACACCAGGGAAGCCCTGGGACACCTTTGGAAAAGGCCACATGGGGCCAATTGCAGAGGACATTGGTGCTGTCCACTTCAAAAACTCAACACACACAGCCAACCACCTAAGGGCTGTTCCCAGACAAGTCACTGTTTTTGTGCCTCACTCCCCCACGGAGATGTGACCTTGCAGACATGTCGGCAACTTTGTGGCCCTCACTGCTGTCCATCTGGGCTAGAACGCTCCTGCCTTGAGAAGGTGTCTGCTGCATGCTGCAAGGAAGAGAGAAGTGGCAGCGGGACAGCAGGAGGAGGCGCTGGGAACCCTGTCTGCTCCTGATGCAGCTGTGAGCAGTTTTGAGAAGAGAATACCGAGCCGTGTGCTCAGGTCTGCAAAGGACAGGAGAAGGTCCTCCAGGTCGGAGAGGGTGAAGGGCAGGTCAGGAGTGTGGGAGTTAGCCCCAGCCCAGCTAGCTTGACTCCAGCTTTGTTCTCAGCCCCCTGAAGACATGGTGGGAAACCCTCAGATGGCTCCTGGCCTTCTCCTCTGCCATGGTCTGTCTCTCCACCCACATTGCCAGGCTGGTCTGTGAAGTGGTAAGGCAGAAGGGTCTCGACGTTTTTAGGTGGAAATGAGCTCTGATGATCACCACGGATATTGTCCATGGAGTGGACCACCTCTCAGCCAGAGCAGCACCCCCAACAGGGAGGAGGAGCCCTCTCTCCGCTGCCACACGTCTGGTCTTCATTAACTAATGGTGGGACTCTGCTGCCGTCTACTGCTTCCTTGGCTGTGGTCCACACCTGCCTGAATGTGGTGTGGGGTTTATGAAGATTGTTTTTGGTTTTCCTTTTCTTCTCCAATATGGGGCTTTTTGAACATTCAGGGTTACTGGCATGAAAGGTGTCACGCTTTCTGTGGGACAACTGTCCTGAGTTAGAGCCCTGTAGGTGGCTCCTTTCCTCCCACTGGACACTCCCATCTACATCACAGCCCCACTGCCACCCCAAGCAATTAACAGTCTGTAACGCTCTCCTCTTTGCTGCCACAAGCTCTGTGCAATTGTGATCACAGACAATCAGATTAAATGTCCTATCACCCAGCATTGATCAGATTAGCAACCTTGTGACCATTTATTAATTGCATTTTCTCAACTCAATACCAAATACATTGTTTGTGGCATAAAAAGGTAAATACAAATAGGATATTTGTTACATTTTAAAATGAACTATCCATTCTCTTTTCAAAACAGGGTATATAAGAGAATAGGTAGGTTAATGCAATGTTAATTTTCCTGGAGCAAAATAGTTAAACTAGGAGATTTCCCAAGAGTCATTTAGTTTCTGTAGAAGGCCTTTTAGGGTTCCAGTTTTTTCAGTGCTCAGGAAACTCCTCTCTTCTTTGCCGTTTGGGGGGATGGTGGGGGGGGGGGTCCCTGGGGATACCCTAGGCACAGACACTTGAGGCAGAAGGGAAATCGGGTCATTTCTGTAAGTGACTGGAGAAATCTCAAGTATTTTTTTTTTATTTTAGATTATTCAGTACAGTTTCTATCTTTTAATCCCATTCCAGCCCACCCACCCATCCCTCCCCACCTCCCTCCCATTTCCAAGCCCCGTAGTTTTGTCCATGTGTCCTCTATATTTGTTCCTGTAAACCCTTCCCTTCTCCCCTGAAAGTCCCTCCCCTCTCCCCTCTGGTCACTGACATCCCGTCCTCCATTTCAGTGCCCTTTGTTATAATTTACTTGTTTTTTTGT